>OX439244.1:16316276-17566276 GCA_949319165.1 Sialis lutaria
ATGTGGTTCTGCTGCAATGCATCTTTTTTTAACTTCTTCTTGAGTTTGTTCAGTTCCATGTATTTGTTCAAACCTAAAAAATACATTTTTTTAATTTTTCAATATCAATTAAAAATACGGTCAAACTTTTAAATAATTAACAATACCTTAAGAAGTATCCCCATCCATCTCCAAGGTCGGGATCTATCTTGACAGTTCTGTTAAACCAGTCACGGCATTTAGCCAGTTTATGTTCGCTCCAAAACAACTTTGAAACGGCTAACAAAACGTGAGGATCATGTTCACACTTTTTAAGAGCATCGACTGATTTTGTTTTACGCTGGGGACGAGGCTCAAGGAATATCGCTTCAGCCCATAACTCTCCAGATGTTGGACATTCCTAAAATTAATTGAATAATTATGTTACTATTTTTCCTTTTGAATGACACGATTGCATAAAGAAAAAATTAATGGAAGCTTAAAACTTAAAACTAAGTTTAGTTATTATTAACATTATCAAATAAATTAAATGGGATTTGACAAATCACAGAATATTACCTGTAATGCTTTGGCCATAAGAACAAGTGCCATATCTTTATGTCCTGCTCTTAATTCTACACGAATTGCTTCCAACCAAAGTAGAGCAGTATGTGGATTTTTTAAGCGGCCTCTTTCTAATACAGAACGGGCTTTTGTTGATCGTCCAAGAGATTCCTCAAGACGTGACAGCAATAGCCAAAGTGGAATCGAACTAGGGCATCGTCGAAGACCTGCTGAATATGCATCCCAAGCAGCTGATGTATCGTTACGAGCCTGCTCGATCTATAAACATAAGATTTTAATAAAATTATGAGAAAAGATGTTCATTATGATAATAAATAAGTGGATCTAATTTTAATGTAGGAAAATATAAAAGAAAGGAAATATTGGAATATAAAAATATAAATATAAAAAATATAATACTTGTCCACGCATCATCCAAATTTTTGCATACTCCGGGAAAGCTTTGCAGGCTTCGTCCAATAAGTCTACTGCAGCATTTAACTCTCCAAGAGCCCATTCTAGTCTGGCAGACTTCATCATAACACGGGGTGTCGGGGCTGAAGCTCTTGCTTTAGCTAATAGTCTTCTAGCGCGTTCATATTCGGAATTTTCTGATTCTAATTTAACAGCTGCTAACCAGATTTCTTCTGAATTAGGATTAGCCTAAATAAAATATACAGAAATATATTATTTTGTTTTTGAAATTTACAAAACTGAAAAATATTTATAGATTTTTTTATTTACTTAAAAAAACTATGCAATGTTCAAATAAGTGTAACTTTAATAAAAATGATCGCAATGAAATTTTTTAAAAAGGAAATTAAAGATTGAAATTTCTACTGAACACCAAAAAATTATAGGCCAACAAAGTTCAAATTTAAAACATCATTTGAAAGCTAACTCCCAGCTTAAAAATTCTTTTATTTATTTATTTTTATTAAGTTATTGAAATTTTCAATTTACCTGAAATGCAAGTGATAGAATGCCTCTAGCTGCAGGAACATCTCCAGCAAGCCATTTACTTTTGGCTCCCATCAACCATAAAACTTCAGATTTAGGACAATGGGCCACTGCTCTTTGTAACAATGCTTCTAAACTTTCCCTGTTACCATGATTCTTCTCCAAATAAGCAGCACGCAGCCAAATCGACTTCTTAGAAGGAAATGTGGCAAGTGCATGTGCATACACAGCACGAGCACATTCAATAGCTCCTTGATTTGCGCACTGAAACAATATAAAGTTAATAAATATCACATATAAAATTAAAACATTGAAATAAAATAAAATATAACATACAATTTCAGCATCTTCCATCCATGTATGTTTCTGATCTTCTGGTTCTATTCCATATCCAATAACAGCTTTTACAATTGCTCTACAACAATGCACATGACCTCCTTTCTCTGCTTCAACGGCTTCTTTAAACCAGTGATCTCTGTTTATCTCAACTCCATTTGCGCTTAAAGATGTTATCGCTCTGTCAATAATTCTCTCAACCATATGAATATTTCCATTTGCTTCTTCTAGCTTTGCAGCTGTTGTCCATATCTGTCGATCGGTAGGAATATTTTCACGAGCTTTGTTGAGAACTTTACGAGCGTTATCATAGGTTTCGAGTCTTGCCAATGCTAACCACAGTTCAACAGACGTAGAGCAGCATTCTACAGCTCGAGATAATAAAATTCGGGCATCTTCTGGATTTTCTAATTCAACAGCAGCTTTCCATAGTCTTACCTAGAAATAAGATACTTAATATTTATTCTCAGTTACAGAAAAGGTTTAAATAATTTTAAGTCTTACAGAATTCGGTATGTGCTCTAATGCTTTTCTATATACTCGACGTTTAGCTTTTGTCTCTGTTTCTAACTCAGCAGCCTGAATCCAAATTCTTACAGAAGACGGGACGTGCCTTGCAGCTTGAGCTATAACAGCACGTGCTGTATCCGGTGGTTGAAGTCTAGCAGCTTCTAACCATAAGTCCTCACTTGATGGATTTTCTTCACATCCTTTCATTATAAGATTTCTCGCAGCTTGTATTTTACCTGTTTAAAAAAATACATATTATAGTACGCAATTTAAAAATGATAAAAATAATACAACTGACCTGTAACTTCTTCTAATCTTGCACTAGCGATCCATGCTGGCGGGTGATTTGGGTTAGTTTCTCTTACAGATTTCAATAACAATCTTGCCTTTTTAATATCGTTTATATCACCTCCGTACGTTGGTATCATAGATTGTAAATCAGTTAAATATCCTTTTGGATCAACCACAGTTTGTCCAACAACAGAATCTGATACTTGTGATAGTTTAACATTCATTAAAGTGTTTCTGGCTTGTCCTATTTTACGTAAATCCATATCTCCAGTCGGAGTCAACATGCCAGGCGTTTGTAATCCATGTGGCGTTATACTCGAAAGACCCGAAGATGGATCAATACTTGTTGAAGCTTCGCCGCCTAAATTCCTAGATAGTACACTGTCGGGTAACGGAGTAAATCTTTCAGGTCTTGGATTACGTTGTTTACGATTACGAGCATCACCTACTTCAGGAATGTTTTTCCATTCATCTTCAGTAACGCTCACTAAACCACGTTTTAAATCAGAAAATTGTTGTTGAATTTTAGGACGCTCTTGACGGTATTTTTCAAGCTCTTCACGTAATCTTTTTTCACGATATTCTTTACGTTTTTCATCCATACGTTTATCTATTGCTTCGTATATGGCATCTGCTTCTGCATCGTCTTTATCGTAGGGATCTTTTGAAAATAAAGAACCTCCATATCCACTGAATTCGTCATAATTTGAATCATTCAAATCTTCCTCGTCTTCCTCCTCCTCTTCTTTCTTTTTTGTACGTTTTGTAGCTGGTGGTGCATGGCGATCATCCCTGTAAATAAATACTGTATATTTTGTTCTTACTTGAATATTTCAAAGAGAATACTTACGATACGTCGTTTGCATCTCTGGCAGGACCAATATCAGATCTTGTTGTGAAACCAGTTGCTCTGTAAATTAAAATTGAAATTATGTTTTTAACCTCAAAAAGATTTAACAATTAAAAAAGAAACAGTATCAGAAATTGATTTATCTGGGAATAAAAAATACTTACCCTCTTCCGACACCAGCAACATATCCTAGTGGAGCAGGAACTCCTAAGAAATGTTTTTTATTTTTATTTATTAATGCTTGTGGTGGAGCCGTCATTTTTACGATTGTTGACGACTTCGATTATGACAACTGAATTACCGACTAAAATTATTTTTTTGTTATTGTTAGTTGTAGTAATGGTCATTAGATGGCGAATTAAATTTACCTTAAATCCAATAGATGGCGAAAAATTAAGAAGAAAAATAAATTATAAAAAATTATAAATGATTAATAATTTTTCTTTTTTAAACTACTGCTATTATTATTGTAAAAAAAATAAATTATAATATGATAGTTCCACTGCATTAATCAAATCAGTGTGTGTCAATCTTAAAATAATTATTAATCGATATACCTAATTTATTCATAAAATCATTAAATGAAACTGCTTAGTTTCATGTGGTTAATGTTTAATGTATTAATAATTATTTTGACCTAACTGTTTTAGCGAATATGGGTTGTCATTGTATCAAAAAAAAATGCAAAAATTATCTATGCATATCAATATATTATATGGGCGTAATAACAGTAATTTTGATCGATGTAAACTATAATAATATAGAATAGATTAAAAGAAACCCAAAGAAAGAAACTAAACATCAGTAGAAATCGGCCTGTCGATTGGTTTCACCTCAGGCATTCTAAATTAGATATAAGTGAAAAATGTAGATCGCTATATATTCATACATTATAATATAATAAATTTTAATACTTATTAAATATAACAATATGTAGTTAGAAAGAAGAAGCGGTTTAGGCGTAGCCAAAATTATTTGGCCCCAATCTACCCCTATAAAAAATAACAACAAAAATTATTCTAAGGAACAGTATATTATAATCTAATAATATCACGCCCTATTTTATGTATTATTTTCTTATTTCTTTTGTGCTTACAGTTTTATAGTTCTAACAAGATTGTGTTCACTACGATCTCAATCTGAAAATAATTATGTGTATTTTATGTATAATATATTATTATAACATCTCATTTTTTTAAATTTAAATACGTATAACTTTAGATTTATATTAAAATTGCAATCAACAAGCGATCTCAATTTTTGTTATACATTTATTTGGTTGTACAGCTGATTTGAAGACTGTTGCCAGGCCGGAAAAGACACGGGATTGGTTGAGGTATGGCCAATCACGTACAGGGGTCAAATCAGCTGATGTGCTTTGTCGACGGAAGCGACCGGTAAAGTAGGTAACGTTTGTCACAAAAACAACACAGCAGGTAACCAGGCTCAGTATTAGGAAAAATCATAAGTGGATAATTTATTCTGACATTAATTACAATAATATATCAACTATATGTTTTTCAAAAAATTGCATGTATTTTCATTTGAAATAATCATTTGATAATATTTACACTTTATTGATTTTTTTTTAAATTTTAGTTTCTTTGTTTAGAAAGTTTGATTGGTAATACTATTTTGTAGTAGAAGTACAGTAGTATTAGTTTTAACGGCTATTATTATAATTATAACAATAAAATAAATAATTTAGAACAACTATTATCGTAGATGTATAAAAAATCAGAACAGGTACTTATTTAAAAAAGATATTGAGTACAGTCCTGTAAATCTATAAACATTAAAGTTGATTACATACTGTTTTGGTTGTCTTTATTTTTTCGCATCTAAGTTTTTACTTAACTTGGAAAATAGAAAGTTTATATTATATTTAAGAACAATCTACAATAATAAAATTGCTTTTTAAATAAATATAAAATAAAACCTTGTTGATACGAAATTTTAAAATACATATTGATTTTTATTGTTGTGATATCTTTACGATGAATTTAATAGTTTCATAAACTTGTACCTAATTTTTTTAAGTATTTTATATTTAATTAAAATTAAAAGGTTGTTTATCATAAGCTATTTTAAATCATTGATTAAACCATAACTGTTTTCGCGTATTTTTACAATGAAATGTTTATGTTTATTACATTTGATGGTTGGAACATTTTATTATGTGTAAACATTTTAACAAGAACAAACGTTCAGTGGAGCGTAATACAGTAGGCAAATTAGGCACCTGGCTCATAACAGCCCTAACTAGAGACAGTTTTTCCTTTTTTTTAATGGAGCCCAAAATTATTTTCTGCCTAGAGCCCTTTACGGTACACTGGCAATGCTATAACTGTTTATCATTATATGTATTTGTTCGTTGCTGTGTTAAAATTTCGAACTGAAAGGCTTGCTACGGGGTCAATAGCAAGGGATGAGGTTCACGTTAAGATTGAACTCATTAGATCTGGGCGCGTGAGTAATTTTTGCTCACGCCCGCGCACGCTTATAATTTAATTATTTTACTCACGCTCGATTGGTGGGTCGCGATCGTGATATGATTATATGCATTTTGAAATGAAAAAAAATGTGTTCTATTTGGTAATAACGGAATAAATGTTACAAAGGGAAATTTTATTTCTTGATTTAACATATGTATTGACTTAAATCTTATATATATTTTTTAATGAAATATATATATTTTTAAATCTATAGTTATTTAATAAGTAATTACTCTAATTACTATATAAAATTATAATAAAAAGGGAACCACTTCGGGTGCTAAAATGAAAAGCGATACGAGGACTAGAAAATGGTACTCACAAACTGCAAGGAGGCGCAAAAGTAATTTTTAGAGGGTGACCTGATAACGAAACAAAAAAATAAGTCTTTCACGACGAGATCTACTTATTTTTTTTACGATACGAGATAGATACGAGATGGCTTCAATTTTTACAAGACAAAACTGTTAGTTGTAAAATTCGATTTTTGTCTTGTCTCGTGTGCAGCCTTAATGATAATTATCAAAAATTATATTTTTTTTATAACTCGCCTGACAAAAATGCATTTACCCTCAGTCACGAACGACTGTTTTTTTTTTTACTCACGATACAAGATTTCAAAATCGGTTAAGTTTATATCACGATCGTGACCCGAAAAATTTCACGGTTCGCGCTAGTTCAACTAGAGCTAATCTTCATCTGAAAATTGTCGTCCAAAAATCAACCGTCCCCTCTAAGATTTTTAAAAAGTTGACACTTACTATGTGTTAAAAAAAGATAATATTTAAAAAATCCTTTTTTAACATAAATTTAGGATTTTTATATACCTATTGTATTTATGTGTTGTGTTTATATTTCTTGCGGTCGTTCACAAACACTTTTTTCAATTGTAATCAACAGAATATAAATAGAACAACAGTAATTGTTATAAATTGAGGCTTGTTGTGCGAATGTTTTAAAATTTTCTGCTCTCGTATTTGTGTATAATACGTTACAGGAGCGTACCCAAAATATTTCTAAGGGATACAATCATCACAATATGAATTCAATATGCAAAAAACTTTGAATTTGAGATTTCGTTAAAAGTATGTTAGTTTTATAGAAAATTATGTGAAAAGTTGAAATTTTCAAACCGCAGATCTGTATCTATTAACGTTCACGAGATATGACCTATCAAAGTTTTAGTTTTTTCAAAATTGTGGAGAAAAATGGCCGTAACTTTTGAACGTGTGGTCGGATTTGATTTTCGTTGACGAATTTGGAATCAGCGTATCAAAATCTATATAATGACATGTATATTACTTCAAAATTCGACAATTTTTTTTTTGTTGAAAATCGAGATTTTTCCAAGGGGTATACCTTAAAAAAATGACGATTTTCGATAAAAAAAAATTGCCGAATTTTCAAGTATTATACATGTCAGTATATAGATTTTGATACGCTGATTCCAAATTCGTCAACAAAAATCAAGTCCGACCACACGTTCAAAAGTTACAGCCATTTTTCTTTAAAATTTTGAAAAAACTGAAACTTTGAGAGGCCATATCTCGAGAACGGTTAAAGATACAGACCTGCGGTTTGAAAATTTCAACTTTTCACGTCATTTTCTATAGAATAAACATACTTTTAACCAAATCTAAATTTCAAAAAATTTTATTCAATTTTCATGCATCAAATAGCACATACAAATATTATAAATGCAAAAGTGTGTCTGTTTATCTGTCTGTTTGGTACTTTTTTAACGGCTTAACCGCTTAATCGATCTTGGGGGAAGAAAGCTTGTATCCTGAGGAAAGGCATATGCTAATTTGTATCCCGAAAAATTTATTTGATACAAAACCTATCAGAAATATGAATTACGTTAAGTGGATTTTCTCCTTTTCAATTTTGAGTTTAAATTAATTTCTTTGTTAATATAGGCACCACTTTCATACTAAACTTTATACGGATCGATTAATTTGTGTCGATAATACAAATCAACAAATGTCAACGTATGTTAAATTCTATGTACAATTGGACAGCATCTTTTTATTTATTTAGACGTTCAATAGTAAAACTACTCCTTTTGTGTCAAAAATAATTGGTTACCTTATGTATAATTAATAACCACATCCTTATCTATACATATTAAAAAACTGTCTGTTTGTCTGTCTGTCTGTCCGTTACTGCGCTTATCACTCGAGAACCACTTATCCAATTTACGTTTTTTAATTCATATATATATTCTTTATCTACGTTTTTGTATATATTTTTACGTTAGGTAATATACGGAACAAGCAGTGATGTTATTAGCAAATTATGTCGGAAAAAATCGTAAACATCTCGGCTTCTATGCGAAATAGAGGGTTGTTTTTCCCGCTGGATCTAATGAAACTAATTACAAACCTCCATACGTGACAGGTGGTGAAATATTAACTCCCATGCGAAGAATATACGATATCAAAAATGTTACCGACCCCTGTTTTAAATTTTAAATGCTTAGATACGCTCCAGATTTGTAGATGTGCGTGACGTACATAGTATTTAGTATATTCAATTGACAAATTTTTATTACTTCATGTAGTACATACTTGCACTTGATTTATATTTGAAAACAATTAAATTAATTAAATAATTAAAATCTAATGACGTATTTATATTATAAATAGCTTAATATGTGCACATTTTATGTCAATTGTTTATAGTTAATTTAAGATAAACAATAGTGTTATACAACATGTAATATGACTGTGATCTGACATGTTACACAAATATAAGACACATACTTAAATATATACAATACAAATAATTCACATAAAAATATAACAAAGTGAGAAAATTAGGTTAAACGTTAAATTAAATTAAGCTTATTTCTTGTTGATGTAATTTTTAATTTTAATTCTTATATGGATTTCATAATATTATAGTTTCAAGAACTATTTTGTAACTTGTGCATTTAAATTAAAGTCAATGGCCACGAGTGTCACAGCATCCTTGAGATTTTAATTAAATTTTTGGAAAACAGCCATTTCGTTCAGGTTGATCAGTAAGTTTGTAAAGATTTTATTTGAAAACTGAAAAATTGTAATTAAAAAAAATATATTCCCAGATATCACAGGACCGAAAACGACTTAACTAAGAGATTAAAAAAATATATATTTTATTACTTTTGCCCTACTTTTTACGCAGGGCCGTAACTAGAAGTGAGGGGGGCCCGTTTATATGCAAAATAAAAACTGAAGACCTTTTTTTTCGTTGTTACTTCAGTATTTTCAAGTGCTATTAATTTTAATGACTTTTTTTGTTAACACCTAACTATTTTTGCATCTTATTAATTATAACCTTTTTTACGTTGTTGTGGGGGCCCCCTATGCTCGATGGCTCTGATGGTAGTTACGGCGCTGATTTTAACGATTTATATGAATTTTTCAAATTTTTACTCATTTTACAAACTAATAGAAAACTGATATTTTAATTATAATTATCAGGTTAAGTAGGCTATGGTTAAAAAAATATTTAAGATTGCCTGTAATGTGGTTCCATATCTGACCTAACTACCTATATAATACATGATGTCCCGTAAGTCAGTACCCATAGGGATTCCTTTTTTTTATTACGTTGTAGGTACTGTGGCAGACACTTTGAACAGATAATGTAATGGGTCCTGACTTACGGGACAGTCTGTATGTACCTCCTCGAAATTTGATGAAACCTAATGCGGTGTTTACACCGAAAAAACAAAACAGAAACATCGTGTCTTTAAAATACTTCGTATTTAAAAATGTATAGGGTGTATTGCTTTTTTGTCATAAAAACACCGTGTTTCTGTTTTGTTTTCTCGGTGTAAACACCACATAAAAGCTGAGTTTTACTGCAACCAGAGGTATTGTGATCTATATACGAAACGGTAATTCTTATCCGTGTTTAAACCGAAAAAACAAAACAGCAACATCGTGTCTTTTTGACAAAAGTATTTTAAAGTGTTTTAAAATGCTTTTTTTGTCTAATAATAGTATTAGTATTACCCTAAACTTATAATTAATGTTTAAAAAAAGTAATACATTATAATTAAAAAAAAAATCTTTCTTTTTATCGAATCTATACTGTACATGAACTTGTGAAAATGGCAAACTGTGCATCCCTAACCTAACCAGAGAGATACGTGCTTACTGTAACGCGTTGTATGAGAGGCTAAGCTTTATTTATAGACATACAGGCATCAACAACTAACAACTACTAGAACCACACAAACAAACATATATACATACAAACACATTCACGAAAACACTAACACATGCGCGGCACTTTAGCCGAAGCCATGAATCTGTATGTTTTGGAACTATTTAATTAAATAATATACTGTAATAGTTATTGGATTACAGTTCTGTTCGATAACTGATTACTCGCCAATACATAACATGTATAAAATATACTTATACGAAGCTTGTTCGATTCCCAGTATGCAATATATATTTTGAATTCGATGGGTTTTAATCCTTGTAAAATCGATAAAAGTCGATTGTATTTTTCCATATCGTGCAAAAATCGACTATTAGCCCACAACTTGAAAAAAATACACCTGTGTGAAGTTGGCACCAGAAGTTTCGAAAAATAAAAAATAAATAGGGTTCTGGATAGCACTCTAACCTTGGGTTGCATATATAAAGCAAAATTAACTATATGGCTAGTTAATCAGGTAATGTTAATTCTAAACTTAATCTCAATTTGTAAAGGAACCATTAACTAAATATGATAAATTTTTACCTTAATCTTAACCGTGATTGTTTTTTTTTAGAATTGACGCAATAAGGCTTTTAAAACAACTGATTAACTAATTGTGATTAATTTTGCTTTGTGCAACCCAAGTTAAAATTTCTGGAGTTCTTTTATATTTAAAAAAAGAGTTCTATCAATTTTACCCCCCAAAACCGTATTTTTAAAATGAGGTGCTAACTTCACGCAGCATCGCAAAATAAAAAAAATATTTCTTTGGAGAGTACCCCAAGAGTTCTGGAGTTCTCTTATATTTAAAAAAGTTATGTCAATTTAATCCCCTAAACACGGTTTTTGAAAACATTCTTGAGATCCTAACAACTTGGAAATAAATACTAATTGAGATGCTAAGTCACATACATATGTAAACAATTTATTAAAACCCACACGTGGGTGTTGCTGCGCAACCCACTTGACACAACTCAAAAAATACCCTTGCCAATCGATTCGTGAATCAATACCGAGTCCAACGAGGTACATGAAGCCATATATGAAAATTTTTGAGTAGGGGGGGTCATGACCGGAAAAATTCCTAAAATGGGCTAAATTAGAACCACAGACCTATCATTTAGCGAAAACCCGAGGTCTGTAGGTGGTCAGGGGACCGAGATCTCGCGGTGGAAGTCAGACGGATGGACGGAAAATCGAGCATATAAACGCTACGTGGTTAAAATATGTTTCAAATATTGACCTATTATTATGAATCACTGATTTTTATATATCATAAAAACGAATTAAATTAAATCAAAGTTTAGATAAGATACATAGTTGTTTTCGTCATAATTGTTTACTTAACGACGACTCAGTAAATACTTTTTTGGAGTAGATACTTATTACTTACTAAGAAATAGACGATAACACAAAATTGGGAATATTAGTGAGACATTCTTATCATACTTATATCTTTGCTTGAAATAAACCCAAAACTGTGCATACAAGTATAAAAAGTATTTTTTTTTACCAAAAATACTAATAATGTTAATGCCCAGTTTACATGGGACGAGTACTCGGCCGAGGTACTCGTTTTGCTGCTCGGCCGAGCACTAATATTGACCGAGTAAGCGTTAATTTGAAAATTAATTTTAATATTCGGGGCATTCCATTTAAAAAAAATTAACCTAAGCGTGTCACACTTTTTTATAACACCCTATATATTTGAAAATAATTTCTACGTATGCGCATTTACCAACAGTTTACATCTGCATTAAAAAGATATTGCCCCACCCTGTATAATTATGAAAATTTTTGAATACAAAACTTCCAAATAATTTTTATATGAAAATATACTATTTACTGTCCTCAACATAATTATTTTAATATAGAAATTTTAGTCGTATAAAGTAGCACACATTTTTTTCAAAATCAACTAGGGAAATATTCCAACTGAATTACCAATGAATCAAACAGAAAAAAAATGATATCACATGTCCAATTCCAATACTCATATCAAAATGAAATTTATTAAGCAATCTACTTCAAACAAATCCCGGGTCAATTTGGGAAATTCCCAATCCGATCTTAATTTCATTAAAAAACTTATTAAGCAAACCAACTCGCGTGCAGTAATTGGCCAATGATGTAAAAATATGTATTCCGATTGACGTTACAATATGTAGAAGTTTGAGTTAGTGCCAAAACACATGTGCTTAATACACACGTGTGCACTTTCAACTCCCGCACACCTCGCAGGTTTTTATATCGGGACCGTGAGGTATCCTCAGTACCGAGAATCTCTTCTACAACATGTTATCGTCGCATCAGGGATGTGCGGAGCTATTTCGGATACCGGGTCAACATATTGTCAATGTTTCGTGAACGTATATAACGAATTTTACGTCATTCGTAAGGAAATCACTTTTTATTAAGATACTGTGTCAGGATTTCTTGCCATAAACCATGTTTTATTGGTACCCTTTTTAACGCGCGTTGAAGAAAAATTTGGTCGTGAAAACCGATTTGTTACAGTACATTTTAGAGAAGTTCTTGTAGATGAAGAACGTAGACAATTGGTGGGATGTATAAAACGGAGTATATTTTAGGGTTGATGGATGAATAGGACTATTATAAATTATCAAATTATCAAAAGTCAAAATAACAAATGAATATTTGAAAACAATTAACTGTTTAAAAAAAATACATTATAATTTTTTTTCGATAATAAGTATATGGCAAGTGACATAATGTTGTAAAGTAGAGTAAAAAACACGTTCAAATATGCCATAGCCAACTTAATGGCCCATAAGAAAAACTGAAGTTAGGGCCCATAATTCGTAAACTAAAAGTGATATAAAAATTCTAAATACACCAATCAATTCTACACAAAAAAGTACCTTAAGAAACCGCAAACAAAAAGTATCTATCTACTTTAACAAAAAAGTTATAGCCATTTAAAGAAATTCCGAATTTTCAGTTTTTTCTATATATACCACCTAAACCACATAGAATTATGAATATTTTTTGGTGTAGTAATACTCATCCCTTTCTTACAAATAATTCATCTGATTTAACCAAACCTGTATATTTTATAGATACTGACAATGAGATCCCCATGCTGGAAAAGTTAACTGGGACTCGGTATAATATTTTACGAAAACCGAGACGTTTTCGTTTAAAAGTAATTCAGAATCGATACGCATAACCCACATTTATATTGGTCGTAAATTGTAGCTATATTTTGTGAATATGAATCAGTGTAACGTTTAATTAAAAACTCATATATGTATACCTTAGCTACGAGCTATGCATGTTAGACGTGAGTGAAAGGAGGGCTATTGACGCTATTAAAATTAAAATTATCTATCAAACTTGTTATCATTACACAATCGTAATTACTTCATATTGTTTTCAATTTATCCGAAACGAGTGAATGAACCATAATGTTTAATAGAGAAATCATTATTTACTTTACTAATGTAGATTTTTTTGCCGATAGGAAGTAAATATTATTTATTTAATTATAAATTAAATACGTTTAGTTAGAACTTTTAATATAAATAAATACTATTTTTTTTACTTTCGTATTTAGGATAGAAAATCTTTGTCTTTCGTTTATGATAACTTCTGTAAAGTGCATCGATTTGAATTTATTTTACAAAATTTTATAAAAATATATAAAAAATAGTTTTCTGACAAAATTAGCTTTTAGCATCACCGGCGCCGACTACGGGGGGGCGAGGGGGGCGATCGCCCCCCTAGATATTATACCAGGGGGGCTTCGCCCCTCCTGTGAAGCTGCACTCTAGTTTCTTTTAAATTAAATATACATTTGTCAATAAGATTTTTTCTTTAAAAAAAGGTGTAATATTCAAATAAATGTCACATGAGTCAAAAATTATCACTAAAAATTTCTATGATTTTTTTCCACCACGTAAGTTTTCAGCTAAAATCGTCATTTTAGCTTCGTGAGCCTCTGTAAATTAAAAAAAAACTGCTGTACAAATGAAAAAAAAAAAAAAAGATTTCAAAGATACAAATTTCCACTTTTCAATTATTTCAAATAATTAAAGTTGATCGATTTTTACCGTATCGGCAGCAGTGTTATCCAAGGGGATGTTGCGTGGTCAGTTTTACGATGATTTTAGCTGCAATCTTCAATAATGTGATGAAATGAATGATGCTAATTTTTTCTTACACTCAACGCACAATAAGTTTCTGAAAATTTTTGGCGCAAGAAAACATTTAAAGTTAAGACACTTTTGGTCGTTATTACCAAATTTGGATATTGCACATTTTTAAAGGAAATTCCCGTCCCCCCAAAAAAACCACACATGAAAATCTCGCCCCCCCCCAAGTGAAATGAAAAGTCGGCGCCTATGTTTAGCATTATTTATGAACCTCGTCGTGAATCTCGTTTTTAAAGGAGTAATAATTTAATATTTGATATTAATCTTTTAAGGGAACGTCCATGAACCACGAAACACTTTTAGAGGGGAGGGGGGTACTGCTATATTGTTACAATGGGTATGGGGGGGGGGGTCATATCCAGATGTTACGTAACATTCATTCTTGTAAGTAAAAACAAAACATTGCTGGACGATTAACCGATATTTATTATAATGTTTACTTCATGCTAAAATAGTTAAAGAAAACATATTGTTATATATATGATATTGCGTTACGTAATATTAGGGAAGGGCAAAGGTTTTTTGTTACATGGGGGAAAGGGAGTTAAAAAATTTCTAGAAAGGCCATACGTGATTTATGGAATAATTACAGTATTATAGTTTATTACATAAAATTAAATTAGAAAAAAAATTATAGAAAACAAAATTCACATGAAACCGAGGCTTTTATCGGTTTCGGTCTGTCATGTGTACGAGACGAGGCGAGACTAACTTAACTCTCGTCTTGCGAGTCTAGAGTGACCAGGTTTCAAGGTTTGTATACTATTTCTCCGGGCTCCAGGTTTTGTTACAATTTCTCCGGGTTTGGTATAATGAGAACTAAAATACATCTGCCAAGTAAATGCACAGTGCTTCCTCGTGCGAAATTCATCAAATGTAGTTAATTATTGAACAATTTAAATAAAAACCGATAAAGTATTCAGATGAACTGCCTGTCATTGGTTAACCGTTTAATTTTCATACAATTTTAATAAAAAATATTAATTCGACATTTTTCTTTATACGCACCTCGTTATTATGTCTTATATTTTGAATTTTTTGACAATTTGAATCAAAATCATTATTTTTCTGCAATACAAATGTCAAAATGACATTATAAACGCCAAAATGACATTTAATATGTCAAAGTAAATAGCAATTTTAAAAAACAAATGACGATTTTTTTAAAGCAAATTGAGATAAATCTTTGTTAAGGAATATTTTACAATAAACGTAGTAGATCACCTACTATTATAGGAAATTGAATGCTCTACAAAAATGTTCTATAAAATTTTCACGTTACATGTGTCTTTCTTGAGATATCTTCAAATCAAAAAATAAATATTTTGGGATGTCACCCCTCCCCCTTACACACGATTTTAATATTGGGACCGTCCTCAAACCAGACCCAACCAACTAACCAAGTTTCATTAATATCGGTTTAGTTGTTCATGAGTTATGCGTATGACAAGGATAACAGACAGACACACAGACAGACAGACACGGAACAAAAAGTGTTTGTCTTGAGCTGAAACGGATAGATTCGGTAAAATTTTAAAATCGGAGAACAATTTTTTTTTTTCGTTTTAAAACGATCACAAAGCTTCTCGTATCTTCGATATTGCGAGGAAGCAAAAAAGGTGTAACAGTAAAAATAAAAAATATTTGCGAAAAAACGACTTCATTTTCATCTCGCAAAATATACCTATATTTGATAGGTATATTCTCATAGGGTTTGACAGGGTTTCCATGATCTGAAATCTGGTCACCCTACTTGCGACATAAAGATTTATGTTAAGATATATTAATTATGTTATGTTATAATGATGCGTGTCCATAACCACGTAATTAATAATTGTTTATGTGTATGTGTCACCTTGAAGTGAAGAGTTTTCAACATTTTTTTCAAATAAATATGTTTATCTAAAAGTTGTATACGATAGTATAATATTGAAACGACTCATTGAATTAATCAGATTAATAAATCGTGATCTGAATGTCAGCCGCACCTTCGTATAGTAGTGTCGATGCATCCAAATTTTTATGTAAACACAAGTGGTTATTATTTTTTATTGATATACACAATATCTATATATTTATCTGTTCTAGAATGATGTAATAGTTGTAGTTTTTTCGTATCGTATTGTTGAAGCTTACGCAATGTCAGTTGTATGCAAATGTACACTTGGAAGCAGTAAGGCGTTCTTTTGATCACAATGCATTTTTTATAGTAACCTTGAATATGTTCACTGTAATGTGTGACAAAAAGTTGATCGAAATAATGATTAAAACACCATAGCTTACATTAGATTCAGTAATCAATAATAACAATAGGATCTTATGATAAAATAAGTTATATAAAATACAGTGGAACTTCGTTAGTACGTTCTTTAAGGGAAGAGGGGAAAACTTGTATACTAAAGTCTGTTTCATTTAAGTTTGCAGTAGTTGCCGAGGTTTTGACTGTACGAATTTAAATGAAATAAAACGTACTAACGAAATATTTTAACATGGGGACTTATTGTAAAAAAAATACAATACGGTGCTTTTTTGACAAAAGTGCAACAAACCTTATACATTTTTTAATACGAATTGTTTTGAAACACCCTGTTGCTGATTTGTTTTTTCTGGTCTAAACATGATAAAGGAATAACTGTCTATCCTGGATAGTAAACGAAAACCTGTAATATTTTACTCTCTGAAACTTTAATAATATAATTTTAGACTGTAATTTTTGCAGTTTATCTATCAATTTATATTGAGTATGAAATTTCTAAATTACAGGGCTATACGACAATTTTTCCAGATTATTTTACTTCTTTTAAAAATCACGCGTTATTTTTTGCAAATTATTTTTTCCGTGTACTAAAACAAAACGTACTAACGAGGTTCCACTGTATATAAAGTCTTGAGTGACTGGCTCATCAACGCCCGGTCCAAACCCTATATAAATTGAAATTTTAATAGTGTTTTCGTAAGCACAGTGGCGGATTAAAAATAATTATATTATGTACCCCCCTAGTCAATTTTTTCCAATTTTTTTCCCTTTATATATTTTTTAAAAATATTATACTAAAAGAATATTAACTGATATGTAAAAAAATAAGAAAATGAAAAGATCCTCCTTAATAAAAGATTTACTTTTTTCACCTAGGGTGAAAATCCTGAGTACACACCTGTTCATATTTTATGTAAATGAATAAGTAGTCTGATTTTTGGAATAAGTCACATTGTTCTGAACAACTTATGAATCATAATAAATAACATTAAAAAAAAATTAAGAAAAAAACATTATCACATATTGTTTACGTATTCCGAGGTTAAATATTTTTCTGGAATATACTAGAAAATTAACATGTTTTAAATTATCGGTAAAAACAATTGAACAGTAATTAACTGTAGGGCTGTACAAACTGTACATGAGTCTCGTGAAAATTGAAGCTATCTCGTCTCGGTGTCTTCACGAAAAATTAAAAGTCTCGAAATAGTTATTAAAAAAAATCTTAATTTCTTTTAATAATTATAATTTCATTTTATTTCCATTATTGATTTAAAAATTAAAATACTTTTTTTTAATTATTGATAATTTTTTAAAACCTATAAGCTTACGATAAGACTAAATAAATAGTTAGTATTTTTTCAGTCTTATTTTGTTAAAATTCAAGTCCCAATTTTAACCAATATCGTCTTGACTACAGCCCTAATTTATTGGTATTTCCAAAGAACGAGTACCTACTTATACTTTTCTAGAATCGGTAAACTCAACTGTTATCATTAAATATATTAGAATTCGTGAAAAATGGTGTATTTTTCGTAGAACTGAGTGAACATTGTATTGTTATCAATATTATCCAGTTGTTTAAATATTGTTCCATTATATATAAAAAATATATAAAACCACTGATAAGACTGTTTGTACATTTGCTATATGATATGATAATAATATATTAAATATGATATGTATGCATTATAGTATTTAATAGTTTGTTTATTTTATGTGTTTTGATCTAATGTCAATAAATTATTTTTTATACAAAGTCTCAATTACATTAGTCGATTTAATCCAGTCTATTAATTTAGATTTACTACCTTTTATTTATTTTAAAAGTTTCAATTAAAATAAACTATAAAAGGAAAATATGCATTTTGTTTTCTTTATTTTATTATTACCATCAAAATACTTGAAAATAATTTAATGTTATTAGAAAATGTACCTAGGGTAGCAGTCAGCTAGAAATTTGCTCTGGTCGGCACAAGACTTTTTTATACATCATGATACCAAAGTATTGATATGATTAATTTTATTATTTAACATTTGATTTTTAAATATTTTACTTACAAAATAATTTTCAATTAATGCAATGAATTAATTATAATTTTAATATTGATATTAAATACTAAATAAAAACAATTAAGATTAGTGATTATTGAATACCCATGATACAATTAAAATCGATTATTTCATAAACATTTTTTTGGGGAAAAGTAAAAGAACATAAACTATAGATAAAAGTGCATTCTACAACTTTAATCTAAAACATGTTTGTTTACTGCGCACCGTTTCAAAAATAATTCGAAAAATTTAAAAATTGACAAGAGTATACAATATACATCCGTTTCCGGTTTTTAAAAATAGAAGATGCACATCCAGAGTATACAAGAACCTTTAGTTTAAAATTTTATGTTTGTAAGTCTTACCGTTTTGGCTGTAGAGCGTTACATACAAAAAAGTAAAATTCAGTGGGTTTTAATTTTTTTTTCTACTTAAAAAATAATTATATCGTCATAATTTTCATTTTTTTAATTAAATAATGATAATAATGCATATTGACAAATTCGGAGAGGGTTCTGGATTCTACTTGAGTAGCTCAGTGTGATCGAGACTTTAGAATGATATCAACATCAACATAGATTGTGGAGGTTACAGACATTTCTAATCATTATTATAATTATATTCATAATATATTGTTTAATTTTATCTAATTTTTATTTGAAAACGATTGTTGATTCTATTGTTTTGATTAGGTTATTATAATTTTATTAATATAAGTATAATTATAAATGAAAACATATTTTATAGCTTATTCTATGGTAATTATGTACAAAATACTTGTGCATATATATTTGTGAGAAAATAAATGTTAATTCAAATATTATTTTAATGTAAATAATTTCGACATATTTAATTAATTCGGTTTTGGTTGTGTTTTGTATTATAATAACAAATAAAAATGTTCATATAAAAAAAATATAAATATAAACAGTAAAAAAGCAACTATGGATGCTATGAAACTTTCTTATACGTACCAGAGAAGCCATTGGGGGGGGGGGGTGACTTTTTTGGTCATATCTGTATATTAATAGATTAACATCAAAAATTGTCATATATTTTTTTGCATTTATTATAAAAGGAGGGGAATGAAACTTATATCATTCGAAAGATACTGTGGCATAAATGTGCACAAAGAAATCATGTGTGTATTTTGCCTTTGAGGCAGGTAAAATATTCGTAACTAGTAAAGTCTATTATTAGGAGTAGCAACTGTCAAATTTATGAAAAACAGAGCTAACTTTTCTTGGTCGTTAAAAGTTTACAGGGGGGTGACATTTGTTCTAATGTGTTCAAAATAAAAAAAATCTAAACTTTTTATTTTTTTGGGAGTTTTGGGGGATGGGGGTGAAACCTTTGATCTTCGCCCGGGTGTAACCCCCCTTAGCAATGTTCTGAGTATACAATGTGTGTATATCTAATTTTATAAGACATTTCTTAGGCAATTGACAAAAATAATTAATATTATATAAATCATATCAGAGTTTTATTCCAAATAATAAAAATGAAAATTTATTTTTTGTGTCTTATCCTGGATACAAGACTGTATTAAATATCTATAATATTATCATTTATTATAGTCATGTGATACCTATATGTATTTAAGCACTCTTCAATTTTTTATCCTATCGAATTGATAATTTTATTCGAAGGTTATTGACTCGGCGTAATATGGGTGTTGCATGAACTGGCCTAGTTTTTCATTTATTTATCTGTAAAACAAAATTTTAAGCCAAGATTTTCTGTTTGCGTTTTGTTTATTGCTCTACCATTATTAGTTCTGGGCATATAGCTTCCAAATTGTGACATATTTCATGCATTCGAGCTCCTAAGAAATAATAAAAGTTTAACAACATGGATTTGGCTTCTGGGTGTAAGCCGCGTCGGTTTTTTTCTCTTCTAGAAAAATCCTGAAGATGTTCACTGTAATGTGTGATGAAACGTTAGCCGATAATACAACCAAATCGACGCGGTTTACACCCAGAAGCCAAGATCCATACCAAAATCACCGCGAAGGCCTCAAGAAAAAAAAATTGTCCTGTAAAACATGAATTTTGAGAGTTACTCCTATTGACCTGGATAACGTCTATCAAACAATCAAATTTTTAAACTAAATCGATTATTTATTTTGTATAATTAAAAAGAAAAATATTATTTTTTTATTTATTTTATATAAAACCAGCGGAATCCCGCGGCTTCGCTCGCGTAAACTTCAATACTAATTAGAACCCTCCATACGTGATAGGGGATGACATACTACTTTTTTTTATATTGATTTTTATTCATTACCTACCTATAGAAAAACGTAAATATCTCGGATCTTAGTTAAAAATTGTAAAAACTAACCCTCTGTCTACCCTCGCCATTAGGGGTTGAATACCGAATATTTTTATTGTAGATTATTTTGCCCGACTCCACCATTATAACGTAAGCAACTATGCAGATAAACATATCAAAAACACAGACCCAGTCTACCCCCGTTGAATACAAAAAAATATATATTTTACAAATTTGTTCACCTCCCTAACATCTTAGTGATTATATTTTGGGAAATGCTGAAATTATTGTGTCATTATTTATATTGTAGAGTACTAGGGGCTGTGCCCCTGGGCGCTTCGCGCCCCAACCCCCTTTCACGCCATATTTTTTACACAAATTTACTCGGGTCTGCGACCCTCGTATGTGTATATATCATACTCGTTCCACTATTTTTTGATAGTTAATTTTTGAATCTGGCGGAGATAATCAATATTAAAATTTTCAGTAATCTTACATGTACAAATTACCTAATCACAAATTTACTCAGGTCTGCGACCCTCGTATGTGTATATTATAATAACTTTCCATTCTTTTTGCTGATACTCATTTTTTTCTTAAATTGGCGGTGATAATCACTAATCATTATTACAATTTTCAGTAATATTACATGTATAAATAACCCTACCTAAAATGTACTGTTATTTATTAAATTGTTACCTTTTTATTAACATATTCCTGAAGTTTTTTGTTCAATTTTAATCAAAATTAATTTGTCTACGTCACATTAAAAAAAAGCAATTTTAATTATTTTCATGCGACGCCCCTGACTTAATTATAATTTGATGAAAAATTATTAATATATCAATCTGAACTTTCAAAAAAATAATAATTCATAAATAATTTTTTTTGAGGCGCTACTGATCTATATTATAATTTTCATATTTTTCTGAAATTTCTAATTTTTGAACAATGAAAAATTTTTTTTCAGTTTTTACAAACGTTACGAAATGTGACAGTTCCCAAAAATTTCATATATTTAAAACGACACCAGCCCCTGACTTAATTATTATTTTTAAATGTGAAATTTTGAATAAATTGAATCTATTAAAAATTATATTTTTATACAATTTCATAAAAAAATCCAAATTTAAAAATATTTGAAACACCGTCCCTGATTTAAATGAATAATTTCAACAATGAAAAAAATTCAACAATTTCACTCAAAATAATTTTTTTACAAACAAAAAATATGTCACATGTAAAAAACCACGTAATTTTTGAACTATCAAATCTAACGTCATCAAAAATTTTCTCACTCCTAATCGAAAAGGGTAGAAAACCTTCTAGAACATTCCCTGTCATCTGTCATTGTCAAAAAGCACGTGTATTTTAAATCAGACAGAAACATATGATTTCGTCCAATCAGAGCTACGGATTAGAAAAAAATGCCGATGCTATTTTATCATAAAATTTTATTTCATCAAAAATTTTCCCAAATTACGTCGAAAAAAAATCACAGCTCAGAGATCTTTTACAGCTAAGAAATGAAATCTAGCCTATTGACTGGAAAAAGAGTGAAGCTACATGACTAAAAAAAATTATCAAAATCGGCCTGATGAGAGTAAAGTCTATAAAAATATAGTTTCGTGCAGTTTCGTGGAGACATACATATATTCATACACGTTTATATTATAGTGTGATGTTCGATAAGTTTCAATTAAATGCGAACAAAAAAAATATTTTTTTATATAAAATTTGACACCCTGTTTTAAATTTCGAAAAATCTTTTCTTAGTGGGTGCCTACATTATAAAAGAAAGGCACCTACGAAATTTCACGTTTCTAGGTCCAGGGGTTTGAGCTGTACGTTGATATATGAGTGATTGAGTGAGTGAATGAGTGAGTGAGTGGTTAAGGACAAACTCTTTTATAGATATAGATTATACTAACTATTTTTTCTCATGATTTCCGCCCAACCTCTGATTCCCTTTTTTTTAAATATCTGTAGATATTTTTTTAAGATTTAGAACTAATTAAACCGGGGCCTGAAAAACGGCCCTGCATCGAACGCATTTAATTTCGGCATAATTCATGCGTTCCACCATTTGCAACTACTATTTCAATCGACTTTCCTCAATGTTTAATTACGGTTGCTAAACACCGGCCGGCGGTTGATTCTAATTATCTAGTCCAGTTTTCTTGACGGCCGTAGGCCCGTAGAGAACACATTGTATAGTAACGTATCGTATGTCATTCAGTGATTGATCAATTTAACTTTTATCATGCGGTGTCAGCGACCTGAGCAGTATAGAGAGAAAGTTCGTACAGAACGTTTTTCTGTTTGTGTGTTATACCAGTGTGTACACACTTATTTTGTGTGTGTCTTAGGGCTAGCTTGCACTCGTGTCAACCACAAACTGTGACCGATTTACATTAAGTTGTAAAAAAAACAACGTAAGATGTTCCGAGGTAGTTCTTGACCTGCTTCAGATGTTAGCCATTAAATGTATTTTTGTTATTTGCAAATACGTATGATCAGATTTACCTTAACTACACAGGTAGAAAGGTTTACTTGAGCTAAGTAAACCTTGTTTTGTATATAACGAAAACAATATTTTCTTAAGATAAGAAATATATTCTTAAACCAACTATAGTATTCTTGGACGAAGAAATGATGTAGTTGGATTAAGAGTACTTTTCTTATATTAAGAAAATATTGTTTTCGTTATATACAAAACAAGATTTTCTTGGTCCAATACAGTTTTTTTGTGTGTATTATGGGCTGGTAGAACTGTAGCCCTAACGAGTCGTGTCCGAGTACGTCGATACGATGCAAAATGTTTTGATATCAAAAATAGGCTGATTTCATAGACATAGAGCATAGACCTCGCATTTTGGATCAACATATCATAAACATTTCTTCAAAACAGTGAGAGAGATGCAGCGGCGTTTAGGATATATCTCTCTCTTTTTCTAAGAAGAATGAAATAAACAATACTGTTTAAAGTATATTCTAAACGACTCTTTTTTCGAGTTAGATGCGCTATTCATGCTTTATGTCTATACTTGTAAATTAGACTTTTCTCTTTAATTTACTCTATGCGTGACCATTTTTTGACCAAATTATTAGCGATTAAAGCAAAAACCAAACTTTTCATTTTGAACTCCTTTATCTAAAGAACAAACGATCGTAAAAAAATTATTAAGGGGTACCTATTTGGAAAGCTGAAAGATTTTTTTTTCATAATAAAATGATCTGATCTACAAAATTAAATAAATAGATTTGGTAAAAAACACGGCCATTATAGATAGTTTCCTATTTTTTGGTAGCAAAAATATTTGGGGTCAATGATCTTTTTTATTACCAAATTCGTTTCCAGCGCCCAAATCTACGTAAGAAAAACTGAATCCTGTTAAAAGTACAATACCTTTTTGTAAGGGCTGTCTTATACATAAAAATATAATACATTTGATTTCTAAATTATCGCTGATAAAAAAAAATTAAAAGAAAAAATGGGTGTATACCAATCGTGTAAACGCACCTTCTAACTGAACCACACTATGTATGCGTATCTGAAGTCTCCAGGCATAGGTCATACGAGTGATCAGAATATTTAATTATATCACGAATGAAGAAACATTTAAAAAAATTATCGCATCAAAAACCACTTGATTAAGTTTCATAAACGACGGCTGATGAATATTTGTAATAGGTTCTAATCGAAGATAGGTAATTTATGGATTATTATATAATGCAAGATTGCAAGTTGTTTACTCCTTTAAATGAAACATGAACACAAATTCGGTAACGTAATAGTGGAAGTCGATAGTGTTCTTGTTAGGACAGAAAGATAAACTATACATAGGGTCAGTGACCTTTGGAAACTAGACCTCTCATTAAAATTTTGCATTAATTTCTTAACACTCATACAAAATCTAATGTACTTATAATAAGTTGCATAGTTTTTGTTTATATATACCTAATTACCTACATTTGATGTTAAATATATTCTAGCTTTTTAAAATAATTGTGAATATGATAACCTTTATTTAGGTTCCACTAACAAGGGAACCTTTTCAAGTCGAAAATTCGTATCGAGTTTAAACTTTGTATATAGTTAGAGGATGTCAAGTTAAGTAAGAAAAAAATAATCACAGCTGTGGTAAAATGGTTTAAGGAGGTGAAACACCCCTATGAAAATGTGCAAAATAATCATATTTTTTCAAATAACTCTGAAACTAACGAAAATTTTAAAAAACCTACAATACAAAATTTTCATGATTTTTTATGTTCTTTCGAATGGCGATAGTAAAAATTTGAAAAAATTAAACCTATGGAATGTGGGTGGGAGGTGTAGGTTAACGGTTTAATTTTTTCGAATTTTGACTCTCACTCATGAAAATTTTGTATTGTAATTTTTTTTAAATAAACCATAGACTTATATGTCTTTTCTGTAGGTCTGTAATGACTGCAATCCTGTGACGTGACCAATTAGAATTCTAGAAAGAGACAGATATTGGCCACATATTCGCTTTGTCTCTGTCACTCTTTTTCGCCAGTATTTACTTCATAGTTGGATAGGTAATGCGCAGTCCATTCTATAAGTCTATGGTAAACTAAAAATAGTTCAAAATTTATTCACTGTCGCCGATAGCATAAAACAGCCCTTAAAATTAGACCCCGGTATATTTGGTATACTTTTTTAAAATTTTACATGAAAAATGATGAAAACTATCAGATAAATTTTTTATAATAAGTACATTTAAAATGCCATTTTTAGGCACGTGGAAGTTGGATATAGGTTCGTATTTTCGGAGGTTTGAAAGAAAAAAAAGGACTTTTCAATATAAAAAATAAAATTTAACATCGAAAAAAGAGAACATATTCTCTTTAAAAAAAATTCTGACAACCCTTTTATGTGACTTATTAATTTTAAAATATAAACAGTTCAAAGGACTAAAGACCATATAGTTAGTTCGATAATGGCATTAATCTGAAACAAAGTGCCTCTTAAAGTTTTGTCTTTCTACTTTTGATGATTTGGATTAATTTTCCTTGATCGGGCTTTTATATCGGAGATATGGTATTTCCAATTTTTAAGATAAAAATTACTGCTATCAAATCATAAATACTTTATCTAACTCTGAATTAAAGTTAAATTCGCATTTGATTCCCATAAGGGGAGGGGGACTGACTGGACTCTAGCATAGGGGTCCGGGGTTAAAGGGAGCATCGTAGCGAGTCATCAACTTTTTTTTAGTCGTTAAATGAATTCACTCCAAAACAATTTTGTTAGATTTCTTCCCGTCAGAAATCCTGGCAAAGGGGTTCACGACAGCATGAATGTTGCCTAATAGAGGAATTTTTATAATCAGTCTTTCAGTACCTACCTAAAACCATTTACGAAAAAAATGTGTTTTTTAAAGAATAACGAGAAAACTTAAGTGTAATATATATTTTTACATTTTGACTTGACGCACTCATACATATTATTATAACACTAAGGTAGAATGACATTGGTGGTTCTGTTGCCAAATAGTTTCGAAGACACGCTTTATTTCACAACCCATAAAATAATACAGGAGAAAGATATTCCACAATTGAAAGTATATATAAATAATGAGTCCTCGGACTTGTACGTCATCCTGTTCCTTCAAATATGACGTAAGGAGGATCGAATTAGCAATATTCAATATATCGTCATCTGAATTTTTGTTTCTTAACTTTGTTATAAGTCATTAAAACTATTTTTGTGATAAAGGAACTTTGAAAGTTTGTACATCAAATATTTCTAGATAAATGGACTTATTTTTCTTCTTCCTGGGTTTAATGTCAAATGGACTTAATATGACCAATTATTGGTTAATTAAACTATACTAATAACTTTTATAAGAAGGTATACACAATCTTACTTTTAATTGCAATTTGAATTGTGAAAATTGTTCATTTTTTATTAAAAATTGATTTTCTTTGTTAATCTTGATATTATATTAATTATTTTATTATTACAGTAGAAACTGGGTATAACGATATCGGTAAATACGACGTATTAGTTTTGATTTTTGATTTTAATTTTGACAATATCTTTCGCTCACACTTTAAGATTTTGAATGGAGTTTCTAATAACTATTTTTTTTAGTTTTTTTTACATAATTTGAGCTTACCTACTCATGAATCTTTCAGTTTTCCGAGAAATACCTTTAAAAAAATCTAATTACCAGTTTTTACGACTGGTCCCCTCGATGTCGTTATATCCGGTTTCTACTGTATTTATAAGATTATGTAATAATCAAAAGTTGGCGATTATAAAAAATATGTGAAAAGTACACCTTTTGACATTAACGGCACATGATAAAAAACTAACAATGGAACCTTTTCAAGTCGAAAATTCGTATCGAGTTTAAACTTTGTATATAGTTGGACGAGGTCAAGTTATAAGTAAGAAAAAAATTATCACAGCTGCGGTAAAACGGTTTAATGGGGTGAAACACCCCTATGAAAATGTCCAAAATAATCATATTTTTTCAAATAACACTGAAACTAATAAAAATTTTAAAAAATCTACAATACAAAATTTTCATGATTGGCGATAGTCAAAATACGAAAAAAATAAACCTATGGAATGTGGGTGGGAGGGTGGGTTATTAACGGTTTAATGTTTTCAAAATTTGACTATCGCCATTCAAAAGAGCATAAAAAATCATGAAAATTTTGTATTGTAGATTTTTTTTAAATTTTCATTAGTTTCATGAAAAAATTTATTTGAAAAAATATGATTATTTTCATAGAGGTGTTTCACCCCCTTAAACCGTTTTACCGCAGCTGTGACAATTTTTATCTTACTTATCTTGACCTCCTCTAACTATATACAAAATTTAAACTTGATACGAATTTTCGACTTGAAAAGGTTCATTTGTAAGAAGAAAATAGCAACTGTTCTTTATACATAAACATTTACAACTGTTTTTGTTAATGTTTAAATTAAATAATTTTACATAAATTTAGTAGGGCAGTATTTTGGCCAACCACGAATATACAAGTGGGGTTTACCAGTGATAAATAATTGAATAAATACAGTTTGACAACACGGTAAGGAGTTTAAAAGCGCGTGTATGTATTTATGTCTAAAAGTTCGTGCTTTTTGGCAAAGCTCCACATTTTCGTGCAAATATGTTTTTAAAGCGAGATTAATTTCAATAACATCCACGTGTAGTTAAGAATTTTGTTATTTGTATTAACCTCGATCGAAACATATTTGTGTACCTCTGTTTTATATTGTAAGTAATTGTCTATCCATCAACACAAAGTTTATGTGAATTTCTTAATGTGTTCACTATTGTTCTATAATTATAACTATGCGGAAAGGTCAGTGATACCATCGCGGATGAAGGGATCAAACGTTATGGGTTCGATACAGAGACGTGTTTATATTTTTTAGAATCATCTACATTGTGGGCATATCCGATGTCTTATTGGAGTAAAGGTAAAATAATAATGACCCCATATCATAATACAAAAAAAAACAACATAATATATTAAAATTTATTTAGATATGCTCTTATAAAAGAACAAAATATTATAAATATTCTACTGAGAAATGCACTAAGACCAAAATGATACGTTGCTATATACTTATTTCGAAATTTTTCTCCACATTGCATCATACTTTTCATTCGCGTGGATGTCGTTGTTATTTTCAGTAATATATCGAACTTGGTAAGTGCGACGTCGCGTTATATATCACGGTGTTCAAATGACGAGTTTAAATAAAATGTTTTTGCAGCCGAAATTTTTTTCATCGGGGTGATTCTTTGAAGTGTTCCGAGTGTTTTTCTATAAAAATCAAAAAAATCCATAGAGCAGTTTTTGAAAAAATTAAAAAAATTTTTTTTTTTTTTTTGTAAATATTAAAAAAATAATATTGTATGCATATCTAAATACATAAGTTTATATTTTTTTCATAAATATATATGTAGAGAGTGACAACATATAAAAAAAATACAGTAGACGTTCCATACTGTGAACCGCGCTAGCTTAATTAATCAGTACTATTACACTGACCGATAGCCATTTTGCTGCAGGGTATATAACTTTTTAAGGGTAATTTAGGCACACTGAATCCAAAAATGACCACCATTTTGGTCAATCAGCTCTTGTTTTTGCGATATTGCAAAAAAAAGTTTATTTCGATATACAAACATTCCAATTCGTATATATGTATATGATATTTTTAAAACAAATACTTCAACCGAAGATCATTCAGAATGTAGTAATGGGTTCTAATTGAACTAAAAAACCTTAAATTATATACATCCAGAACGTTATTCTCTTCGAAAATCATGTTTTAAACGAAGAAAAATCGATTTTTTTACAAAAATTACGCAATTTTCAAAATTCAAAGCACTGTTACACAAACAATTTTTAACCAATTTTAATGCAATTAACTAAATTAATAGCTTTATCTATACTCTTTATTGTGTTAAAATTTTAACGTAATCAAATTAAAATTGGCGAAATGGTACTAAAATTAACCACGCGTGTCAAAATTGGTAATTCCGTCATTTCCACTCGTAGCGAATAAAAATATGATTTTCGAAGGAACTATATGAATGTGTATAATTTAAGGTTTTTTAGTTCAATTAGGACCCATAGTTACATTCTGAATGATCTTCAATTGAAGTATTTGATTTAAAAAATATCATATATATTACGAATGTGAATGTTTGTATATCGAAATAAACTTTTTTTTGCAATATCGCAAAAACAAGAGCTGATTGACCAAAATGGTGGTCATTTTTGGATTCAGAGTACCTAAATTACCTTTAAAAAGTTATATACCTGCAGCAAAATGGCTATCGGCCAGTGTAGTAGTACTGATTAATTAAGCTAGCGCGGTTCACAGTATGGAACGTCTACTGTATTTTTTTCTTTTATGTTGTCACTCTCTACATATATATTTATGAAAAAAATATAAACTTATGTATTTAGATATGCATACAATATATATTTTTTAATATTTGCAAAAAAAAAAAAAATTAAATTTTTTTCAAAAACTGCTCTATGGATTTTTTTGATTTTTATAGAAAAACAATCGGAACACTTCAAAGAATCACCCCGATGAAAAAAATTTCGGCTGCAAAAACATTTTATTTAAACTCGTCATTTGAACACCGTGATATAATATGTATAATCATATAGTTATACAGTGCGTTCATGATGAAAGGAACAAATTCGTTTAAAATTCAGGTAATTATTTTGTGGAAAAACGCTCGGACCCGTCGATTAGTATTTTTAGTTGCGGATTTTTTGACATAAGAAAATTGTATACAGGGTGTCTCAAGAAGAAGATATGCAGACATCATTGATTTTTTTAAATGGACCACCCTATATATTATGTCATTTTTGAATTGTACGATAAATTCTGAACACTTTTTGTTCACATACCATAGCTCTAGAATAAGCGGTTTTTGGAATAATGACGTTTGAAATGTGTCTCAAGATGAATATATGCAGTCATCATTGATTTTTTTTAATGGAACAGCCTATATTTAATGCCATTTTTGTATTGTAAGGTAAATTCTGAACACTTTTTGTATAACATACCGTAGCTCTAAAATCAGTGGTTTTTGGAATAATTTTATTTCTTTTGAATGTTTTATTATTAAACTTCATTAATTTTTTATTTATTTATCACATTTCAAATGTCATTATTCCAAAAACTGCTGATTTTAGAGCTATGGTATGTTGTACAGAAAGTGTTCAGAATTTACCGTACAATTCAAAAATGGCATAAAATACAGGCTGTGCCATTATAAAAATCAATGATGACTGCATATCTTCTTCTTGAGACAGCCTTTATACAATTTTCTTATGTCAAAAAATCCGCAACTAAAAATACTAATCGACGGGTCCGAGCGTTTTTCCACAAAATAATTACCTGAATTTTAAACGAATTTGTTCCTTTCATCATGAACGCACTGTATATGTATACTTTTATCTATCTACGTATACTTTTATGAAGAACGAAGGGTTACATTAATAAACCACGTAAAGCTTTTTTCTACAATTTTTGGACCTCCTTTCCCCCACGTAACGTCACGTAGTCAATAGTCTTTAACCCCCCCCCCCTCCTGCCTAATGTTATGCAACACAATACCATATATATTACCTACAATAATATGTTTTTTTTAAACTATTTCAACATGGAGTAAACATTATAATAAATATGGATTAATCGTCTTACATTTTTTTTGTTTTTATATGTACGAAAAAATGTTACGTAATGTTTGAATGTGACCCCCCTCCCTCCATTATTTCCTCTGCACTCAAAGAATTTCGTGGTTTACGAACGTCCTTAATTCAACTTTACTTGCACTGATAAGCTTTTGATGATATAACGTGATTATACTAATATGTAGCTTATGTTAATTACAGGATCTCAAGGATTACTCCAATGAATGTTTCATTCAAATCGGTTCAGTAGTTTTTGAGATCATCAAACATAAACAACAAGTCACAAACCCATTATCACTTTAACAATAAGCTCGTTTTATGCGAATTCGCCGAACGCACAGTTGTAGTTTGTAGTATATAAATCTATGATTACAAACAATTCATTATTGGAGTAAATGTGTAAACTAGAACGGAAGTGTCACTATTATCTAAACGTACACATTCTACTGTTTGTTAATGTGGACAATATAAAAATAGACATCAAAATAAAGTTTTCTCCAAGGACAGAAAATATTTTAATCGTAAATTTTTTTCACGTAAACAGATTTTAAAATAATTTTTCACACTTGTGTTTTAAAATCCTTGAGTATATTTATTTTCTTATTTAATACATGTAATAGATAAGAGAGTTAAATAAGTATTTGTATAAATATCTATTGTTACATATATACATTATCTATGAATAATACACATGTAAATATATACATGATAGGAGGACATTTGCAGATTAATTGTTTTATAAAAAATAAAATGTGTAAATATTCTTTTATTACTTCAAAAGTCATGAACTAGGAAAACATAACACAACCATTACAGAAGTATACTCACTAAACCAGTGGTGTTCAAACTGCCAAATTCAGTCTAAGAGAATCTCCGTGTCGCTGCCCCCCCCCCCCCCCCAAATAAAATCTCACAATTTTGTTTTTCGAGTAGAAAAAGGAAAATTTCAGCGAGCAAAAATGTGCAAATGTATTTGAAAATAACTCATTTTAATCTTACATTTATAAATTAAACAAAAAGGCATTAATATTTTTGATTATTTTCAAATCCGATAGCAAAATTTACAATTAAACATATTTTTTTGTTTATCAGGAGAAAGTATTTATATATTTTACACTTCTATAACTTGCAATGTTTTAGGACCGCATTTTAAGAGTCTTACTGACCGAATGTTTGACACCACTGATCTAGTGTAAACTTATCTTATAAAAAAGGTCGTCAATTTTTGGGTTGGATTAAGCAATGAAAAAAAAGTCTTCAATATATTTTGAATGGCGTATCAAATAAAAACATACACTTTTTTATTTTTTCAATATTTTTTTAATGAACTAGTCCCTTTTTCACACCTTGAGCTTCTGATAACCCTACGTAGAGGGAAAATATATATACTTTTAAAGAATTAACCAGGTCTCAAATTTATATGATTAGAGGTTGTAAGTACTTAAAAAAAGTACGGTTGAAATATCGTTTTCAAAAATGTGAGGTTTTCTTCCAATATAAAAATTAATCTTAAATATATTTTTCCCTTCTGTGTTTTGTTGTTTTTGACTTTTGAGTTACAGCGTCTATAGACAGAATGATTGACACACAAACATCATGGTGACAATAGGTAAAAATGGATAATTTCGGAATTCGAAAAAATCAGCTTAAAAACTATTAAAACTAATTTAAAATGAGTTCCATTTTTCTTTACTGAAACAACATGTACTGATTCGTGGTTTTATAAATACTTATACGTGTAAACAAACTGGCATTTGTCCAACATACATTTTTTGATGAGTTCTTTTTTAGGAATAAAAAAGAACACATGCACACATGCACAAATTGATGTAATGTACAAAAATATCTAAATGCTCTTACATTAGTAATTGACTAATTTAGACAATATGAAAATAAATAAAAAAAACTCTTTCGCGTGTAGCTTTTTGGCATTTGGTAGTTTTTTATTGGCATGCCCTAAATATAAATTGAGTTGACTTTTAGACATTGTAATAATCAAGCATAAATGTATGTTTTTTTATACTTTACGTAATATGTATGTTTTTTTAATAGTAATATTTGTGTCCGTAATTTCTAAGAAAATAATTTTTTTTCTTTATTTCTTTATTTTTTTGTAAATAGTACTAATTGTATATTTTTATCCTTAATGAACTGAAAAAAAGTTGTTAAGTACATTTTTAATAGAGATGCCACGAATAGTGATTTGGCCGAATACCGAATATTCGGCTAGGCTCTCGGCCGAAGCGCCGAATATTCGGCGACACTTAGTGCATTTCGTGGGCGTATTTGTTTCATTTGCGAGTAGGTCGTGTCACATTAATAATCATTATTGACGAAAATTTTAAGTCAATAATGATTAATTTCAATAATAATTATTATTTTTGAGAAAAATAAAATATTTATTTTTTTGTAATTTTATGAATAACATTTATTTTACCAAATAACAAAAAAAGAGGACAAAAGTATCGAAAACTTAAAAAAGAGGACAAAAAGAAGACACGTTTTCTATAGAGGACAGTTGGCCAAAATAGAGGACTGTCCTCTTCAAAATAGGACAGATGGTCACCTTAATATAATACACTGTATATCTTAAAAAATATCACTGTTTGTTCGTGAAAAGCTTTACGATATGGCACCATTTAATAAAAAATCACCTATTTCGGGAATATAATAAAATTTGTAGTGAAGACAATAAACTGGCAGTTTGTTTGTTGTGTAACAGCAAGATCTGTGTAATAACAAACGCAAAAAAAAATTTCATTCATCATAACTTGCCACTGATAGATTTTAAGTATTAAATATGCTGATTTTTTGTAAAAAAAATTGTGAGTAATATTTATTATGTGCTTTTTTTCACGATTTGGTATTCGGTATTCGGCCGAATATTGAGAACTATTCGGCCGAATACCGAATATTAAAAAAAGTAGCCGAATAGGCCGAATACCGAATAGTAGCCGAATATTCGTGGCATCTCTAATTTTTAAGTACGTAAGTACAATTAAATTTCAATAAGTGTATTTAAGATTTTAAGTACATGTTTATGTTCGTTAATGTACTTAAGTACAATTTATTACAATTACTCATAACCATACTTAAGTTCTTATAACATGTACTAAGTTAGGGTTGCCAGAATCTCAAGATATGTGAAGGAAACTACAAGTTGAAACCGGTAACAACGACATCGCTTAATAGAAAATAATCAGTTTTAACGACTCAAAATAAAACTCAGACTGAATCCCATATAATTGGTTTTTTACCAGTTTTTACGACTATCGGCTTTTACAACGTAATATGACTGGTCCCCTCGATGTCGTTTAAACCGATTTCGACTATATTTCATTTAAAAAAATAATAATAAAAATATTACTTTTCTTTTGTATTAATTATTTTAAAAAGTAACTTTTGTTAAAGTTGTCGGCGATAGCATAAAACAGCCCTTAAAATCTAATCCCGGTGTATTTAGTTTACTTTTTTGAATTCTATAAGATGAAAGATGATGAAAACTATTAGATAATAATTAGAGTTCCTTCCCCGGAAATAAAATTAAAATACATTTTAGACTTTTAGTTTTTAGGTTTGTCATTTTAATATTGAAATATTGCCCCTCTTTAAATTGTACATGTTCGCTCTAAAACCAATATTTTATTCTAGTATTTCTAGCAACCCCATATACAACAATAAGTACTTATATATACTTAAGTACATATACAGCTCTGCTTTCATTACATAACATATGAATAAATAAATAAATAATTACTATTTATATCAACCCAAAATACACGTAACCACCAAAAGCTCATAAATATAATTTCAAAACTTAAAAAAAAAATATACAAAACAAGTACCAAAAAAAAAGCCATCCCATTATCGTAAATAACAATTCTCAATCACAAAGAACGTTGGTGAAGTGTTAAATTTGATTGTAAAACAGTTGATAATCCTGGACTGCGATAAGAACAGATCTCGTTGAAGGTACGTACGTACGACAGAGATAACTTGTGTAAGAAGGATGGGCACGTATTGCAAGTGCATACGTGACTAAAAACACATCTGGTTGCAACGGAGACTTGTTATGACAAGTTTGTGCTATTGAAAAAGGACATCGCACAGGACCGTACCGAGACCTTGAATTTTATTTCTATTTGGTATGATCTGACCCATTATTCAATCTTATATAAGGTTACCAGAATTATAAAATTAAAAAAGAGGACAAAATAGGGGCACCCTCCCTACCATTCAGAAAACTCCTAGGAAAAAGGTCACCTTATTTTTGGACCTCGAAAATTTTATAATAATTTATTTTTATAAATTATAAATAATTTTCATAAATTAAAATGAAATTATAAATTTTAATTCATTTTTATTTTTCAAAATTCCAGTTAAATATATTAAAATATGATTAATAATCATTTGACGTGAATTTTACATCAATAATGATTAATTTCAATAATAATAATTATTTTTGAGAAAAATAAAATATTTATTTTTTTGTAATTTTATGGATAACATTTTTATTTTACCAAATAACAAAAAAAGAGGACAAAAGTTTCGAAAACTAAAAAAAGAGGACAGAAACAGGACAAGTTTTCTATAGAGGACAGTTCTTATCTTATAGGACTACACCCATACCTCGCTTTGCGTCGTTTCGTTTTGCGTTTTTTTTCGAAGTTGCGTCGCTGCTGAATTAGTACTAATTTTCACTGTGCGTCGTTAAATTTTCGAAGTTGCGTTGTTTTGGGTTCGAGTCTTTATTTTTTTTTTAATTAAAACGAGAGTAACTTAAATAATTCACTTTGCGTCGTGTTTTTTTGGAACGTAACCACGACGCAAAGTGAGGTATGGGTGTATAATATTTATATATATCAAATGTATTAACGAAACATACGAAACCATTGTAATTAAAAAAGTACATAACTTAATGATTTTCTAGTTCATCGAACGATAAAGAGATATTTACTCAACATGTTGTCCAAATTTGATGACAATCGGTTCTGTTGTTTCAAATACATATATCAGACCAACTACTCGCAGAAAGCTATTTCGAAAAAAACGCCCTTAAAAATTCAACGCCCTATGTCTTATTCTTGCGTTTTAAGTCAGTTCAAAGCTCATAAAACCGTCAGTTTTATGAATTTCAGTTATAGTTATTTAACTCTTCCTTACCGGAGTGAAAAACTTCCACAATTGTCGAAAATATGCCTGCAAGGCACGAATTATGATTTTTTTAAGGATGTAACTTAGTTTTTGGTATATGCAATTGTTTTAGTCAAAATTAACTTCATTTTTAAAAAGAATCATGGGTGGTTTAGGGGCAGGGGAGGATAAAACACAGATTTTTTAAGAAATGATACATTAGGAGAAATAAAGAAGAATATATATCACTTGGAATTACAAGGAAACGTATTTGTATAAGAAATGTACACTAAAATTATTTTTGTATTTCTTCCCCTTCTTCTCCCTAAGGTAGAATGGAACCCTATATAAAAATATAACTTTCCTTATTTGAATATTTAAAAAAATATATTTATCTATTCGAAATAATTATTACCCATTTTTCCAATATTTAGAAATCATACATATATCTGTTATTTTTTTAAAATTTTATATTCATTGCATTACTCGATGTGAAATCTTTGAAACCGCTACTGTTCTGGAAATGACTTAAATCATATTATAATTGCATTGCGAATCCTCTATAAACAGTTGTTCTACAAAAGGATTTTTTTCCTTTTCTTTTTTATGGTTCTTCACCATACACAGTATTTTTTAAATTCGAGTTTTCTTGATTGCAGATATTACAATTTTAAAATAATGCCTTATTTAATATACTTTTGAAATGTATATATTTGTTTATATTATTATCATCATAGAATGGCGAGTCAATGACAATAATATTATGTATTTTTTTTAGCATACACACATTGATGAATTAAATTATAATATTTTTGTATTCTTTAATAAAAAATAAATTCAGTCATCTACCATTTACATATTACCTATATCTTGTTGAGCTTTCTTCTTTTTTATGTACATACATACATTTACTACTTACAACATCTATAAGGGTTCATCAAGAAATTATGGGAAGTTGGTTCTGTGCCTAGCAATACAAGAAAACAAATAGTATATATTTATTTTTTTATTGTAAATTACTATTATGATAATAATAATATGAACATTGTATATTATCTAACATTTCTATTATTTTATCGTACTTATAATATGATTAAAAGTAAAAAAAGTTAATTGTGGCAGAGGTTAGGTCAACGTTTTTGTCTAAAATAACCCAGCTTCGCCACTGGAGATTAGGGGTAGCAGAAATTGTCCTAGCCTAGAATAATTTATGTGTCCGTGTACACTTGTATATAGTCTATGTTTATAGTGAGCTCGTATTTCTTCGAACGACACCACGTAAATTAAGAGTCGAGTAACTTTTTTTTTAAATTATAACTCAATAATTTATTTTTACGGTCATGTATCATATTCTTGACTTAAAAATACTAATTTTCATTGTTATTCTATAATAATTACAAGTTAAATATTTTTATTACAGAATATATATTTTTATTCTTTGATTAAATGTCGAACTTCCTTTTTATGTACCCCCGGTTTCGAATCATAGTAACGAGATACCTATTTTAAATTTTAGTAAGTATAGATTTTGTTTATTTTTTCATCTCACGTTTAAGCAGTTGTTGATATAATTATTTTATAACAAATAATTTGATACGACCAAATTGACGTAGGTACATATCAAATTACATATTCACACATTCCATCTTTGAAGTATCATATACCCCCCCCTCCCACACCCCTTGTTATTTCTTATTAACATTTTTCTGTTAAAAAATCAATTTCTTAGAAAGATAACTTACGTAACGCTTCAGACCCCCTCCCTTCAAAATTAGCCTAACGTAATTAAGAAAATGACAAGCATAAAATTGATATGTTTAAATTTGTACGTTAAATAAAAAAAATTACGGGGTTGCTTAGATTATTTATTTTGTCAAAATCAATCACCTTTATGACTTTTTTGAGAACACCTGCATTGGATCGTATCAAAAGCCTTACCTGGCTTTCAAGATTATACATGTACAGACAGGTTGGGACTTGTCTGATCCGAATTTATTTTTTTGTTCACTTGTTTTCTATTGTGAAGCTTCACCACCTTGCAAGTTCTCATCCCTAAATATCCGATTCAATACAGTCGAATAAAAGTGCAATTTATGCATAATGTTAAGGTCGTTTTCATTTTTTTTTTATAACGGTTGAAGATATAATAAAAGGTTTAGGTTACCTACAGGTTGTTTTTTTTTGTAATTGTAATGATATTGTTAACAACATTGTATTTTTTTATTTTAGGGTGATTTAAAGTTTGTACAATAATTCATTATTGTTATTATTGTAACTTTGTAACAATATAAAGCGAGAAGCATTAAGAGGCCATACCAGTGTGAAATTTTCAAAAAATCAATGTTAAATGCGGTTTTCTCGAAATGAGATTTTTCAAATTTGCTGACATTGTCACTCAAAGAGCAATTATCCGATTGACTTGAAATTTGAACTGAGAACTCTTGAATATATTTACTCTACGATGAACTAGGATATTTTTGATTGGATGAAAATTGACGATTTGGCATTAAAAATACGACCATTTTATATGCAATAAAACATACTTTTTTTCATAACTACGCCATTTTGTTAGATTTTTATATTTTTCGAAAATCTTAGTTCATCGTACAGGAAATACATTCCAGTGTTCATTATTTCATTTGTCAATTTCAGCTACTCCATCGTCCGGAATCATAGTGGAGGAGATTTTTTTTGGCACCTCCGAAGACAGCGTATAAGTCACTTAGATATCGATATTTTTACGTGAAAAAATTATGGAATACACTTCTAATATAGCTAATATATTCTCAATTTTCCAAAATATTTCATTGAGTATTTTTCTTCCAAAAAATTTACGAAAATCACCCAAATTTCAGCGTTCACACTGGTATAGTCCCTTAAGTGATTATTCTTAACAAGGAAGCTAGGTTTTGGAGTTAGAAAGATACTGTATTAGTATTTGTCCCTAGGACTAAAGTATTGGCAAATAACACAGCGCTGTAACGTCGCAGCGTTGACTTCGAGAAATAAAAAAATTAAATGAATGAAATAAAAATTATCAGCATTCCTCATTCTTATAAATAATAATTTCAAATACATTGTGCTGCCACTTTTTCTATATTATTTAAGCTGATACTACATAATTGCATTTATCCATAAATTCAAAGAATAAATTGAAAAATTATACGGTACGGGAAACTTATACGTGAGGCTCTACTAGAATTTTTAACAGATGCTTAGCATATGTTTCAATTTTATGAAAGTACCCAATTGAATTTTTAAAGTCATCTAAAAATAAAATGATATCTACATATATTTGTATACGGTCAAAAATAACATGGTCGGAAAAATCGTATAGATACAAAATTATAATAATATGTGTATAAAGTATAAAGTACAAAAGTAAAAATACATGTTTATTTAAAGCATCTACAAGTTGGTAGACGAGTTGAAGATCAACGTGTAATAACAATCTCATAGTAAAAGAGTAAACATGTTTTCTAAAACTTTTCTTTACTTAAAATTAGTAATAGGTGTTTTGAAAGAAAATACTTTTATTTATTCTTCAATTGTTTGTTACAACCGTTTATTTTTGAAAATTTTGCCAAACGCGTAATGGGTAAAAATAAAATACTATATTTTATTTCTTTGAGTATCACAGTGTTGCCAACATCTAATAAAAAATATAATTTACACCGCTGTCAAACTGGATTCTGGACACAATACGAATAACTTGACGGGTACAGTAGGCATTCGTTATGTTGATATAGAATATTTATTTTAACATTTTTAATTATATATGGCTGTAAAACTACTTTTAAAGAATGTTTCGATGCCAAAAAGAGGGTTGTGTTTTTGGCAGTATATGTATGAATATATTTGTTTGTATGTAAGTTCATCTGTTTCCTTGCAGAGCCTTAACTACTTGATCGATTTCATCAAATGAGGTATAATAAAAAAATGGCAGCCGTTAGAGGTCATATTGTTTTAGATAATTTTTTTATCAAAAGTCAAAACCCATCATGATGTAGGGGAAACGGTATAAGTATTGGCCACTTAAGAAAAAAACTCGAAAGAAACAAACGTTATTCCTTTAACATAAGTGATAAATGGAATATAAATACAGTATTATGTTCATTATTTAGTCCTTTATTATTGGTATATGTATTACAACTATAAGTGTAAGGAAAAACGAAAACCAGCATAAAATAGAAAATATCTCAAAAAAGTATAATAATTGACCATTTTTTTAATGATTGGCATAGTATTTTTTACAATTGTTGGCCATATTAAATCAAATTAAAGGGCTTTAAAAAACGATTAAAAAAATACGTAACACATCTAACTAAGAAATATTTTGTAAAACAAAATTTATAATCGAAATCGATATACCTAAATACATTTTACCTCTATAAGTGTTTTAATTTCAAATATATTTAATTCCCTGTTCATATCATATCAAATTCGTTAGTTTAATGTAAGTAACTAGTTAATAAATCTAATATAATCTTAAATAAATATAAAAGTTAAAAAAAAAAACAACTACGATAAAACATTATAAGTCAAAAGTAAGAAGTTTCACAAAATAGACGTAGTCGCACGCCACATAAAGGTGCGGAGTGGCAACAAGTGGCAACAGTGTACACCATTTTTCTGTCATTATCAACAAAAAAAAATATATAATAAAATATATTCGAAGTATCATTTAGATTTTTTTACTTTATGTGAAAAAAAATAATAAATAAATCAATTTATTGAGTTACATTAAAAATAGTACTTGAATACAGCACTGTATTTAATTTAATTTTTGTACAATTTTACGGTATTTTCATACAAAAAATAAATTATATACTTATTTATGTAACTTTCTATACAACATAAATAAAACTGAATTATAAACGTAAAAAAGCTCAGTATAAAAAATTTGATTAATATATTTATTTTAATTTTGTAATTTTATAAAAAAAAATGTCTATTTAAAACATTAAAATCTGATAAAAGTTTCTGCAATAATAACATAAAATCGAATCTTCTATTCAACACTTATTAAAATAATAAGGTTGGCCTTGATTTAATTACAAAAACAAAAGACGATTCAGTAATACAGTTTTTTTTTCGTCAGCTATAGCTACAATATATTCTCTTCGTATAGCAATAATTGGTTGTTCTATTAAAGAGAAAAGAAAAAAAAACAAGTAAAGTGAAGAGAACTGGTCCTGTTAGGTGCGACGGAGAAAATGGAGAAAAACTACAACTCGTATGGGCGGTTCTAGAACACAATTAGCATAAACCCCTGATATTATGAAACCAAATGAGAAGAAAAAACTACGGCAAATTGGAGATGATATGGGTTAAACCAGTGGTTTTCAACAAAAATTGTTTTATTTATTGTATTTTACATATTTAAGCCTTGACAAGTAATTTATTAATTTAACATAATAGTGGTCGCTGAAACGCTTTCTTAATTGCCAAGGCTTAAATAAGATTTAAGTTTTCATTATATTAAATTAAATAAGTATTTTTTTTTAAAGGTAGTTGGTCCATCGTAATGTGATCACATTAGGCCACGAGTACATATTTTTAATTTAGAGAAATGATCATGGCAACGCTGTACATTATCTACTATTAACTACTTGTCAAATGATTATATTTTATCATCTAAACTACCACAGAATATATTAATAGTTAATGAAATCGATTATAATTCCCTTCAATCCACTTATCATCATATTTTGTAAAAAAATATTTCATTATTTCGTGTATTTTTTACTATAATCAAATGAATACGTAGTTGCCACATTGTCAACAGTACTGTAATTTATGTGATGGTTTGGTAGTTAAATCTGGTTAGATCTTAATAACGGGATGGTCAATAATTCCAATTTTTTGTATAGTGTTTTCTTTCATATAAATATACAACATGTCAGTTTTTTATGAAAATCTGACGCTACGTTTAAATTTTATCTAATAAAACGTTACGTTAGTGTACGGTTAGTCCATATAAGCTGTGTTAAAAATATAAACTTTGAGATCGTTTTTCATGACTTTGAGATGGTCAGTTTTAATAAAAATGGGCTATATTTCAGATATTAATCTAGGGAATATTCCTGTGCAATTTAAACAAAATCTGACGAAAACATGTTTACGGAAATTATTTTTATAGTAAAAATATATTTATTAAGAAACCTACAATTACTTTGGGTTGTGTGATTATTGAATTAGGGTAAGCCCCAAATAAAAAAACATATATTACTAAAATTCTATAAAAATGAAGCTAATTTTAAGTTGCGAGAAATTTTTAAGTAAACGCTGAATCTGTTGAAAAAATGTATTAAAAAAAGAACTTGATAATTTTTTCCTATAAATTATTTTTTTTGCGTTGTAATGTTTAATAGAAATAAAATTATTAATAAAGAACCAAAACCGCAAAAATACGATATACATTTTTAATCAAATGTCTTTGTTCTTTAAAAACCAACGAATGATAATTCTTTTTATAGGAAATTTTTTTTCCATTGATAATAATGGAAGGAATTCCGGAAATTAGCGGTTAAATATGCTTCTAATGTTTCTATGAATATACACATTATACTTCGAAATTATTACATTATGTGGTGACATCACTTTACGATATTTTCCATTTTGTGTGATAATTTAATATTGATAACAAAAATTCAGTTTTGCACGTATTAACTTTATATGCTATATTTTAGTTATTATCTATAATAATGTACATTTATTTATATTCCTAAAATGCATTTTCTAAATCCTACATTAATTGGTAATTTTCTGTAAAAGAAGATGTATTTTTGTAAGGGACTATTTGTCTAGAAAAGCTGTAATAATCATTAACATAGAGAATTTAATGCTCTTTAAAAAAGATTCTACACAATTTTTAAGTAATATGAATCGTTCTCGAGATATTAAAAAAAAAACAGCTTTGGATACCACTCCCCGATTTTTGACGATTTTTGTATATGGTACCATCACCAACTACGTCCAACTAACAAAGTTTCATTAAAATCTGTTCAGATAAACACGGAACAAAAAGTGTTTATTTTTCATAAAATTGAATTTTCAAGTGGAAATTTTGAAATCGGAGGCCGAAAATTTGTATGCATGCTTTCAGAAATGATCATCTTTTTCGGATATAATAATATTATATATTGTTTGTATTTTGATAACATCTTTTAAACATGTTGTTATTAAAGATCCATAACTTTATTTCCGGAATACTAAAACCTTCGCAAAGTAATGCTCGACAATATAACAAAAAAACGCATTTAAATCTATTTAGTAGTATTGAAGCCTTTGTAAGACGGACAAACAATAAAATTATCTTTCAAACCTTTTTGCACGAGTAAGTACTTTTATTTGTGCATTGAATAAAGTCGATGATTACCTTTCTTCCCATCAATATAATTCATCAACCATGGACATCGATTTAATTTTATAATAAGTTATAAACAAAAAGAAACTGTGATGCTTTTCGATTATATAAATACATAAAGAGAAAGAGACAGAAAGATGATAATGCATCCAATTGCTATTCGGTGCACCAATATCGAAGATACAATAAAATAAAAAAATAAAACAAAAGCAGTATATTTATATTTTAAAGCACAGCCATATTCCATTGTTTGTCTTCCTCATTTAAAATCGGCGAGCGTCTGTAGCCGTTATCGTGAATAACATTGTTGTTTATTCAATATGCATACACGTTTTATAATCTCTTCACGTACAATTTGTAGTAAATCTATATCAATAACAATCATTTAGAATATTAAAGCCGATTGGACTAGGCTGGAAATTGGGCTAAATTAATTCGTTTTTCGAGTTGTATATTGAATACTTAGTTTGGAAAAGGTGTGATTATGGTTCGTAATGAAAACTATTCATTGCATTTTCATGCTAATGTAAACTAAAAAGAAAATTGTAGGTCTGTGGTTCTACTTTAGCCTATTTTAGGAATTTTCCCGGTCATGACCCCCTCCCTAATTTTTTTCATATATGGCTTCATGTACCTCGTTGGACTCGGGATTGATTCAACGAATCGATTGGCAAGGGTATTTTTTAAGTTGTGTCAAGTGGGTTGCGCGGCTACACAAAAAAAACTGTATTGGACCAAGAAAATCTTGTTTTGTATATAACGAAAACAATATTTTCTCAATACAAGAAAAGTACTCTTAATCCAACTACATTATTTTTTCGTCCAAGAATACTATAGTTGGTTTAAGAATATATTTCTTATCTTAAGAAAATATTGTTTTCGTTATACACAAAACAAGGTTTACTTGGCTCAAGTAAACCTTTCTACCTGTTTACACCCACGTGTAGGATTTTGATAAAATTTTTGAACTATATAAGACATGTCAACCGGATCTTGTCCTCTTCCGACAGCTCTTTGTATTCTGTTGTGGATTCATTATTAGGAACACGGGATGCTGATGGGCTGATCATCGCAGGATAGTACAAACAGGATGGAAATATTGACAGAAATTGGGGGGGGAGAGCTCTAAGTCGTTTAAAAAAAAGTGTTGGGGGGGGGGGGGGGGCAAAAATCTTTTTTTTTCCGGTGGCTCTCGACTTTTATAACACGCCACTGATTGAATAGAATATTTATATGTATTTTTTTATTAACTAAAAAAATCGAGTAGGTACTTTTTTACGAAATATTGGATTCAAGATTGCACCTGACATTGAGAACCTCTGGTTTAGTTATAGCATTGTGCGTGAATCTGTACAATCAAGATCCAAGTCAGTGAGATTAGGTCGCTTGGGAGCAAAGTGGTCAAACTGGTTTCTGGTTAGTTAACAACAAAAAAATAATATTGACATCTTGTCTTGCTATACGTGTATTTGTGAATACACGAGAATATAGTCATATTGTGATTTATGCAGACGTGGATTTTTTATATATACTTACTGTTGTCAAATCAATTTTCAAATAGAGAAAGAGAGCTTTTCGATTTGTTTTTCACAAGAGATAATAAATTATAATAAATGTTTGACACGATTCTACGCCTCTCTTATGACTAAACAATTTTGTATATGATTAATTAATATTGTTCTTATTTAAATTTTAAATTATGTTTAATCTATTGTTGTTGATGATCTCAATACAATCGTAGATTGGAAAATCTATAAATAATATAAAAATGTATAAATATTTATGTATTGGGGTCTGTTTCGCAAAAGTAAATAAAAACTATAGTTTTTTTTCTAAAAGGTTTTCAAGTTGACAAAATAAATACTTGTATTTCCTGTTTTAATATTTTGTATTTGTGATTCATTATAAGAAGGGTACCTATTTATAGTCGACAATGAGTAATATTAGCGAACATTTTGTTTAATAAGGAACTGGAAGGAAGAATTAATGTTGTTTTATTAATTCTAGACACCACGGAAATAAAGCGTGTTTTTTATATTTTGTGATAAAATGTTTTATTTATTTTTGCGATCCAACCAATACAACTGGAAAATTGCTAGCTAGCAAGCACTCTCAAATGAGGTATTAATTTTGTGATATCTATGGATTTGAATTGAAATTTAGAGCAGTGATACTTTAACGTATTGTAACACAGTTGGCGAATCTGATCGTACAAAATAATTTTCATAATATCACCACTGTTTTAATACCGTTGGTGCGCGAAACTTGTCAAAGTCTTCATGAAACTCCAAGAGATCTATCATATAAGTTTGATGCTCTTTGAAAGTGCTTATATAGTAAATAGACAATTATTTAAAAGGTCCAAAAATATAACTTCCGGTGGTCGACCAATAAAGATTTCTGTTATGTATTCTTTTGGAACAAAAATAAAAAAAATGCTCCCACCTTCAAGTTTCATATTCAACAAAATTTTCGCTGATATTGTGATATTATTACTCCACTATATGATAAAAATATTTATAATAAATCGAATATAAATAAACTATAAATAAATGTTTATATCGATTTCATCACAGTTTAATGTACTATCTAATCTAATTGAATATTTAATTCTTGAGCAACATATATACATACAACATACATAATAATACATATGTGCACATATATATCGTTTAATTTTTAATCATATAGTAAATAATATGAATAATGAATTTATTCCTTGTGCTGAAGTGACAAGTGTATTTGCTATAGATAGTTGCTTACACAGTAGTAATCAATTGCATAAATTTACAACGGAAGTTACGTTTATTTTATAAATGTGGCAAATTCAGTTTTGCCATTTTTACAATCATTTCTACAGTATTGATTTTAAAATGTATAAGAAAGTCCTATAGTACACAGAAAAAACTGTATTGGACCAAGAAAACCTTGTTTTGTATATAAGGAAAACAATATTTTCTTAATATAAGAAACATACCCTTAATCCAACTACGACGTTATTCCTTCGTTCAAGAATACTATAGTTGGTTTAAGAGATTATTGCTTATCTTAAGAAAATATTGTTTTCGTTGTATACAAAACAAGGTTTACTTGGTTTGAGAAATATCTTAGCTGTAAGCAATAAAAAATGTATTATCTGAAAATTCAAGGTGTATTAAATTAAAATAATCGAATAAACTGAAAAACTTAACGGTATGAGACAGTAATACGTGAGTCTCGACTCGCACAACAGATTGTTGTTTTCTATTCAAGTAATATATTTTTTACAATCAAACTTTATTTCCTTGAAAGATGTATGTAATGTTTATATGAATAGATAAAACATTTTTGAAATTATAATCAGACGGGCACATACAATATAAAATGAATGTATTCAATTACAATTTATTGTGAATCCAATCAGTATTTTAGAAGATACCACAAATTGTAAACTTGTTTTTCTTATAGAGTAAATCGTGAAATGTTTCCTGAATAGAATAACAAATAAATATTGTATATTTTTGCACGAGACTTGTTTACGAAATCAAATAGATATTCAAATTTTGAATAAAGTTTTGGAGTGAAGTAATAATATAGTTACTATCATCGTCTTTAGATCGTCCCCCCTTTTCTTCTCCATCTACCCATTTCTCTTAGCTCATGGTCATCACAATACTTGCCTGACAACTATAGCTGCTGGGTGCTGGTACTTTTTTTTTCATCTCGTATTTCTACTTGCTCGCTAGCTTGTTTTTGTAACAATATTCATTAATCATTTAATTGGATTTATTATTTGCTCACCATTCACGTAACAATTGTAATACGTATAATACTTTTGTAAAAATTTTCAACCAAAGTATCCATAAGTGTAGAATTTTATTAAAAACAAATTAGAAGAGTAGCAATTGTGTCACAAGTCACAACTAATAACGTAAAACTAGTATATTGTCACTTGTTTTATTATAGAAAATATATAATTATAATACTAGCGCATTTAGGGTTGCCAGAAGCTCGAGTTTTAAAAAAACAGAAAAAAAAAATGTATGTTGTACCTCGAATTAGATTTTTATTTCAAATGCCATTCAAAATATATATATTTTTTCACTGTCTGTCATTGTTTCCAACCCAAAATTTGACGACCTTTTTTACGTAGGTAAACTTCTTCAAAACCCCGGAAATATTTGAAAAATCCCCCCGGACACCCTTAAAAAGAGAACAGTGTCCGGGGGAAAGAGGGCGGATGGTAATCCTAAGCGTATTGGACTCGGTGTTACCAGTGATAATATCCACAAACTATATATACACCAAAGTTAATAAAATATTGAAAACACGACTCGATACAAGATTTTTTTAGTCTTTAGATGTTAAATCTTAGGTTTTCATAAAATATTAATAGCTATGAAGATGCACTGAAAAATAATCTGACTATTGATAAAAACCGCATCAAAATTGGTTCTGTAGTTTTCGAGTTTACCTAATGATTAATTAGGTCTGCTATATGTTCAAAATCCATTTTTACTAAATTTAAGGGTTGAGGAATGGAGGGTTGTTTTATTTATTGCTCTACGATTGTTAGTTCCGGTGATGATCCCCTGGGGGTTTATGGAAGTCTAAAGAGATCTATAGCATGCTAGGGATCTTTTGGGGGTCTACGGGAAATTTTGTTCTTTTAAAATTTGCTTTTAACTTGTACTTTTTCACTAACAATAAGATGTTAAATGTTAAATGTAAGGGAGTCTATGAAGAAAATAATTATTTCAAAAGGGGTCTATGTAAAAACAAGGTTGGGAACCCCTGCTTTAGATTTATAATATATTTAGTTGCATTCGTGTAATATCAAAGTTATACTAATACTACCAAGGAAGACCTAATTTTACATCAATTCATATCTATGTATGTAGTTATGTACATATTTATAAAAAAATTATTGTTACTAAGAGATGATATTCAAACCTTTGTAGTAAAATGGTTAAATTAAGCTCAAATAATTTGTTGCGTATATATCTTATAAAGACCTAATTAGACGATCAGTATACAGGACGTATTGAAGGACAAATGCGACTATCCGAATATAATTCAAATTGGAGATAATTTATCTCCGATTCTTGAGATGAATATAATTTTAATCAGCCCTAGATAATTATAGTTTCGTTGCTAGGCACGTTTTGCTGTCTCTTATAATAGTTATACAAAATATCAAAACTTGCGTAGTAACGGAACACTGTAATCATCTGCAGATTAACCGTAGGCTACGGTTGATGAAGTTTATCCCAAGAATTGAAGATCAAATATATCTGATTTAATTTATTTAAGGATACTTAGTTGTATTCAGCAAAAATTCAAGAAGTTTTCATATCTCTTTATAAGCAGGGCAAAAATTATGAAAAATAATCTCTATTTCAGACTTCTAAAGCGGCGTTTTCACGGGACAACTTTGGTTGAACAATTAAGTTGATTGTAAGTTGTTCAAGAAAAGTTCCCTTGTGAAAACGCCACTTAAGTTTAGGGTTGCCATCCGTCCTCTTTTTAAGGGCGTCCGGGGACGTGCGGGGGGATTTTTGAAATGTGTCCGGGATTTTTAAGAAGTTTGGAAGCAATGAAAAAAAATTACCAAGGCCGTTAATGTCATTAATGGCATTATAGTCAAATTATACAAGTCCTCTTTTTGTCCTTTTTTTAAATGAACCAGTCCTCTTTTCACACCTTCAGCTTCTGGTAACCCTACTTAAGTTACACATTAATAAAATAAATATTGGTTCTTTTTTGAAGCTGGGATATTCTCTATTTTATCATTTTTACTTATTTTGATTAATATTGTTTACATTAACTCGTTTGTGAATACAGTAAAATATCTTTTTACGCGGTAGATACGTTCCATAGTCAATCCGCGTATAAAAATTACTTAAAAACATTGGGGTCGTTCTATGATTTTTTTAAACCAAATCAATCAATTAAGATAAGCCGAAAATCGCGAAATAATTTTTTTTCTAATTTTTGAAATAAAGTATCGTATAATATTGATCATCTATTGGGGTCTATAGATGGCGCCGGGGATATATTCAAATTATACATTTTTATATTCGATCACGAATTAATGTTAAATTTAAACACTTTCTTTTTTACTTAATTAATATTTATTATAATGAGATTTACTGAAACCAGACATTAAAAAAAAGTGGAATTATAAATAAAAGTTATGTAGTATTATTATAGGTTGGGCGAGATACAAGTTTTTACAAAATTTTGACTAATTTTAAATTGGATATAACAACTACAAAATTAACTTTTTTTAAATTTACAAAGTTATAAATAATTAAAGTTTTTTATATTAAAAAAAATCGATAATAAAAAAAATTATATACGAGATTAAAAAAATATTTTAATATTATCTTATCTAGTGGGGTACAAATTTCTACTTTTTTTTCTTTACATAACATTTCCTTAATAAAATAAATCTATATCGCAGTTCAAGGTTATTTTCTAAGATCAAATAAATAAAACTTAATACAAATTACGTTAACTCAGAGAAGCTTCAAAAGTGAACATACATAATAATCATAAATTAAGTTAAATAAGAAGGAAATAGGACAACGCAATTATGTTTATTAAAAGAAACACGTTCGAAAACAGTTCAAGGACATAAAATGTAGAGGGTCCGACGCATCTACTTCAGTACCCCTGGTCTTTTACAAAATAAAAAAACAATCACTTATTTCTGCTACCTGTTTTTCAACTCGATGATGACTCATAATAGCCTAGCTTATTTTTTTTCTTTCAGCTTAGCTGTTTTGATTGCGGTGAAGTGTTTTCGAATATGCTAATTGTCTGTTCTACGCTTTTTTGGATGTTTTTTATTCGATATGCTTAACAATAAATACTGTGTAATCAAATTATGATTTATGTTAAAAATATTATCAAGGATAAATGTATGTAGAATTTTTTTATGTATATGTACTATGTACATATTCATTTTTGTACGAAGGGTACATTATTTAGGTTCTACTATGAGAAACTTTTTAAAAGTTATAAAAAAATATACAGGATGTAGAAAAAGTTTCAGAACCTCGAAATATCACAAAAAGACTAGTGGGTCAGTCCGCGGTAATCGATACCAGATAGTTAAAAAAATATTTTACGAAAATGAATACTAAAATATAAAATTAACATTTTCATAAACCAAAAGAAAATTAGAAAAATTTTAGTTAATTTTCAAAATATTTCAAAAAAGACAAAAAATAAGGTGAAACCAGAATAACTTACTTAAGAATAAGTGATGATCGTGGCAAACTATTACAAGTCTTTGACAACTACATATCAAACGTGACGTTTGACCAAATTAAAAAAAAATTACCCTCACTAACAATAACGATTAAGGGTGACCGCATTTATTATAAATTTAATGAGTCTATTGATGTATTTGTAAACAATTGTTATAAGTATTAGTTAATAATACCAATAAGCAAATAAACACACAAATAGTACTCTTATTGTATCCTTTTATTCAACGTGTTACACCCGTCACAATTTTCTGTCACACCCGTCACAATGTTTGTTGAGTAATAACCAGTTAAATAGATTACATATTTACCTGATGCTCTTGTGTTACTAAAAAATAATTTATTCGTAACATATTAAAGTATGATTATTATAAAGTAACTTCAATATTTTCGCTAATATTTTGAGATTTTGAATAGAGGTTGCAAGACTTGCAATAGTTGGCGTCACACCCGTCACAGGTCTTTGAACGCTGGCATTTTTTTTGTAAAATAACCGTAGACCTTTTATTCTTTGAATATGTCATAGTCATGTGTTACATTAAGATCTACAGAAAAATGGTAAAACCATGTTATTAACTATAGTATTTAGAAATTATGAACTCCAATCCGAATTGAAATGTCACACCCGTCACCGCGGACTGACCCTAGTATGAAATACTATAGAAAACATTAAGTAAAAATAAATTAGGTCTACTTAGGTAGTAAATCTATTTTTTTTTTTCAAAATTTCAATTTACGTAAATATTTTTTATTAGATCTATGTAAATTTATATCGATCTAAATTTTAGAAAAAAAATTTGCAGGTTTAGTTTGTTCTACGCAGATCTAAAATTTAATTCGGCCATCTTTGATTCTTAGATCTACATAGATTCATTAAGAACAAAACAAAGATGGTCGAGTTTTATTGTAGATTTAAGTAGATTTATGGTAGTTCTAAATTTGGAATTAGATCTATTTTGATATAAAAAAATTCCGGAAAAAACCCTTAGGGGTTGATAAAAGTCCAGAGTTCTGTATGGATGTCTAGTCTATGTTCATATAGCGAGCTAATATTTCGATATAATAGACAAGTACCTCGTTTTAAAACTTAATTGATTATTTATCCATCAAGATAACCTTGCAGTTTCAAAATATTAAATGTGCAAGTATTGAAAATGCAGTTAAAAATTGAATCAAAGTACAAGGTTGTTTATTATAGTAAAATAAAAAAAAGATTATTTACGATTAATAAAAAGAGTGTTTCACTATCAACTCCAATCTCTATAAATGACAATAGATTTATATTAAAAAGAGTAGTAAACATATGCGTCCACAGAAAATTTTTTCCAGAGAGGGGAATTACATCATAAACTTATTTAATTATTTTTCACAAGTACACTATATAATACCATACTGTATTGCATCAATTCACTCGATCCCGGGAGTTTGGGGGGGGGGGGGGGGAGGTTCTGTTTGCCCCCTTCTGCGGATACCTATATTATAACAACTATTGTTTTCATACTATAAAAAAACGATTTCTGATCTGACAATGAAATAAATTATCGCCTATATTTAGATGTTAAGTTGTAATTGTTTCATGTGTACTATATTTTATTATACAGTCGACTCCATGTATTTATGAATGTATATATAAAAGTAACACTGATAAAGTTAAATAAATGCTTTAACTTTTTAATAACATTAAAAAAATGAGCACTGGGCCGCGACTTGTCGGTTTAATTTTTTGTGTATTATGTCTAGGAACTCTAGCTATACCTATAGTATTCGTTTACTTAATGTACATATATTGGGGTTCGAACCTTTAACCTTCAAATCATTAGTCCATGACGATACTACTATATTTAATTACTTGACCTAGATTTTTCATTGTAATTATATTTGCACTTTTTTATAAATACAATTTCTGGTAATTATTTATGAATATAAATTTGTTAACGTCTATTGTATAGTTTCACGTTGATTTATATATTTTATAAAAGCTTTTATTTAACTTCACTTCTTTGTTTGTTAGTTAAGATTAAGATCTAATATTGCAATCAAAATTTCGACTAGTTCTAATTAAGCTAGAGCTTTGAAATTTTGTATACGTATATGAGTCCGGTGACAATGCAATATAGTATATCTAATATCTTTCTAAATCCAATATGGCGGACGCCCCAAGATGACGGATTACTTTTTTTGTCATAATCATCTTGATATGGGTATCAAATGAAAGGGTTTGACGAGTAGAATACGATTAGCTATGTGACGTCATTCTAAATCCAATATGGCGGACGTCCCAAAATGGCGGATTATCTTTTTCTTTATAACTATCTTGATATGGGTATCAAATGAGAGAGTTTGTCGAGCTTTACTTGTTAGTATGTTAGTTAGTTAGTCAATCAGTAACTAAAAATTTGAAAATAAAATTATATAAAAAAATACTTTTTAAAAACAAACTTTTATTAAAAATGCACTAAAAAGTAAAAAATAAATTTTCAGCTATCACAAAAAATTCAGGTTTTTATGACTAAAACCACTAAAAGCGCGGGGGCTATAAAGACAACTGTATGAATAAAAATTCTTATGCAGAATAAGAAATGAAATATAAATTGATCTAAGATAACAGTAGAAAATTTGCACATTAAATCAAATAAATACAGTAGAATTTTTGATAAACTATAATAATACTTCACTATAATGAAATAATTAATTAATTAAAAACTATACATTTACCTTCATGAGCGTCCCACGCTTTTATTAGTTTTAGTCATAAAAACCTGAATTTTTGTGATAGCTGAAAATTTATTTTTTTACTTTTGAGTGCATTTTTAATAAAAGATTTTTTTTAAAAAGTGTTTTTAATATAATTTTAAATGTCACAGAATGACATATTAAATATGCACATTTTAAAGATAATTGAGGTTTTATGCGATTTTGATTAAAGGGTCATATCTTTTGAACTGTAGATTGAATTCACTTATCCAAATTAACTTTTTGTACATTATTAAATTGGGAATCACATGACCTAGTGATTTTTTATTCAAATATTCATTTATCACAGATAAAATCATTGTTTATAATTTTTTTTAAAATATATACAAGGTGGGGCATTTAAAGTGTTACAGAATTTTATCTCAGAGCCATCGCATATTTGAAAAAAATGTTTAAACAAAAAAATGTTTGGTTGTTAGGGGGTTATCGAATATTAATAATATTTTTTATTTTAGTATGGCCTTCAAGGTTATTTGAAGACCAACATCATTTTTTCAAATAGGAACCTATAGTTTTAATTTAATAATCTTATTCTACGTGAAAAAACACAAATATTTCATTAAAGAATTTTTTTTGAACAACTTAAGCTTTACATGATATCTAACAAAATAATTTTGAGAATTTGCAAAGTCAATAATTTTTTACTCAGAAATTATCAATTTTTGAAAAAAGTACAAAATACAAAAAATGTTTATTTCGTTCGAATGGAACTTGGAGAATTTTTCTAGATTTTTTTTAACATTACGTTTTTTTTTGCTGAAATAAAATAAATAGAAAAAGTTTTAAAATTTTTATAACAATTTTTTAAGATTTATTAGACCAAAATAAACATATTTTTTTATTTATACTTTTTTTCTAAAGTTTATGGTTTCGGAGTAAAAAATTCTATAAAAACTATAGGTTCCTATTAAAAAAAATGATGCTGACCCTCAAATATCCTTGAAGGCCATACTAAAATAACAAATAAATATTATTATTCGATTACCCCTTCAAAATCATGCATTTTTTGGTTTGAACATTTTTTTCAAATATGCGGTGGTTTTGAGATAAAAATCTGTAATACTTTAAATGCCCCACCCTGTATATCTTAAATATGATAATTAAAAACAAATAAATTGTCTAAACATATATAGGGGAGAGTCCCTTAAGGTGGACATCCCCCCAAGGTGGACACCCTGGGAAATTTTTTTTGTATGAGGTGGTAGCACTGTGCGCTTCATGTCGGTATTATAGTTTGGGAAGACGCAGTTTTTGGTTATATCATGAAGTGGCATGTCGTGGCTGTTTGTCCGCTGCACTACATAGTACGAGAAAGTCATTCCGAAAGTTTTGAAGACGCTTCGAATAACTGGGATTAAATTATCGAAAACAGTGTTTCCGAAAAGGTAAATACCGTTTTGACTCTGCTTACGTACCAAACAAACATATTGTAAACAGATTTGCATGATATTGCGAGTAGATAATTTTTTTCGTTTTTGCCAAGAAAATTGCGTTCTGACCCTAAGTTGGACACTTTTTTTACCCTAAGGTGGACACTTCCTTTTTGTAACGTTTCTGAAGAAATTTTTTCATCAGGGCCTTCAACTTCTACTTCTGTGCGTGCTTCAAATTTATCTGAAGTATTATCAGAAGTTGGTCCGTTGCAGAAAAAAGCAGCAACGAAAAAAAGCAATAGAGGTCGAAAGCCAATGCAAAGTTGCATCCATACGTCACCAGAAAATATTGCAGCTCTGAAAGATAAAAAACGCAAACGCGAAGAACATCATCCGAAGTTGCCAGCTAGAAAAGCTATGAAAAAGGCAGCGGAAAATTCAAAGCAGCCATTGCCACCCGAACCAACGCGAAAATCTTCGAGAATGTCAAAACCACCAGCTAAGCAAGAATCTTCAGAAGAAGATGTAGATTTGTGTATAATTTGTTTGGAAAATATGCCTTCAACACTTACGAAATTCAATTTGATTGCAACGTATGTAAAAGAGAGGTGCACTTGGAATGTGTCAAAATGCGCGGCTCTTGGTCCACTTGTCCTCAGTGTAACTCCGATGATTCTAATTAATACCTTTTTTGTCTATTTAACGCTTGGTATTCGCTTATTTTGTAATAAATTCCATTTTCATAAGCATTCGATGTAATTTCAAATAAAAAACATCAAAGATTGAATAAAATGATCAAAACATGAATTTTTAGATTATTTTACCAATTTTTGGAGTGGATTTCTCAAAGGTGTCCACCTTGGGGGACCTTTTTTTAAAGTCGAATTTTTTTACTATTTTTAAAATAAATTAAAATTTTGGTTATATTGATGATATCAAAATTGTGTTTCATGAACAGTAAGCTTATGAGTTAAGGTTTCAGAAAATGTATAATTGTACAAGATATGTAATGTTGTTTGGACTCTACGATTGTTTAAAAGATTAGTGTCCACCTTGGGGGACTCTCCCCTATCTTAAATATGTATATCTGGAATCTGGATATTTCTCCACTAATTAGGCAACTTGATCTCTCACACTAATTTTATAAAATTTTATTTTCATTTCACTGTAATTATTATGAAAGATGAAAATTAATAATGAATTGTATTTGTGCTTAACATAAAAAGTTACAGTAAAAATACTGTCACTTATTTAATATTCTTTTGAAATCGTAAAACACAGTCCCCTGGTCGGTCACCAACCCAGAATAACTGTCAAAGTACTTAATTTCAGAAACACGTAATTAGAAATATTAAATTCACTATCATATTTTCAGAGATTAATAATTATCATATGCAGATACCATACTTTTATTTTGTAAAATTGATGTTTATAAGTGTAAAAATGAGTTACACTTTTGTCGTGAAATTTTGAGCACAGTCCCCTGTGTCGTTTTTTTTCTTTTTTAATCTATATTACGTATAATTCTGCATCAATCTAAAGCACTAAATTGAATCAATTAAGCAAAAATATCATTGATACACTACCCGTGAAAGTGGCCCTGTTAATAGAGAAATACCCATCTACCATTTGTTTTTCAGAAATGTTCACATAGCTTCTCCTACCCTTCGGATATGTCAAAAAAGCAAAATTGTAAATATTTTGTCATTTCGTAGTAGAAAGTAAATGCACTCGATTTGGGACATCCTGTATATCTATTAGCAACGTTTTGTTTTATTTCAGCTCTAGTATTAATTTGATGCAATATACTGGTATTATTATAAATATATTTATATATATATATTAGGGTGGGCCAATTTTTTAACCTACTTCGGCTACCCCCCTATGTGAAAGTACTATCAATTCTAAGAAAAAACGCCAATGGAACTATACCTCTACATTCAACTTTAGTTCGGCGCATTTTTGATTGAAAATTTTAAATTTGAGTCCCTTGAATTCAAATAGGTTAAACTAAGAAAAAATTCCCACCAAGCTGAATTTTGGTGAAGACTTTTATTTTGATTTTCTAAGCATACCCTAAAAAGTACTCTTAGTTTGGGCCATCGGTTTGTGTTTTTTAGGGGGTTAAGGGGAGAAAATTCTATTTTTTGCAATTATCTCAAAAAGTATCAATTTTTCGAGGACAATGGTTATGAAGAAAATTGTAGCTTATAAAATTCTACACAAAAAAGATACGTATACTTTTTTCGTATAATCAATACTTTTCAAGTAAAAAGTTTGGAAACGAGGTTTTCATCCTTCAACCCCCTTTTTAAGGGTGTTGCACCACTTTTCGCCAGTCTGGGTTATTTTTTTCGAATTCTACGCCTAAAAATCTATAATAATCAACCATAAAATTGATTGCCCCTAAAAGTTCGGATTTTGGCACTTTTCACGACACTGGACACTTAAAAAGTTTGTTTACTTAAAAAGTATTGATTATACGAAAAAAGTATAGTTATCTTTTTTATGTAGAATTTTATAAGCTACAATTTTCTTCAAAACTATTGTCCTCGAAAAGTTGATATTTTTTGAGATATTTGCAAAAAATAGAATTTCCCCCCCTTTACCCCCTAAAAAAACCCTTGGCCCAAACTAAGGGAACTTTGTAAGGTATGCTTAGAAAATCTAAATAAAAGTCTCGACCAAAAATCAGCTTGATGAGAATTTTTTCCTTGTTCGACTTTTTTGAATTCAAGGGACTCAAATTAAAAATTTTCAATCAAAAATGCGCCGAACTAAAGTTGAATGTAGAGGTATAGTTCTATGGGATTTTTTTCTTAGAATTGAGAGTACTTTCACATAGGGGGGTAGCCGAGGTCGGTTAAATTTTGTCAATACAATTCGGCCCACCCTAATATATATATATTACTCCTGCAAAGTTATCAGTTTTTGCATACACGTATCTACTAAATATCATAAACTAAAATGATTATAATTTATAAAAAAAAGGAAATACAATTGAGGTTGTAAACAAGTCAACTAATGATAATAAATATAGTAATTATAAATACTTCCTTGCTTTACCACCGGAAAGATCTATGTGGGTGACACATGCTATCTTTGTCTTTTTGTTAAATATTTATATTTGGATTGACAATAGCATGAAAAATATTTATTATTATATTCTATCGATTGATTAAATCAAAGTTAAATATGTTATGATTGAGTGTAATTGATCTCACTATTTTATTATTATTCAGGTTTATGTTACAACGCAAAGAACGAGTGTGGTTAGGTTTACAGTTTAATAAAAAGTATAATTGTTGACATATGTAAACATATGAATATCAGGGGGGTACTAAAAATTATTACAAGTAAAATATAATTTAAAAAATATTATTTTCATATCCTAAACTACGTATTGGTGATTTATCTTGATTCCCAAGGGTAATATTTAAAAAACAGAGCAAGACACTATAAGATACTCTACGCAGTAATGGAAAAAGTAATAAAAATGAATACAATTTTGATGTTTCATTTCGATTTCTGTAAAATTCCGTATTCACCGCCAATATTTTCATTATGTTCAATTCTTTTTTATTACGTCCGAACAGTCTGAAGACGTTTGCAGTGCTGCCAATTCACATAGCCAATCTATTTTTAGTTGTCAATTTTTAATATTGATTCCGTTTGAATCCGGTAAATGTTATTCAGATAGAAAATTTGCTATATCTTTTATTATTTATTGGTATAATGGTATTTCATTCCGTTTGATTCTTTTTTCAATTACTGGGTAGAGAAAAATGTTTCATATCCAGTATTATAAAAGAGTGTCGTAACTACCACCGGGGCCCCCGAGCATAGGTAGCCTCCACAGTAGTGTAAAAAAAGTTAAAATGAATAAGATGTAAAAATAGGTAGCTCGGTTTCAATGAAAAAAAAAGTCTTCAGTTTTCAGCGGGGGCCCCCTTACACACATTCTGCTCCTGGGCCCTCTAGCTTCTAGTTACGGCACTGACTGTTTGACAAGTTTCTCGCACGCGCATTAAGTTAATTCCAACGATATTAAAACAGTGATGATTATATAATAATTATCTTGTACGGTCCAATTGTGTTATTTTAAAATATTACTGATCTAAATTCCAAAATCCATAGATAATAGTAAAAGAATTATCATGATATTAAAAAAGAAAAGCTTAAAATTTTTGTTAATAGTACCTATAGTTTTACACCTCATATTTTTGAAGTGGGTCGTAAACCGGAAATGACTATTTTCGAAAAGTTGTAGAGAATATTATTTAAATATGTTTTATTATATTTTTATGATATTCGATTTCTTATGTACATATGTATTCGAAAGTCTATGGAAGACAAATTTTAATTTTCATGAAGAAGATTAAATATAAGTCATTAATTTTTACTGAAGTATAAATTTCAGAAGACTGTAAGTGTTAAAACTTTCTTACGATTAATTTTAACATCTCAAATTTCTTTGTTGTGGTTCAAACATCAAAGTGCATTAAATAGAATACTACCATCTCCTTTGTCAAACACTCGCAGTATTAACTGATAGTTGCACAAGTCTACAACGAGTGACAGCTGAGGAACATAAAGTGTGAATTTATGGACGTTCTCCTACAATTTGCGATGATAGAACAAAGAGAATTATCCCCGATTTGACAGTGATGTTTAAAACACCCCGTACGTGAAGGGATGCCGGTTTCAGGGTGCTATGTATTGGGGTAGGTTTACGACGGGAATACTTCTTTGTTGCTTGGTCTAAAAATATTGATTGGTTAGAAGTTAGAAGCTACATGGCTTTGGAAAAAAGTTACCGTATTGTATGATTAATAAATGTATTTCTTAGTTGTATTTTTTGTGAAGTATTTATACCTAGTATAATATAAGTAGATATGAGTAATAAGAACTTATTAATTCATTTTGATACATATAATAATGCAACAAGTATGACGAAGAGCAATTTTAATGAATAATTTTGAACAATAGATTGAAATAATTAATATAAATCGTGTTGAAAAAAATAATTATTTATTAAATTGTTTAAAAAGCTTCCATATGGATGCTACAGGACTTACATACACAAAAAATTAGAAACAAATGAATTGGGCATAAATAATAGATTTTATTTAAAGCATTTTTTCATTTTCTTATTCGATTCGATTCAAAAATTGACAAGAGTAAACAACTGTTTCTGGTTTTAAGATCGTTTTTAAAAATCTGGGATTATTTTCCCAGATCAAAATTAATCATAAATATTAAATTTCAATCTTCTATGATTTGTTGTTTTTGAGTTACATACAACAGACATAAAGAGACATCTTGATGAAAATAGTCAGGGAGAGTCAAAATGGATATTTTCATCAAAATCTCGAATGAGAAAAAAATAATTATATGTATTTCATATAGATATGGATGTATAATTTAATAAAGTAAAAACTGTATTGTTATAATTGTTGCTTCTTGTAATAAGAATAAGAATAACATTATAGTACTTCCTAGATATACAGTGGTTAATTTATTGTTTAAAAAATAAATAACCGCAAAAACATTAAATTAATATTAAAAAATTCTTTATATTCTACTTTATTATGTTAATACTATTTATTACAATTATACATAATATACTTTTCTTCACAATTTCATCGTAATTCCTAAACCAGTCACTGTTTAAAATAGATATTTAATTTAAAATTCTAATACCTGTATTTTTTATGTAACAATGTGCCAATAATTTATTAGAATATATAAAAAGTTTTTTGAATGGAAAAGGAACCATAAAATGTAAGTTTATACAACAATTAAAATGTATATGTGTTTGATTTTAACAAATCACACAAAGGAAGCTAAAATGTAGTAAAACACGAACAAAGAACCATAGGGCGGACAAAGGAATGCAAGTATATATCCCTAGTTTAGTATACCGTGGAAACGCCGAATCTAAAGGGCCAAGATTAGTTTTATGACGAAGAAACAAAGCGACCCCCGTTTCTGGAAGAGGATCCACCGCGCCTGCGCTGTTGACAGCACGTAACAAAGAGAATATATTTTATGGATTGGGAAGGATTTTGTTGAATGTTTTCTGCAAAGGTTTTCCAATTGTTTGATACGTTTTAACCATAACAGAAAATATCGGGGCGGATTGAAAAATTGCTCGGTAGGTATAGAGGGGATTTGAATTCAACTCCGTTTCTTTGAATTTTTATTACGGGAAAAGGATATTTGTCAGAGAAGGGATGGTTTCTTTTGCATATGTTTGACGATACAATAATAACTCTACTTTTATAGTGGATTAGAAAATATATCGCTTTTAAATACTTTTGAAATTATTAACAAAGAAAAAACTGTTTTACTGTTAATGGAGCTGTACGTCTTGGTTTTTGAAACTGAAGAAAAAAATCTCGGTTGTTAATAATATCGTCTTATTAAAATTTCAGACATCCAAATACAATAGAAACCGGTTATAACGACATTGAAGGGACCGGTCATATTGGTCGTAAAAATGCAATTACCTATATGAGATTCAGTTGGACTTTTATTTTTAGTCGTTAAAACCGATACGTTGTATTAACCAACGTCGTCACTCATATATCAACGTACAGCCCAAACCCCTGGACCTAGAAACGTGAAATTTCGTAGGTGCCTTCCTTTTATGATGTAAGCACCCGCAAAGAAAGGATTTTTCGAAATTCAACCTCTACGGGGTTAAAACAGGGTGTCAAAGTTTATATAAAAAAATATTTTTTTTGTTCGCATTTAATTGAAACTTATCGAACATACTCTACAATATAAATAATGAAACGATTATTTCAGCATTTCCCAAAATTTAACCCCTAAGGTGTTAGTGGGGGTGGGGTGGAAAAATGTTTGTCTGTATACCTGCTTTACTTATTAAGGTAAATTCGGGCAAAATAGTCATCTATTATAATTAAAATTTCGACATTCAACCCCTAATGCTGGGGGTAGACAGGGTCTGTGTTTTTGATATGTTTATATGTATAGCTGCTAACGTTATAATGGTGGAGTCGGGCAAAATAATCTGCAATAAAAAAAATCGATATTCAACCCTAAATGGCGAAGGTAGACAGAACTAAAATCTGAAATATTTACGTTTTTTTATAGGTAATGAGTAAAAATCAATATAAAATGTCATCCACTATCACGTATGGAGGGTTCTAATTAGTTTCGAAGTTTACGCGAGCGAAGCCGCGGGATTCCGCTAAAAATTGGCGGAACCGGTCATACCGGTCGTAAATTGCGGATAGTCTTAATAACCGGTAAAAATGCAATTGTATGGGATTCGGTTGGACTTTTATTTTGAGTCGTTAAAACCGATACGTCGTATTAAGGGGTTAGGTGTAGTCAGAGACATGAAAAAATTACAATTTTAAATAATTTTTTTTTGCCACTAAATTATTTTCTTTATAAAAGTAAAAACATAGCATCATTAAATAAGATTTCGAGTTGACTTGACAGAAATTTTAGAAAAAAAAATTAATAATTTTAAAAGTAATGGCTGTTTGTGTTGATCCAGTTCCAACCGAAGCTCCTTGCGGTGACCATCACTTATCCTTGGAGATTCATTCAAATTCAATCGGACAAAAAAAATTAGTTTTATTAATAGATAATCTAGTGCCTGATCGAAGCTTTTTTTTTCTTTCTTAAATTAACAAAATGGCAGCCTCAGGAATTTTTTTTCCAGATTTTCGGGAAAAAAAACAACAGTTAATTGTTTATAACAAATCGAAATTAAAAACAAAACAAAAATCCTTCGATCAGGCACTAGTTTTTCATGTTTTCAAAAAGCTGTATAAATTTCATTAAAATCTACCGAGCGGTTTTCGAGCTACAGTGGTCACCAGTTCAAAAAACATAGTTTTGAGAAAAACGCATTTAAAGTTTTACACATGTTAAGGCATTTTCGTCTTGACGTACAGCCCTAACTGTTAATGTTAAATCAAAATAAACAAGTTGAAATAAACAAAACTTGAAAAGTCGATTTAAAAAGTAATGGAAGGATATAAAATAAACATCATAAAAGTTGTTTTTTTCTTTCCAGAAATATCTATATACACATTTTGTTTTAGATTTAAATAACATAAACTTACGTGCTATCTGGAGCAGTTACTGTTTAAATTATGAGATCAATAGAGTTGATATATTTGAACATAAATAACACATAACATAATTATTATAATATATTGAATGAAAAATAAAAAAAACGACACAATGATGTGAAAAATATTTAACTTTAAATATATGTGTTTACCCGCAGTTTTAACCCCTAAGAGCCTAATTTGTTTCACCCTTCCTTAATCACCCCAGGGTGTTTTTCACTTTCGTATTCTGTCCCCGTGTGAATTTTTCAAATAGTTATGAAATAAACTAGTTTTATGTGTGCTATTCAGTTCTCAATGTGACTAAGTCCTTTGTTTAATCGATTTTATAATTTTAATACTTTTGTATTAATAATTTAAAATTTTTTAAATACTTTATTAACGACTTTAAAAAAATAGGAGACTCAATTTTTCTTATGTATGTACGGGCATAACTCCGATAAATATGCACTGATTTTGACGATTTTTTCTTTCTTTGAAAGAAGATACTCTCGAGGTGGTCCCATATTCATCTGAGTCTGATAATGGACTAGATATGCCACTCAAAAGGGAATAAATAAATAAACGTTAAACATAAGCATTTTTACTTTAAAAAACTCTGACTGAAAAAAAAACTTTTTAATAAATAAAAGAAGAAAATCGAATTCAAAATCTAAAATTTAACTATTTTAAACTTTTCAGTACATAGGGAAATAAATCTCATTTCAATAACATGCAAATATTTACTCTAATTTTTTTGTCTTGTTTAAAACAATTGATCAAATTTTTTGTATGTGTCTGAAAAAACATTGATTTCTCTATAAACTGTACAGTGTACACCCTGTATTCATATGTGTAATATTACATTGTTGTTTCAGTGAGTTGTTTATAATAATAGTATTAATATGTTTATTTATATTTTTATATGAACATATACATGTTTATACAACATACATATTATATTATAATCGTTCGGGGAATAATTTATTTAATTTACATAATGATAAAATAATATACACATGTATTTATGCACGTAAATCAAAAAAGTGTTTTGTTCATAAATTTAGAACAGTTTATTAATAGTTATAGTGCCGGATTTAGGAGGGGGGGGCGAAACAGGCGACCATCCGGGGAATCAGATTTAAAAAAAAATAATTAAAAATATTTGGGGGGCAGCAAAAAAAATTTCGCTCGGGGAGTCGGAATTGCAAAGGCCGGCTCTGAGTTATTAAATTTAATAAATTTAGGGATAAACACGCGACAAGATTGGGATAAATATCATCTCGAGCCGAGACGAGTACGATATCGAGAAAAAATTCTCGTATGAAATAAAAAAAAAAACAAAACATTTACCTATTAATAAAATTAAATGAAATTTAGTGATAATATTTTAAAATCGTTTATATCGTCTCGGTCTCGTCTCGTCCGAAATTTAAACACTCTTGATCTCGTTCTGAAACCGAAACCGATATGAGATCGATTGTATCGTCTCCAGCATACAGCCCTAATTAAATTGCTTTTAATACTTTATATTATTTTTGTAAAACCAGAAGCCGAAAGGATTTGCATGTTGTGAAAGTTCTAATTCTAATCATAAGAGAAATTAATATTAAAAATATGTAAACAGTAATTTGCACGTAGTTTTAAATACATATAGCAAATACAACAAATACATATATGTATATTTACTTATCAGTTTTATTAAAAATGTTGATAATAATAGCTGACTCATATTTTTATAGCATGTGTCGAATTTTACATATTGTTTAAAAAAAATAATTTTCTGAAAAAATTCGTATAACATAATGAAAATTTTAATGTTTTTATATGATCCCAATTAAAAATCATTCAGTAGTTTTTATTTTTATATGTTATTAATTTATTAATATAGGTACTATAATCGTTAAAAAATATATATTTGACGGTATTTAAATTTAATTTAGATCTGAACGTGTGTCGTAAATTATTTGGGGTCAGGTCGGGTCACGACCGTGAGCAATTTTGAATCGTGAACGTATTTGATTGTGAGTCAAAGTAAAGCAATTGTGAATGACTGCGTGGTTAAATTTTTGTAATTTAACTTTCATTTCTGAACTCATAATACAAAAATATAATAATGTATTAAATTGTATAAAAAAATAAATTAAATTTTTATCGGAAAACATATTTATAATTTATATAAAAAGTTCAAAGAAGTAATTCCATGGTCAGCCAAAAAACCTTCAAATTAAATTTTCTAATGTATTTTCATTTTTTTGTTCCTTATTGTTTTTACTTGAAATACAAAAAAAAAACATTTTTTTCATTTAAATGAATCCGGCATAAGTAAAAACGCGTCCAATTCAAAACCTAACTACAGTAGAACCTCGATAAGTCGAAGTAAATATTTCTTCCCTTACTTTCAAGTTCTTAACCAGGGGTTCCCAACCTTTTTTGCACGTAGACCCCTTTTGAAGGAATGACAAAGTTCATAGACCCCTCCTGTAATTATTTGTAAATTAAAAATTGTAACTGTTTTTAAACTCTTGCATTGCATAAAAAACACCTGTGTGAAGTTAGCACCGCAAGTTTCGAAAAATTAAAAAAAAATTAGAGTTCTGGATAGCACTCCAAGAGTTCTGGAGTTCTTTTATATTTTGAAAAAGAGTTCTGTCAATTTAACCCCCCAAAACTGGTTTTTCAAAATGGGGTGCTAACTTCACGCAGCACCGCAAACTCAAAAATAAACAATTTTTTTTAGAGTTCTGGAGAGCATTCAAAGAGTTCTGGAGTTCTCTTATATTTTAAAAAAGAGTTCTGTCAATTAAACCCCCCCAAAACGGATTTTGAAAATACAGTTTTAAAATAACACAGATCAGTTATCTCGAACAAAACACAATTCTTTTGAGACCTTTGGATGACATTGCATGTGTTAGGGAGTTCACGTAAATAAATTATTAAAATTATCAAGTTACCCCCCTCCACTTCTCAAAAAAAAAAAGATTTAGAAAACGGTATCATTTCGGCATTGACATAATTAAACATTTTTATTTTCTGTTTAGAGTTATGTATAGCACTCTTGAAAATGAACATAATCTTTCATTAACTCTTTTCCGACAAACGAACAGATAAAAACTTATTTTAATAATTAATATTTCAAAAATTAAAAAAAATATTGTTTTAAAGTTTTGAGATTTCTGTTTAGAGTTCTGTATAGCACTCTTGAAAATGAACATAATCTTTCATTAACTCTTTCCCGACAAACCAACAGATAAAAACTTATTTTAATAATTAATATTTCAAAAATTTAAAAAAAATATTTTTTTAAAGTTTTGAGATTTCTGTTTAGAGTTCTGTATAGCACTCTTGAAAATGAACATAATCTTTCATTAATTCTTTTCCGACAAACCAACAGATAAAAACTTATTTTAATTATTAATATTTCAAAAACTTTAAAAAAATATTTCTTTCAAGTTCTGAGATTTCTGTTTAGAGTTCTGTATAGCACTCTTGAAAATGAACATAATCTTTCATTAACTCTTTCCCGACAAACGAACAGATAAAAACTTATTTTAATTATTAATATTTCAAAAAATTTAAAAAATATTTTTTTAAAGTTTTGAGAATTCTGTTTAGAGTTCTGTATAGCACTCTTGAAAATGAACATAATCTTTCATTAATTCTTTTCCGACAAACCAACAGATAAAAACTTATTTTAATTATTAATATTTCAAAAAATTAAAAAAAATATTTTTTTAAAGTTTTGAGATTTCTGTTTAGAGTTCTGTATAGCACTCTTGAAAATGAACATAATCTTTCATTAATTCTTTTCCGACAAACCAACAAATAAAAACTTATTTTAATTATTAATATTTCAAAAATTAAAAAAAAATATTTTTTTAAAGTTCTGAGATTTCTGTTTAGAGTTCTGTATAGCACTCTTGAAAATGAACATAATTTATTATTAACATTTTCCTGGCAGCTTTCTTTTGGTACCCTGTTGGCAAAGATTGATTAAAAAATATTGTTAACCTATTTAACCCTCTCAAAAGCTTTGAAAATGTTTTATTTTTATAACCATGTTCTGTTATTGAACTTTTTTTAGTGTGAAGTTAGCCCCCCTTAAGTTGAATTTCAAAATTTTGAGAGTTGTTCCTAATATTGTTCCAAAATATTTAACCCCCAGATACTGTTGGTGACGTCGATTCGGCACTAGACGAAACTTAATTGTTGGAATTTAAAAACTACAATCACCATTTACAAATTATTTGTTTTAAATATATGTATTCATATATATTTCATAAATATTTCATCTCAAACATAATCTACACTAATAATTTGGTTAAGACATACTAGGGTGTATGCCATAAGGGTTCCGAACTACGTACTGTAAACAGAAATATCAGAACTTCAAAGGAATAATTTTAAAATTATTTGGAAATATTAATAATTAAAATAAGTTTTTATCTGTTCGTTTGTCGGAAAAGAGTTAACGAAAGTTTGTTAATTTTCAAGAGTGCTATTCAGAACTCTAAACAGAAATATCAGAACTTAAAAAAAATGTTTTCTTAAAATTTTTGAAATATTAATAATTAAAATAAGTTTTTATCTGTTCGTTTGTCGGAAAAGAGTTAATGAAAGATTATGTTCATTTTCAAGAGTGCTATACAGAACTCTAAACAGAAATCTCAGAACTTAAAAAAAATATTTTCTTAAAATTTTTGAAATATTAATAATTAAAATAAGTTTCTATCTGTTCGTTTGTCGGAAAAGAGTTAATGAAAGATTATGTTCATTTTCAAGAGTGCTATACAGAACTCTAAACAGAAATCTCAGAACTTTAAAAAAATATTTTTTTAAAAATTTTGAAATATTAATTATTAAAATAAGTTTTTATCTGTTCGTTTGTCGGAAAAGAGTTAATTAAAGATTATGTTCATTTTCAAGAGTGCTATACAGAACTCTAAACAGAAATCTCAGAACTTTAAAAAAATATTTTTTAAAAAATTTTGAAATATTAATTATTAAAATAAGTTTTTATCTGTTCGTTTGTCGGAAAAGAATTAATGAAAGATTATGTTCATTTTCAAGAGTGCTATACAGAACTCTAAACAGAAATCTCAGAACTTTAAAAAAATATTTTCTTAAAATTTTTTAATATTAATAATTAAAATAAGTTTCTATCTGATAGTTTGTCGGAAAAGAGTTAATGAAAGATTATGTTCATTTTCAAGAGTGCTTTACAGAACTCTAAACAGAAATCTCAGAACTTTAAAAAAATATTTTTTTTTAATTTTTTAAATATTAATTATTAAAATAAGTTTCTATCTGTTCGTTTGTCGGAAAAGAGTTAATGAAAGATTATGTTCATTTTCAAGAGTGCTATACAGAACTCTAAACAGAAATCTCAGAACTTTAAAAAAATATTTTTTTTTTAATTTTTGAAATATTAATAATTAAAATAAGTTTTTATCTGTTCGTTTGTCGGAAAAGAGTCAATGAAAGATTAAGTTCATTTTCAAGAGTGCTATACAGAACTCTAAACAGAAATCTCAAAACTTTAAAAAAATATTTTTTTTTAATTTTTGAAATATTAATTATTAAAATAAGTTTTTATCTGTTCGTTTGTCGGAAAAGAGTTAATGAAAGATTATGTTCATTTTCAAGAGTGCTATACATAACTCTAAACAGAAAATAAAAATGTTTAATTATGTCAATGCCGAAATGATACCGTTTTTTAAATCTTTTTTTTGTTTTGAGAAGTGGAGGGGGGTAACTTGATAATTTTAATAATTTATTTACGTGAACTCCCTAACACATGCAATGTCATCCAAAGGTCTCAAAAGAATTGTGTTTTGTTCGAGATAACTGATCTGTGTTATTTTAAAACTGTATTTTCAAAATCCGTTTTGGGGGGGTTAAATTGACAGAACTCTTTTTTAAAATATAAGAGAACTCCAGAACTCTTTGAATGCTCTCCAGAACTCTAAAAAAAATTGTTTATTTTTGAGTTTACGGTGCTGCGTGAAGTTAGCACCCCATTTTGAAAAACCAGTTTTGGGGGGTTAAATTGACAGAACTCTTTTTCAAAATATAAAAGAACTCCAGAACTCTTGGAGTGCTATCCAGAACTCTAATTTTTTTTTAATTTTTCGAAACTTGCGGTGCTAACTTCACACAGGTATAAAAAACATCGAATTTCAAAACATACAAAATTTCCCATAGGCTCCCTTTCAAACTTCCATAGACTCCCAGGGGGTTCACATAGACTACGTTGCGAAGCTCTGCTCTAAACGCTCTATTATTCGATATATGAACCCTCTATAACTCGAACTAATTACAGTTTCCCTAGAAGGTATTTATAATAGAATTTTACCCTCTATAATTCGAAGTAATCGTTTTGCCAACGTATAACATAAATATTTAACTTCTATAAGTCGAATATGTGCCTGTAAAAACCTCGAAATAAAAGTCAAAAGGTAATTACCTCGATTTTGATAAGTGTTTCCCTTGAACTTCGACTTATAGAAGTTATACTGTATAATATATTTAAAAAAATTAATTTAAAATTGCTTTATTTTTTTCTATTGTAGGATATATGAAATTAAATTCAAATGCATAATGTTCATAAAACAATCCATTTTTCTAAAACTGTCGATAAAAATAAAAGCTAATATGTCATTGCACTATAATCAAAGTTGTTCTGTTTGTTTATAAACTGTTGATTTAATTTATATTTTATTTCCTACATTATCAGTATTTTATATAATTGTTGAAGATATGGTAATTATCATAAATAAGTAAAGGAAGTTGAAATAGCATATAGGCGTTTTATATTTTAGATTCTTAATTATGCATATCATATACATATATAACAGTATTTTTTTACAAAAATAAGTTTGTTTTTCTTAATTTTTTTCCTATAAAAAGGGTGCTCAAAATAAAAAGTTACGGATTTGTATTTCAAAAAGTTTGTTGTTTATAGAAAAAGGTATTAAAATTTCAGACCAAAGTTTTGAGGTGGGCAATACCAAGATTTTTTTTATTTGTATGGGCGTTATTTTTGTTATACTTTTAAATGGTAAAACGTTCGATACTAAAAAACTTTGAAGACTTTATTGATGTAATTGATTGAATTAATTTTGGACGAATCTCCACACATTTTTTGGTATAAAAAGGTTAAGAAATAATATAGTGGGCTTTCACACCGGAGCAATATAGCAACAGCAATAAAGTAACTACCAATTAGCAACTAGCAATATAACGATATCATATTGCTTTGGTGTGAGGCAATATGCCCGATTCAATGTATATTGACAGATAGCAATAATATCGCTAGTTATAAGTTGCTAGTTGCTATTTTGCTCCGGTGTGAGAGCCCACTAACCAATAATATTGTTAATAAACATGTTGCTATGCCAACGTCATGACATATACAATAATGCTTCTGAAATGGCGCATCTTTCACTTTGGAAGCATCACCATTGTACTGTTTGGATATGGACATATGGATGACTTTTTATTTGTTCGGATGATACACAAACACCATTATATTTTCCTTGTTATAGGGCCCACGTATTAACAAATTGAGTACATATAAAACTTTCGGAATATTCAAACAGAAAATGATAAGTTGAACGTGAATTGTGGAATAATTAGTCAAGTAAATGAGACCGGTGAAATTTGGCCCTGTGGAGAAGAAAATGAACGATTTACAAAGCACAAAAAACCTAATGATAGAAAACATCGATCTAAAAGCAGTGGTGTTAGGTGTACATCATACAATGCATAGTGTTTACATTATTGAACATTTTTATCCCGAATAAATTCATTTAGGTAGCTTAGCTTTTGGTCTAGAATAAATCCTTATAATACTTGACATTATTTTTGTATTTAGGAGTTCTACAAGGATTTGAGTGATTTTTCGAAGTTTGTCATATTTAACACTAGGTATCTGTAAACATTTATTCAACTTCTGCCCATTTTCTGGGCCAAACTCACTATAAGAGGACATGACAATAAATGTATAATCAATGAATTAAATTGATTTGCACTGGTGATAATTATTACATTTTTGGGTAAATATTTCTACTATATTCATTCTTCCGCAGTGTAGAAGATATATGTTTAGTTTGAGGAAACCATTTCTGATTTACTGGTGTTGTTCCAAATTTACAATTAGTGTTTGAGTCGATGATATGTAAGTGTGTTACGAGCGTGACCCTTGATTTATAGCAAATCCGCATTGACGGAATATTCAATAGCTCAAATTCAAAATGCGTAGATGCATTTCAATTCAAACAAAGGAACAGAACAACCCTCCCTTGACAGGGCGATGTCGAAGGGCGAGGGGACTGGAAATGAAGCCACCAGATTCATTCACTCCATTTATTATATACATACAAACATCAGTGTAGGCTATGCTGTTGCTAGGCTGAGAAGTCGTGCTACGCTGGTTATGTAATATAAACGATCAGACGCAGATGGCTACATCGTGTTTTGTTATGGTAAATGTGCATCTGTCTCTTTCCAATCGTTTTTAGTTATCTTCACGATCTCTTGTTTACTTATGTTGTACGTTCAGGTAGACAAGGATGCAGTTTTGGATATCAATGCAGTTCACGTTTTATGTTTCTTTCTATTTGTGGTCTTTGTTTTTGTTTCCTTATATGTTTTACCACATACAGCGAATATTGATAAAAATTTAAACATTTCAGAGGTTGGTATTGTAATATGAGTTTATATTTTTTATTTAAAAAAAAATCTGAAATTAGATGATGCTGAGAGAATATGTTTTTTGAAGATATAAATTATTAGTATTACTCATTAGATCGAATAGTTTTTTAAAATAAATATTTATGTTTAAAAAAACATCTGCCAAGTGATTGCATAGCGCTTCCTAGTGCTATATTCACCAAAGATAGTTGATAATTAACGAAGAATTTTAATAATTTTATTAGATAATATCAATTCCTAATTTTTCTTAATACGTGCCTGATTATTAATATGTTAAAGTAAAAAGCACTTCATCGAAAAACAATTGAATTGATGATGGTTTGAATTTTATGAAGTAAAAGTAAAGAGCGATATTTTACTGCAAAAGATGTAGAAAACATCTACATAGTTCATGTGTTATGGGTGTTATAAGGATTTAGAGGACAGACAGACAGACAAACATGGAATGAAAATTGTTGAAGTGGAAATTTTGAAACATTTTTTCTGCTTTGAGAAATAATCACAAAGCTTCCTTTTTCTTTCGGATACAGCGAGGAAACAAGAGTATTATCTATATACAGTAGACATCGGTTATAACACTTATAACGACATCGGTCATATTAGGTCGCAAAAGCGGATAGTCGTAATAAACGGTAAAAATGCAATTAGGTATATGGGATTCAGTTGAACTTTTATTTTGAGTCGTTACAACCGATACGTCGTATTAACCGATGTCGTTATAACCGGTTTCTACTGTATATGGAAAATTTCATTGTGTAATACAGCATAAATATACAGTGTACAATATTAGGTGCAATTTTTAACAGTTTAATTTGGTTATGGAGTAAGGGATAAATGGGTGGACAAAGAGAATTCATAGCTCTCTAGAGAACAATGGGTTTGTACATACATTATCTGTGCAAGTGGTTTTAAACAATGGATATTTGGTCCCAGTATAGATTATTATCTTTTGGTTCAACTATAGTACCTACATAAAGTGATTATTATTTAATTTGATTTGTTTACATTTTTCATATATTTAGCAATTTTAAAACTAAATACCGGTTAATGTTCTAAATCTAAATTAATAATAAACATAAAAAGAGGAAATAATAATAATATCGCGGGCCCTTTGACCGTAATTTTTAGCGGACCTCTTCTTGCGAAAGATTTTTTTATATATTGATGACTCTGCCCCCTAGCTCCGGGCTACACTGGTTAGAGCTTTGCTAGCCTCCCCCCCCCCCACTTAATGTGAGGGTCATGTAAATAATAACGTTTTTTTTATAAATTCATTTTTTTCGTATCTTTTTGTTTTATATCAATAGGTATAGCTTTTATATTATTTTCCTCTTTTTTTGTATTGGCACACTCAAATATGTCCTTATACAATACTAACAAGCAAGTGAAGGCAAAGATACGAATTGCGAATGATTAAAAATAATTGGTTGTATCAATTAATATTTCGTTATAAATATGTTTTATTTTCATGACCTTACCAATACTAATGTATATTTAATCTTTTCTGTAACATGAAAATATGTTATTTTTTGACTTTATACGTCAGTTTATTGGTAATCAGATAATGATTTTTATATAGTTATTAAAATTTTGGTTTATTTGTTCTAATTTGGTACAAAAACTACTGAACCGAGTTTATGGTATTTTCACTATAATATAATAAAGATAGCCATCTTCACAAATCCTTTATTGGCGAAATGAGGTTTCTACTGTAGTTATTAAAATTTTGGTTTATTTTTTCCAACTTGGTACAAAAACTACTGAACCGAGTTTATGGTATTTTCACTGTTATATAATAAAGATAGCCATCTTCACAAATCCTTTATTGGCGAAATGAGATTTCTACTGTAGTTATTAAAATTTTGGTTTATTTTTTCTAATTTGGTACAAAAACTACTGAACCGAGTTTATGGTATTTTCACTGTTATATAATAAAGATAGCCATCTTCACAAATCCTTTATTGGCGAAATGAGATGTCTACTGTAGTTATTAAAATTTTGGTTTATTTTTTCTAATTTGGTACAAAAACTACTGAACCGATTTTATGGTACTTTCACTGTTATATAATAAAGACAGTCATCTTCACATATCTTTTATTGGCGAAATGAGATTGTAATAAATGTTTTTTGGATGCATTTTACTGGATACAGGTTACTTGGACCTGATTTAGGTCTTTCGATGTAACATCTGGTAATGTGTACATAAATGTGTGCATATACATATATCATATGTGTTATTGGTTGTAAACTGTATATAAGTCCTTTCATCATGTCCAATGTTTACACTGTCTGTTACAAAGAATAAGAAAACATTTTTTTTTCGAAGAGGGGGGTCACTTTCTTCTATATGTATTTGTCTTACAATTAGTTGTTAAAATTTTATAGTATACTTAATTGTACATCGAACATAATTTTTAATACTTTGCACTTAAACTTTTATAGTATGCACCTTATACACGCGAACATAAATTTTATAATTCCGAAAATCACAAAAAACACATTAAAAATATCAAATCTATTGGGGCGAAATGAGGGAGGTTAGTGGTTAGGTTAGGTTAGGTTAAAAAATAGAAAATCACAATAAATAAATCAAAAATATGTAATTTTTTTAAATATGACAGGTCCAAATTAAGGTAAAGTGCAAAGTAGGTATTTTTTAGTGAAAACTATTTATTTAAAGTGATACAATTTGTTTTAAGTTCAATATATTTGTTTAATGTTTATTATTTAAAAAAGTGTATATGCATTAAAATACATTAAATAATGTATATTGACTAATTCATGGAGGAGGGGGTTGACTTCTACCACTAACCACGAATAATTATATTTATATGGCTTCAATGTTTCATAATCATTTTTATTAAATAATTTTTATTGTGTAAAATGTTAGTTGAATTTCCTGAAAAATCTTATACAATAATAAAGTATATTTGTGTATAATATTCTAAAACCATTGATCCGATTAGCACCAATATTCAGTCCCTCGTTAAGACGGAAATTTTACAGAAAAAAATAATTTAAATCAGTGCATTTTACGCAGAAATTACCGTGAACGAAATAAATTTCTACAGACAGATACACGCACAACCGCACAGGTAGAAAGGTTTACTTGAGCCGAGTAAACCTTGTTTTGTATATAACGAAAACAAAATTTTCTTAAGATAAGAAATATATTCTTAAACCAACTATAGTATTCTTGGACGAATATATAATGTAGTTGGATTAAGAGTACTTTTCTTATATTAAGAAAATATTGTTTTCGTTATATACAAAACAAGATTTTCTTGGTCCAATACAGTTTTTTTTGTGTGCGTCTTGCGGAAAACCACTTTTCTTTACGTTTTGACGGTAGTAGGTATACAATAAAAACCTGAATTTATCTCAGACTCGATTTCCTTCGAAAAATAGAAACAAATTCGTTCATTTATGCCATTTTGTTAACGTTTTTAGAATTATCTAACATTTTAACCTTCGACTAAAAATTAGGAACGGGCCTGAAAGTTTTAATTTTTTATTTCTGTAATGTAGGGGGTAATATTTCACATCTATAAAAAACTATTTTTCATTTTATTAATAATACATAATTTAAGATAAAACACTTTCTTATCATGCAATAAGATATAGAAGATCAAAAAGTTATGTATATTTTGATAATTAAAACAAAAATTAAATATCTTCTTAGTACATAATTATAATTAAATCCATATACATACTAAAATAAATATAAAAATAAAAGTGCAAGAAATAAGAAAAACTAGATAGCGGAAATAAAAATAGCAACTATTATTATCAGTGTAATTTATTGTCAAACATTGACATTTGAACTTGCTTCTGTTTTTTCAGTTCGAACCAGATTTCGAACGGCTTCACGATAATTGGAAGACAACAAAACATTTACTCCAGTATTATTAAACTGGATTTGGAATATTCCTGAATTAAATGTGTACTATTTTTACTTTCAGTTCAATTGACTTAAATTGAATTAATCAATGAGTATAATGAACTTTTTTGAAATTTATTTGTCCATGCTGACATCAATGACATATTTTATTTATCTAGGACTCTAGGACATTTTATATAGAATACCTTTTTAATGTACATTTTTTTAATTCCTCGCTGTATAGGGGAAGCTATGTGATAAGTTCTGAAAGCAAAATTATCGTTTTCTGATTTCAATTTTTTTTTTGTTTCAGGTCAAGGTAAACACTTTTCGTTTTATCTTCGGACGATTTTGTGTTAATAATTAATTATTATACTGTGCATTTTGTACAAAAAGATTTTGTTATTGTATACAGGGTGTCCCATTTTAATCTATCACCCCCCTAATTTTTTTTATCTATCAAATAAATCAAAAAATGCTTCAAATAAAAGTTGTTTGGTTTTGAGGGGGACCCAAAATGGCGTTATTAGTTTTTTATTTTTTGGACGTCTTCATGGTCAAATAGGCTCAACTTTTTTTTTTCAAATGGAAACCTATATTTTTTATTACAATATCTTATTGTTTGGAAAAAAACAAGTACCTTTTGTTTCGAAAAATTTTTTGTATGACTTCATTTTTTTTTAATATTAAACAAAATAATTTTAGATTTTAGATTTTTACTAATTTTTTACTCGAAACCCATTAACTTTAGAGGAAAAGTATAAAAACAAAAAATGTTTACTTTAATCTGATATAACTAGGAAAATTATATCAGGATTTTTTGTAAACTTTAGCTCTTCAAATTATTAAAGCAAATAAAAAATAAAATAAAAAAAATCTAAAATAATTTTCCTATTTATATCATATTAAAATAAACATTTTTCGTTTTTACACTTTTCCTCTAAAGTTAATGGGTTTCGAGTAAAAAATTAGTAAAAATCTAAAATCTAAAATTATTTTGTTTAAAATTAAAAAAAAATGAAGTCATACAAATTTTTTTTTAAAACAAAAGCTACTTGTTTTTTTCCAAACAATAAGATATTGTAATAAAAAATATAGGTTTCCATTTGAAAAAAAAAAGTTGGGCCTATTTGACCATGAAGACGTCCAAAAAATAAAAAACTAATAACGCCATTTTGGGTCCCCCTCAAAACCAAACAACTTTTATTTGAAGCATTTTTTGATTTAATTGATAGATAAAAAAAATTAGGGGGGTGATAGATTAAAATGGGACACCCTGTATAAATCAGAGATGAACGCGTTAAACGCAAAGTATTTTTTTTGATTGGTGGACTACTTTTTAGGGTTCCGTAGAAAACTAGGAACTCTTATAGTTTCTCCATGTCCGTCCGTTCGTCTTGTAAAAATTTTGACATAATAAGATGAAATTTGGTACACGGTGGTAGATTGATGACCCAAAAACAGAAATGATAAGATTTTTGAAAAAAATAAATAAATTTTTTAGACCCCCTTTCATAAAATAAAGTGTTTTAAAAATTTTTTTTTTCACCTACCTCATTGAGTGGGGTGTCATTAGAAAGGTCTCCTAAAATGCAACAAAAAATGTAACAGAACCTTTTGATTTTAACCCTTCAATCAAGACAAGCCATCTTATCCAGCCTTTTTTCCTAATGTCAAATACAATGTATATTTTTACATGTGTGGACTACAGAATTATTGTTTATGATTTTTCTACACAATTTTTTACTACATTATATTGTTTAATATTAAACGGTTTAGGCAGAGTATTAAGAAAAAGCGCACTGGTGGCAAACTTTTTTTCGACTTGATTTACTATTATCGTCACTGCTTATTCCTTATTTTACCTAACATAACAAAATACATATGTATATACTTAAACTTGGGCAAATAACATATCTATGTATCTATTAAATAAAAACACGTAAATCAGATAAGTGGTTTTCGAGTGATAAGCGCACTAACCGACAGACAGACAGACGCTGCGTTTTATAATATATAAGAATACTTACATTAGTAAACATTTATTTGTTAATAAATTATCACTGAAATACTTTTAATTAAAAACAATATAACAAAAGTATTAATTAATTTATAATAATTCTAAATTCTAATTTACATTTATTTTAAGATTCGAATAATGCGCCATTAACTTTACGGAGAACATTTTTGCGGAGCACAGTGGTAACAATATTAAGTAGCGTGTTAGCCTTGTTTCACACATACGCGGTTCCATTCGGTTCGGTTCGTTTTCGGTTTCAGCCGAAAACGAATCAAACCCTTTCACACATACACGGTTCTCATACGGTTCATATTAGGTTTTATTTTTTTCCGTAAACTCAGTAGTTATCATGGAGAGAAAGCAAGTTGTTGCTATGTTGTTTCTCTATAAAAAAATTAAAAAATGAAGGAGGAATACTAGAATTCATTGCGAGCACCCTCTCATCACTTTACAGCAGGAATTTGGAGCATTCTTCACTATTTTCCCGAAGCTAAAGAGCATGAAGACGATCCACATCAACATCTAGAAAACCACTTATTTTATTAGAAAATCCGCGACAAAACTTAAAAAAAATAACACTCGCTATCAGGTTAAAACCGAAACTAAACCGAGTATGTGTGAACGCGTTCATTGCTTTGTGTTCCCTGGACACGAATTGAAACCTGATGAAATCTGTCCGTGTGGAGGGAGTATTCAGTTCTGTACGGTTTCTATTAGGTACCGAATACAAACTGAATCATCGTTTCACACTTGTCGGCAGCGACCGAAAACGAACCGAACCGAATGAAACCGTATATGTGTGAAATAAGTCTTATGAGTCATATCTATATTTATTTATTTTTTAAGAATAATAATAATATTATCGTCTACATTCAAATTAGCGGAGAGGGTCAATATCAGAGAGAGGGTTAGATGTTACAAATTATGCATTATGTGTTAAAATAAAACAATTATCGTTATATTAACTGTTATGGATTATTTAATAAGTTTCGTGGATTTTTCCACGATGACTGCATTAAGTGTATATATGAAATGACCGTGGAGAGCTCCACAAGCGATGTTAGTGGCTCCACGTCGTTGATTGCACCAATTGTGAAGTGGTACCATGTATTTGTTTAACAAATGTTGTATTTACATATGCAATCATTACTCTGGTACTAATGTAAATAATTGCAAAAGTAAATTATTATTCTCTTCTTTTTTTTCAATGAAATATATAAGTAATGAATATATAAATATGGATGTATGTATATTTCTATATGTTTGCTTAAGCATATATTTCATAATAAGTGTATATGAATATTTATTCGATGAAGGATAAGTATATAGTAGGTATAAAACTCACAAACAAATCATTATTTTTATATTTGAATAATTTCGTAAAATTTAAATTTATGATTTATCAAAATATTTTGTAGAAAGTAAACCTACAGAAAAATAAAAATAGTTGCCTGAATCAAGAGATACAAATTGAGGAAAAAACGAAAACAAATTTTAAGAATTGAAAACTTTTTTTTATTCGAAAAGTTTGAAAATTAACGATATTTTTCTTAATACGCACCTGGTTATTTTGTCGTATATTTTTATTTTTTGACAATTTCATAAATTCAATCTAAATGTAGATATATGCAAACGTAAAAATAACATGTCAAAGTGAATAGTAATTAAAAAAAAATGACGATTTTTGAAAGCAATAATCTTTGTAAGGGAATATTTTACAACAAACATAGGTGACCTATATTATAGAAAATTGAATGCTCTACAAAAAATATTATATTAAATTTTCACGTAACATGTGTCGTTCTTGAAATATCTTGAAAAAATAAATATTTTAGGATGTCACCCCTTCCTCTGACACACGATTTTGATGATTTTGAAATAGGATCGTGCTCATGCTAGATCCAACCAAATTTCATTAACATCGGTTCAGTGGTTTATGAGTTATGCGTGTGACAAGGATTCAGGGGACAGGCACACACAGACAGACAGACAGACAGACACGGAACAAAAAGTGTTTGTCTTGACCTGATACAGAAAGATCAAGTTAAAATTTTTAAATCGAAGAACAATATTTTTTTCTCATTTTAAAACGATCATAAAGCTTCGATATTGCAATGAAGCAAAATATTTTTAGCGATCTTAAATTATTTAAAATTTATATACAAAATAATACATGGATCTAAATATAAATATAACAGTGTAGGAAGTTTTGTAAATGGAGAATCGAGAAATTATTAAAGACTGTACAGAAATAGCATTTATACCTAACATCACAATCGACGAAACTGTACGTGTAAAAATATAACAAAGGAAGAAGGATCTAGAAAGGATGATGCAATTTTAAATCCTTCTTTGTAAGATTTCTTTAAATTATTCATGTTGCATTGCATTATCTTAAATTGTCATTACAGGCTGTTATCGTTTATAAAAATTAATATTGCAAAATAGTATTTTTTATATAAATTATTAGATTAAAAAAAACGTTTTTTTTTCCTTATATGACGATTGTTTTGTTCAATAAATGAAAATTAGGATTGCATATCAAGACTACAGTTTTCTTGGGCTTGGTTTTCGAAACGAGACCGAGACGAGATTCGCTTAGCTTAGGACGAGACAAGACTGAAATTTTATTTATAATAGTCTCAATTTTAAAGGATTATTCATAATAATAAATTTGTTAATAATTTATGCAAAATATATAAGATTGTTTATATATGTATTTTTTTTATTATACCTACATAAGGAGAATTGGGAATTTTTTTTTAAATATAAAATATTACTTTTTTTTTTGTTACATTCTTTTAAATAATTAGTCATATACTAGTTCATAAAAAAAATGTAACATAATGACTATTTAATCTAAAATTAGTACTAACGAAACATCATCAAGAATTTTTGGTAACTGATGATAAATAAATTTATCATAAACGTCTAATATTTTATTATAAATAAGAAAAGAACCATCAATCACAAATTCTCAAACTTGTATACCTATATAAATATATTAATGAAATATGGAACAAGGAAAATAATATATAAAACCTGTATAGATAAAAATAAATATATAGGAACATTCTTGAAAAAGATGATGAAATTGTAAGACTTTCGTCGTGATACTCCTTTAAAGATTTCGTCATCTTATTGTTAGAAAACAGGATAATTTTACGAAACATATATTTTTATTTACTACTAAATATTGATAGCTACATTATAATATTAAAAAATAAACAATATAAAGGTGGTGATAGGAACTTTTAAAAATACGTCAGTTGTTATCTTTTAAGTTTATATTTCAAAATATATCTGACCTGTCATGACAATTTATAATTAATAAATTAGATCAATATTTTTTTTATAATTAATTAATTAGTAATACATTGTAAAACGTATTATCATTAGATATAAACGTACTAAGAATTGCATCTAGAAATTAAAGATAGCACATAAAATATTGTTTACAAAAAAAGAGTTAAAGATATTAAAAAAATAAAATGCTCTGCAGTAGCATATACAGTAGACCTAGGGATGTTCTTAAGTACAGATAACTAAGTTATTTTTTGAGTAATTCTACTTGTACTTACATAATTTACCAAATACTTACATTAGTACACAGAAACAAAATAATTTGTTTATGTGTTAAAAAATATGATCAATGTAAAAAATCCGTGATCGATTTGGCTCCGATAAAGGTTGTTTATTAATATGATAAGTTTTTACCAATATGGAAATATCCACGTTTATCTTTATTGATAAATGGTATATTATTACTAACAATGTTCTTATCACGGTGAAAATTTTGTATTGAAAACATATATTTTAAATACAAAAAAATACTTTATAATTGACATCACTGAATTTACCATATATCGAAAATTACACTTTTACTAGTTTAGTGGTGTAAAAAATATTTACACTGATAAATATTTATTAATACAACCATTGTTTAATTTATTTGAGAGTTTCGTTAGTTGGTGTAATAAATTATTTATTAATTTGACAAACGAAAAGATTTTTAGTTAAACATGAAGATATATTTTTCAAATGAATAAAATATCGTCAATAAGAATTTTTTTATTATAATGCTGTGTTTACACCGAGATAACAAAACAGAAACACGGTGTTTTTATAACCAAAAAGCAATCAACTCTATACATTTTTAAATACGAAGTATTTTAAAGACACAATTTTGTTTTTTCGGTGTAAACACCGCATTATATTGACGAAATATTGTTATATTAACATATATACTTTAGCTTGTACTTAAATACATTATTGAAAAAGTTGAATTACTGGTACCTACTTAAAATGTATTTAATTACATTTTTAATTTATTTAAATACTTGTGTAAAAGTATACTTAAGTGCATTTTTAGCAATGTATTTGTACTAAAGTTCACATTTTTTAGAATAATTGTACATATTTTTTGTATGACTCGCAAAAATCCAGGGGGGTACCCTTCGGTATTCATTAAGCTTATATTGTTATCGTCCAAACATTTATTTATTTATCAGCTTTTTTATTACTGCATAAACCCACTGTAGAGAACCTCATCTGAAAAATTTACCAGAGGCCTGAATTTTGTAGTTACACCACTGACAAGAGATGTTAAAGAATTTACTCGCAACTTCCCAATCACCCATTGTAGCACACCACTGCCTGTTCCTATGCACATAGGTAGCATATAAATAAATCAATAGTGTAAGGATTAAGAAAAAAAAGCTGATGAAATTTTATATCTTTCATTGTAATATTTCTTCAAGGAAACTATCATTAGTTTTTTTCATTAAAGCTTGCCAATTTCATAATATGAAGACAATTTTGATACGTGTTACATATCATGTGTAAGGTGTTGTCGTAAATATTTTTAACATGATAAACTTGACTAAACTTTTATGTTAATTGCATCATTTAATTCTATAAGTTATAAATAATAATAAAAAGTATGTGTGTATAATACCATATCGCAAATATTTTAATTAATTGTTGTCTTGAATGAGAAAGATAAAATAATATTGTATCACTTTTTTGTTTCTTTCTTTTTTAAACAAACAATAAGGGAATGACTCATTGCACTAATATCTAGTTTGATATGTTACATTCTATATTTATTACTTCTTTTTATTTATTTTTAATTACTGATAATGTTTATACGTAAGCAATTTTTTTATGTAAACGTATGTTGACTTATTTTTTCGAAATATAATATTTATCAATTGTTTCACATGCAATCATATTTTAAGTATTAACTAGACAATTAAATTATAAGTAATGATATTTTGTAATTATCGGTACTGAACACCAATTGCGTGAATCCCTACTCGCATTTTATACATTTTTTAACTGGTGGTATAAAACTATAAATCCACATACTAGAATTTCAAGAAAATTAATGTTTTTCAGTTCAACATTTATGCAAATCTGACATAACTAATATTGACTAATTCGTATATAGATTTTGTTAATATTTCAATAGTAAAATTGTAGATAAACCTCACAAAAAGGCTAAATTTAAAATTGGTTAAAAATAGCTACAATACAAAATTAATAAGAATTTTTAATTAGATACATATAATTTGCTAAAAACAAATTAACGACACAGAAGTGATCAAATCATATCTTGATTGATCTGCATTTTGAGCCAAACTTTACTGGTTTTTGATCTGTGGAGATCTGAAAAGATCTATATACAACGATCTACAAAGATATTTGAAGAATGCTGTAGCTCGTGATAGAGATTGTTATAGATCTTTATAGACCTTTGTAGAACTTTGCAGGTCCCTACAGATCAAAAACCAATAAGTTTTTGTCTCAACATTCAGATCTATCTAGATCTGATTTGATCACTTCAGATCTAAAAAAAATTCCCGAGTTGTCGCTATTTAGTTTTAGCTTTTCCATCGTTGATAAATTATTCCATACCCTTATTATATAAACGCAAAAATGTCTCTTTCACGGTTAAACAGTTAAACCGATCTTGATGAAATTTTGCAGGGAGATAGCTTGCATCCTGAGAAAGGACATATGCTATACTTTGTATCGAAAAAAATATTAGGTAAAAAATGGGTGTGTGTCATTTGTACGCGCGACCTGTTTCATAATCGACTTTCATAACAGAAATCTGTATTACCTAACCTTCTTCTTCATGGGTTTTATGTCAAGTGGATTTTCTCATTTTCTGACAGATTCTACTTAACCTAAAATCCACGCAAACGAAGTTGCGGATAATAGCTAATATTTAAAACAAAGTTGTTATCTATAAATATTGTATTTGTTTGAAGGTAAAACTTATTTGAGTCAACGAAGATGATTGTGATATTGATATTTTAATTCTAGTTTAATTGTATATACTACTGATAACGATGACAAATATTATTCATGATTGAGAATGGTCCAGAAAAGTCTTTCGATTAATAAATTGCCCAATAAGGAACGATTATACATAATCTAATTTTATCATAAATAGTCTATTAATATCATTATTTACAACACCTTATCATAAAATAAAACAAATATAATGTTATCACTTTCAATGATAAGAAAATCCACAAAGTTGACGTTGTAAAAATTATCTAATTGAAATTATGATTATATTTACTTTAATCTTGTTTGTATGAGGTTTTTTTTTAATAGATAGGTGTGTATTTATATGAAATTATTTACTTTTCTTGATAAATTGTCTAGAATTATACATAAGACTGTATGGTGCCAAAAGGTTTTGAAGGTTCTTAAGATAGTGCAAAAATTATTATAATTTGTTAATTTAATTAAACATTACTTAAGATACGAAATATGCATATGCCTTAAGTACCTAATTATTGATAGATTTCTCAAATCTAATTAATAATTAAATATTCTTTTTATGATTCTACTTCTGAATTAAAATTCAAAAATCGTAAAACTGAAACAAGGTTATCAAAATCTATGTGGGTAGTCAACAATTTAAAATTTTTTTTTTTAAAACTTGTAAAAATTGCAAGTCTGATCTGATTGATATTTTAAAATTGCTATTCATTCTAATTCTATTCATGGCCATCTTTGATACGTTTGCACAAAATTTTGCCATCTGGACAACAATACTTGACCCGAGAATAGTATATTATACCACGAGTCAATAATGATAGCTATTATTACCGAGGAATAATTTTCGAACCGAGCCGCGTAGCGGCGAGGGAGAAAAAAAAATTCCGAGGTTATAATAGCCATTATTGCGAGTAGTATACTGTACTTTATCTACGACTATTTTATTTACTTTCATAAACACAACTGAATACAAGGAATGCAAGCTTCAATACAAAAATTTTTGTTCTAATCTCAAATTAATAAAAATTAAATAATACCATGGAAACAAAATACAAACTCTGTTATTATAAATTATGCATTTTGATTTTTCCAGTAGCTGCAGCTTGTAGTACAATTTCGGGAGGTGTACAAGTAATAGACTTTTAATTTTTATCTATCTCAATACAAATACACAAACACTAGGTGTTTTATTTGACAGTCGCAAATAAATTTTTTAGACTTTAGAATTTGTGTATTTTGTTTCCATGGTATTATTTAATTTGAGAAATTTTGTGATTGGTGCATTTAGAGGGAATAATGACCATTATTCCCTCTGATGCACCAATCAGAAAAGTTCTTTTTTCATTATTCCCTCTGTGAGATATAAGTCGTGGATAAAAATATTTATAGCATTAATCTTTAAATGGATGATATGACGTACTTTTCCAAATGAAATGTTTCCTTTGTATTATTTAAATTGGAACTAATTGTAAGGTCTTTCGTAATTTTTTATCACACAAATTGGTTGTCTTTAATATTTTTCTGAGTTGGAGAAAAGATTATTCGAGTCAGAAAAATTATAAATATGTTGATTTTAATAATAACCTTATGTCCGGTATTATAAACGACCTAGCAAATTTGTTAGCTAGCAAGCACTCTAAAATGAGATACCAAACTTATATGACAGTTCTGTTGATGACTTTGACAGATTTCGCGCAAGCGTTGTATGTAAAAACCAACGGTATTAAAACAGTTGTGCTATTATGAAAATTATTTTATATGGTCAGAGTCGCCAACTGTGTTACAATACGTTGAAGTGTCACTGCTCTAAATTCCATAACTAATCCATAGATACTATAACAAAATTCATAACCTCTTTTATGAGTGCTTGCAAGCTAACAAATTTTGCTAGGTCGTTTTATAACGTTTATAATACCGGACATTAGAGTAAGAAATTTTATGGATGTATAACATGCGTAGGTCTTGTCGATTCATCGAAACTGTTACCAAAAATTAATGGTAGTCATTTTTTTTCAAAAGTAATTTCTTAATGTTTATATCCCATAGACGTCGGTTAAAAATTTATGATATGCAAATATGTTTTAAATTATTATTGAAAGCGGTCTGTAATAGAGATGATAGTTCCAAATATTTTTGAACGCAATTCAAAATAATTATTATTAATAATTTTTATGATTTAAAACTATTGGTATTTATTTTAAGATTCGAATGATACGCCACTGACTTTATGGAGCTCAATTTTGCACCAATGTTAGGTAGCGTGTTATGAGTCCTTTATTTTTCCTTGTTTAAGATGTTGGTACCAATTATGTAATATATTTTTTTACAAACTATTTGGGTCGAGATTTTTTAGAAAATATTTTTGGAGGATGGAAAATTTGTCCGAGCAGCTTGTCCAGGGAGAATATCACAAATAAAAAAAATTAAATTATATGAAAATTAAAATTATAGTAAAATAAGAATTTTTGTTTAATTCAGGGCCCGGATTTACGCATACTCCGGAGTCTCAACAGTTTAATCCGGCTCTGGTAATGAAGTCTTGAAAAACAACTTACTTGCATTTTTATTTGTAATAATCAAAACTTAAGTATATAATTAATATGAATTATTAATAGCATTTGTCCTTGGTTTAAATAAGCAAAAATTGAAACAATTGATGTGATATTTTAATTTCATTTTGAGTATCTTGTATTTTTATTGGTGGAATAACTAAATAGACTATATCTAAATCGGATTAGTCATGCTTCTATTTTTTTTATATTTCTGTTGGTGACTAACAATGTTATATTGTTTTAATTATTTTATTATTATTATTATGATAATAATATTTAAATAGAGAAATTTTATACATAGAGTTCAAATTTAAATACGGGGTGGGTATTTACATAGGTGAATTTTATATGTAGGTATTATAGTTTTAAATAAATAAATATCAAAAAAGAACATAGACAAAGACTACAAAATTTTCAGATACAAAACTTTCAAATTTATATTTTACTAAAGAAAATTTTTATTTATTTTTTCAAAAATCTTATCATTTCTGTTTTTGGGTCATAAATCTACGACCGTATACCAAATTTTCTCTTATTATGTCAAAATTTTTACAAGATGGACGGTCGGACACGGAGAAACTATAAGGGTTCCTAGTTTTCTACGGAACCCTAAAAAGCATAAGATAGTATTGTAGATTTTTTTTTTATATCTACTAATGAAAATAGTATCAAAAATACAATTTATTTGATTTTTTTAACTTGAACCATGCAGAAATCGATAATAGTGTAATTAAATAATTTTATTAATTTTTATGGGGGGAGGGGGCAAAATATATATATTTAAAACAATAATATCAGTTGTTTTTGAATGACTTTTTTCGGTCAATACAATTTTATTTCCTTTTTCAGTTTTCTAAATTTTCGATATTTAAAATTTTTAAATTGCCTTTTCCTTTCACAAAGATACTGGAGGGTGGGGGAGGGGGGAGTTACAAACGAAAGTGCTTATTCATATATATTTTGCATGTCCCCTATATTACTCACACCACCTGCGAGGGTTGGTTAAGCTTTCGAACCGATAATATACATATTAAACTCGAATCATCAATAAATTCAATCTCGAATATTTTCTATAAATATAACCATTACTAATATTTTTTTACATTTCGCTGCAATCACAATGACCTAAAATTTAATTAGAAAAAAACATTTAATGATAACTATAATTTACGGTTGGATATTTGAAGTTAAAATGATCCTAACCGCACATTTAAAATGAATTATTAATAGGCAAGTGTCCTTGATAAATATAATGTTCGCTGGTTGATTGTTAGGGCCCAGTTTGTTTTGTATACATATATCTCGCAGTGTTACATCATGCATGCGTGTGTAGGTCATGGCTGGTTAATGTTGTTGCCTTCTCTATTTTTTTCTTTCGCTATACATTTTTACATTAGTTTTAATTAAAGTGATTGCCTACCCCACGTTTTTGGAACAACAAATAATTAATGTAATTGAAGTATTTATTATTCTCTTGTAGTTTAACAAGGATCTGACGAAAGGGGAGTTGAAGAATAATTGTTGAGTTATTTATATACTTGTTTATTTGTTAATTTTAGTTTTATTAACGATGATAAATGGTTATTTTTTTTCGTATGTTGGAAATAAAATAATGAAATATATGTAGAAGAAAAAAAACATCTGTTAAGTAAATGCACAGTGCTTCCTCTTGCTAAATTCATCAAAGGTACACTGAAAAAATTTAATGTTAATTTTTAACATAAAAAACATGTTACGGGAGGACGAAATTTCATTCTGTGAAAAATTAATCGGTAACGTAGTAATATATCATACCAAGAGTATCAAAAATCATTAACATTTTTATTTATTTACGATTAAGGAATGGGGGAAAAATAAAAAATTTCATAGATTGATGAAAACACCCGACATGGTAAAATTTAAAAGAACGTCAACTACAATTCAATATACTGTATAGCAGTTTCTATGACGGCGATAGGCCAGATATGAAAAGTAATATAGAAACATAGTAAAACTATAGAGAATGTACGTGAAATTTTCATATGCAAGAAATTAAATCAAAGAATAGCGTATATTACTTTTTCAGAGCAAATAAATTGAATAGGTACTATGTTAAAATTTATCAGTATGTCATTGTAATTTTTCATTTACTTTATTTTAAATTCTATCGACTTTTCTGTTAATTTTTTTCAGAAGTTGATTCTGTCCTCAGGTTCACGGCATTTTCTGTAAATTTTTAAAACAATATTCTCTCCGTGTAGTTAATTATTGAACAATTTAAATAAAAACCGAAATTGGCAATTTTTATACAATTTTACTAAAAAAATAAGTTGAATTTTTTTCTTAAGATGCACCTGATTATTTTTTCGTATATCTTTAATTCTTTGATAATTTCAATCTAATTTATGGAAACGTCAAAATGACATTCAATATGTCAAAGTAAATAACAATTTTAAGAAAATTGCGATTTTCTAAAGCAAAAACAAAATTTTTACGTAACATGTGTTGTTTTTGAGATATCTTGAAAAAAATAATATTTTGGGATTACACATGATTTTGAAATGGGACTGTTCTCAAGCCAGACCAAACCAACCAAACAAGTTTCATTAATATCGGTTTAGTGGTTCATGAGTTATGCGTGTGTCAAGGATTCAGGGGACAGACACACAGGTAACAAAAAGTTTTTTTTCTCATTTTAAAACGATCACAAAGCTTCTCGTATCTTTGATATTGCGATGAAGCAACATATTATTATAACTGTTAATCATTAATATCAAATTTTGTCATTGGATACTAAAAGCAGTTGATAATGATTTTTTAAGACTATTCGATTTTTAAAATAAATTGCTTATATTCATTTTAATCTATAGTACCTACGAGTAGGTACCTACTAATAAGAAACTATACTTTCTCTATTTATAGTATAAATACAAGTACAATTTGACTTTTGGGTGTTGGAATAAAATGAAAAATGTATATTTTAATTATAATTTTTATTTGGAATATTAAAAAAGTTTGTTACTTTAAAACACATAAAAAACTGATGACTGAAGTACTGAAGTACAGCCGAAAGTAGAACAGTTGTAATATTTTAGTTTGGTTGACTGAAACGACTTGGCAACGTTGCACATTAGTATTCAAATGTACACTGCGAACGATAGAAGGTATGTTCTTTGAGAAACCAATTTATTTTTATTAGCAAACTTAAATAATAATACACATATTAAGTAAAAAGTACAACTTAAAAATATTTGTTGAATCTTGACAATTTTTTGTAAAAATACTATTTTTGAATATTTACTTGTACTTGGACTTAAGTTAGAGTCCAAAAAAGGTCAACACAAATGTTTTTTTTTCAGAAATTAAAAAAATAGATATTTGTCATTATTTGCGAACATATGGCAATATGATTGCATGTCCAGGAGCAGTAGCAGTTGAGATTTTTCATTCGACATTTCTATAGAAAAAAAGTCGCATCGAGATTCGAGAATACGGTATAATTTACACAATCGAGATTCTAGTAAATAACTTACAGGGAACTTTTTCAAGTTGAAAATTCGTATGGAGTTTAAACTTTGTATATAGTTAGAGGAGGTCATGATAAGTAAGAAAAAAAAATTATTTTAGCTGCGGTAAAACGGTTTAAGGGGGTGAAACACCCCTATGAAAATGTGTAAAATAATCATATTTTTTCAAATAACTTTGAAATTAATGAAAATTTAAAAAAAATCTACAATACAAAATTTTCACGATTTTTTATGCTCTTTCGAATGGCGATAGTCAAAATTCGAAAAAAATTAAACCTATGAAATGTGGGTGGGGGTTAATGGTTTAAAAAATCTACATTTACATCTTACATCTTACATTTTCATTTGAGTTATTTGAAAAAAAAGATTATTTTGCACATTTTCCTAGGGGTGTTTCACCCCCTTAAACCGTTTTACCGCAGCTAAGACAATTTTTTTCTTACTTATCTTGACCTCCTCTAACTATATACAAAGTTTAAACTTTCGACTTGAAAAGGTTCCCTTTTAGTGACTTTTAGTTTTAATTTAGTAATCTCGAATGAGAAAAAGTCGAACAAACTCGAGAATAGGGGCCAAGGAAAAAATGTTTCTTTTTTCTGCTTATCTATAGTTTTTGACAAAATGAATTGTACATATGTACCTATTTATTTTTTATAAACATACAGTAATTCCTTCATTTACGCGGATTAACTTTTAAAATTTGAAGAAAAAGGTGAAAATACTTTAAAAAAAAAACTTTTTCTATTGCTCTATTTACGCGCTGTTTTGATGGAACCAATCAACCACGTAAATAGAAGAATTACTGTACTTAATATTTTTTTGCTAACTATGACGAATAGCGGGATAAGGAGGTGCATTATAAATATATCATTTATATTTATGTCATTTTCATTACACTGGTAGAAAGGATTTCTCAAACCAAGTAAAACTTGTTTTGTATATAACGAAAACAATATTTTCTTAAGATAAGCAATAATCTCTTAAACCAACTATAGTATTCCTGAACGAAGGAATAACGTTGGATTAAGAGTATGTTTCTTATATTAAGAAAATATTGTTTTCGTTATATACAAAACAAGGTTTTCTTGGTCCAATACAGTTTTTTTTCTGTGTACGACATAATCTGCAGCTTTAAGAAAAAAATATTTCTTTTTATTATTATTATTATATCACTATCGAATATTTTTAAGGTGTTTACTGAGTACAGCAAAGTGCCACAACGAACACACCTAACTCTTTGTTTCTTTATGTTTCAAGTGCGTGCATGTGAGTGTATTTTTATATACGTATAAGAACATGTGTGCTTGTTTGTGAGTGTGTGCATAATATCCACAGAAAATCTTTTGCAACAACTTCAAGGCTTGCCGATGAGAGAAACGGGCCGGTTCTTGTTTTCTTAAATCATAGTCTTCCGTAGTTAACATTTGAAAGGTAAAATGATTACCAGAGGTGATAGACAAATATAATGTTCTAATTTGCATTATTTTTATGGAAACGGCCTTCTACATATAAACAATATTGGCACTGTAAACTAACTTTCCTTAACCAAGTTAAATATTATTTACAAATTTTTACGATTAATTTAGTCATATTTACATAAAAGTCATTTTATTATTAAAAAAATTTCACAGATTTTTTTTATTTTTTATTCCGGCATATGTATCAATAATTAATTACAGATTTACAATTATTTATATCAATTTTCTTCAAGGAAAAACTGATTTTTTAATTTTTGAAAAATTTGTAATTAGAAAATAATATACAAGTAGTAGAAACCGGTTTTAACGACTCAAAATAAAAGTCAAACTGAATCCCATATAATTGCATTTTTACCGGTTATTACGACTATCCGCTTTTACGACCTAATATGACCGGTCCCATCGATGTTTCTACTGTATTTATAATTTATATTTTATAAATTCTAGAGAACGTTATTTTCTATAACTTTTTTTTTGTTTTTGCTTGGTCAGCAGGCCCGGATATACCATTCAGGCAGTGTAGGCACGTGCCTATAGCGGCAAAAATTTAGGGGTGGCAGATTTGAGCGTGAAAAAAAGTTATGGTAAAATTTTTATCTGAGAACCTAAAAAAAAAATTCTTCAAATTTTGATTTGAGAACCTAAAAGAAGGTCTTCAGATTTTTTAAGTAATAAAATTTTTACTTGGCAACTAAAAAAAGGTCATAGGAATAAAAAAACGTCACTTTTTTAATTTTTATTCAATGAAAGGGGCGGCAATTTTCGCAACTACCTAGGGGCGGCAAATTTCTAAATCCGGCCCTGTTGGTCAGTATATCTACCTATCTATCAATAAATATTTTAAATTAACTTTATCTTTCTATAACTTATGCCCCTTTTTCTATATTTTATATAAGATAGATTTTTTTAGTAAAAAACATGTGCAATGTGCATTCTACACTTTGCATTACGTATAAGAAAGTCCCGTGGCACTTATGGCAGTTTTTTTTTATATTTTATCAATTTCTTCATCAAATGTAAATAATATACATTTATAAGAATTATTTTTGAAGGTGTTAATATAATTGTATGTTTTTTGGAAAAAAAAAATTTTTTTTAATGAATAAATATGGGCACAAATGTTTTTTATTTACTCCATTTAAATATCTATTTTCCATAAACCAATTAATCAACCAGAATTTACAACTTTTCCTATAAAAACTATTAAATATGTTTTATTTTATTTTATAAATTTTAAGGCCCTGCATATGGTACATAAATACAGACCTGCTTAAAACAGTGATTAGTTTGTCCGACGATTAGAGAGATTCGAAAAAAACATGTACGAGTTATAACCTCATCCTATCTCACTTCCTCGGCAAACAACTTGCTTTCTTTCTCTAAATACACATATGTATTTTACTGTACACACATTTACACTTTTTTCTGTAAATTGAAAAATAAATCTATTTACTTATGTGTATAAGAGAGTAAATAAACAAAATTCTGTCTTCTACTTACGATAAGAAAAACGTACATATGAATGTTTATTTTTATTTTTTTTGCAAAGTGAGATTACGATTTGAAAAAAATATTGAGTTCATTATTATTTTCAGGATAAGTAATTGTCAAATGTCAATCAGAAGCGTGTCAAATAATAATTATACTTAAATATTTGTATAAATTCGAAAGATATCTAAACAGTATTATATAAATCGGTAAAGAAAGGAACAAAGGAATTTATTTTGGTTGGTGCAGGCGCGTAACAAAGCAAGGAAAGAACTGGATACAGTAGTCTCAAAGAAATCAAGTATCTTGGGGGGGGGGGGGGGTGCATGTCAATTTAATTTTTTTTACTGCAATGGTGATGAATATTTTTAACTCATTCATTACCTACTTATAAAAAATATATGAGTGATAAAGAACAATGATAGTTCAGGTTAGGTTTTAATTACCCATTACTCTCCCTTCTAGATTCTAGATTAGTGTTTTTTAACTTTAGAGGTAGAACTAGATTATATAGTCCGTGTGGACTCCCTGGGGATTTATGGAAGTTTAAAAAATATCTATAGTATTCCAGGGCTCTATTTGGGTTCTATGAAAAAAAAATTTTGAATTGCAATGCCATTTTTCTTTCTTTCAACTATATTTATTTTTTTGCTTTCTTCTAAAAATGTAAGGGGGTCTATAAAGAATACTTTTTTAAAAAAGGAGTCTATACAGGAAAAAGGTTGGGAATTCTTTTTATATAGCATACAAATTTTCATAGAATTTTGACCTAAAGTGGACCTAATTAATAAATAATATTATATATTTTCTATATTAAAAAAAGTTACAATAGAGGTAGTTGTCACTGTGCCCCGATATAGTCTGTTCATTTGAATTTGTCAACAGGCCCATATAGAGGGTGGGTAGAAGGGCCATATGAGCCAGGCCCCCTGTGTCTCAGGGGCCCCGGCGTCCTGAAAATTATTTATATTTTACATATTTTTTGATACTTATACTATTTTTAACAGAGGTTATTTAAAAACATAAATATATCTACTACAAAAAAGATACACCTTGTGAAAAAAAGTACAATTAGAAAGCAAAAAAAGACAAATTTTTTAAAAACCCTTTGATTTTTAACACTAAAATAATATCAGAAAAACATTAGAATTTTACTAGTATAAAATTTGTTTGGAATGTCCATACGCTTGAAAGGGGGGGGGGGGGGGGTGGTATGGGGCCCCAAAATTTAGGTTGGCCCGAGCCCCGTTGAAGCTCTCTCAGGGCCTGTTTGTCAATATAATTGTTTTATGAAATTTGTGTAAAAAATTATACAAAATATAATTTGAATCACTTGTTTCAAATTGAAATAAACTGATGCATCCTAAAATCTATATAAAAAAATCTACAATCCTCATCCCCTGAAAAATTTTCTATGTACCCCCATGATCCAAGTTTTCATTATCTGCAACTAACTATATACGACCCTGTAGAATCGAGTATGCAGCCTTGGGGTAAAGACTTTTTAAATGCACTACTGTAGAAATCTTAAGGATTTTGTGAAAACATCGCACCCTACCTAGAAATCTGACCCTCTTTTCTAGAATTGTCGCTCTGCATTCTGTATACATTTAAATTTATTCTAACGCAATAAAAAATAAAAATTGTATTGCATTTAATTAAAGTGATTTTCTTGTATAATTTAAGATACGCACTGGTTTTGATTTTATTTGACCTACAGAATTACTTTTTATGTAAATTGAATTTCATTTACGCAAATTGATAAGAAATGAAGAAAATACAAAAAAAGCATTTTATATTATTTATCTTGTGTAAACGTACATGATTATTATTTAATTCTAAACTGAATTTAATTAATTGATTATTTGTTTTCATATGAATTAATGCCATTGTTGCATATAATATGTTTAGCTAATTATGTATTTTTGTATTTATGTTATTGACTATTTCCTTTCCTGACCTATGTAAACAACTTCTAATACATTTCTAATTAAGTATATTATTTATGAAAAAAACAATTAACTTTTTTATACAGTCATATATTGTTAACTATTTTTTTCGAATTCGAGAATTAGATGAAAAACTATTTTGACTATTTCCGGCAATGATGTCTGCCCATTTTTTTATTATATTTCTTATCAATTATCAAAAAAAAAAAATTATAAAATTATATTTGAAAAAGTTCATAATAGAAATGTTTAAAATAAAAATTAGAGAACTTTTTGTTATTCAAATTGAAGAGGATGAATTTTGCATTTTTTATAGAATTATAATAAATAAAATGACATTATATTTTATTGTGTTAATTTAATTTAAATTTTGTCACATTTAATATGAAGTTTGCCTTCAATGTTTTTATTAAAGTGTTTATTTATTCGAGAGAATATTTGTTTATTAATGACATTTAAAAAATATACTGAAGAGTAAATTTAGTTGTATAATTAATAGTTTTGTTATTTTGTATGTACTCTCTGAAAGATCATTTAATATATTATTAAGAACAATTGCACAAGTAGAGGTATTGGTATTGTGCCTATCAAGTAGATATACATAATAATTCTGCTTTGACATGATGAGATATATGTTATAACAGGTTTCGTTTCCCTAACAAAACCAACATCTGAATGTTTTTTATTTATAAATTATTACATACTCGCAAATATATATAGCTTCTATGATGATAACAACAAACAAAGGAACTCGCGATCATACGAAGTGGCACGGGTGTTCACGATCGAAGCCGAACATGCATGGCAACAAAGAGGAACGAATCACGTACGCCGGCCGGCTAAGGTAGCGGTAGGGGAAAAGCTATATAAATGATGTCACAGAAACGATTTCATCAGACGTTAGTAGAGCGAGAGTTTGTTCATGTCTGTTTGTGAAGTCACTTCTCAAACAAAGAACATAACAAAGGTGTTGTGTCAAAAATCAATTGTTTATTAGATTTTAACTTTTTTAAATTGTGATATAAATCAGTGATAAACATTATCAAATAGAATGGAGGTCCTGCAACAGTACAATTTGGATTTTAGCATCCAGAAAGGTTAGTTAAAATTTGTAATTAATTTTCTATTACAGGGTCAACTTGTTGTTTATATTGTAAATTTGTAAACGCCGGTTTTTTTAAATTTTGAATACATATATAAAGGTCAGTCATTTTTTGTTATAAAGAAATATATATGTTCAATTTTACCGGTAGTTAGAAATGAAATGTTTACATCATTTAACTTATAGGAAGTAAGAATTTTTTATTGTGTTTTATAAAAGTTGCTTATATTTACTATTCAAATCAATATTAATTTCCTTTTTAAAAAATAAAATAACTTTTGCCAAAAGTTAACACTAGGAAGTAAAGTGAATTCCCAGTTTTGTCATTCTTTTATATTTTTATTATCGGTTGCCGGTGTTTTAGAGTAATTGATTTTTTATAATAATTGTACATTGAAACCTTCTAAAATTGTATAATAACACCCGATTATAATGATCTTAGTTAGATTAGACACACCCTGGAGTGGGACAAAGAGAGAAAATGTAGGTTGGGCACAGCTGATGATCAGCTGTACTAACCGGCGGGGTGAAGTGCGCGGCGGGAGGGGTACGCATCGATCCACTGTTCCTACCGGTTCCTGTTTGACCGGACCGACCTTGGAACGCAACAGCGGTACCTCGCTGTCTCTTCCTCCCACTCCAACCTTATCATACTCTCTATCTTTATCTAATGACTTACATTTCGGTTTCTATTTTATTATTGTCTTAATTATATGCAAACAATTTCTATTGTAATTTTATTAAATGCAAAATTTATAATTTGTTATAAAAGGTTTTTAACAAAAAACATTTTTTTTTTCCTATTACTAATGTTTTTATTTATTTGTTTATAGGTGTTTGGGATCACACGCTCTCTGATTCAAACAACAATGATTCAGCTGAAGAGTTAGGAGCAACGGCAGCGCTTGCCCGTCTTTTAGAACGTGAATTGCGTGCAGCAAAATCAGCTCAGCTTGCATGCGGTGAAGTGTTACTTCCAGCGGATCTTTTGCCAAGAGTGGCGCGTGACGTACTATCTTTAGCAGATTCAGAACCGTGCGGTCTTAGGGGCTGCACGTTGTTTGTAAATATAGAAACGGCGACGGAATGCAGACGTCTGTCCCACGTCAAGTATGACCCAGACACAGTCTCTACGTTCGAGTTATACCTGACTTTAAAACAAGATGAAAGTTCGTGGCATTCGTTGTTACCACAGTTTTTAAAGTAAGCATCTTTTTACTAGATTTTTTAATCTGTTATTTTGTTAACGATTTAAAAATTGGCTATTTAATAATGTTTACAATGGACGTGTTATTAATTGTATTTGTTTTGTTACAGAAACCTGACAAAAGGTGGCACCGTGATGATCAGCCCGACTTTCACGTTAAGTAAAAAGAAGCTTTATCGTTCGTATCAGCATAACGAGTGAGGGCTTTTCTCAATCGTAGATGAGAATAAAGACTGAAACATTCAACGCATTTTAACATGTTTATCATCATCAAACCATAACTTCGTGGTGTTATTATATATATTTTTTAATCTATTTAACCATTGAGTCATCTCTTATCATCACACCATTCGCTTGTTAATGACCAATTATCTATGGTCCAAATATTTCGAATCCGTTGAAGGATTTAATATTGTTATAGTATTGATGACGGAAGTTTTATTTTTTTTTTAAATCGGTGGACAGTGAGGGATATGTGTTCCCTGTTTGGTTAATTTCTACCTTAAGTCTAGAACCCACCGTTGGATAATAATGTGCATTAGTTTTTAAAAGAAGGAAATAATATAGTATATTATTATATTGAAAATACAAATTATAAATGTATTAATATTTACATATTATATTGAATCGTAAGCAGAACCGTGATAGATCTTTTTAATTATTAGTAGTAAACATAATGTCTGTACGCTGTAGTTTAAGGATGGAGGGAGTGGCAAAATCAGATCTGTCTAATCTCCAATACAAAATTAATAAGTGTATATCATTGGATTAAAATCCATATTAAATGTAACCTGGGTGTTTAGAAATAGTTGATAAACAAAGACAGATCTGGTTGTGCAAGACGAGTGTCGAATTGATCCGAATTTGAGCAAACTGATGGCCTTTAGATTGTGTTTTTGTATGGAGAGAAGGTCTCTGGTCGCTTATCTTTCTGCGCTTGACAGAAAGGTTAGGGGTCATTGTGATTTGGTTATTTTTTAAAGCGAAGCGATAGCCAGTGAATATAATAATCGTAGATTTATATAATATTTCTATTAAATCGTACCTGTCGTACTTAAGTGAAGATTTGTGGAATAAATGAGTGAAATATGAATTGAAGCGCTCAAGAGAGTATATTATATAAATGATATTTGTGTTGTTTTCTGAAATGATAGATATTTTATATCTTTTTGTTGAATATTAATTATTGTTACGAGCGATTGAATTTGTATTTTAATCATTACATTTTGCAGCTGTGTTTCACATGTATTTGTAACTTTAGATTGTAAGGTTTTCTTTTATATGGGTCTTTGATTCCACTTTCGGTATTGTATCCGGGAGTGTATTTTGATATTTAGTTTTATAATTTTTTTGTGATATTTAGTTATGAGATTACAGTAATAGTGTTACAAGTCACAGAACGTAACTGACCAATATCCGTAGTGCGTTTGACAATTGTCAATGCACTTTGTCTGTAACCAATACGTATTGATCAGTTATATTGTATCTAAGATCTCGAGTGATGTATGACATACACAAAATGTCTAATACGTCCATTTTATTAATAGATATTTTGGCCTACGTTAAATTAAATTCAAGTCAAATCAATTGTCAAAACATTTTGTTTTAAAAATTGTATTATTAATTTTAAATATATTTATATATGTTTTGTTAAAGAATTGATTAAAATTTAGCGATTGTCCATTAAACTGAAATTCTGTAATAATAATTGAAGAATTTAATATGTCGATAGGTCTATATAATACGCACAGTGTTTAATTGTCCATATAATTATATAAATATATATCTATTTAGCTAGATTATTTGTAAGTACACAACCAATGCAATACAATATAATAATGATTGATTGATTGAAATAGAATGATGTGTGTTGGCGGTGTATTTATCAATAAAAGTACTACTAATAATTTTGATAAATAGATTTGGATGTATTTTTTTAGTACATTTTGTATCGCAAAGCCCTTGTGTGATATGTGCAGTAATTATTAAAAATTAATAATTACTCGCACCCTACTCTCAAGCTTTTTGTACTTTGTCAATCAGATATATCTATATCAAAGAAAATATATAAAAAATATGAAAATATAAAAATAAAATATACAATCAAATTTATTTCTGACTTTTATTTTAACTTGCTCTTATTTTTCAGGAAATTATTTATGTTATTACAATGGTATAACATAAACACAATTCATTTTTAACAACTACAGTACAACTTGTATAAAAATTACATCTTGTAACTGTCAAATAAGTTTATTAGAATAAATATACCTACTTTTAAAGAGGTTGTCAGGAGCCATGTATAGTACAATTACGTAAGAAAAAAAATTGAGAACAATAAATAATGCAATAAAATTGTTTTTATTTTGATACTTCATTCTTGATGTATTCCTATTGGTATTTAAAAAATGAATAGGAAGTTGCCTATGTGTCTGTCAGAGCAGGATTAAAAAACAGGGGAAAAGGCTTAGGTGGGACGTGCTTTTATTATTTTCTATATCTCATAAAAAACGGGTGAATTATATAAAAATAAGGCATGAGACTGCTTCGTTTATACATTTTTTGGTATTTCCGAAAAAAACCTGCAACTCCATTTAATCCTGATTTAATTAGACCCCCAACTTCCACCCGATTTGCACTGAGTACTGGGAATGATATATTTTAGAGCTAGTGCTGACATCTCTTCCCATGTTTAAGAACTAATGAAATACAAATACATTCTTGTAAGTAGATACCTACACAAGGAGTATGAAAAGTTCAAGGGGCTGGGTAGCTAATGAATAATAATCAACGTCATGTAATAAGTACCTATAGATCAATATTTATAAATAAAAGGTAAGTAATTTTCAATAATATTATAATTTATAGTTTTATACCTGTGTAGATAAACAGGTAACAAAAAACTAATTAAGAGCATCTTTGTAGATAAATAGATGTTATAAACGTCTCTAGCTCGACGAAAATTTGATTAAGTCTATATGGCTTCTGAAAAACATATTTAAATTTAAAAAGTATATGTGGCGCCCTCTAGCGTAAAAAGCATGAACAAAAAGTTTTTGATAGTTCAATCTTTTCCTGCTAGATGTCACCACATAAAATTTTGAAATTTCAATATGTTTTTCAGTTGCCATTCCGGCTTAATCAAAAATTTTTGTCGAAAGACGCAATTATATGTATTAATAAGGTACCTTGTGTCCAAATAAATGAAACTTTGTATTATCATATTTGGAATCAACATGTTGTATTCATACGATAACATGCCTAACTCATCAAAAAAATTAATGTGATGGTGTACTATGACTGCACCTCCACCATATACAAAATAATTTTATAAGTATGGTGGAGGCGCCGTCATCTGACGTCATCACATGAAATTTTTTTTTGTCGAGTTAGGGATGCTATCGTATGTATACCACCTTGTTGATTCCCAAAATGTTAATAAAAAGTTCCTCATGGGCTGCCATCACTGTTTTTTATCAATTTTTCGTCTTAAAATCGCTGTAACTTTTGAACCCTTCAATGTATTTCACAACTGATACGAAAAGTCGAATCAGCGTGCCCCTTTACATACGATAACGTATCTAATTATATGAAAATCGAAAAAAGTTTTTTTCAGTCAAAAAAGAAGGAAGGCTATTACCTTGGTTTTTTTTTGAGAATTTTTTTTTGTGTCGAGTTAGCGACGCTATCGTATGTATTAGGGCACCCTAATACCCAATATGCCCATCAAAAGTTGCGCTTGGATCGGTAACATGGTTTTTTATCAAGTTTTGTCTTAAAAATTTTCTTCAAATTTTGAACCAGTGAATTAATTTAAAATCTAATGTCATATATGATAACAGGGTGTCCTTTTACATAGGATGTGATGTCTATTACATTCAGATTCGAAAAGGGTGTGTTTTTCAGATTGGTTATTGATACACCCTTTTTTAATTTAGAAGTATTATACACGCCATTGTATGTAAAATGACATGCTGATATCATACGTATAAGATCACATTAAAATTCCTTTTTTTGTTAAAAATTTCAAGTAAATTTTTCACATAAAAGTTTATAAAAAACTGTTTTATTGACACTAGAAAATATTTTTAAGTGCATTTTTGGATTCAGGCTGCCCTAATACATACGTTAGCGTCTCTAACTCGACAAACAATTTTTGACTTTGTTAGTCGGAATGGCTTCAGAAAAAAATATTAAAATTTAAAAGTTACATGTGACGACATCTACCGGTAAATTTGCTTAACTAGACAAAAAACACCTCCACCATATTCACAAGATTTTTTGAAAAAGTTTTATATATATGGTGAAGGCGCCGTCATCTGACGTCATCACAAATTTTTTTTTTGTGTCGAGTTAGGTACGTTATCGTATGTATTACAGCTTGGTTATTCCAAAAATGTTGATAAAAAGTTGCGCTCTGGCCGTAAACATTGTTTTTTATCGATTTTTCGTCTTAAAATCGCTATAACTTTTGAACCCTTCGATGAATTTAGCAACTGACACGAAAAGGCGAATCAGCGTATCCCTTTACATACGATAACGTGTCTAATTATATGAAAATCGAAAAAAGTTTTTTTCGGTCAAAAAAGAAGCAAGGCTAACACCTTAGTTTTTTTTTGAGAATTTTTTTTTGTGTCGAGTTAGAGACGCTATCGTATGTATTAGGGCACCCTGATACCCAATATGCCCATCAAAAGTTGCGCTTGGATCGATAACATGGTTTTTTATCAAGTTTTGTCTTACAAATTTTCTTCAAAATTTGAACCAGTGAATTCATTTTAAATCTAATGTGATATATGATAACTAAGTGTCCTTTTACATAGGATGAGGTATATATTAACTTCAAATTCAAAAAGGTTGTATCATTTTTTTTACTGAAAAACACACCCTTTTCAAATTTGAATGTAATAGACACGCCATCCTATGTAAAAGAACAATCTGATATCATATATTACATTAGATTTTAAATTAATTCATTGGTTCAAATTTTGAAGAAAATTTGTAAGACAAAACTTGATAAAAAACCATGTTATCGATCCAAGCGCAACTTTTGATGGGCATATTGGGTATCAGGGTGCCCTAATACATACGATAGCGTCTCTAACCCGACACAAAAAAAAATTCTCAAAAAAAAACCAAGGTAATAGCCTTGCTTCTTTTTTGACCGAAAAAAACTTTTTTCGATTTTCATATAATTAGACACGTTATCGTATGTAAAGGGATACGCTGATTCGCCTTTTCGTGTCAGTTGCTAAATTCATCGAAGGGTTCAAAAGTTATAGCGATTTTAAGACGAAAAATCGATAAAAAACAATGTTTACGGCCAGAGCGCAACTTTTTATCAACATTTTTGGAATAACCAAGCTGTAATACATACGATAACGTGCCTAACTCGACACAAAAAAAAAATTTGTGATGACGTCAGATGACGGCACCTTCACCATATTTGTAAAACTTTTTCAAAAAATATTGTAAATATGGTGGAGGTGTTTTTTGTCTAGTTAAGCAAATTTACCGGTAGATGTCGTCACATGTAACTTTTAAATTTTAATATTTTTTCTGAAGCCATTCCGACTAACAAAGTCAAAAATTGTTTGTCGAGTTAGAGACGCTAACGTATGTATTAGGGCAGCCTGAATCCAAAAATGCACTTAAAAATATTTTCTAGTGTCAATAAAACAGTTTTTTATAAACTTTTATGTGAAAAATTTACTTGAAATTTTTAACAAAAAAAGGAATTTTAATGTGATCTTATACGTATGATATCAGCATGTCATTTTACATACAATGGCGTGTATAATACTTCTAAATTAAAAAAGGGTGTATCAATAACCAATCTGAGAAACACACCCTTTTCGAATCTGAATGTAATAGACATCACATCCTATGTAAAAGGACACCCTGTTATCATATATGACATTAGATTTTAAATTAATTCACTGGTTCAAAATTTGAAGAAAATTTTTAAGACAAAACTTGATAAAAAACCATGTTACCGATCCAAGCGCAACTTTTGATGGGTATATTGGGTATTAGGGTGCCCTAATACATACGATAGCGTCGCTAACTCGACACAAAAAAAAATTCTCAAAAAAAAACCAAGGTAATAGCCTTCCTTCTTTTTTGACCGAAAAAAACTTTTTTCGATTTTCATATAATTAGATACGTTATCGTATGTAAAGGGACACGCTGATTCGACTTTTCGTATCAGTTGTGAAATACATCGAGGGGTTCAAAAGTTACAGCGATTTTACGACGAAAAATTGATAAAAAACAGTGATGGCAATCCAGGAAGAACTTTTTATTAACATTTTTGGAATCACCAAGGTGGTATACATACGATAGCATCCCTAACTCGACAAAAAAAAAATTCATGTGATGACGTCAGATGACGGCGCCTCCACCATATTCAAAAATGTACAAAAATAATATCTATTTTGTAGTTTTGAATTAGGGATACAAAAATTATTTTATTCTGAACATATTTATATATGGTGAAGGCGCCGCCATGTTACATCAATAAAAACATTTTTAATCTAGATTTAAAATTATGACTAAGTTTTTGATAGTTCAACCTTTTCCTGATAGAAGGCGCCACACACACATTTTTATTTTAAATTTTTTCAGAAGTTATTCCAATTAAATTTTCAATAGTTCAAACTTTTTCGGATAGATGGCCTTACATATACCTTTTTAATTTCCTTTTTTTTCAGATACCGTTCCGACAGTCCAAAAATTTTTGTCGAGAACTCGCTGAATTGATTCTATCTATTTATCTACATAGATGCTCTTAATTAGTTCTATCTTACTTGTTTATCTACACAAGTATAAAGTATTGATTATTACTTATTTTATATAAATAATGCATGCATAGATACTTACCAACCACAAGACGTCATTGTTGATACTCTAAAAATATAAACTATGTAATATTGGGAGCTTACACCATATGATATATGTACATAGGCGCAAATACAAAAATTATTTTGCATACACAAGTTCTTAAAAACAATATAACATTTTACTTCATGTGAATTATTTATTTTTTTCATATTTTTTAATTTGTCCAATTTTTAACATTATTTACATATATTTCATATATGAATATTACTTTAATAAAAAATAAATGCTGATATTTGTTATACAAAAAACCTAAATAAACTTAAAGATTATTAAGTCAGTAATTGTATCAAATTGATTGTGGGACTTGAAAATACCTAAAAGTACTTTTAAAAAAAAATATACAGACTTCTGAGCTTATTTAATGAAGACTTTTTTTACACACTTCATTTTTACATGCTTTTATTTTTTGCAGAAATATTGCATGCAATAATTTGTACTTCTGTGATTGTATGTATTGTTGAAATATAAAAAAAAACGAAAACAAGATGAAACAAAGTAACTACACTCACCGCTCGATAGAACGACGGTGTTGGTAAATGGTAATACAACCATTTAATATAGCGACGGTGAGAGGGATCCTAACCACCATGCCGATTTTAGCGTTAATTGGTGAATTTAAATTTCGCGCAGAAATATAGCAGTCAGTGGGGATAGGGAAAGGTAACTATATCAAGCGGCTGTCGTTTGATCAAGCGCCCGTTATTTGAAAGTCGTTATATCAAGCGATGTATGATAAAAAAAAATAATTGTAAAAAAATACTTGCAATTTTTAAAAAATGACGTATGTAAGAACTATTTTTTATAAAATATAGGACTATGGGAAATTTGTTAAAAAACAGGAGTTTGGTAATCCTAAATATGTAGCAATGTTGGGCTTTTGACGTCAACAATTAAGAAAATAGAGAAACATTATTTATAATAACTAAAAAAAATGTCAAAATTTCATAAAATTAATTTATATTAAATTAAAATATCAAATACTATGGAACGATTACAAATATGTATTGGGGTAGGAAGGGGCTTAGTTTATGGATATCTAAATTTCTGGGTTGAATAATTGGTGGTGTTGATGATCTGTAAAAAAGGAAAGGGTTAACATGGAGTATACCACCAGCATTCTGATGAATTTGTTTAAAACCAATAATAATACAAAATAAATCTATTATTGAAATTTACTCAAAATTAGGCCATTCAGAATACTGACAATACAATTCTCAATAAAATATACATATTTTTACAATTTTTTTTTGTTTGTTTATTTAGTTACGATTACGATTTATTTATGACGTGTGCGTTTTGGCAGTTTTCGTTTAATTGAAATGTCCTGTTCATAATTTTATTCTAGTGGTGAATATTTGTAGGTACATTTTATTATATTTAATCATTACAGTTAACAATTACAATACAATCATTGGGTGAGACTACGTATGTAATTATTACAAAATCAACATACTAAAAATCACACATTTTTACCGTATTTCGATCTAATTAATTAATTAATACAATTTATCTAAAGATGTTGACAGCAAATGTTTTAAAAAAAAATTCCAATTTACATTTAAATATTAGTTTTATGAACTATTTATAAATTCGAAAGCAATGCATCATATTTATTTGAAAAATTAATAACAATGTTAACTAATGTTCTAATGTTAAACAATTATTTTTTTATTTTACCAAATTTTATGCGAATAAATACAGTGCGCGTTATATTTTATTTGAATTTAATTATTTATTTTTAGTATATTGTCATTATTTGTAGATATATAAGATTAGTCCAGCTAAATGTTCGAAATGCAAAAATAGCGTACCTCTTGAGTATTCCGTAAATAATTCGCAGAACGTTGATCTACTATAAAATTGGTAATAATCTTTATTATTAGGTGTTAAATTCTTTACAAATTCTTTTCTGGGCTTATTTTCGTACAATTAACCGTTGACGAATTACAGCACGATAAAGTTGTTTTTACTTATTATTTCTTGAACCTGTGATTGTACATTAAAATATCAAATAACAATCTTGTAGAATACTAAATACCCTACAATTTTTGTTCGAGACGTTATTTTTTATAATAAACAGTTTACGAGTTACAGTACGTCATACATAGATGCTGGTTTCCTTTGTTTCAAGGTAAACTTTGTCACTATGTAGGTAATTCATAAACGGTTAGTCCTACGAAAATGAGCTTGTGAAAGAATTTGTAAAATTTAGTGCTGAACAAAAAAGGTCCCTACCACTTTTATCGTAGTATCAACGGTTTAGGAGATATCTACGTTTGAATTTTTCATGAGGCACCTTGAAGACTTTCATATACAATTTTTGCAAAAAAGTACATTCTGACTGGACTAATGGCAGATGAAACAAAATGATCATACAGTATATTTATTTATCACAATTTCTAGTAGCTAATTATCTCTTTTAGATACAAATTCTCCTATTTGACACGTGTCAAATACATACATATATATTATAAATTTAATAAGTCTATGTACAGGACATTTCACATGATCAGATTATTATTTATTAAATAACCCTAATTTTATATTTGATACCAGTGAATTCAATCTTTAGTTGACATTAATTAGGTATCTACTGATATTTGGACACTTAATGAAAATGACTTACACAATTTTTTCAACGATCTGGGACATTGAAAATTTTCTTTTTATATTTTGTTTAAATGTGAATATTTAACAGTTAATAAAGTATATTAACAAATTTATATTTAATATTTAACTTTATAAATTAAATGCATTTATATTATATCTTTAATATATAAATCTTGTTATAAAATATACTTTTATATAAATAACAGAATGACAAGTATTTATATTTATTTTATAATTTTATTCATATTTTATTTTATACATTTTGGGTGAAACACTTGTGAATACAATAACAAATAAAATATCTCTTTTCAATTAATTAACTTTAATATGCGTTTATACGTCAATTAATAATTGCTTGATAAAAAATAATATATTTCTATACTATATATTTATTTATTATAGACCAGGTGCCAAGTCGGAAAAATTTCGAAATTCAAAAATTCTGAATAATGTCGTTAAGAAATCTGGGAACGGGTAAAAAGAACTTTTTGACGATTTCTAGGTTTTATATCAATTTTACGACAAAATAGTTATACATAAAATGAAAGCTAATTAAATTCTTAACAAAAAAGATACCATATATATTTTTCGTCAGTTTGGCATTTCACCGTCAAAATTGATTATAATTGAATATCATTAGACAAAAATTTCAATGAATTCAGACGGTCGTATTTGCTAATGTACGAATTTTACGAAAATTATGTACTTGATCTTTCTTGTAGAGAATTTAATTAGCTTTCAATTTATATATAACTATTTTCGTCGTAAAGTCGATAGAAAGTCAATAAATCAGCAAAAATTGAGGGTACAGATCTCATTGCAGAGGGGGGGGGGGGTGACCTGGCCTATTAATACATTTTTTTAAATGGGTATAATAACTTATTATTAATTAATCAAAATGCAACAAAAGCATATGGATAATTAGCTTTTTACATAAATACATGTATTTCAAAATTAGTCTTCAAATTATTGGGATTTTTTTGGCTTTTTTCGACATCGCTTAGAAATGACTATAAAATTTTTCTCACATCTTTTGGTTTTTTAATTAAAAAAAACTGTACATCAAAGCTTATCAACAAATATTAATTTAAATACATATTTCTACATTCATTTTTCACATTAATAATAATATATTCTAAACATTACCTTTTTAAATATTCACACTAAAACTGTACATCGTAAAATTGCGGGGTAGTGAGTTTTAACACGTTAACTGCCACAACATTTGTTTTTAAATACAATCTGAGATATTGGTAGTTAATGTGTCAAATATAATATATCGTATATATTTATTATAATTAGTATTTATGAGGCACCAAGCTCATGAATCTGTTTAAATACACTGCACAAGAATATTGTGTCAATCAAATTTAATTTTAATAATTAACATTGAATTTCAACGGTCCTTTTGACTTTGGGAATCTAAATCGTTTAAATTAACAACGATGGTTAAAGTGCCAGGCGCATTCATTTACACGGTTTGGATTCTTAAGGTTGAAGCATCAATTGGAAATCTATTTTAATCATTGAATGTAATTAAAAAAACGTATTCTCTAAAATTTATATTATATGTAGAACAATAATGTTTTTTTTTCAAAATATCTCAAGAACGATTCATGTTACGTTAAATTCTATGGAATCTTTTTTGTAGAGCATTAAATTCTGTAAAATAAAGGTCTTTACAACTTTTGTAGTAAAATATTCCGTGGCAACTATTTTTATGTGTTTATATATTTTAAATTTTATTACTTATAAATTTTAAAATTTGATTGACACAAACAGTACAGGGCTTTGAGTTTTTTTATGTTTTGGAATTTTCAATTAAATTATATATTAACATTTGTCTTATAATTTAGTTTTCTAGCAACAACACGTGTACTAAATAGTACAGTCCCCAGATCTAAATAAACATGTTAATTTGTATCACGCCAATTATTAAAGAATCGATTCATTCCAACCTCAATTTGAATTATTTTGTGACCTTAAATGTATTGTGTTCTATCTCCGACCCTATCGCAAAATTTGATAAGACTCTAGGATAGTTTCTGCTCTCTATAAAATTATAAAGAAAATTAAAAGAAAAAGGACCTCCTGCGCTTATTTGTTTCGGAGATATGGTAAATCAAAGTTTAACCTAAAATATAAAAAAATTATTAGAAATGCAATTTTTTCGTATTTCGTCTCGTAACTTCTTTTAACGATTTAAACGAGGAAAACTTATAGGGCATTATTTATAATAGATTATATAATACATAAAATAAGCTTAAAATACACTCTCTATCATTAATAGAACTGGAGATATGACTTGGTGAATTTGAGTGTCTTTATGATTGGTCATATCTCCAAAATTAATTAACGTAGTGAGTTTTTTAAAAATTTTCTTTATAATTTTACAGATAACAAAAAAATAAGCTTATGTTTTTTTTCAGATTTCGCGATAGGACCAGAGATAGAGGGCAAAACGTACCTATTTGTGGTAATATAAGACTTTATTGTTAGTTAATATATAATTTTATTTTAAGCACCATATACTATAAACGTGTTTTTACTTAAAATTTAACTAACACATTCATACTTAAGCTGCGTGTTACTTAACTATTAAAATCATTTATTTTATTTATTTATTTATAAAAATATTTTCCGATAGTTATGTATAACAATCGTTGTAAATTTTAGAATAATTATTTAAATTCAATTATAAATACTAATTGATATTTCTTTTATTATAAATAACAGTGACTTAACAAGTCCGATAGTTTTTCTTTTTTTTAAGTGGGCACGATATTTAGAACATTTTTTATTTTCATATTTATTTAGCTTCTCATATTTTTATATATCGTAGTTTTACGAAAATTTGTTTCGAAATAAATGTCCCAGATGTATATAATTTAAATTATGTATTTAAAAGGTAGTACTTTTACTAGCAGGAAGAGCTGCAGTAATTCTTGGTGTGAACTGCAGCACTCGCCACTCGATTTTAATTTACTTTAGTTTGTAAAAGTACCAGATAAAATGCAAAATAATCTTACATTACAAATATGTCTAGTTAAACTGAAATATTATAAAAAAAAACATAGTTTTGATGTAATGAAATTGTATATATACCTAAACATGATAGCAGTTTTCATTTAAAACGGAAAAATATATATTATCAATTTATATTTTCCTACTTTATATAATTATACACTCGTCAAAACAATAAAATCAATAAAATATTGCTAAAAAAATGTTATCCTCAAATATTATTTAGAAATATTTTGACCCCTTAATTAATTTGATGAGTGTATACATTATACATTCTTGATCAATAAAAATTTAAAATATATTTTATATTATTTCTATATTTGCTATTTTTCCATTACGTTTTAAAATTTTCAATTCTTTAGTTCAATATTAAATATTTTTTTTATAAAATGCACTGAGAAAGGAATTGCAAATTTTGATACGTATGCTGACTTAAAATAGCAATAAAATATAATTATTGTTCTTTTTGACCAAGAACCCCAAATAAATATTATATAAATGTATATCCATTTAAATTGAGACAAGCAAATATCTCGAAAACTGATGATTTTAGGAAAAATGTTTGGTACAAAAAAGGGGAAAGTAGATAGATTCAAACCTCCACTCAAGGTCAAAATTGTTACTTCGATTAGAGTTTTCCCCACCTAGCCCTGAAACTTTTGTACCAAACATTTTCCCTGAAAATCCTTAGTTTTCGAAATATGTCTCAATTTAAATAGACCACCCGTTATATATCATTGAAATTATTTACAATATTTTATGAGTAAATGAAAAGGAACATACTCGTACATAAAATTAAATTGTGATCAGTAGTGAGGTTTGTTGACGTTTTTTTTTCGGGAAAGTATTATTTACCTAAAATATTTTATCATTATAAAAATACAAATAGTTTTGGAAATGGTGAGCAAATTCGATAATGTCAATTAATTAATTAATTAATTGTCTCTAATCCTACAACGTAATTTATTATAATAAATAATAAACAATACCATCGTTTCAAAAACTATTTGTCCTATATTGTTATGTCTTGTATTAAAGCATTTTTTTTAAATACTATACTTACATTTTATTTATTTGGTGTTTTAAATCAATGTTTATTTGATATAATTAACTTATACTATTAATCTCTATTTATCTACATTTCGATATTTATTCATACCCATAATATCTTTTCTCTTAATAATAATTTTTTTTTTTTATATATAAAAAAAATAGTTGCCAACTTTTGTGTAAATAATTTTCTAATTTTCAAAAACATGCCAGAAAAATCGAATTTTTTATAAACAAAAATAAATCAACACGTTCGGTTTTTGAATATTCACACATCCGGTGTGATTATATTTATTGATTTCCTAGTAGACGTCGTACAGGGGTTTGGAATCGTCAAGTTGGCAACGTCGACCTTGACGGTCGGAAACTCGCACAAGCCTCACTACTAATTCACAATTTGTTATGATATTTCTCCACACATATTTGCTAGTCCTCCTGTAACGAATCAGAATCTTTGCTGGGTCATCCCACCCTAAGCCAGCGGTCTATGGAGTATTCTAGTGCAGCCAACCATCTGGAACATTTTTATTTGTATAATAATTGGCGCCCACATGTCTTATATTATTAACCGGATAAAAAAATACGAAATCAATTTTGAGAGCCTCCACGGACTGTAATAAATTTATTTAACAAAATATAATGAATAAATCGTGAAGATCAGTAATTTCTCTGCAATTTACTTTTTTTTGTATTGCAATACGATTATTTTTGAACGAATTATGAAGAAAAGACTTTCAACTTTCCAAATTTGCTCATGGAATTTTTTTATGATCATATATAGTTTTGTTTGATAGCAAATAACTCGGTGAAAAGCAGTCGTACAGCAACACAAAAAAGGCAAAAGTCTGATCTTTAAAAGTAATTCATTAGATTTAGTAAAAAAAAATAATCACGGCCCGTGGATGCTCTCAAAATTGGCATAATTTTTTTTAACGATATAGTAAACAAATTTGGGAGTGATGGATCTTTTGAATTGACAAATTTTTTTTTCAGAGTCCAAAAATACGTAAGAATAAAATAGTTATCAGAACAGTACATTTTTGAGGCATTTGTTATTATTAGGGCTTCCTATACTGGCAAATATTCTATAATATCAAAATTCGATAACTTTAGACCAGTAAATTTGACTTTAAGCAAATACTTTGTCCAATAAGACCATTTTAGTATCGCTGATTTCGATCTTGATTTTTTCGGTAAATGGTTGTTATTTTTTTAAATGTTATGTTCCTTATAAGAATATTAATATTAATTAAAATGATTTCTTACCTTTTTCGATCGAGGTCTGAATCCGTGTGGAAGAACATATGTTTCTGGTCCGAGTTTGGAGGGATCACTTCGAAGGCATACTTTTTACCAGCCGATGCAACTTGTTGCACTCGGTACCCGTGCAGACATGTCATTCCTAAAAAAGTAATTTTTATAAAATTGAATTTTTTTACTTACAATATATTTTTTTCTATCATTAAAAGCGGGTTAGTTTAAAAACTGAATAACTTCGAATAACTGTTGAATTGAAACACAAAAACTGTATAAAAAAAACATACATTCGCCGCACAATATAACGACGACATCGGGTTTTCAACAGCTCAATATAATGACACATCGTCGCCCTGCCCACGGTGTCAACTTTAACGTCAATTGATGAATTTAAATTTCGCGCTAGGAAAACGGTCGTTAAGTAGAGCAGTTTGCCAGTCGTTGTATGGAGCGGTCGTTGTATAGAAGGTCGCTATATAGAGCGGTGAATGTCGCTTGACACCAACGTAAACTGTACCCATTCATCCATATTTCTCTTATACATTTATTCATCTCTCTCTGACTTGAACGCATGCGCTATTCATCCATCTTTCTCTTATACATTTAAAATCTGTCGAGGTCATTTCAATTCACTATAGTCTCGCTAAAGAAGTTCCACTTCAAAAAGCGTTTTAGTATTTACCAAGAAAATAGTACCAATGTAGAATTTTTTTTTAAATTATTTACCTGGAGATTACAAAAAATGAAATATAAGTAGTGTTAGAGAAAAATACTACTTTGTTTTCTATAAGTACATTTTTCGTAAAATACATTGCTTGTTTTTATAAATATAATATAATATATCTTCATATATATTTTTCGAATTCGAGATTTTGATGTAAACATCCAATTGATAAAACATCTCTAAATAATTCCGAATATTAAAAAGCAGTACGCGAAAAAATGTACATATACACTCAGCGTTCTGTAGGACGACCATCCACAAGACGATCGTTCCCTAATACAATGTTCTAACAGTTCTATAGAACGTCTTTCCCCAACCCCCACCATAATACCATTGTGACTGCTATATTTCAGCGCGAAATTTAAATTAACAAATTGACGTTAAAGTCTTCTATGTAGATTTTACACAAAAAACTTGTGTTTTAGTGTGACTCAATGTGGAAAAAAATGAAATTCAATACAAATTTTCGTTGAAATTGAAATATAATAAATAGTATAAAAAAATGTGTAAAGTACATTTTATTTAAAATTTGATAATTTGAAAACGATTAAAAAAGGAAATAACAAAAATAAATTATTGGTATATGATTGTATAGAAATCTATACATTTTTCATCCAGTATTAAAGCAACGAATAACAATTCTCGAGTTCAATTCTAAAAAGTCAACAAACCAGGATCTCGTTCACCAATAGCGCCATTTTTATTATTACCTGTCAACTTTTAGGCGTGGTGGTGGGGACTCCTACAGCCGTTGTATTGTGGAATTTTTTAATTACCGATGCCGTCGTCCTATAGAACGCTGAGTGTATGTACAGACATTTAAGACAAATTAAGACATGTGAAGTTGTGCATTGCCAACTATAATCTGACACACTAACCTAAGGCGCTTCTGGCAGCGGCATCTTGATAGAAATAGAGACAGGCATCTTTGAGCACGCAATATCTGCGTACCCAGACCTTCCAGCGGACGCCCAGTTTCATCAGATAGCCGAAACAGTCGGGGCTCGGCAAAGACGAGGGTCCAGCTCTCATGTGACGTTTCGCGCTCGTCAGCCAAGTATCTCCACCTAACATAAACCATTAAATGAATATTCAATGTGACCGCTTTCTGATATTTAGGTATCTCTTGTAACTAACTAGGTAGGTACTAGTAGGTAGACACTTGTATAATGATAATAAGGAAGCGATTACAGCTAAAGCGTCCGTCAAACAGAACTAGATACTCAGCCAAGCATGATTTTATGTTTGGAGATGAAAGATAGTGAAACACATGTTAAACACTCAAATATTTCTAGAAAATTGGCAATATTCATATGATAAAAATTGTCGTACGTAAAAAAATAAAAAAATAAAACATTTAACAAATTGAAATTTCTGCCTTTAAAGTTACACATCTAGCATACTGTAAAAAAATATTTGGTTTCGAAAAATTTTGTTTTTAATTTATATATTCTTTAATTTGAAAATTAAAATAGACAGAATGGTATATAATAGTAACATGTACTAATTACTACTAATCTGCTGTAATGGCAGAGCTAGTTTTTCATTATTTTGAATAAATTACACGTGAATATATTAATTTGTTTTATAAAAGGGTTGAAGTTTTGAATAATTAGTTTTTAAAACGTCTCTATATAGCCAATTGTGTAGAATTTCAATAAAAGAGCACTTTTGGCATGTTCTTTCATTTATCATGTGTTAAAAACTCTATTTTTAATATCCAATTACTCAAAAACCATACATCCAATATTTTAAATACCTAATAATATTTCAAATAAAATGTTTACAAATTTATTAATTTTTTTTTAACAAAGTGAGTTTGGCCTTTTAATAAATTCAGAGAAAAAATGACAGAAAGAAAGATGTTATGAACTACAAGTGCCTTTTTGTATTTTTTTCTATTAAAAAATAATACATAAAAGGCTCACTACAATTAAAAAAAATATATATTTGGAAAAAAATTTCTTATTTTTTTACGTATAGAATCAAATCCATAGCACAAAAGGATGAGTTCTTATTAAAGAACAAAAACAAAAAGCGATAAAAAACACACAAAAAAACATCACGATAAACACCCCTTCCCCCCAAAACTGAGTACCTTTTGTCAGAAAAGTTTTTCTGTAAACAGCTTACTTTTCGAAGTAAAAAAATCATAATAATTTAAAGATAATTAAGAAATGATGAACTTTATTTAGGTCAAAGAATCTTGGATTTAAAGGATTTAATTAATAATAAAGTTTTGAATTTTAAGGATAAAATAAAAAAAAATGCAGTACACAAAAATGTTAAAGATTATATCAGACAACACATTTAAAAAAATATTGTTTAAATTTTAAACATATATTAATTAATACTATTTTTAATATAATTTAGGTTAAAAAACACTACAATATTAGATATTAGAAGGACGTTTACAAAAAAATGGTGAAGTGTAAATTATGTATGTGATAAATGTTGACAATTTTCAAAGTTGAATGAAGAATTTTGAAACAAGAACATTTACAGAAATATAATACATTAAAGAAAATCTAAATTCGTAGGTATTCTATCTGAAATTGTATAATACAGTCAACGGTATATTTTTCAAAGTAAACTAGTGTTTTATTTCAACTATTCGAGGAATGCTCCCTTTTCGCGTGTAGAAAATGTCCCGACACTTAAATTGTAGAAAAGTAGAAAATCCAATTTATTTCGTGGTAGCTTTTCAAGGAAAGGTTGGATATATTGTACCACCCTTATATCTTTGCAACTAGACATTATCTTAATCGCATGGTATGGTCTTATATAAAAATCATCAGTGGAGATATCCCATTTTTTCCAAAATATTTCAAGAACGATGAATGTTACGTGAAAATTTTTATATAATCTTTTTGTAGAGCGTTCAATTTTCTATAAGAAAAGTCATTACAACTTTTGTAGTAAAATATTTCATTACGGAGATCTTCCTTGCAGAATCTTGCTTCTGAAAATTATAGCTATCGGCAAATGTTTCAGGCACGTATAAGGAAAAATATCGAATGCTTTGCTCAAATAAAATTGTACGAAAAAATAAAAAGTTAACCAATAGTTTTTTGTTACCGTTGTGGATACAGGTGGATAGCAAAAAAGTGAAATTGTAATTTCGTTATATTTTTCGTTTAATGTATACACTGGAATGGTTTTTTAAATGTACCTACATATAACTAAACAAATAATAAAAACAATATTATTAAAAAAAACTTTATCTTTGAAAAAAATAATAATACAGTATAAAATATAAAAATATTATTTAAAATGTAACAATTTGTACATATAAGAATTTTCTATTAACATTTGTAAGGCCACTTACTTTTGGTCGCTCCACATTTCTCAGCAGCGTGAGCTACAATGGCAAGCCACCTGGTAGCCGCTTCCTCGTTATCTGCGGCCAAATGCAGACCCACAAAGCCAGGTTTTGTTATTGTGAATCCGTGAGGTTTGCTTCCACTCTCCGCCCTTGCCACAGAATAGTCCACTAGTATAATGGCGCCAACGGGCTGAGAATCCTGAACATAATTATTATGTTTATATAGGCTTGTCATACGTAAGGTTGAATTTAAATATTTATCAACGAAAAAAACTAGAATGCACAAAGGGTTAAAAATAATAAAAACGTTTTAATATAGGATCTTTGTTCTATATTTTGATGATTTTTCAAAAAATTACATGACGCAAAACACTGATATCATTTTGTTTAAAAACAGGGGACAAATAATTATCGTGGTTCGGCATACTATCAAGAAAAGTGTATTTTCTTATGTAAATGGTTTACATTGTTTTGCATTTTACGACTCTTTATTTTATAATGTTTGTGTAGTAATCATTTTATAATCAATAGCAAGTGTTTATTACTAGGTGTACATTACTGGTTTTACTTTGTCCATTATACAGGGTGATTCAGCACTGTCGTGCCAAACTTGGACAGTAGATTGAGAAAAATATTTTAAGCAAAAAACTTCCAATAAACATGTGTCCGGAAATAATTCCTTAGGGAACTACAGGACTCCAAAGATTTTACTATAAATGAGTTTTAATTTAATATCTAGAGAACCCTTTGTGAAAGAATTATGAAATTGAGTATTTGGTTTAGTAATAATATGTTTTATCGATTTTTAATATTAACCAATTATATTTTAGACCAGGGCTGTATGGGGCCAGTGGGCCCATCGATTTTTATTTAGTATTTGTTTGTTTGTTAATTTTTTTCCTGAGTTGGTACATCAATAAGATTATATGACACAAAATACACAAAAACATACTTTGCTTGTTTATCATAGGATTAACAGATTTCGAGAAATATCGATGGAAAAGAAAGCATGCAGAATTTAACTTAATACGGATGTTTGAAATTACAAAAAATAAATTTATAGTCTTTTTCAATGATTAAAGGTAAGAATAAAGTTCATATAAATAAACCTCCTAATATGAATCCTGTAATATCTACAGCCAGTTCTATTACTGTTACATGTACTTTATTAACATGAGTAAAAAACAAACTAAAAATGGTTATTTGTTGATATTTGTGCATTTTCGGAGATATATTTATATTAACTTTTTGTTTTACTTTTTATCATGGAACAATTGAATATAAATTTATTATTTGTAATTTCAAGCATCCGTATTATGTTAAATTCTGAATGCTTTCTTTTCAATCGATATTTCGCGAAAACGGTTTATCCTATGATAAACAAGCAAAGTATATTTTTGTGTATTTTGTGTCATATAACCTTATTGATGTACCAACTCAGGAAAAAAATTAACGAACAAACAAATACTAAATAAAAATCGATGGGCCCACTGGCCCCATACAACCCTGGTCTAAAATATAATTGGTTAATATTAAAAATCGATGACACATATTATTACTAAACCAAATACTAAATTTCATAATTCTATCACAAAGGGTTCTCTAGATATTAAATTAAAACTCATTTTTAGTAAAATCTTTGGAGTCCTGTAGTTCCCTAAGGAAAAATTTCCGGACACATGTTTATTGGAAGTTTTTTGCTTAAAATATTTTATTTTTCTCAATCTACTGTTCAAGTTTGGCACGACAGTGCTTAATCATCCTGTATATTAGAAAAAAACATATACATGAGTACAAAATAAAAAGCTATAATTAAAAAAATAAACTATATTTGCGAATTTTGGTAGTTAAATTGATAAAATGAAGAGGTAGTTTTATAAGTAATATAATAAACTATCAAAATTACAAAAAGTAGCACATCAATAAAAAAAACAACATGCTTTGTGCTCAACGCGTTCAAAACTGGTGCCAGTACTTTATAAACTTAAATTTGAGTTTCTTAATTTTAGGTACGAAAAATCTTACACAAATAAAATAAATAGTTTCTCCACATTGTCAACTTGAAAAAAATATATTTTGGGAAAGATTTTTTTTACACTGTGTAAAGGGCTAAGAACCTTAAATATAGTAATTATGTTTATGTAGGGTTCCTCTAACTTTACTGCTTCAAAGATTTTATTCCCAATATCAATATGTTATGCATAGTATACAGTCCTACGCTATTCAAATAATTAGTTTTCAATATATGATTAATTAGCATAATTTATAACATTGACAATATTGATATTAGAAATAAATTAATTAGTTCAGCTACAAACTATCTTAAACTATTCCTGAACAATAATGGGAATCATATATCTTTAACTTAGTAGGAGTGTGCAAACTTTTCCTGCCCCTCTCCCTCTTTTTGTTCAAAATTTAATTCAGACCCACAGCCATAGCTAGTGAGATTTTGTATTTACAAGGATAGATACAAATCAAGGTTAGTAAATACACAGGTTGCCTCATGAGCTTTTGTCCAATCAGCTTGGAAACCCCAAATGACGTCATACAAGGCTACATATATTATGATTGGACACATCATTCCCTCTCTCCTCATTTTGGCACCCCAGATGATGTATTTTCCTCTCTCGAGCCGAATCATGAGGCTACCTTATACTTTACATACCTTGGATATAAATATAATTTTGTTCAATTATATCTCTTTGTTTATTCCGACTTGACACAAAAACTGTTGATCCGATTTTGATGAAACTTTCAGTATTAAGAAGTTTAAGAGCATATAATTTTTTAAGGTATATATGATTAATAAATTAAGGCTAATTTATAGTTGAATTTTGCTTTTGTATGAGTCAAGCTGTAGGAAATCCGTAGTTTGAAATATACTTACAGCATCAGTTTTGTAATAATACAAGCAGCCGTTTCTCTTGAGGCAAAACCAGCGGCGCACCCATCTGTCCGTTTGCGCGGCGTGCTTCCACAAATACCCGGAGTATAGCGCGTCGGAATCAGCGCCGATGTCGCCCTCCTCGGTGCCGGTGTTCGGTGCGAGCACATGGCTAGTACGCGCGACCTCCAGTTCCAGTACGTCGCTGCCTGCGTGTGCTATTTTCACAACCTGCGGTTTGATGATGTTGTTGTTGTGATGGTGAAGATGGTGAGGTAACAACACGCGCACAGATCAAGTGCAGAGCTTTGCTTTTACTACACGAGTTGGCCGTCGGCCAAGTTATAAACAAAAAAACTGTCGGCAAGGTCGGTGAGTTTCGGCGTTGATTGACATATTCATACTACGATCACTCAAACATATCGTTTTCTTTTTTGTGTATTTTCATTTAAGATGATAGTATATTTACTTTGCAATTTTTTAAATTGGTTATACTGCTTTTGAAGTGTACGATTTTTATTAAATTTAATATTAAATATAGTAATATGAATTATTTGTTCAATCAATAAACTAACAAATCGATCTTTAAGCCAGTCTTTTGCAAAGAGCTAAACTATTTAATGATCGGTATTATAAAGAATTTACCCTCGAGCAAAAACTATTTGCGGGGTATCAAATATAAATGACAGCCCACTGTCAGTTCTTATCAATGGTATGGTTTATATGAATGATTTTGACGCAAGCGTATAACATTTATTACCACCGCTTTAAGATTTCGAGCAAATTCATAAAGATTTGACACCTCGCAGATAGTGTTAGGTTAACTTTTGCTTTAGAGCAAATTCTTTATAATACCTGATATAAAAGTCCCAATCGAACCGTTTTATACATAACATTCTACAGCTCATAAAAGGTGCTAATAATTTTAATTTTAAGTAAATTTCTCGCTGCGTCTATTCGTTCTATAGCAAAAATAGTTAATAAATATAAAAACTACAAAATTATATACAACGAAGATATAGATACTCTTTTTCGTACAAGTAATTAAAGATTACTAACTTTATACAAATATTAAGCTTGATACACAGGTAGAAAGGTTGAGCCAAGTAAACCTTGTTTTGTATAAAACGAAAAAAATATTTTCTTATTTTCTTAAGATAAGGAATATATTCTTAAACCAACTATAGTTTTCTTGGACGAAGAAATAATGTAGTTGAATTAAGAGTACTTTTCTTATATTAAGAAAATATTGTTTTCGTTATATACAAAACAAGATTTTCTTGGTCCAATACAGTTTATTTTTGTGTACGCTAAATAATTATAAGTTCTAATACAGAAGTACATTTTCTATATAATATATTGTTAGATAAAGCCAAACTATAATCTCCTCGTGTGATTTTCTGTATTGTTCGGTACGGAACATTAATTGCACAATACGCGACTCGCACTTGACCGTTTTTAGATATTTTTTAAGGATAAAATAAATGCAAATTTATGACCTTGTACTCACTTCTGAATGTGACTTGTCCAGCACCGAGACTCCATTTACGGCGACGATGATGTCACCCACTTCCAAACCACTGCTTTCAGCTGGTGTATCCGGCTCAATGGCGGACACAACAACCGGTTTCGATCCATGTATCCGGAACCCAAATTCACCTCCTTCCCGTTGCACAATCACCGTCTTATCACATTCTGTAGTAAAAAAAAAAAAATGTTTTATTAATTTTTCGTATATAATAAAGTTTAAATAGAAGCTCACAATTAAATTATTATTAGTTTGAAAAAAAACTGCAACCTTTGGGTCAGTCCGCGGTGACGGTCGTGACATTTCAACTCGGATTGGAGTTCATAATTTCTAAATAATACTAGTAAATAACATGGTTTTACCTTTTTTCTGTAGATCTTAATGCAATACATGTATATTGAAAGAATAAAAAGTCTACAGTTATTTTACAAAAAATTGTCAGCGTTCAAAGCTCTGTGACGGTTGTGATGCCATTGCAAGTTTTGCAACCTCTATCCAAAAACCCGAAAGTTTAGCGAAAATATTGAAGTTACTTTATAATAATCATACTTTAAATATGTTACGAATAAATTATTTTTTAGTTACACAAGAGCATCAGGTAAATACGTAATCTATTTAACTGGTTATTACTCAATAAACATTGTGACGGTTGTGACAGAAAATTGTGACGGTCGTGACACGTTGAATAAAAGGATACAATAAGACTACTATTTGTGTGTTTAATTGCTTATTGATATTATGAACTAATACTTATAACAATTATTTATGAAATACATCAATAGACTCGTTAAATTTATAATAAATGCGGTTACCCTTAGTCATTATTGTTGGTGAGGGTATTTTTTTTAATTCGGTCAAACGTCACGTTTGATATGTAATTGTCAAAGAGTTTTAATAGTTTGCCACGAGCGTCACTTATTGTCAAGTAAGTTATTGCGATTTCACATTATTTGTTGTCTTTTTCGAAAAAAATTTTTAAATTTTTTGTAATATTTTGAAAATTAATTAAATTTTTTTAAATTTTCTTTTGGTTTATGAAAATTGATGTTAAATAGCCTGTTAATTTTATATTTTAGTATTCATTTTCGTAAAATATTTTTTTAACTATCTGGTATCGATTACCGCGGACTGACCCCTTTGTATAAAAAAACAGTTAATATTTTAACATTCAAATATTTAAAAAATCGTGAAAGGGTTCAGTAATAAGTTTTGAGAACCGCTGGTATTTATAACATTATCTACTACAAATTCGTACTAATATAATTTGAAAGTTTTCTTCTTCTACACATGAAAATGTAAATATATTTTTCCGACGGGTTTCGGCCAAACAAAGTTTTTTTTTCTGTTTTGTATACGTGAGAAAGCTCATTATTGTGTGAATTATTCAATGATCTTGTATTAAAGGCTAACACATTCTATGTAATGCAGGAAAATCGTAACATGAGAATACGTGAAAAATGGCAATTATTTGATTTTTCCATTTTCCCGGATTTCGGGTTGAAAAAGGATGTTTGAGAATTTCTACATACGTAAATTTTATTCCCTGTAGTATGGAAATGTTTTTCTTTAGTGAAATTGTATATAAATCGACTAAACCTTTTTGTTAGTGTAAAAATTCATTTTATATATTTCAGGGTTTTTAAAACAAAAATCATGTTTTTATAAAAACGTACGCACCTGAACTACCTAATAAAAAATTAATTTAGGAAAGTAATTTTAAACTTTTTCAATATTCATGTCATAAGGCTTCCGTTGTGATCTTTGGATGGTTCTTCATTTCGTGAAATGTTCTTCAAATGTGCTCTGAAGATGTGATAAAAAGTATAACCAAAAATTTTATATTTATAGCAAGTTCTGAAATAGCAAATGCTGGGAAAATTGTAATTTGTTTCATGATATTTGTTTTAAAATATACTATTTATTGAATTGAATCACATTAACAAAAATATTATTATTTTATTAAATAATTTATTTTACTACATATCATATACATTTTCTGCTCCGGGTAGCAGAAAAATCCTTCAGTTCAAAATAAAAAAATGTTGCATTTTTGAGCACGTTTTTTGCTAATTTTTAACTATAAATTTTAAATTGTGATTCTCATTTTCTTAATTGTAGTAGTAGTTTCAACGGAAAAAGCTACATATATATTCTTAAATAGAATTATGTTAATAAATTATTTTTAAAATAGCCTCTATAAACATTTTAACATCAACTGGCGCTAAAATTCTAAAATGATCCGTACAGAAAAAAATTGCATTAGGTCAATACAATATTTATTAAATACGTATACACTGCCGTGCAAAATCTTTGGACATTCATTTTTTTGCATATTGTAAATATAAAACTGCAAAAATGGTTGATACAAAATCTTAAATGTTGATAAGAGTACTTAATTACAACATTTGTAATAATCCTAGCATATCTAAAATACAGAATTTACAATTTTATATGTTAAAGAATATATTTGAATTATATGTCTGAAAGGTCAGGTTTACGCAAGTTGAAAGTATTGACGCACAGTGTCTTTCAAGCTAACGAGAAATTGCTTTTTTACTATTTTGACTGCGAGTAAACATATTCTTTTCGCTATTTTGGGGATTTTTATTGACTAAAATCTGTATATTTACATTCAAAATCACAGGTGTCCAAAAACTTTTGCACGGCACTGTAAGTATATAAAATTGTAATAAAATGAGTAATTTCTCAGCTTTCTAGTAATTTTATAAATTATTAAAACAATAAAACTAAAAATGAAAACTGTAAATTATAAACTGATTGTAATAATATTTAAAAAACGATACAACACATTTCGCATTTTTCCAAATGACATAAACCATTGAGTTAAAACACTTAGGGCCGGTATTATAAAGGCCAGATAACTTTTACTCTGGGAATAAATTTACTCATCTAATAGTTTACACATTCTATGGGGTTCCAAATAATGTGACAAATGTCATCGGAAATGTTTGTTGATTATGAATTTATCAGACAAAATAATATCAGTTATATAATAAAATAAAACTGAAAATAAGATTGTAAATATGTGAAAACTCTAAAAACATCTATTTAATTCAATATTACGGAAATTTATATAAAATTTTTACATTAGAAAATATTACAACACAACTAATTTCTTTATCTATGGACACAAATGTCAAACTTGTCAAACATATTTTTATTTATAAGTTCATAACCTAAAACTCAAATGTACATATGTTTTTACAATATTTAAAATTCTCATGAATTCTGAATTTTATTGTACACTCGAAATGAAAGTTACATTTTTATGATATTATACAAAAGAATTGGTACATATTTTTCATTTTTAGATTGTGTACAAAACTTACTGAAGATTATTTAAGAAACACGTTAGATAATATTTCAAACTAATATTTATGTAGTTGATCGCAACTTGAATGGATTATAAATCCATGACAGATCGGTATCTTTTGGTTTGTAGTTTTCTCTATATTACTGTAATTTTTGATCTAAAGATGTACAATTTTTTCCCATATAAGCGCATCTTTGAATAGATAGTATCTTACAATCGCAGTTATAATTGACTTCGTATTACATTATTATTTCAAATTCGCTCATTTGTTACAATTAGAATCAAAGTTAAAGAAACAGGTGTTATTTATTACCTTATATTCTTCCTTACAGATGTTACCGTAGAGCACAGCTTCGAAAATTAAATAAAAAGCGTAGATAGTTGTTCAAAAATTATTTATTAATTAAAACTATACATTACTTTTCAAAACAAGGTACAAGAAACAAAGTTATTTTTTGTAAAACTGTCAATATATCTGGTTTTCAAAAAATATTTATACGTACCATTGAAACCGGCTATAATGACATCGGTTAATATGACGTATAGACGTATAGGTTATAACGACCCAAAATAAAAGTCCAGCTGAATTTCATATTAATGTATTTTTACCTGTTATTACGACTTTCTGCTTTTTCAACTTAATATGACCAGTCCCTTTGATATCGTTATAATCGGTTTCTACTGTATTTTCAAAGATCTTATTTCGAAACAATTACCTTTGTACGGTACCTACATATGAAAACATTAATCAAACAACAAAGTAATTTTGGTCTAGTTTATTGTATTTATTTGTTTGTACTTGAAATGAAAAATAATTGCTGTCCTCTTGCAATCAGAATTCTTCTGTTTCATTTTCTTTGAAAATCATTGCATATTGACTTATCGCGTACTGCATATTTCATGTTTATACCCTATGTACGCATATAAATGAACAGGTTTGTTTCTGAAAATTACAAATATATAAAACTACCATAAAAACGATATAATAAGCACAAATATTTATTAACTTACCATGTTTTTTTTTAAATACAGTTTGAAATTACTGGAAATTACGTATGATTTAGGTTATGATTTTCTTAAAAGAACTGTCAGATTTATTCTGTCATGGTGTCACGTGACCAAAACTTAAGTAAATTTTATTCGTTTCGAATAGGTAGGAGTAAATTTACTTGGTTCATCTGGGGTTTTTTATAGTGATTTTGTTATTTTTATTCAGTATTTAGTAATTTTTTGTTGATAATGTTGAACTTGTCGACATCAGAATGAGATAAACTTATCTGTAGCAAGTGAAACAGCGATATTATTTTTGGTACCTAGCACTGTCGCTATTTAATAGTCTAGTAAACTTATCTGTCTTTTATAATACCGGCCCTTAATCAATATAATACCCATTTCCCAAAATAACATCGTTCCAGAGAAGGATAATTACTATTTATGCGACCGAGTCTTTTGGGAACAGAATACATATTTTTGAACTTGTGCTTAATCCACTTTATACATATATTATTCACCCTACATTCTCGACGTCTTTTCCTACAATAATCGTGGTGTATATTGCCTGCGAAAGAGATCATCTTCAACGTAGTACTTGTTATTGTTAAACGATGTTTTCAAATATTTTATTTAAAGTTCCCCTTGTCAACCAGTAGCGTACGGATTGTGCCAGTTTTTACTTTCTTATACGACCATATGTATAAATGAAATATACATACTTACTATGTCTGTGTGTCTGTCTGTCGGTCTATAGACGCTGTAAATCGAATACGACAGATCATAGAAAGGGTGTAATTTATATTTAGAACTAAATAGAATACAAATTCATATTTTTATAAATGATCACCCGACAACAGATTTTTACTTTTGTCAATTTTTGTATTTTTCAAATTAATTTTGAAACGGAATAAACTAGAAAAAAATGTATCAAATAAAAGTTATAGAGAATTTTAGTATCTTTAATTCATGTCGTATACATTTTTTTCTATTTTTTATCATTTAGCTACAAAGTTTAGTTTATTATAATCAGAACACGTAATTATGAAACTTATTTTTTATGTAATATTTTGTTAAGAAAAAAACCACACATTTCAAACCATATAACTAGAATTATTAATAACTTAATTTAAAGCTTAAACAAGGATGCAAGAATTTCTGTAACACAACACACTAATCAACGCAAAAATAAATATTTATTAAAATTTGCTTTCTGTGGATACTCAAGGCACTCAAAAACAAATTAAAAAATCAACGTAACTAAACATTTACCATTTAGTATATTTGAAACTGTTTTAACTGCTATATTTTCTTGACACCAGACCATTAACATAAGCTGGAGTAACTCTTGTAATATTTTTCTTAATGATTCTTTGGATTCATCTTTTACGTCTACTAACAAATATCGTCAGAAGTTGTATATATTTTTTAAAATATATCTCATCCGGATAAAATTTTCTAGCTTGTAAACACTTTGAACGGGGTATCAATTCTGTGAGATTTGTTTTGGAATTTAAAACTGTAGGTACTTTAATTTATTAAAACACAATTGGTGACTCTAGTTGAAGAAGATTCTTTTTATTTTGTCGTATTAATTTGAGACCCCGTACAAAGTGTTTGAAAGCTAGGAAATTTCTTAAGTATTTGTATTTATTTACCTATAGACATGTTCTTGAGATTTCTTCTATGTTTGACTTATATTTTAAAATTTATTCTGAAATGTATAATATTCTGTTATTAAGTGAAAATATTTATATAAACGTCAAATTATTTTAAACACGTTACTATGTTATTTATTTTTATTTTATATATTAAATTTTAATTAAAAACTTCATAATGGTATAATTAATCATTAATTGTTTTAATATTAAAACGCTATCACTAATTATAAAAATATATCATTATAGTTAACATCAACTCTAAAGTGGCCATTATAATTTTAATATCGTTCAAAGAAACATGGTTTCTCAAAAAAATGGCGAAATAGAAATTAATTAAAATTAATGAGTACCCAAACTACGGGTTTTTATTCATGCTCGTGCATTTTTTCCATACCTACTTAGGTAGGGATCGATTTATGACTTTATTTTTATGCTATTGTTAAAATAATTATTATTATAAAACTAATTTGTGCAAAATAGTTGTCTGACTAGTAGATGGTTTCATATTTACATATATAAATCAGCAAAATTGTCCCAACATTGTTTTTTTTTAAATATCCCAAGAACGACGTATTTTTTTTATAAATAATGTATGGAATCTTTTTTGTAGAGTATTCAATTTTCTATAAGAAGGTTATTACAACTTTTTTAGAAAAATATTCCCTTTCAAAGATATCTCAATGAATTGTTTCGATATACACTCACCTCCTGAAAACGACCTTCGAATCAACGACCGCTTGAAATAACGACGGGTTAAATACTCGAATTAGCGACCTTCTCCTATCCCCACCATAATACCACCGACTGTTATATTTCTGTCAAACTAATTAAAAATGTAGGTACGAAAAATATCGATTCTTATAAAATTGTATAAAAATGAAAAGGTATTTTATCAGAATACTTAATTTTTTTTTAATATTTTAGACAATTATTTTAACCCACGGAAACACTTGACAGATGTTTTATATATTGTTTAATGTACAATTCAATTTGAGTTTATTTTTTTATCTCCAAGATAAATTGTTTTTTGCGATGTCAAGACAGAAAAAAAAACAATAAAATAATCTCTTAACATTAATAAAATTTTTGTATACCAATATAAAAATGAAAAGCATTCATATCTACACCAATTCTTGTACTTCTGACAAAAAAATAAACAAAAAATGATTAATGACTCAGAGAAATGTGTTTGGTTTGAGCAAAAAAAGATCTCTCAACCCAAATGGTGTAAGAATAATTTCTAACAATCAACTGTCGACAGTTCCCTCGAAAGTTAGTTCGAAACAAACATATTTTACATGGAAAGAAAAGTTGTTGTAAACTTAATTACCATAATACCAAATGTTGGAATCGCGAGCGCCCGCAGTTATAGCGAAAGGGGTAACTGCAACTTGTACAATTATTCTAAATAATTATACATTATACACATTTAATATATATACAATAATATACATATATGGAAATATATGCAATCATTTATATACAATATGTCTAAAATTGTGTTTATATTATTAAATTGGTTTAAATCATATATATTAATAGATGTTAAATGTTAGGTTGCATAAAGTACAGTAGGGGGATGTTAGTTCTTACTTCTTACAACATAAAATAAATTTAGTTGAACATATTTACCCAACTAACCTCGTCTAAATTTATGTTGTAAATAAAACAGTCAAAATAATGTTCGAATATTAAAATAGGGCAAAACATATCTAGTAGAAAAATATAGACTAGATTCTGTCAACAGTTTTAAATTACGAGAAAAAGAATAACGAATTTGTTTTTACTTTTTGTACGTAGATCAAGCGCGTATACAATCGGGGGGGGGGAGTCAAGGACCTATGACCCCCCCCCCTCCAAGAATTAAAGAGATACACTCTATATTATGAGGAAATTTGAAAGTTATTTAAAGTAGTCTGATGAACACTATTTGTGTTTGAATCACTATCTATTAATAAATTTTTAATTATAAAATTATTTGAATACAAATTTTATTAGAACTTTTTTTTCTAAAAGTTAAATTTATAACTCCTTTTTCTGTATGACTCCCTCCGAAAAGTTAGGCTGTATACACGCCTGACGTAGATTATATATAGCCATTGCTCAGCTAGTTTTTCTTTTCCCTACCTAAATGCTGTACCCATAGGAGGGGGGGTATGTGTTAGGCCCCTTTTTATTTGTGAATATAGATTAACTAGCGGAATCCCGCGGCTTCGCTCGCGTAAACTTCGAAACTAATTAGAACCCTCCATACGTGATAGGGGATGACATATTACATTTTTTAAATTGATTTTTATTCATTACCTATAAAGAAACGTAAATATCTCGGACCTTAGTTAAAAATTGTAAAAACAAACCGCCTGTCTACCCTCGCCATTTGGGGGTGAATATCAAAATTTTTTATTGCAGATTATTTTGCCCGACTCCACCATCATAACGTAAACAGCTATGCAGATAAACATATCAAAAACACAGACCCTGTCTACCCCCGCCATTAGGGGTTGAATGTCGAAATTTTTATTTTAATAGATGACTATTTTGCCCGAATTTACCTTTATAAGTAAAGCAGGTATGCAGATAAAGATATCTAAATTGATCCTCGTCCCCGTCTCATGCTATTAGGGCTTGATTATCGAAATTTGATTTTTAATTGAATAATAATTTGTCCGAATTTACTTTAAAATAATGAACAATTATGAAGATAATTATATCAAAATTTTACCCCCTCCCTCCCCATTCCCATAGGGGTTGAATTTTCGTAACTGATATTTGTCTTGTAGAGTACCTACTTGTGCCATGTTTCATTTGGTGAATACAGAAAAACAAATATTTTACAAATTTTTCTACCCCCCCCCCCTAACACTTTAGGGGTTAAATTTTGGGAAATGCTGAAATAATTATTTCAATATTTATATTGTAGAGTATGTTCGATAAGTTTCAATTAAATGCGAAAAAAAAATTATATAAACTTTGACACCCTGTTTTAACCCCGTAGGGGTTGAATTTCGAAAAATCCTTTCTTAGTGGGTACTTACATCATAAAAGGAAGGCACCTACGAAATTTCACGTTTCTAGGTCCAGGGGTTTGGGCTGTACGTTGATATATGAGTGAGTGAGTGAGTGGTTAAGGACAAACTCTTTTATAGATATAGATAATCAAGACTGATAATTTCAGTTTTGAAATTAAGAAAATAATAACGATTTTTTTGACTTTTTGTACGTAGATTATAGTATATAGCCATTGCCCAACTAGCCCCTCCTTTCCTTACTTAAGTGACGTACCCATGGGAAAGGGGTTAGACCACTCTTAATTTGTTAATATATGTACATTAATAATCAAGACTGAAAATTTTATGTAGTTTTGAAATTAAGAAAAAAAGAACAACGAATTTATTTTTTATTTTTTGTACGTATAGATTATATATAGCCATTGCCCAACTAGCCCCTCTTTTCCTTACTTAAGTGGCGTACCCATAGGGGGATAGGGGTTAGACCTCTCGTAATTTGTCAATATACATTAATAATCAAGACTGATAAGCAAATGAAAACAAAACTTTCATGTGGGAAAAATTTTTGCGGACACCCATGGTCACAAGAAAAGTTGTCGTACCAAAAACTCAAATATGCGTTGAATTAATAAAACTCTCCGTTCGTTTTATTTGAATTGTATTATTAATATTTTCATCGACATTGGAACCGATTTATTATACTGATTAAAGTTTTCCGTTCTTCGATTAAAAATGTTTGGTTACTGATATTATATTTATTTACGTTTTATTTTTTTATACGTAAAACTTGACTAAGTGGGAAACTTATTTAACTAGAATTCATACTGAGGACACGTCACTTTTACATGTGCACCTTTGTAACTGGGTAAATGGGACGCCTCTTTAAATGGGATAAAATAACTGGTCCATTGAGATTCCAGTTAGCCGGGTTTCACTGTAATTTTTTTCCATAATAAGTTATTTTAACTCGATACAAAATTATATTAATAACTATCGGTACTATCGGAAAACTTTGGAAAAATTTTACTGATTAATTTATATTTATTCATTTTATATTATCTTATAAAGATCAATAGAATTATCATCACCCCAAAAAATTACATTCAATATTCATTAAATTTAATATTAATAGATTTTGTTATATTTAAAATCTTATCTATATCAATTTAAAACAGTTTGATAAAAAAATATACAATAGCACAACATTGAATTCATTGACATCCTCTTAAAGAACTGTTCGTTTTCATTACAACAGCAATATTTGGCTGAAAATTCCATTATGACATTATGGACTTGTGCCAAATAGGAACAAGGTTAGTTGAAAAAAAGAAATAACTGAACGAGACATGATCACCATTTAATTTATAACATATTTACCATTTTGCCATTAATTAATTTTTAACTAATTGAATAAAGAACAATACATTTTTTTATATTTAAATAGTACTGTAGAATCATATTACTAAAGAGATAATATATTAAAATATGTACATATGACATAATGTTCATATATGTATAAAGAAAGAAATTGACAGCACCTTTTTAATAAAAAATAAATATATACATAAAAAGGTAAATTGAAATATTTCATTTATGTACTATCAAAATCAAATTTAACATAAAATATATATATGTATTATATAATATATTAACTTAAATATACCATTATAAAATCATTTAACGATTCAAAAGAGAAAAGAAAAGTATCTTACCATAACATAAACACTAATAAATTTCAGTAATAATTGACAAACAAATATGGGCACATACACACATACACTTTACACAGTATCACACGTTTGTTCGAGTATAGAAAAGCTCTTTTTCAGGGGAAATGTGCCGGTGCTGCTTGAAAGCTTCAGAGAGCTTTCAAAGCCACACACACAAATACGCACACACATACATACATATACGTCAATTGGCTATTTTTATCGATGTACTCGGTTCTTGAGACGGCTGCGTGCTTCAATTTTAAATATCACCTGGGTACAGTGGTGGCTTTTGTATGTTTTTATTTTATTTGTTGCGGCTGCTTGAAAATCATAGTATGAATCAGTTTATGCAGCCTATAATTAAATTAAATGATACAGAAATAGTATTTGTGTACAATGTAATAGACCTAAAATAGATTTCTTTTTATTTATTCAGAGAGATCATAGGCCCTACATAAGACATGTTTGTTGGGTGTTAAAAAAAGATATTTGCTCTCGTTATGACATAAGTTAGGTTATGAATTCTCGCGTAGAAATAGTATTTATATACAATGTAATACACTTAAAATAGATGTATTTTTATTTATTCAGAGAGACCATAGGCCCTACATGAAAGATGTTTGTGAGGTGTTAAAAAAATATATTGCTCTCGTTATGGCATAAGTTAGGTTATGAATTCTTGTGTAGAAATAATATTTGTATATAATACAATAGACCTAAAATAGATGCATTTTTATTTATTCAGAGAAACCATAGGCCCTACATAAAAGATGTTTGTTGAGTGTTAAAAAAAGATATTTGATCTCGTTATGACATAACTTAGGTTATGAATTCTCGCGTAGTTATATTTAACTGATCTTAACGACCTTGATCTTATTTTATAGAAAATTTAATGCTCTACAAAAAAATCTTTTGTACCGTGTTCGTATAATGAACTTTTTCAGATAAAAACGCGAAAAAATGTGGGAAAATGTTACCCGATCGTCATTTTTTTTCCCCAAAATGCAGGTGGTATCACAGTTTGAATTAGCTCGAACTTTTTAGGGGATAATCTAGGAGAATAGTAGATCATTTCTACCAAAAATTATTGCAAAAAGTATAAAAATAATGTTCAATAATTTACAAAGCAAATATAGTTTTTTTAGTGATTGAATATATTATTCAATATTATGCACTTTATTAGATAGTATTCACTTTGTACATCGAACATAAATTTTAATACTTTGCACTGAAAATTTTATAGTATACACATTTATACATCAAACATAAATTTTAATACCTAAAATTTTATAGTATCTACTTTATACACGTGAACATAAATTTAAATTGTTTTATTTTTTTATTTTTTTAATGTCTAACTAAGGCGAATATTTAATCATTTTAAAATATAGAAAATCACAATAAATACATCAAAATAGATAATTTTGAAATCTGACAGTATCAAATTTAGGTCAAGTGCAAAGTATTATTTTTTTAGTGCAAAGTTATCTTTATAGTGGAAACTATTTTTAAGTTTTTAATGTTGAATAACTAATTTTTCTTGCAGTAAATTTGTTATAAGTGAATACGATTAAATTAAGAGTATTTATTATTAAAAAAAGTGCATTTAAATACAAGCCTTTTTTGTAATACTCTTTATAATTTCTCATTTTATTTAAAATAGTTACGCGTTTAAATTGTTGTGAAAGATATTTAGAAGTATTTGTTATATATACGTGATAATTAATACAGAATAATAAATACAGTTCTAATAAAAACAACGCCACTGTTGTTGGTTTTGTTACATGAGATGGAATTTTCAAGTATTTCTCATGTTTTCTTTTACTCAATGCTTCTTCGCTTGGTATTTATTTAGATGCGGATCTAATATAAATTTATTTCTGTTGTTTTATGTTAAATATACAATTTTAAACAGAGCTTAATTATTAATTAAAAATTAATACACCATTTGTGTATAAAACACAAACAATATTTTATATTTTACCTTTTTATGAATCTTTACGCTAAAATGCAATTATATTTTTATATACAGGGTTAGTGAAAAGAAACAACCGGGCGGTATATTTACGTTATTATCAGTTATTATGAATATTAAAAAAAATTATATAATTAAAATTACAGTTAAAAATTTAAAGAACTTTTTTCCATTATAATCTAAATTACATAAATGGAAAATACATTGCGCTGTACCTTTTCGTTTATATTCAACCTGCTATTAATTATATAACATATTTTAAATTGGTTCTTAACTTTGCTAAAGTTTGAAAGGTATCAAATTTTAAATTAAAAAAAAATCGAATGAAAAAAAACTATACGTTACGTGACACTAGTACGCAAAAATTGACTCGCATTTGACAAATTTTATTTAACACAGAAAAAAATAATTAGTCTGTGTTAAAAAATGCCATCAATATGATAATTTTTTACATATGGGTTAGTCCGCGGTGACGGTCGTGACATTTCAACTTGGATTGGAGTTCATAATTTCTAAATAATACTAGTAAATAACGTGGTTTTACCTTTTTTCTGTAGATTTTAATGCAATACATGTATATTGAAAGAATAAAAAGTCTACAGTTATTTTACAAAAAATTGTCAGCGTTCAAAGCTCTGTGACGGTTGTGACGCCAACTATTGCAAGTTTTGCAACCTCTATCCAAAACCCCGAAAATTTAGCGAAAATATTGAAGTAACTTTATAATAATCATACTTTTTTTAATTTTCTTTTGGTTTATGAAAATTGATGTTAATTTTATATTTTAGTATTCATTTTCGTAAAATATTTTTTTAACTATCTGGTATCGATTACCGCGTACTGACCCATATGAATATATCCACGTTTATCTTATTGATAAATGTATATTATAAGTAACAATGTTCTTATCACGGTGAAAATTTTGTTTTGTATTGAAAACATATATTTTAAATATTTTATAAATGACATCACTGAATTTACCATATCGAAAATTACACTTTCACTTGTTCGGTGGTGTGAAAAATATTCACACTGATAAATATTTATTAATACAACCATTATGTTTAATCTATTTGAGAGTTTCTTTAATTGGTGTAATAAATGTTTTATTAATTTGACAAATGAAAAGATTTTTTAGATAAACATGAAGATATATTTTTCAAATGAATAAAATATCCTCAATAAGATTTTTATTATTATTATATTGAGGAAATATTGCTATATTAACATTAAGCATTATTCGATATCAAATTTTCAATAAGATCGAGTTTTTTTTCTGTATAGTTAAGGCTTTAGTGTTATAATTTATAATGTTCAAGTCTACACTAGAAATATAATATTTATTTATAATTTACATAACAAATTGAATTTTTTTTAGTACTGTTATTAAAAAGTCATTGCAACAATTGAAATATTATTTCTTTATATTTGTAGGTACAAGGATAAAAACAAATTTAGTTTGATAAATTTAGAAAATAAAATTTAAATAGTTCAATGTATTTGACAAGCATGTACAATATCTACAAAGTACGTTTACAAATTCATGTTTCTCTGTGATAATAATGTCAGAAAGAAGTCTTCTGTCAGAATTGCACTATTTTTTAAATTATCCCTGAGAGAATACACCCGTATAAATTCTCCCCACTTCGTTCAACTCCGTGTCAATTTTTCCAGGAAACGAAAGAGAAAAATGCAATAGTATTTTTCCCATTTCCTTCATACCCTTCAGCACTTGTATTAAAGTTTGAGTTTGAAAACGATAGATGGCATAAGTTGTCACTGATAAATTTCACACGAACGTACATATATGTGCCATTCGATGAAATCTACAAAACTGTTATAAGAATAAATATTTATTGCTGAACTGTATTAAGTTTTTTTTATTGAATTTTTATTTCAAGTAGATTGAATTTTCCTCCCTCAAAAAACGCCAAAAATTTCAAATTACATTTTTTAAACTCAGGTCTATTATATTGGTGATTTACTATAATTATTACAGAAGCTAGAAGGCTATGACAAACAGACAGACAGACACAGAGCTGATTTGAAAAAAGTGAAATGATGAATGAATTTTTTAAATACTAATAAATAACGTTTTTCTCTGATAGAACGACCCAATTTGTTACCTACAAATAGAACATCATTATAAATTAAGTCTGGCTTAAAGTATCTTAGACATACAATCAATAGATAGCATATTTTTGATTTATTATAACCTACAATACTTTAACTATCAACTAGCCAAAAAGTATCATCACTAATAAGCATCCTTGTTAAATAAGATAAAATATCGGCTCTACGGTTAGTTAAATTTTTTAAATATCCTATATCCATTCACAGGTTGTCTGAATAGTGACTAATCGACGCCTTTAGGCCGCCAGGAAGCCATCTTAAATATAACTGAAACGTGTCTATTTCTGAACCACTTCTACTCTCGCTGAAAGACGTAATCGACAAAGCATTCATTCAGCCATTACGTCATTGCCAGATCGGCAGGTCACATGTATATTTCATACAAACACGTATCCGTGAGCGCGATTATGGAGTGACGTGGAACATGGGATGAATAAAAATACCCTGCAGTCGAACCGCGTCGAAAATTTTACCACCATTATGTACCCGAGATTTGCAATAATGATAAATATATTAAAGAATATAGCTTGCTCATAAAACGCACAGCTTTTAACATTAAATAAAATTATATAAAAAAATATTTTTTACAAACAAGCTTTTATTAAAAATGCACTAAAAAGAAAAAATAAATTTTCAGGTTTCACAAAAATTTCAGGTTTTTATGACTGAAACCAATAAAAGTGCGGGGTGTTCACGAAGCCAAATGTATAGCTTTTAATTAATTAATTATTTCATTATTATTATAGTCAATCAAAAATTCTACTGTATTTATTTGATTTAATGTGAAAATTTTCTACTCTTATCTTATATCAATTTATACTTCATTTCTTATTTTGCATAAGAATTTTTATTCATACATTTGTATTTACAGCGCCTCGCACTTTTTTTTAGACCTGAAATTTTTGTGATAGCTGAAAATTTATTTTTTTACTTTTTAGTGCATTTTTAATAAAAGCTTGTTTTTAAAAAGTATTTTTTTATATAATTTTATTTTCAAATTTTTTGTTACTGATTGACTAACTAACTAACATACTAACAGGTAAATTTCGACAAACTCTTTCATTTGATACCCATATCAAGATGGTTATAAAGAAATAGGTACCTAATCCGCCATCTTGGGGCGTCGGCCATATTGGATTTAGAACGATATTAGATATACTATATTGCATTGTCACCGGGCTCATACACGTATACAAAATTTCAAAGCTCTAGCTTAATTAGAACTAGTCGAAATTTTGATTGCAATATTTGATCTTAACTAACAAATGAAATTAAATAAAAGCTTATAATAAAAAAAATTAATATATAGAATTAACAACTACTAAAAATTAAAATATGAATTGCAATACTTACAAATTAACTAAATAAGTAACGTAATGAAACAAAATTCATATCTTTGTAATAGAAAATATAGATGATAATAATAACAAATGCGATTGACGTTGCATTCACCGGAAATTTTAAAAACTTCGCCATTTTAAGTTATCATGTTATAACCCGAAAGTTGATGGATTTATGTCCGATATCATAAAGGAGCAAGCTAATTTTGTTAGCTTACAAACACTCTAAAATAAGGTATCAAACTTATATGACAGTTCTCCTGGAGTTTCACGACGACTTTGTCAAGTTTCGCGCACGCGTTGTAAGTTGTAAGTAAACACCAACGATATTAAAACAGTGCTGATATTTTTTTTGCGACCAGTAGTGTGTTTCATCGGCCTAAAGGAATCAAAATTCGAAACAATGAACTTTGTTTATATTTTTTTACAGAAAATTAAAACCAATCGATATCAAAGTAAATTAAAATGGAGACTATAATGTACTTTTTCAGAAAATGCTTTGTATGTAGGTTGCTGATGAAATTTATGAAGTAATGCTCATTTTATCAACGTACATAATGAAACAAATTTTTAAACTGAAAGTAGAAAATTACCATATTTTTCCAATTTTCAAAAGGTTGCATAGTGATAAATAATTTTGTAGGCAAGAAACGGAGGAGGTTTTCAATTCGATATTTTGTATGTATATCCTCCACCAAATATGCACCTATATGGATGGATCTTTTGTTTATTTGAAAGAGTATTCTCCCGAGGTGGTCCCATATAAATTTAATCAGAATCTGACTCAAAAGTTAAAAAAAAAATTAAAAAACTGTTTTTGAAGGCGGTTTCAAAAAACATTTTAAGCAAAGAAAAAAAGAAAACCGATTCCAAAAACTGTTAAATTTAATTACTATGTATACTTTTAAGTGCTTTTAGGGTTTTTTATATGTCATTTTTTAAAAGTTATTTTATGTTTTTTGAAAGTGTAGAATGTCAACTTCAATAAAAATATTCACTAGTTATACATACATGCGAGTAAAGCTATAGGAAAATTGCTATTTTGTTATATTATGTACATAAAGATATTTGTTTATATTCCAAACTCGTTAGACAAAAGTTTTCAACACGTGTACGGATAATTAAAAATTAATTAAACTAATATAATATGTATGATATGCAGATAACGCTCATCTGGAAATTTATCGGATTATTGCATGATTCATGGAGGGCATAAACTAATTATTTTAATTAAAAATTCAATAATGAATGATGAATATTTTATCGAGTTTAATATTTTATATATTAAGTAAATATTAAATATTTATAAGAAATATCTGAGTTTTAAATACGAAGCAAAAGGATCACAGTATAGTAACTATGCCATTTTCAATTTTAACAACATAGAACCTAGTCTATTGCCACTTTTTTAGGGTTCCGAAGAAACCCTATTAATATCACTTTGTCGTCCGTCCGTCCGTCCTATTCACTCTAAGCTCAATAGCTCGTAAACTGTATAAGCTAGAACCTTGAAATTTTTACAGAATATGAAAAATGACACCCTCTAGTAAAATATGTACAAATATTTTGGAAAAATGTTTTTTTAGGGGGGGTGCTAAGAAGCTAAAGACAGGCAAAAAATTTTTTTTTTTTATACCAAAGCAAGTGGCACATCAAAATGTGTAACCAAGCTAGTGTAATTTGATCCTTATTGTTATTTTTTTATAAATCAAAAATGGCGCCTACAGGGGGCTTTAAAGCAAATTCAAAAAAACAAAAAAAATGTATTCCAAGTCGTGTGGGATGTCAAAATGTAGATCTCAGTGAGTAGAATATGACGCTATTTTTTATTTTTTTTCTAAATTAAAAATGGCGCCTACAGGGGGCTCGAAGCAAAACTTTTGTCCACCCCCTCTCTAGCTCGGTAACTACTGACTCAAAAAATTTGAAAAAAAATTGGTAATGGGGTTTTTATAAAACTAGTAACGACAAATACTAAAATCAACAATATCATTTCAAATTTTGAAAAAATAGGAAGGGGCGTCATGGAATTTATTTTATTTTCATATCTAGGCTTGTGGGGTGTCAAAATGTAAATCTGAATTAATAGAATATGATCCTATTTCTATATTTATTTTTAACTCAAATATGCACCTGTAAATGGCTCTAAACAGTCCACGTAGTATATACTTCGGAACCCTTATGGCATACACTGGTGTATGTCTTGACAAATTTTTTATAGAAAATATAATGTATAATATTAATGATCAATTAGGTCGGCTATATGTGAAAAAATTTCTGAAAATAAGTTTAAATTCTAGAAATTTTAAGGAAATTTTATAATTACATAATATAGGGCAAAGCTAATATATTTTTTTCTGGTTAGGTTACAATAATAATAATTTTAGAGTTAATTTTGCTTTTTACGTACTTCACAAAATTACTTTCAGAATTGCATAACCATGCTGAAACTGCGAACTAAAATAACCTTTGATTTAGGAATGAAAGGTAAGAACTAACTTTTTTTATAAAATCTATTGGCGTTTTATTTATTGCTCTACGATCATTAATTCCGGAGATAAAATCTTTGAAAGTGTGACATGATAAAAACCTAGCATTGTGTTCACGAAGTTGCCCCCTTCCCACCCCCTAATACTGTCGAGAAAGACGTAGTTTTACGTCAAAAAAATTACACCTGTAGCTATTTAGTTTGAGAAGTTAAAATGAAAGTTGTTTCTTAATTAACGCTATTATCAGTTTAATATTCTGAATATGCAATGTTTTAAAATAACATTTATCTAAACTTCAAAGATACAAGCAGTGATGTTGTAAGGGAGGGTGAACCAAGGCGACCACCTGGGGTGCCAGGCCAGGAGGGGTAGCGCCCAGTGGGGCATAACCTCATAAGTTACTTTTTTTACCCAATTTCACGACATCATATCTTCGATTTTATTTATGGTAGAGAGTTAAATTTAGGCTTATTTTGTTCGTTATGTAGTCTAGAATAAATAAAGTCCAATGAATTTTTCTCATCAGAGTCGTTAAAAAAATGTGTGAGACGATGTATAAAATTTAGCATTTTTGTTATTTTTGGTTCAAAATCTTTTTATCATTTTTTATTATTAGAGTTAATAAATGTATTTTACTCGCCCAGGGCGCCAGACTAGTTAAGACCGGCTCTGCATACAAGCACTTTTGTTACCGAAGATTTCATCTTCCATTATAACTAACAAAACTTCTTTGTGGACATATGTATATTGCTTTATGACTTGGTAGTTGTTAATTTATATAAGTGTCTATATTATGTTATTTTCATTAGTTTAATGTTTAATTTTGCCTCTGGTTAAAATTTTCTAGCGTACATAAATATACGAAATATTAATTAAAATAAATATTTAAATTTGTTATACTTTTTATGTTTAACGTTATAATTCTCTTTGAAAACTTTGAACGTTTGAAATATATAGTTGAATATATTTTAACAATAGATACGTCCTACTTTATCTCCGATGAATTACAATTTATCCATCTTTATTCTTAATAGTATAAAAGCTCAATGTCATTAATAAAATCAAAAGTTCTGATTAACAAAACCATTATAGGGTTAAAAACATCTTTCAAGCAATTGTACAGTGGTTTATTGTTCTAAATTCTCCAAAAGGGGTTAATTATTGAAGAAAATTTTAATAAATATTAATAAAGTATTTTGAAAAACTACCATATTTTTGTAAGGAGATATTTTCCTATAAAATTTGTAATGACATTTTTTATAGAAAATTTAATGCTCTACAAAAAAGGTTTTATACAATTTTCACGTAACATACATTGTTATTGAAATATTTTGATGAAAAAATACACCTTTAGGATATTACCCTACTTCCTTCACGAATGAGACCTTCTACTAGCCAGACTCAATAAACAAACCAAGTTTCATTAATATCGGTACAGTAGTTCATGAGTTATTACTTTTAGAAATGAACACAGAGCTTCACTTATCTTTTGGATATTATAAAATTATAATAAATAAATAAAAGGAAATTATAAAAAACAACTTTTTTTAGCTTTCCGATGATTTTATAAATCGAAACGTTTTATAATCGTATAAATATGCACGTTCAGTGGAAATTTTATTACCGTATCGATTATGAAGAGAAAATAAACAGAAACGACAAAAATACAGATTAATTTGGGTACAATTCGATTGGTATAAATTATGTAAAGTAATAGCTATTGCAACGTTTATTTTAGTCCCGATAGAACAATGTGAACTATCAAAGTTCTAAAACCCAATCGAGTAAACACCCTATTGTATGTGTTGTATATAAATTAATACATAATGAGAAACTATTTGAATGTACATAAACCAGTGGCGGGTATTGCAAATTTAATGAAAATATTGCATTATTTTTTAGAAACGTACATACAGATTGGTAACTTATGAAAACTATTCATTACTCGATTTTTCGTGCGAGGAATATACACACTATTGTATGTATTGTATATAAATTAATACATAATGAGAAACTATTTGAATGTACATAAACCAGTGACGGGTATTGCAAGTTTAATGAAAATATTGCATTATTTTTTAGAAACGTACATACAGATTGGTAACAATTTCTAAGAATATCACACATTTTGAAAACTATTTATTATTCCATTTTTCGTGATAGGAATATACACAGTACACACATATTGATCGAGGAACAATTGAAGATGGTCTGAATTTTATGATGCAATGAGAAATATGTGCTTGTGAACTATGAACCTTTTATCCTCTTTCCCGTTTCAAAAATATTACTTGAACACTTTAGAAAATCCGTGATTCTAGAATTGTAGGCATACACAAGCCAATAAGTCTGACAATTCATTCCATACGAAAAATGTGTATCTCTACATACAATATAAGTACACTCACCGCTTTATATAACGACCTTCAATATAACGACCACTCTATATAACGACCTTCATTATCCTTACCATAATACTACCGTGACATATTTCTGCACGAAATTTAAATTCACCAATTTACGTTAAGGGAGTGTCCTGGTTTATGAATCTCAAAAAATCCAATTTTTTATTGCTTAAATCTCTTCCTAATATATCTAAGAATATGTATGTAAAGTTTTATAGGCAAATTCGAAATATTTTCAAAAATATAGCATTTATCGCAGTGGAGTGTCCAGAAGGTATACAAGCGCTCGGGCATTTTGAACGCTCGCTTTTCCCCTCGGTCGAATAAATCCGAACAATGTACCTACCTGAAAAGGTTCAATTATCGTCTAAAACAATATTTTGAATTTGTATAAGCGCCGGGTCAAGCTATAGTACAAATTATAATGATATATTTCCTCTCCGTTTAACTGCTTTTTCTGACCGTAAACTTTGAAACGTGTTTTCTCGAGTTTTAATTTTTATCATTTTTCTAAATTGGCGGGTGTGATTGCAAGAAAACTAAACGACCAATCAAAATGAACCAAAGCTTATTGTCTTCAGTTTTAAATTCTCTTCCATATGAACTAAATTCTAAACAACTTTTTTAGCAAGTTGAAATGATTTTTTTTTCTTTCAAAAAGCACTTTTTTTTCAAACCTGACATTTTTTTTAATTTTAAAATTTTTTGAGTTTTTCTTAGTTCATATAGAAGAAAAATATATAAAAATTAAAACTTACTTTGGTTTTTTTGTCTCAGACAAAAATTACGAGCTTCATCTTTCCCGCCGATTGGAGACTGCGACTGCAAGGCGTTGTACAAAATTTCATATAAATTGGTTGCGTTTGAATATTTTTGTCTTAATAAATTTTTTTTAACGTTCAAATATGCAATAAAATAATCTTTGCTTCACTAGCTTATTTTTTTCTATCCTAAAAAAATTCCCCAAAAAACGCTTATTTTTGGCCTCATAAAGCAGGATACTCCCTTAAGCTGTCGTTTTATCGAGCGGTTGAATTACCGATGCCGTCGTTATATCAAGCAGTGAGTGTACTTACTGAGCAGTTTACGCTGTTGCCACGATTTAAGTGCAAACTAAATAAATTAGCAAAAAAAAATGTATAAAATTACATGCTTTAGCATAAGCGATTCCTTCAAGGACTCTAACTAAAATACATCGCTTTAAGATTATCTTATTTTAACATAATATTTGCTAAGCAATTTATAATACATCCTCTTTAAAAATAAACATGTGAATAATAACTGCCTCGGTCGCGCACCACTCAATATACGCGTACAAAGCTCAACCATATACTGTTATCCGATATCCGTTTTAGAGGACATAAAATGTTAGAGATTATGGTTATTTTCAGCATGTTGTGGCACTCATTCTTATCAATGATCCAGTCATATAGTTAAAAGTTGCAAACATCCTACTCTCTCATATAGTACCATAATGATATTCTTGAACACAAGAAGGCTGTGCAGAAAATATGAATAATTTTATTGACATTCGATGACTTTGAAAAGCTAATGTAAACACTTGTATTGACGTAAATTAGATTCATGTTTTATGAAAGGAGGAAAGTATAAAGAGGTTTTTAAATATGGCGTTGTTCTCAATTGATTTTTTAATTTGATTCTGATTTTTTTTGTATTTTGACGATTGATTAAATACGCAAATAATTTATTTAAAAGTATGTACTTATAAATTAATTAATATTGAAAGCTTCGAAATTAATATTCTCAATCACAAATTGTAAAAAATTATGGAAGAACCCCACACAAAGCATTGTAAATTAGGGTACAGACAATTTGATTGAAATTGAAGTGTTGATTAAAAGTGCGGATCCAAACGAAACTTGAATCAAGTTTTTATCTGTACAGTAGGCCATGAAATGACTGTATGATTTTAAAAGTTCATAACCTTTTTTAGTAATGCCGAGGTTACACAATACGAGTTGCTGACCTGACAGTGGACAGCTACTGCACCTGTGTACTCGCATGAGAGTAGCTCGACTTGCATCGCCCGGTCACACAAGTGCGAGCTGCTGGCGTGAAAGTGGACACCTGTGTACTCGCATTTCAGTAGCTTTCAAAGATGTTGTAATGATCCGAGTTTACGAGCTACTGTCATTTCGCAATACCGTTGAAGTTGACATCCGAGTTGCATGCGAGCTGCTACTTATGGCATAGTGGGGGAAGGCGAGTGGCGATTAAAAACAAAAAATGTTGTAGTAACTCGGATGCGAGGTACTGACCGACTCGCACATGACAGTAACTCGTATGATGCGGTCATACGGTGCAAGTAGCTGCACTGCAGTAACTGACTAGGCCAGCTCGCATGTTAGCTCGCACTGTGTAACCTCGGCTTAATACTGAATAGCTAAACAACTGTCCATTTTTGTGCACATGAGAACATTGAGCGAGTCACGAAATACATCATACTGTTTCAGCTAATTTGACTGTACCTTAATTTATATTGATTTTGTACAAGGTCTTTTGGATAAGATTTTTCGAGCTTAGTTTTTTTACCTGTAGTATATACAATAACGCAATCAGAAATTGTAATGAATTTAACTTAAGATAAAAAGTAATTCCAGTTAAATTATAATTTGCTTACAAATAATTTGAAGCAGATTCTATTCACTGAATTAAGTTATTATTTATGTTTCTGTAGACAGATTTTGTTATGAAAATTCGTGACTATATTTTCTTTGAAGGATTTTGAACTTTAATAATTAATTCATTGTTAATCATGACGTTTAAATAATCTTGTAGATTCCTTTATCTTTATAAGAAATGTACAGAGAAGTATAATGACAAGAAGATGAATAGGAGATTAAGGACAAATGTAAAACGTATAATTCTTTAAGAAAATGTAAAATAAAGAGTAATATTTTTTGTTATATTGCGCAATAAAAAATATAATATTACTTTGACTTTACGAAACTGATATTTAATTTTCTTATGTAGGCTTCCGTGGCCGTTGTCCATAGGAGCTAACTTTTCAGGCTGTTGTCGTATTCTTACACTTGACGTTTCGACTCTCATGTCGATGTCTTCTTCAGTTTCAGAATCACTTCTGAAGAAGACTCCAACATGAGAGACGAAACGTTAAGTGTAAGAATACGACAACGTGAACAACAGCCCAAGAAGTTAGCTCCTATGATATTTAATTTATATTTTAAAATAATATCAAGTAGGTATGCAGGAATGTATGGTGTTCATATGAATTATTTTAGCAAAGCAATTAGCATTCGAAACACAGTCATAAAATAATAATGATATAATATGATTGTATAACACTAACCGAAACTTTTGTCCGCTTGCCGACGGTACATCTCTAGACAGGATTTCCGATGGACCATCCGGTGCGTGACGGACTGGAACCGTCTCCGGAACTCTCTTTCTGATCCCGTGCTATCCCCGCTACCTCTCCTACTGCTTGTTGAAGCTGCAGTCGAACCATCCCCACTCAACGAACCAGAAATGTCTTGATCTTTTATAAAGAAATGCAAACATTCGTCAAAGGTTAAGAAATATATGGTAGAAGCCAATATTTTTTTTATTTAACCGTTGTGTAAATATTATCTTTTTTTTATAGAAAGAATTATATAGATATATACATACACATTTTGATCATCACCTCTGTTTTATAAGTATACTCAGAATTTATTACCGAGTTTGGGGAAAATCGATAAAGTCTTGTTTGACTACAATCTGCTACAAAAATCAGCAAGCATTGATAAGTCGATTGATATAAATTTATATTTGAATAAGGTAATTTATTTTTAATGAAAATGAAATTTTTTATAGCCGGTGTAAATAAAGCTATTCAAAGTTAATAAATCAAAATTTAAAAAAAATTGTCGAGTGCATTTTTTAAAATTTATTCTATTATATATTCATTTCATTTCATGTATGAACCATTAGCACTAATTAATAGTTCGTCTAATAGAAAAGAAATGGCTTCAAATGTAGGTACTATATATTTTTGTAACAATTTTGAAATTATTAAAAAAAAAACTCAAGTGCGGTAATGGTAATCATTTTCTTGTGGTCTCGGTATCGTAGGAAATTTTTTTCAGATTTTCCTCATTATTATTTTCGGAGATACTGGCAAGGGAAAAAATATTTTTATTTTTTTTTGAAAATTTGTTGATCGACGATTTTAATTAATACACGTTTACATATTTAAATTTTCTGGATTGTCAGCATTCTTTTGATATCCTACTTGCTGAGATAGTATAATAATAATTTTTTGGTAACTAATTTGCCCCCTGCAAAAAGCACAAAAACATAAAATTTTATTTTTATAAATCAAGTATATTATTGGTTCACCCTTTACTATTATTGTGCCAAATTTCAACTTAATATACTGTACAGAACACTAAAAAATATAAATACATATATTGCGATTACATTAAAATTGAAAACATACCATCCTCGTGAGCTAATCTTAAAGCTGGTTTTCTCCAAACATGGTGTTCTTCAGATTCTCCAATGAAAATCCAAATTCCTGATCGATACGCCGCAACACAGATTCCCACATCATCGTCTGGTTCTTCGCCTTCCCCCGTACCTTGTCCTGCTACACTCGGAGAAGAAGCAGTAATACGTAATGCTTCTAATCCAGCGTCTGTTGACCTTGCGAGAGGACGAAGTTGTCGAGTTCTTTGTGCGGCTACTTCATCTCTGCCGCGCTCTTCTGACTGAGAAAATTGATTTTAAATTATTTGTCATTGATTTATTTATACTTTCAACTATGTTAATGTTAAAGTTTAATTATTAACCTTTGCTCTCATATCTTGTCTGTAACGATGTTGATGCCTTCTTTCCCCATGAGATCGGTCTTCAGATCTATAACGTTTATCTAACTTCTTATACAGTCTTCCTGATCCATGTTTACCTCTTGGCGAATCTGCAAAATCGTCTGGCGGTTTAACTATATCAGGTTGGAATTTCTCACTTGTCGCACTATCTGGCGCTTCTTCAGTTGTCACAATATCAACCTCTTTCCCACAGTGAAGACAATGAACACATTGATGATCTGCCATAGGAACTGGATTACTACCAGATTCACTATAAAATACACTATCACTCCCTGGACTAACAGAACGAAGTGACTCTGCACTAACAGCTTTCAATTTGATTTCTGGACTACTTCCGTCTATTCCTCGTCTTTTCCGAGGTGAACCTCCAGGACTCTTTGTGTATTTGTGAGGACTTAGCCTCGAACCTCTTAACGGAGGCTCTACCGTGATTTCGTCCATAGTTGTCTTTTGTTGTGATCTACGCCTTGGGAATGTACTAGGTAAACTTGGAGGCAGATTTCCAGCTTTATCTTCCAAACTACCGCTTCTTCGACGAGTTCGATGTATAGTTGATGTAGGAGATCTTGACATTGAAGCTAAATTGGGCCCTGATTTCCGCCTTGACATGTCTCTCAACCGCCGGTGTCGTCTTGGGGATGATTGTGGTTTTTCACCTCCCTCCATACCGAAACCTCCACTTGATTCATCAGATGTTCCCGGGTTGGTTGATATTTGTGGTATATCATCATGTGGCGGGGTTCTTACAACACTCCAATTTTCGGGACGAAATCCTTCATGCATACCAGGACTTCTAACCATTCCCGGAGTAGACAGTTCTTTTGATTCTCCTTTCTTAGATATATACGGTGCTGTTTCAGATATCTGACCACATTTTCTATGTAACCTAGCTGTTCGAGTTTTTCCAACTTTACTAACTCTTTCTTCAGAATCTACACTTCTTTTACTACCATCCGGGGGACTTCTTACTTTAGAAGCTTCATCTTGTTTAAATTCAAGCGTGAAACCTTTCTTTTTACGTCGTTTCTCATCTTCGGTCCATTCTTTCTTATCAACAGCTTTAACTTTTCTCTTTTCCTCTTGATAATCATCAACAGGAGACTCGTAATAACCTGAGGAATAATGTACACTTCTGTCATCATCCGAAATCGACTCACCACCTTTTCGTGAAGGCACTGTTTTATGTTTGGAATATTGGTCCTTGGTTTGATCAAGTATATCGGGACAGCTTCCATTCAGACTATAACTTCCAGAACTACTGCTACTTTCAGAAGGAGAAGACCTTGGCTTTTTTTTCCTAGGACTCGGAGGAGTTGGAAGTTTAACTTCACGTACAGGTGATATAGGAATATCGGTTTCTTCTAATATTGGTGGTGAAAAAGAAGGAACAACCATATCATCACAAATAGCTTCTCCTCTTGCTAAACTATACAATGAAGATGCACTTTCGAAAGAACTTCCCTCTTGATTTCCTATAAATAGAAATTAAGTAATAAATTTCAAATGAAACTCAACAGATATGTTACCTGTATGTGCACTCGTTACTCCTACTCCTGGTATTGATCCGCTTTTTCTGGAACTATCAGAGTTCGCCGTCACATAATCATCAGTCGTTGTTGTGCTTTCTGATATGTCAGTCGTTTTTCCTGAATCAGGTTTAGAAGTTGATGATGGTTCCACCTGTGAAAATTTTTCTGGCGATTGATCGATAGATTTATGATGAGTGTCACATTTTCCAATGATAATAGCACCCGGAATATGAGAAGAACTGTGTCCTGGTTGGCCTGATATCTTACGTTTATTGAGTTCCCATCGAGCCGGTGATCGACGATTAGGTGATAGATGACTTTCTGTTTTAGGAGGAGTCGTAACTGCTATAGAAGGTAATGAAGAGATTTGAGTGATTGATGATGATGGAGAAATATCTTTCTTTTGACGTGGAGAAACAGGAGGTGGGGGCTGGAAATAAAATGAAATTGTAAAAATATTTTATAAAATAATACGGTAGATTTAATACTAACTAAAGATTCATGATCATCTTCTAAAGCATCAGTATCCATAGAACTTCTTTGTTGATGTTGAAGTAGTAAAAGATGCTTACGCCGAGATGCTGGAGTTAATAGTTGGGCAGCTGGTATAACCGTAGTAGTTAAAGAACTAATATCTGATACACTAAAAGCACCATTATCAGTACCAGAGTCTGCGGCAGCATGCAAAACTGTCGCTTGAGATTCATTCCAATTTCCATCAGAATGGTCTCTATATAAAAGAATTATATGTACTGTAGTCGTTATATTGTCATATATACCTTAAGAAAGATAAATATAAATGTTTACCTCAAATCTAAAGAGTCCGTTGATGCAAATGGAGACACCGTTGGAACAACCGAATCATCTTCAGATCTTTTAACCCCCATTTTGTTTTCTTGGTCTGTACCTGGTGAAGATGGAGCAGATCTATGTGTTTCTTTCCTTTGTACATCTAAAAGATCAGCATCGCTAATAGATTGTACCCCATCTTCTAAACTAACACTTTTCTTCCTGTATAAGCCCCCGCATATTAAATTCTCATGAAATTCTTCATCCACTGAATCTTGAATACGTAAATTTGGTTTGTAATCAGAATCTACAGAATCTGATTTATAGTCCTCATCAACCGTTTGTTGTGTTTGTATTCTAGGTTTAATTTTTTCTAAAGAATCTTGTGCCGGAAATATAGATTTAAATTCATCTGAAGTCCCTGAATCTTGTTTTGAAAACTTAGGACTTAAAACTGAAGCAGGGTCAATAAATATGCCTTCATTTAAAATAGGTGAATTTAAAAAGTACGGCGTAAAAGATCGAGTCGGTTCTGGCTCAGTTCGTATATTATCTTGACTCGTTGACATTATTATATTACTGGGAAGTAATTCCTCATCTGTTATTTGTATTTTTCGTCGTTCTTGTAATATTTCCCCTTCAGACATTGTTTTTAGAAGCATCCGTTTTTTCGACTTTATTTCAATTGGATCTAATTGAGGTTCAAAATCAATTATGATTTCTTTTTGATCCTTAAGATCGGAATCTGATTCAGTTTCTCGTTGGTCGGAATCACTTGATCTGAGAGAGTCCGAATCTTTTGATATAGTTGTTGGAACTTGAAAAAATCCCTTTGGAGATGATATTGTTCTCGGAGATTGCGGAACTTTAGGAGATTGGGGAACTTTTGGGGACTGAGGTATTTTTGGAGAATGCGCGGATCGAGACGATTGAATTGATTTTGGGGATTGTGTAGACTGCGGTGACTGAATAGATTTAGGTGATTGAATGGATTTAGGTGACTGGATAGATTTAGGTGACTGAATGGATTTAGGGGATTGCAAAGATAGTTTTGGAGATTGTAGAGGTGGAGTTGTTGAAATTATAAAAGGAGATTTTGGTGGTTCTTCAGATTGAGTGCGTTGAAGAGGTTCATGCTCAGAAACGTTCGTCATATCGCCAAAGTCAAAAAATGGTTCATTTGGTGATGTAACTGCTCCCATTCCAAACCTATTTCCAGCTTCAGAAAATGATTTGGTCAATTTTCTACCATTATTAAGACCCCCGTTTGTTTGCGCGCCTTGAGATACCATTCGTACCTGAGATGTTATACGAAAATATTTTTTTTAAGTTTAAATTGAAATTAGTTTCAAAATACACACCCTGTGCGTAGTTCTGGGACTCAAATTGAAAGGAAGAAACTTCTTATCGACACAAACAGCAGTCTGAGTTGCTTGTGTTTTCATAGGACCTCGTTTTACTTTTTCTAAAACGTATAATTCGGTTTAGTAATACTATTTTTAGATGTATTAGACGTCTACGATAATACCTAAAACAACCACTCTAGGTGATTCTGAACCTTCGACATGTCTGGGGAAATTCGGAGGGCCACATACAGGTGGTGCAGATTTTCTTCCGTCTAAGAGCCGTTCTTGACCTCGAGATGATGCTGTTATAGCTTTGGCGTCATCAAATGACGTCAGCGTATGAGAACGAGCAAAGCTCACGTGCTTTGGCCTACATATAAATTAATATTCATTGTTTATATAACTTTTATTACCTCGTTTTCGATATAAAACAGTAGCTTCATGATTTTCAACGTGCCATTTTCACGTAGGAAGTATTTTAATGTGAATCATGTAATTGGAATTAGTTGAAATCAAAACTACTTTGCTTACGTAAATATTTCATTTAATATTAATTCAAAATTAATGTTGTAACTAACACTATTGTGGTAGAATTTTTCTAACAGTATCATTTAAATTGTTAATATAGAATATTTTGAACTTCAAAATATATATTGATGGTGTGTCAGGTCATAATATATAACTGCATTTTCTAATATGTTGAAAGGGGGAGGGTTAGTACTAAACGTTGCTAATGTGATAAAGTTTAGTGAAGGAGGGGTAATGCATTATTCATATATTGATATTAAAAAACCTATGATAGTGATAAAATATTCGTCGGAATTAATTTTTAATAGCGAACTGACAATATTGGGTGTTAGCGAATCGTTACAATTTTATCTATCAAGTTCTATGACTTTATCGATATTTTCTAATTTAATTAATTTTCTTATGTAACTAATAAATAATATTTCGAATACTATATTTAACATGTCGAATATCTATCCTTTATCTAAATCTAAATCAATTATCCAATAAATCCCAAACCATAAGACAAGCAATTGTAGAACTATCCGAACCAATCGGATTTCCCCACATTTTAATTAAAACGACCGTACAAACAAGTGTTCATCTGACCTGTGGATCGGCGGTGGTGCTACGACGGTCGCTACTGGGGGCAGCGGTACCGATGCAGCCACAGGCATGGGCGGCGGTGGAGGAGGGGGCGGCAGGTCTGGATGAGCGGGACAGGCACGCTGCCATTGCGGCTGAGGCACGGGGTATGCGGTTGGCAAGTACTCGCTGCTGTAGCTCCAGTAGTGGAGACCGTTCATGTTGTTGCCACCAGCAGACGATGAGCCGTAGCTAGAAGTGCTTTGACGTGATGATGCCCTTGATCTAGAGGTTAATTAATATTTTGTAATTCCTTTCATGTATGATTCCTTTTTGAATATAGTCTTTGATGATTTGAATATTAATGCCTTTCTTTGTGTATTGATTAGATATGAAACATGTCATAGATAGAAATAAAAAACAATAAATATATTAATTATAACGTAATACCTACATACAACGTTAATATTCTAGGAAGCAAAGGTATCGATTATTTGAGCAGTGGAATTTCAAACCATCTCTTGTACATTTTCCAAAATGTTTGGAAACTCATAAAAATGTTGCTGTGTTCTAAAAAGAGACGTTAAAATTTTTTATTAGATTTTCAAACTCAATTTTTTTTATAGTTTTTAAGATGTATTGAACAAAAAAATCTTTACTAATATTCACAGGAAGCCTTATAGTTTAAAAAAAGTTAAAACGAAAAAGTGGACAAGGGACGTTTTGAATTTCCATTTCTTATTTCAATATCTTGTGTATTTTATTTTATTTAATATATTTCTTCATCTGTAAAGTTTTTATATTTTGATAAAATAAATAGAAATAAGCATTCTCTGGTATTTTGAAATTATCTACAGTTGACCCAGATCGACCGAATTTCGTATCACTACGAGATTTCTCATTGAATAAGTTTCAAAAAAGGTCCAGTAAACATTTTTTCTGACCTTTAAAAAAAAATTGTTTCATGCGTTAGAAAGGGGTCATGAAAACGTGTTCCCTCATCGGAATTATTATTTATTTTAATGTACGTTTTAGTGAAATGAAGCTTTAAAAAATCTGATGTTAAAAATCTCAATTAACTTGAAAATAGAAGCCCAACGAAATAAGATTACTGGACCTTTGAAATAGGAAAAATATGAATAATGTAAACATGTGGGTGTTAAAAAAATACAGACAACTACAAAATTGGAACGTAAAACTTATTTCATAACATTGACATTAATACATAATTTAATATTCATGAAAAGCATGATTCTACCTTTTTTATTTTACTAAAAAATTCCTAAATTTCACTAATTATTTCGTTTCAAAAAGTGTCTTTATTTAACAAATCGTTATTTGTAAATTATAGATCTCTTGTTAAAAATTTTTTTTAAACTGCTATCATAATTAAAATAATTCCAAATCTGTTTTTTGATGGTATGCAAATGGTAAACAATTTCAGTATAAATAAAAAAACCAACTGTAAATGAAGATAACAGTACAAGGGCTTCTTTCTCATGCAATTTAATTCTAGTAGGAGGAAGTGTAATTGCAGTCTGGCAACAGTTAAAAGAAAAGAGGCGGATTCAAATAGTTAAACATCAGATTCGTGAGTACCGTCGACTAAGAACTATAAACGAAGATATTGTGGTTTTTTACCACCGAAACCAGTGGTTCTAAAACTTTAACTTTAATATCTACACTTTTGACGTTATATTTGTAAATGCTCTTGAATTAATTCAACAGAAAAGTATGAAGTATCTATGTGTTTCTCTCTAGAACATGCGAAATCATTTAGACGTGTCTCTCTCTAATTCTGCTGAAATATTATTTTTTACCGTTTGATTAAAATTTATTTCTGCCGAGAGAAGTATAATGAATTACAAATTCGTTTTTATTTGTTCCCATATTTACCCAGTTTCTTTGCAGAACATTGCACGCATTTTCAAACTTTTAACACGATTTAAGTTTTTTATTTATTTCAGTTTTATAAATCTTAGTAATTTAATATCACTTTTGCGTTCGAAGATATATGTAGATATATATATTATTAAACGAAGATTTAAAAAATTAACAAAACATTACATTATGATAATCAACTTACCGGGATTTAATTAAAAAAGTTGGTAAATCATTTTCTCCTCTCAAAAAATATTTACAACCCAGGTCTACTTTTTTAATATTGTACCAAATCTTTGTTTCTAGGTCAAACAGTTCAATAGAATGAATACTGTGACAGACAGACAGATAGACACAGTGTTGATTTCATAAGTGTCCTTTTGTCTGATTTCAGTATGAAACACTAAAAAAACGATTGTTACAACAAGGAATCATCTAGTTTAAAGTGTCAACGTTCAAATTGACAATCCTTCAGTAACACTTTATCAAACAACAACATTCTACCTATATAATAGTCTGTGAACCCTTGACAGATGATCGATCCAGCTCGCAGCTCAGAACGTTTGGTGCTCCTGCTAAAGCTTCTATGTTGTAAGATTTTGTAAGAAATCCACAACGCTTTAGATTTTTATTGCTATGTACTATTTTATCACAAACATGTATTTATATAGAATTTATATATTCTAATGTAACAATTTTGTTTCAAAATCTTTTGAACTGTTTTTCTTCTTTTTTGAATAGGATCAAAGTGAGATATCTTTTTTATATTCTCTTTGCTTTTAAAATGTTTACTTGATTTAACATAAAATATTGAGAATATTTATTATACGCATATTTTTATTGTATATTGAATTAAACTAACATTTATTCTGCTGTATTATAGCTTAGAATGTTACAATACCTACAAAAATAATATAAAAAGGAGCTTTTAAATTGTATAGTGCTGTGTAGTATATGGATGATTCCCATTAAATACAATTTTGCTCCTTACTACCCGAATTATATTCTTATTATTATTTAAGGGGAAAAAATCACTGTGATGGAAAGAATTGACTTTAATGCATTTTTTTAAACTGTACATATTCAAAAATATTTAAGTTAAAATTCCGAAAATTGTCTGAGTTACAGTCAATTCAGTGAGGCCATATAGCAGAGCCGGTTATGACCTCAGCGTTTTTCTCGAAACGACTTTTTTCGACCTGGTTCCAGCGATTTCTCATAGACTAATGACCCGATTTTTTCTCCGTTACCGCAGTGGCTAAGTCTTTGCGTAGCCATTTTTCGAAATTTAGATATTTACTACTTTTTAAGACCGCTTGAATTAAAAAAAGGTGTTAAAAATGAAAGCGAAAATTGAAATCGTCGCCATTTTGTGAAAAAATTAAATTACAAAAACGTGCAACGATAGCTACATTAATATAGATATTGTTAAAAAAATTTTATTTTTTTCGAAAAATCATACAGAAATTTCAATGGAACCATGGAGAAAAAAATGTTTTTTTGGTCGTCTAATCGAGACTCATAGCTTTGTAAATATTTAATATTTTTTAACAAAAATAAATTGGTATAGAATAAGTTGAATGTATACTTAATAAAATGCCCTCTACCCGATCCTTAAATAAAAAGTTATACCTGAAAAAAAAATTCCCAAACATTGATAATTTTTTGGCCCGCCACAGTGGCTTTCCCCCTTAATTCATGATACAGTAAGTAACCCACTGTTTAAATATAACAATATCCATGGGAGTAAAGATCTAAAACTGTGCCAGAAATCGCCCATATTCATATTACATTAAAAATAATAAAGCTTGTATATTTTTTTTTAGCAAATAGTGACCATTATATTACGTGCTATTAACAATTTCCAAATAGTGAATGTAATAAGCCAAGTACGTGTCTGGTGAGAACTGCAGCGTTTATTGTGTTATATAAGTTATTGTGTAAGTTAATTCTCGCGAAGTTTGCCAACTTGTGTGTGTGTGTGTATATATATTATATGTGTATACCTTTTGTTATCCGGCACATTTTAGTTATTTGTTTCAACTCCAAGTTTCACGTGTGTGCCAAGTACTGTGGATAAGATTACAATCTACAAAGTAAAATAATTATTATTCAAATATGTAACAACCAGAAGGTTTACTTTTAACAGATTGGATTGTTGAAAATGTATTAAACCATTCCACGTATAATATTATCATTATAGTATAATTTAACATTAACAATCTAGCTTTAATAAAATTATTTTAAATAGTCTTAATGAAAAGCAAATGTACTCCACTTTTGTTGGTACCGAATATAATTATAGTTTATGATAAGGTGGTGTCCCTTAACTAGAGGGGAATTCGTGGCGCGAAAGAATTCCGTTTTTTTTACTTTTTTTGCGAAGTTACAATTACTAAATATATATATATCATCCACGTTCAGCCCAAACGCCTTGGACCTGGAAATGTGAATTTTTAGAGGCGTCTTTCTTTTATGTTGTAAAATTGTTTCAGATTAACAGCACAATATAAGATAAAAAATGAACGAATTACAACATAGTCATTTTTATGGTTTAATGTTATTCGGCATCACATTGTCGCTAAATCACGTTGATATTTATGTGTGTATATTATAACCCAGGCAATAAAGGAAAAAATGCAAGGAAAATGAATGAGGTGCCAAATTTAAATAGTGATTAGAACATGCCAAGATGTATATTTCCTGAATACTCCCTAGAAAAGTTTGCCCCGGAATATCCCCAAACAAGGGCTTAAAGCTTTGTATTACGAGGATTTTGTAAACGAACTGTATCTAATAAACGGAATGTTCTATCAACCTCGTCTTTCGCAGGTAATTAAAGCTACAGCATTCTTCATTATTATTTTAACCAAAAATAAATTTTAATTTAAAATTACAAACTTTCTAAAAAATTAATGTATAAGTTTTTACATGGTTTTAATAGTAAAAACGAAAATATAAATTCGCCTAGAGCGCATAAAACCCTTTATTAAATCTTAATAGTTGACAATGTCAGCATAATCTTTCACTTGTGAAAGCCTAATTAAATATTTGCTAAATTACCTGAAAGGCTGCATATCATAATAGTCTGCCGGAGTAGGTGTTTGTAGAATCGATCGAGGTCTTTCTAAACGTGCCGTGTCCTCATCTTCCGGACGTAACCAGGTGTAACGTCGTAATCCGCCCCCAGGTCCCACCATAACGGCTCCGACACCTAAACCGCGTCTCCGTAAGTACAAAGCTTCGGCATAAGCGTCCATATCTTCATCACCGTACGCGTACGTATCCATTGCCGAATATCTGAAATGAAGTACACTCAAAGGTTTCTAATTTTGATAAAAATCTACTCTACTTTTTTGCCAAATTTTAGGATAAAAAACAAGAAAATTAAATTTTAAATTTTTTTAGACAAAATCTGATGTAGTTCGAAAGCGTGGAGTTTTAGCTTAATTTTTTTTATTTTCATTTATTATCTACGTTCTTATTAATTGTAACATGCTCTAGTATTTATTTAATCCGTTAAAATCCATAAAAGTTTAGTATATAAAAAATTGCATTGAGAAAAAACAACATTGTGATTAGGGATTTTAATCTATTGATCAATAAAGGCAAGAACAATAGATTGGGTACATTTTCAGGTAAACCGAAATAACTTTTAGCCCCTGAACTGAAACCTATAGAGACAAAAAGGAAAAAACATAAGAAAGATGGAAAAATGAAATTGAGTGAAATAAACAGGTAGAAAAAGAGACAGAATGATGAAATTTTTGACGTATTCCACTTAGGAATTAAAAAATCAATATTATAGACAGTTAGACAGTACATAATAATGTGGAAAAGGTTGCGAACAGTGAGAGAAAAATATTCTTTATAATTTTTAAAATCTCAAATGTTAGCTTTATAAATTTGTGTATTGTTATTTTTTTAAACAAGCGGTGAATCGTGAGGTACAACTTCGCCAAACATAAAACCGGTATGCTACATTATAATTATGCATAAAAGAAAAGTAATATAAAAACTTCAATGTTTAATTTTCAGAAAAATATAGTCTATGCATATTTTATATTTTGTTTTATTTAATATTAAAACTACAGGTACTTTACAGTACTTTATTGCGACGCACAGTGGGTTAAAATCGCACCTTTTTTCCGTGAAATTTCTCTTCAAGTCAATTTTCAACTAATTTAAATGTAATAGCCACTCGCATTTGAAAAATCAGTAGTTATAGTTTCTAAAAATTATCCCAAGAATAGTCAATTGACCACCTTAATTACCCTTTCATCGCCTTAATCTGAAAAATCGATTAAACGAAAAAGAAGAGATACGCAATATCAACTCACCCTGTATTGATACACCTTTTTCGGGGCCAAACTATATATTATAATATAAGTTTAGATGTTACTTACTATAATATCATTCAAAATTTTAATTTTTCTCTAAATATTTACAGAGGAGATATCGAAGAAATGCGAATTTATGACACAACCTGTACATATGTAGATATATTCACACATATTGACACATACTATATGTATAATAGTACTAATAAATTATTTTTTATATTTGTGCAATATACCCGATTTATTAATTAATTAATTTATCGTTTAATCGATTTTTCAGATTTAATGGGATGAAAGGGTAATTAAGAGGGTGAATTGAATATTATTGGGGTAATTTTGAGAAACTACAACTCCTTACCTTTCAAATACGAGTGATTACTGATTACATTAAAATTGATTGAAAATTGGCTTGAAGTGAAGTTTTACGCAAAAATGTGTGATTTTAACCCACTGTGTGATGTATACATTATACTCACGATCATGCACGCACATGAATTGTATCTTTTAATCACGCTCAGACACTCACGAATATAGAAAAAAAATCACAGACTCACGCCTGAAAAAAATATGTAATAATGATATAAGTTCACAACCGAAGACTTTAAAAGCGTTCACATTACGATCGTGACCCGAGAGATTCACATGCATTATATATTTTTATCTTATAAATACGCTAGTATCGACAAGTAAAAGTTAATGTAAAAATTCCCAGAGTTTACCTGTATCACATAAAGAACTCAAAGTGAGTAACGACAATGTTATCGATTTTCTATTTCATTTTACTTGAACACTTTAACAGAATTATTTACTGAATAGTCCGCAGTTATTTTCTTTTTAATAATATATTTAAATCTATTTTAAAAATGTCATATATGCTACACCAGCCATGGGCAAAAAGTGTAAAAGAGCCAAATTTTTCAAAACCCAATAAGTCGGGGGCCGCAATCAATTTTAACTCTCTTTTTTTCTATGTACCTATTTCTTTTTTTGCCTATGTATTGGAAGATTAATATTTATTAAAATACATATTATGTATTTAAAAAATGTGTTTGTTGACAAAAATTGTAAACAATAAAAAAATTTTTTTCAAAAATTAATGTAAAATGTATGTTTGTTATAAAATTTTGAAAATGTTGAAGGGCCGCAAACAAGAATGCCATGGGCCGCGGGTTCCCCATGGCTGTGCTACACCTTTCATTGTAGGTGTAACCAAATAATTTCTGTAATGAATTTGTGTGAATTTCTCAGTTTTAGGTAAACCTTAGATACCTATTTTATGTGAAACTCGACGTAAAGGAAAATAATCCCATTGGTAAATATATTTAATTTTGATTAAAACATATAAAGAACGAAGCCATGAGTGACTGAGACATCAACACTAAGGCGGCTATAAAATGTGATAAAATTTCTTTGATCAAAGAAATATGACAGTGTAATAAGTCAACTTTTATAATATTTACGTAATATTTATCTTCTTTATATTTCTTTTATCATAGATAATGACAGTTTCTTATATTTAATCAAAATTTTTTGACGGATAAATCAAAATGGCGACTGAAAAGTGTTCGTGAACGGTTTCGGCTACGAAATTACTTATAATTTAATATATGATCAAATCTTTGATCTTTGTCAAAGATCTTTGACATATTTATTTGATAGTGTAATAGCCGCCTTAGCCCCTGAATAGAAAAATATAAAATTTTTTTAGGTGTTTTACTTTTGTAAATTATTTGTACCACTAATAATTTGGTATTTTTACAGTAAAAAATTGAAATTTTTGGTTATTTTGCTCAGTGTCATAGAACTAAAAACAACGGGTGAAGCTAGTTTAAAATAGAAATATAAATAATTTGTTTACAATCATTTCAGACAAAAAACAAAAAAGTGTATTTATTCCCTGACATATTATTATATTCCATGAAGTTCTCAAGCCATTGAACTGCAATCAGTGGCAATACAATCAAGTTAATTAATAGCAAACGACATAATCATAATACAATAACAACCCCATTAGCGATAATGATAATAATAACAAGTAAATACTGTAACGATAATAATAATAATAATAATTCGTTTCCATGCGGTCGGGCCCATTCTCTGCTTACACACACTCGCTTACAACTTATTCGCAATTACCAGAAGCAGCCGAAAACCTCATTTCGAATTCACCACAATCCCAGCCGTTATATAATAGCATTAAACATTTCTCAGCAATGTTACTATGGCGTTGTTCTTGTTTTCACGTCGTTACATATTTTCTCCATATCCTACCCCAGTTTTGATTGGCAGACGTTGTTAATATGATTGATGCTTCAGGCCAGAGAGAGGAATATTAGTAGATGGAGTTATTGTTTGGAAGGACACATTATATGTACTTGTTTAATTAATTGGGCGGTATATTTGTTGCTATGGTACATAGCAATTAATTTGAAAATGTTTTAATCATATGTTTGTACACTAATTGTGTAGGTAATAAATATAAAAGTTTGTTTTGTACTCATACTAAAAATGTAATTTGCCAATTAGGTCATCTACTATTTGGTTATAATGTATAAGTTGGCTCTGTATGCACAATAAATATATTGCACACCCAAGCAGGCTCTGCTTGGAAGTGTGTTCTATTATCGTGCTAAAATTTTTTTTCGTATATAAATTGATAAAATGAGCATTATATCTTAAATTTCTTCAGTATTCCACTTACATTTTTACATTTTCTGATAGAAAACATTACAGTCTGCATTTATACTTAGTTTAATATCGATCGGTTTTAATTTTCTGTTATAAAAATATTAATAAAGTTCAATTTGTTGATTTAACCCCCTTTTTTGATAAAAACGCCGAACTGTAGGCTATATTTCGAAATAAATTTGCACCAATCCTTTTGAATTCACTTCATCTATTATCAGAATAGAACCCTATTAAAACTCAACAAAATTGGATAACTAGAAGTAACGAAATTTGCAGTTTATTTAAACAAAAATTCATATTTTCAAGAATTATTTTTACAAATAGAGTAGTTACTCGGTAGTTCATAAGATTACCGTAAGGCGCTATTTCTTCATACGTCACTTCAAATTCCAAGTATTACAATTATTATATTGTGTTAATTAACATATAAATACATGTACATCGATACGTGCTGTATTTTAATTATTTTATTCAAAGCCAATCAATCTTTTTAATCAAGATAAAGTCTGGTAAGTTTGCATTTTTAAAACAAATATATAATGTACATATACATATACCTAACCTATAAACGTTACATTGTTGTTTCATTTTAAATGCTCTGCTAGACATCAGGTGAACACAGCTGTTATCGCTGCAATATGTGGATGTATTTATCTTTCTAATTATTATTATTAATTAATTAATTTACTTTATACATTTTACAAAAAAAATATTTTATATAAAAATTGTAAATTAAAATGATTGTTGTTTTATTACTATACATCCTAAATTTAAATAAAAACGGTAATAATCAATTGATATCAAGATTCATTGTTGATTTTCTAAAAAATCTTAATGAGTGATAAACTTCATATTATATATTTATATAATATTAATTACCTCCAATATTTTTTTCAAACATCCTTTTAAGTTTCACCAATTATATTGTATCGTATTTATTTGATATTATAAATTAATACATTTTTTTATGTTTAAGGGGTGTGCATTTTATGGCCTAGCCATAGTATTTTAAATTTGTTTGAAAGCAACATACATCACTGCTCTATATAATGACGGCATCGGTAATTCAACCGCTCTATATTATCTATATTAAATTTCGCGTTAGGAAAATATTCGTTATATAGAGCGGTGGGCCAGCCGTTATATTAAGCGAGCGTTAGATAGAAGGTCGTTATATAGTGCAGTGAGTGTTACCAATTCTGATAGTAAAAAATATTTACTTTCAAACATTTATTGTTCTTACTTGACACGGAAAGTGTCAAGTAAGAACTGATTTTGAAGACCCCATTAAAATAAAAATACCACTTGTGTAAATGTAAAATTTTGATTTTATAGGCTCAATCTTTACCTGAACGTAAAAAAATTCCATAATAAAAATATTTTGCGGGTCCAAAATTTAATATGTTTTTGTTTTTCTAAAATCGACTTATTATAATGCATTATTTAGACTTGTGGGACACCTGTATGTACCTATATTAAATACATACATATTTCACGTTAAAATTTACCTTATATAGCAGAACACAATTAGTATATTAAATGGTAGGTATATTAAAGTACATCCGTTTTCTATTATAATAATTTGTCTAAAAACAAACGGAAATTGATATATTAATTATATTACATTTTGAATGCCATCATTTCTATTAAACATGTTATAAACTAAAAGTGGATTTAGTTCACAATACAGAAGAAAATGTGCTGCAATAAATAACGTAGAACTACGTAGTATATTGTCACTTTTTCTATATTTATTCATTATACAAAATCGTAAATATGTCAGTTTGTGTGTACATTTTTTTCTCCTGTAGGATTTTTCCCACCGGACTGAATGTTACCAATTACAACCTTTTATCTCAGAGGAATTTTGAAGGTCGGTTACATTATGCTACTATATTTAAGGGTTGTGGGATGTAGGGTTAAGTTGGTGTTTTATTTATTTGTTTTTTGCTTTCAAAGTGTAACATATTTTCGTTGCATTCATGTTATCGAAGTTATCCTTTAGTATTACTAGAAAGACGTCAAAAAGAGTTTATTTCTGGATATAGAAATACACTGCGTTATATAGAGATTTTCTGTAATATTGCAACAAACTTGTAAGTACTTTTTTTCTTGTCAAGACATTGTTATTTATGAGCCAAAAAACGTTTTTCTGTAGAAATTATATTTAAAAAGTAAATATTGTGCCATAATGTGGTAGGTCTGTTCTACTTTGTTCCGTAAATGAAAAACAATTTAGTGCGAAACTTTAATTATGAACCAAGTTCTGTTTTAAAATACAAATATAAGTTTTAAGCGTTGAAGAAGTTACATAAAGGATAAATTTTTCTCCAAACTAATATTTAGACATATGTATATGACTCATACATTTTTGTAAATACAGAAAATGTTTCCATTATTCCATGTACATAATAAACATTATGTGTAGCAACACGGTTATTGCTGGTTTTGAAAAACGAGCAAACTGAAAGTTCATTGAAAACTGCGAGAGAAATATAATAAAGGCAAAAGAAAACAATGTAAAAGTTTAACACAATACAAAAATATAAATTATATATATGTATGTATATTTTATATTTTATTCTAACTGTTGTTATTTGTTTATTAAACAGTTCAAACTTTACCTTGTTCCATAGAACTGTTCATTTTGTATTAGAAGTTTTGTTTATATTATTTGTTGGCTGAATATATTCACGTTTATTATTTGTACTGAATTTTTCTGGTGTTTCAAAAATTAAATTTATTTACAATGTAACGTTGTTTCATTGTACTTTGTTCTTTTTAAATCAATTAATTAAAGAACACGAAGTAAAATTTATATTACATTAAAATTTGTACGGCAAAATTAGCATATTTCTTTTTGTTTTGAGTTGATACGTATATTTTAATTAAACTTACAGCCAACCACAAAAATATGGCAAACCTTTGTTTTCATTTTTCTTGTGGTCGAGATGTTAGTTCAAGTGGCTGCAAGGTGGAGAAAGAATTTCTACGTTTCCAGTAGAATAGATTTGTACAACCTCTTTTTTGTTAAAGGGCCAAATTGAATCAGTGAATCAGTGAATATAACAAGTGGACCACCCCCTTCTTCAACAAAGGCACATCTTTAGGTGATATTATAAATCAGATATCAAAAAACATTATCTATTTCCCACAACTTATGGCAAGAATTGTTTCAATAAGGAGAAATAAATAAACTGGAATTAATTAATGTAACACCACACTGGAAATGTATTTTCGATAAAAAAAATATGTACCCAGATCAAATTTAATTTATTACCCCCCACCCATAATACTGTGTCACAGCTAACGGTTTAATTCAGAGAATTGAAAGAAAGGACCAATCATAGTTTTTCGTTATAATTTTGGTACAAGAATTTTAAAATTGCACTTTGTTATTTTTTAGAAAAGGTTATTTTATAATTAATAAAATTACCTTAATAAAATTTTAATCGTACTATTTAAATAGTTTCGTGTTCTAATAAACGCTCTCTCTTGCACACGCGCGAATGTTCAATGCTCTCTCTTTCGCACTCACTTGCAACCCTTTTTTCGTGGTCTAATTTGTAGTAATTAACTTCAAGGTTGTCTGGGAAGTATTTATTACCAACCATGATGGCTGGCAATTTCATACTGTATTTTAATTTTAACCTTTAACAAATTAAACATGCCAGCCTTACTAACGTATGGCTACCAGACAATCCATTCTGAATAGTCTTATGTTTCGTCAGTCTATCTTTAAAATGGAATGTTCATTTAAAAGATTAATAAATTGATGGTGCTACTTACCGCATCGGATATCTAGGCATTGGCGCGTAATCTTGTCGATGGCTGAGCTCGTACAAGTTCTCATCTGAAGGCGCCTTACGTCGCAAACAGACCGTGAGCAGCGAGCCTCCCCCATCTCCATTTCCACCATTAGAGCACGGACTAAAATCGACAGCATGGCCGGATAGACATCCAAGAAGTCTACCACGAGTAGCTCGCTCCAGGACTGCCAACTGTTTGGCTGTTACACAGTACTGCTCGCGAATATCCTCCTGCAACAAAATTAGTTATTGAATTTTCAATTTTTTACGTGTCAAAGTTATGCAATGTTGCCAATTTTCTAAAACATAAAAGAGTTTATGTTAAAATACCCAACTTTAATTTTGAATTACTTAAATTCGGAATAGACAATAATAAATTCATAAAAAAAACGATTTAATTGGTAACCAACCTTCTTGCGGATAGTAGTAATAAACTCATCTTAACATTCCTCTCCACTAAAAAAATCTTAAGCAACAGATTTATCAGTCGATACCTACATATTTAAAAATTCCTGACCCCTAATCTATGGTTTCTCAAATATTATTATGTAAGTTAAGATGCTTTTATATTTATAGGCAGTCAAGCAGAATAGAGAAACATAATTACAAACTTACAATCGGTTTTGACGGTGCCTTACGGAAGCTGTTTATGTATTATGTATAGCTATAATTGTTCTCTCAGAACAGAGGAATTATCAAATATAATTGCATGCTTATGATAAAATACATAAGAAATATTAAACATGTTCATATACCGGGTGTTCCAGATAACTTTTCCAGCATGGGGATCTCAGTATCTATAAGAGATACAGGTTTGGTTAAATGAGATGAATTATTTGTAAGAAAGGGGTGAGTATTACTACACAAAAAAATATTCATAATTCTATGTGGTTTAGGCGGTATACCTTTAAATGGCTATAACTTTTTGGCAAAGTAGATAGGTATTTTTTGTAGACGGTTCTTCATAGTATTTTTTTGTGTAGAATCGATTGGTGTATTTAGATTTTTTATATCACTTTCAGTTTCCGAGTTATGAGCCCTAACTTTAGTTTTTATTTGAACGTGTTTTTTACTCTACTTTACAACGATATGTCACATGCCATACTTATTTTAAAAAAAAATTATAATGTATTTTTTTTAAAGTTAATTGTTTTCAAATAGTCATTTGTTATTTTGATTGTTGTTATTGTGATTTTTGTTTACAATTTTTGTTTTTCATGGCTCACTTAAATGTTTGTAATAAAATACTTAATAAATATCACTGGCATTTAGTACATCGACTTATTTTCAATAATAAGTATGGCATGTGACATATCGTTGTAAAGTAGACTAAAAAACACGTTCAAATATGCCATAGCCAACTTAGTGGCCCATAAGAAAAACTAAAGTTAGGGCTCATAACTCGGAAACTAAAAGTGATATAAAAAATCTAAATACACCAATCGATTCTACACAAAAAAAGTGCTTTGAGAAATCGTCTACAAAATGTACCTATCTACTTTAACAAAAAAGTTATAGCCATTTAAAGAAATTCCGAATTTTCAGTTTTTTGGGTATACCACCTAAACCACATATTTTTTGTGTAGTAATACTCACCTCTTTCTTACAAATAGTTCATCTCATTTAACCAAACCTGTATCTCTTATAGATACTGAGATTTCCATGCCGGAAAGTTATTTGGGACACCCGGTATAGGTACATACTTTTAAATCATTTACCAACAACTTCATATTTACAATATCAAAATACATACGTGATCACAATGGTTATATGTTATATTAATCTTGATTGACATTTTATAAGCCTCTCATGGTCCCTAATTATCCAACTGGCTTTCGGTGACTTAGTTTGTCAGTGTAGTTTGATAACAAAACAACGAATAATCTTCATAATAGATTTATTCAACATTATGTATTAATATTTTAAAACAAAAGCGTGCTTCGAACCGTTATTTTAAAGATCACTGAATCTGAACCTAAAACGACAACTTTGTTATTATTCGAGTTAGGATGTCGGTTAAATGGATAAAGTATCAATATTTTTTCTAAGAAGAATAATATTGTTACCAAAAAAACAATTGATAGTCGAATTAATAATTTTTTTTAAATACTGATGTTTGGCATTGTTCATCTTTTTTTATTTATTTTCATAGCACACTTAACTTTTAATAGTTAAAATATAATTAATGTCAGTTTTAATCAAATATTTCAAAGTCAACTTTGTGCCCTATATTAAAAACTAAAAAATTAAGGGCTTCTTACTCAAAAATGAAATGTATAAAAAACGTTAAAAAATTATGACCATTTAAAGAAATTCAAAATTTTTCATTTTTCCATATACTATCTAAACAATGTGAAATATTTCATTTTTTGGCAGTAATATTATTGAGATCTTCAAGCCGGAAAAGTTATATGAGACACTTGGTTTAAAAATCCCATTTATTTTTCTAAATATCTCTAAAATTTGACATTCAATTGTCCCTTTTGGAAAAATACTTAACTCAAAAAATAAGTTTTTCCAAATTCAACAATTCAAAGTTAGCATCTCTGTGAACACAAAAGACTTGTCTATCGAATTTTTTTCTTGTAATATAAAGAGTATTGATTTTCTGAATTTTTTTTAATGTCGGTAATTTCAACAGTTTACGAAACCATTTTTTTTAATAATGCAGGTATCCGAAAACGGATATCACGCTTTCTATATATGACGTTTTTACTTATTGTTAGTTCCAATTGACACGTTCTTACCTTCGAATAAAGTGCTCCAGAAGAGGCTACCGAAGTACTGTTATCGTAAGCCCCTCCCCCGCTGTAATTGGGACGTCCTCCAAGGGACGGTTGCATCCTCGAAGCCGATATCGCCGGACCCGCCATTCGACTACTGGGATAACCTGGATTCTTCGCTGGAGTGGGATACGTGGGGTTGAACGAGATACGTCTGTGGATTGCTTCATCTTCCGATGAGTAGGTGAGCACTTGCTGGGATATATCGGCCTACAAATTAAATACTCAAAGTTAGTACACTTGCTAATATACTTGGTCCCAGTGTATCAAAATCAAATTCAATTAAAATCACTACCCAAATCATGTTTGGTAAACCATACTATAATAATGTTTTGTTTAATGGGTCAGTAATTCTATTTTTACCTTCTTATACGGTCATTAGTATAAGTGGGTATCGTTAAACCGATGTTATTTGAATCGAAAGGGTATAGCCGGATAAGCATGTAAAAACTGCCCCCAGCGATTTTTGAAAGTCTATATGGCTGATCGATTTCTAGTTGAAAAATAAAAATTTCCTGAAAATTAGAGCTTGCCAACCTAAAGATTTATGGTATAATATGGAAAACACGGTATAATATAGAAAAACACGTTTTTCCATATTATACCATAAATTTTTAGGTTGGCAAGGTTTCGAAAAAATTTTCTTTTTCAACTAGAAATCGATCAGCCATATAGATTTTCAAAAATCGCTGGGGGCAGTTTTTACATGCTTATCCGGCTATACCCTTTTGATGGAAATATTAATTTTTTAGGGTTCCGTTTTTACGAATTATGATTTCTTTCGAAAAAAACCTATATAATTAATTCAACGTGAAATTGTTACTAGCATTGATCAATGAGTTGTAAATGTCATTAATTTGTTTGTTTCATTTAATAATTATTAAATGAAATCACAAACACTAAAATTCTGAAATTTAATTCGTAAAGGTCAATTCAATTTCAAACGAGAAAAAAATATATACGGTAGATACAATAGAACAAAACAGTTGCAGTTGACAAATAATATGGATGCATGTTTATTTGTTTCAATGATTTTACTTTTTACTATTAAACTAAAACTAACTGAACTGCCCGTTATATTTTGACACATATTCGTTATGAAAACAAATATAAGCGCATGAGATAAATGTCGAGGGCTCAAAGGGGGCTTCAAACAATGCTGAAGAGCAAAAAAAAGATCTCACATTATTATAGTAACCTAACCTAACACTTTATATTATATTTTCTGTTTTATTATGTTGGCACCTCGGACCCAAAATCTCTAATTACGGATCTGCATTAAACTCAAATATCTTGTTATTTTTATAGATATGTACTCCTTCAAAAGTAGCATTTAATGGATTTACAAAATTGTTGTTCAATTTAATTTTGATGTTCGTAAATTTGGGGTAAAGTGGGAAAAATTGTTGTCAAACACACCTGAGTGGACGCGTGAACTCGAGTGGGAGCCGCGGTGGATTGTCCGGGTGCGTTGAAGTTGACCGTATCTGAAAAGAAGATTTGTTATTCAATAACAACATCTTTAATTCAATTTTATTTATAAAAATAATATTTTATCTTACTTTTCAGTTATCATGTTTGAAGATAAAGTGATTTTTGCTTACGATCATGCACGCTCGTGACATGCTTTTTTGTATATTGAAATAAAAAATGATTCATTTTTTTAATATCGAAATAATTATGACGTAATGAAATTATTTTATTTATGCACTTTTATACATCGAACATAAATTTTAATATTTTGCACATAAAATTTTATAGTAAGTACCTATGTATTTTATATACGTGAATAAAAATTCTAATAATTTTTTGTTTTCTTTTTTTAATACATAAGGCGAATATTTAATCGTTTTAAAATATAGAAAATATAAAAAATCGCATTAAAAATATCAAATCTATTTGGGCCAAAGAAAGGAGGTTTAGGTAAAAATATAGAAAATCACACAAATCACATTAATTACATCAAAAATATGTAATTTTTAAGCCAAATTTAGAAGTGCAAAGTATTTATTTTTAGTGAAAACTATTTATTTAAATTTTAAAGTGATATAATTTGTTTTAAGTTCAATATATTTGTTTAATGTTGAATAATTAATTTTTCGTGCAGTATATTTGTTATAAGTGCGAAAATGATTAAATAAAAAGTGTTTCTTATTAAAAAAGTGCACTTAAATACAAGCCTTATGTAAATATTTAAAGCAAATCATAATTTGAAATATTATAGATATTTCATAATTATGTCAATACATTTTTTATGAAAAATAATTTATGAATACTTTATTCATATTATTTTCCCTCATAGCTTTTACTTTAAACGGAAGTATACTTTATGTATCATATAAAAATATATTCTACAAAAATATGATTTATTACATACGTATACTAACATAAGAAAATATCTCAAGAAAATACGTTAACAAATAAAACAAGTAAAATTCCGTCTTTTTTTCACAAGTTACATTTTTATTAACTTTAATCTTCTTGTTAAACAAAGAAACATGTAAGTTTCATAACACGCTACCTAACACTGGAGTCAGTGTGCTCCGCATAAATGTGCTCCGTAAAGTCAGTGGCGTATCATTTGTTCTTTAAAATAAATATGTAAAAATCTTTAAAATATTTCAGTGATAATTCATTAATTGAGAAACATTTATTAGGAACCACCTTTTATAAATCAAATAAAATTATTATTTTAATCATATTATGAATTTTTAACAGGATACTCTGAAATATTTATACATAGATAGTTAGAAAATGGCCGCCATGAAGTTTTAATAATGTTTTAGTACGCGGAGAAAAATATTTCATAATAATCACTCAATTTTTAAAGAAATTTTCCTATTATTTGACGTAGTAATCTTGAAAAGGTTCAAAATATTGTAATTCTTGCTAAGCCACGTGTTACTTAAGTTACAATACGTATTAATAATTTTTGCGTGCAGGATCGAAATCTATATTATTGGTATAGTTTAATTTGTTATACCAATAAAATATAATAGAGATTTTAGAAGTTTCTCAAATGATAGTGCATGTTAAAAATGATAATATTTTTTGATATAAAATTGAAATTTTTAATCGGCAGCTGTAATTTTTATTAAAAAATTGACTCCATTTTTCTTCGTGCATACAGGGTGTCCCAGGACTGTGTCAAAGCTCAATATTTCATTTATTATAAGAATTGGAAGAAAACTTTGAATGCAAAAGTTGTCAGGCTAGAGGAGCGGCATAATTTGAAAATAGGTACATTTATACAAAGTGATTAAATTTATATTAAAATCTTAAGATTTTTTTAAAAACAATACAACTTTATTATATTCCATAAAATAATTAAATTTTTATGTTGTTAAAGTTTATAAGTTCTATTAGTTTGTTAAGTTATTTTTAAGCGAACTGTTTTAATGATTATAGTAAAGTTGTATTGTTTTTATAAAACGTCTTAAGATTTTAAAATAAAATAAATAACTCCTTAATGACTGGATTTAGGTATAGAACATAGTTTGTAAAATGTGTTGAAAATTGAACAGGCAATTCGAAAATGTAAAAATATATAGGGTATTCCATTTGAAAATATTGAAAAAAAATACAATTTTGTAAGTGTTTGACATAATATCGAAATAATAGAGAATATGCCAAAACTACTTCCAGCAGAGAACAATTTTTTTGTGTTGTAATTAGAAAATTACAAGGTGTTGAAAATACTCCTATTTTCTTACAAAATTGGTCATAATTTCTAAACTACTCTGTATAATCCCATACATGCTATATCAAAATAACCAGAAAAATTAATGCTTTGAAATTATCAAATAAAAATATATAGTTTGTATTTAAAAAAAACATAACTTTAATTTGTAACGCAGTTATGGGGCACTCTGTATAAATGTAACTATTTTCAAACTATGCCGCTCATCTAACCTGACAACTTTTGCATTTAAAGATTTCTCCCAATTCTTATGGTACATGAAATATTGAGCTTTGACACAGTCCTGAGACAGCCTGTAGATAAATAAATTTAAGATTTAAAAATTTTTAAATTTAAGATTTCTTAACGATATATTTCATGAATCAGTCATTTTAACATATGTTTACATTAAGTATTTACATTAAAAATTATGTTCAATATTTCTGAGATATATTGCAGTTTTATTACATACTAAAAATAATTTATATTATAAATACTTACTCTGAGATTCTGAAGCATGGACATTTCTCGCCGTGTCCATTTCTTGCTAGGAATTCTATATTTAAAGCATCTCACGGATTATGTACGTTTATATCTGGAATAAAAGAAGAAAAAAATATAAAAACCGTGTTTTTTTCATATAAAATATGGCCTATTCTTAAAATATATATACGCGCATTTACATCCGAAAATTTCACATTTATTCACTCGTACAAAAATAAAATATATGTTTTATAAAAAGTATTATACTGTTGCATATCAAAATGTGAAAAATTAATCCCGGAGTTGGTATTCTTTATTGAATTACAAATAAAAATACATTCAAAAAAATTTTCACTTATTTTATTTTACTCTTAAATTGTTTTTTTTTTTTATATAAATACTAACACAGGTCTGTACATATTTTTATTTCAAAAGATACAAGAAGTATAATGCTAAATATATTTTATCATATTATGCCCCTAAGGAACAGTGTTACTTCACCAGGGCTAGATACGTGCTTCAATATCGACCCGAGTTAAAGATAATAATGGATCGGTCTGTATAAATTTATTTCAAAAGGTACAAGAAGTAATGCAAAATATTTTTTTATCATATTATGCCCCTAAGTTACATTGTTTTTTCACCAGGGTCAGATTCGAGCTTCAATATCGGTCCGGGCTAAAGTTCATGGAAAGGACCATATACACTCATCTCTCGATTTAGTAACCTTCAATTTAATCACCGCTTGATTTAGTAACGGGCCAAACGCGCGATTAAGTAACATTCCCCTATCCCCACCATAATACTACCGTGATTGCTATATTTCTGTACGAAATTTAAATTTACTAATTAACGTTGAGGTCAGCACGGTGGTGGGGGCCCCTCTCGACGTTCTTAAATCAAACGGTTGAATTACCAACAACGTGATTAAATCGAGCGATGAGTGTAAATTTTGTTTGAATTAACTGTTTTACCGACTATGTTTTGATTTATAAGTTATGATTTTCCTTCTTAATTTCTTATCTTTAAGTTTATATTTCCATAACAGTTTTTTTAAAGAATCTTTGTATATTAGGCTATAATTTGCAACGTTTTAAAAATCTGTTTTATATTTTGGTTGCCTACCAGACATTTGCCCGGGTGCCCGCCGACCCTATCCGAGCCTGCACATCATTGATGTGTCTCAAAGCAATATACATAATAAAAAAACCTTCTCTACCCCGTAATTAAAATTTTTCATTCAAAATTTTTTCTTACCCTCTGGCATAAACTCTCAAAGCAAATATATTTTTAAAAATGGTTTAAAATACTGTTAAAATGGAATACGAACAAAATGCAGATTCTCAAAATGTCTACATTTCAGGTTGTTGATTCTGTAAGTTTTTCTTTTTCCGATTTTGGAATAAATATACATATATTTTATATCAAATAATATAATAATTATATGCTCCAAGAGTGCCTTAACATTTTCCGGCCCAGAGTATTCAAATGCCAACTCATACATATACTTAAAACGCAAAATTTGTTAAACATCTTTATATTTATACAAAAAACAACTTCGTATTAAATTTCATAACCCTAAAGAATACTTGTGTTCAATTTTCTTTCAAGAATTCTCAAGTTAATAATGTGTGAAATTGGTTAAAAAGATTTCAAGAAAGATATTTTCTGTTGAAATCTTTAGAGAGGATCAATAGAAAATGTCACATCTGCCAACAGAAGTGCCAAATGTATATTGTATAATAATATTTCATAGATATTCGATATGTTATATACCTACGTGTACGTGATACATCAAATATTATATCTACAAAAACATCAAGAGCTCTGTTTATAAAAAATGTATACAATGAATTTTTGATTTAAGGGATCAACGGAAGACAGTTTTGATATTGTATGTAGATTTTAGTAATTTTTACTTCTATTAGGAAATGGAAATATAGGGACGAAAAATCATGTTCGAGATACGGTCAGATTCTGATTGTAGATCTGTTCAAAACGTTAATAAATAAAAAGGTTTGTCTCTAGAGTTTTGTTTCGTTCACGATAACTTCTGTAAAAAAGAATCGATTTAAATATTTTTTTGTAAAACAATTGTACCCATAATAATAATAATAACGTCTATAACAATGAAATTTTTCATATTCAAAATAAATAAATAAACATATGCCACACAGAAAAAAACTGCATTTAGTAATAATAATTATTATTAATCCAACTACATCTTGTTTTGTCCAACAATAATATTGTTTTCGTTATTTACAAAAAAAGGTTTTCTTGGCTCAAGTCAAGGTTTCTACCCGAGTAAGTGATACCACAGTACCTTCTCGTGCTAAATTCAATATTATCAAATAGTTTTAATAAATACCGATATTGTATTAAGACGAACTGTCATTGGTTAGCCATTTATTGTTTATAAAATTTTATTAGTAAAGATTAATTTTTAATGTTTTCTTTAATCAAAAATCTGCATTTTAATACAATTGACGATGGCTAGAATTTTATGAAGCAAGGTTTTGTAAATAACCTTTCTTATAGAAAATTTAATTATGTACAAAAAGATACTTATAAATATGTCCTAAGCATGCGTTGTTCTTAATATATTTTGAGATATCTGTCCACCCCCTCAAATATTTGAATCAATAATGTATACATTTGCAGTTTAATTATATTCTACATAGATACGTGACATTTTATGAAACATAATGTCAAAAATAACACGCATAAAGGGGTAAATTAATTATATAAAGTGGTTACTTTTAAAGCAAAGCTCTGCCTTAATTAAATTACTACATTAAATTAATTTGTTTCGTTATCAAATTTAATTCAAAACAATTAATAACTAGTACAAATTATCTCTAACCAAATATTTATAGAAAAACGTGTTTGAGGTGGTTTTTAGTCAACAGTTTAGAAGGTCTAAAATCAGTTATTCCTAGGTAAAATTCAATTAAGTCTAAAACTCAATTTTACCCTACCTTCTACTTTATGTATATATGTACATTACATAATATGTATGTATATTGTTCATATGTATATGAACAATCCATATTTCCCTACATTATTAGAGTGTTATTAATATTAATTGCTGTCTAATAAAATCTAATTATTTTAAATTGAACAATGTTAAAATATAAAGTGTGTATAAAGTACAATGTACATATGATTAAATATAACTTTACATCTCACTGTTAGCACAAATATATATAAATATATAATACAATGTATTTTTTTACATATAGCTAGTATGTATTCCCTGGTGATATTAAGAGATAACCTCGGGAGTATGAATGTAACGAATTATATATGTTAAGGTTGATATTTGTTTAGCCGGTGAATTCACTAGCTGCTAGTAAATTCGCCCAGTTGAAAACAAAAGTTGAAAGCCGGGCTACTTTACACGCTACTCATTGGCGTGTGGGCTTGTTAGCTAGTAAACTAGCCGTGTGTCATCATAGTTGTTAGTGAACTAGCTGCGAGTATCTCGGTGATTCTTTTTCATAACACGTGGTTTAAACTCGATAGCTATATACATAGATGCTACTTAGCAAGTGGAATGTTTTGTGTGTCAGTGTCACCATCACTATCGTACTAGTTGACTCGCTCGCTTCTAAACTCGCCTTGAAAGCTTATATTTTCGATATTAATAATCGTAGAGCAATAAATAAAAAGCTAATTTTACCCTTACATTCATTCTTCAACCCATAAATAGAGTAGCATAAAAAAGGTGAGCTGAGGATTTTGTACATATGTAGGGGAGAGTCGGATAGCCCCGGACGGCGGGTAGCCCCGGACATTTAAAGTTCTAAGAAACCAGCCACGTTGCGTAAGTTAAATTTTATTTTTAATATGTGCCCTCAAGAGTAAAAACAAATACAACTCAGTTATCACGTGGACGTCGATTGGTTTGCACACTAGTGGATGTTGTGTTTCCGGCAAACATTTTTTGTCGCTCCTGTCAAACTTCATTATAGGTTATTAAATAGAATTAGTAGGTGTGCGCACTTGTCTAATGTTTAAAGTTGTAGGACATTTGATATATTTAAAGTGTGTTAGTGTATTTGTAAAATTTCTTGTACAATTTAAGAGTTGTGTTTAAAAATGTTGCATGATAGCGATCGGGTACCCCCGGACACGATAATGTCGGGTACCCCCGGTCAGTGTTTTTAGTTTTGAATTTCGCAGTATTGTTTTAACGATCTATGATCCAATATTACAAGGTCTGCTGGACAGTTAATTTGTTTTAGACTGTGACGTCATCGCCAAGAAAAGGTTTGACATAGCACAAAACGGGTTCAAATGCACAAGAATTTATCCAAAAATCTTTACTGACATTGATTTTCAGTGATCAGACGTTGCACAAGAAGTTGCTACTAATGAAAATATTTCCAATCAATCTTTTGCAGCCCATTCTTTATCGATAGTGCCCTTTACTAGTCGAACATCGCCTGCAACTGAACCAGTACCTTCAACCAGCACAACAAATTTATTATTTAACGTTGGCTCGAAAAACCCAAAAGAATGAAATTTCAACATCTTCACAATATAAAAAATATGTAGAGGACTAACAGAAAAGTAAAGACAATAAAAGGACGAAGCAAAAAACAAAAAGGTAAAGGCACTAAAAAGACGTTGTCGGCAAAGAAAGATATTTAAAGTCTTTCTGAAAAAGATTGAGGAAAAAAGATAGAATTAATCATATGTGGAGAAACTTTTGAAGAAGACTGGATTCAGGGGCTACCCGAACATCCCCTATGTATATTTCTTCCATATGTCAATTTATAAGCAGTTTGAAAATTCGGAAACCAGACCATAGAATTATTTTAGACAGGTCCATATTAACTATTAATATTTTATAATAAAAATATATTAAAAATTAAAAGTATATTCAACAGTTTTTTTAATACATTTTTTGGAAGTGGGAAACTTCTGGTCAAATAATAAACTTCCAACAAAAGTTTTTTTTTAAATATCACAGAAAAAATCCAATACGACAAGAAAAGTTCATCGTACGTAATCAAGTACGAAACTGGAAAGCAGATTAATAAAACTCCGTCAATATCTTCTTAAACTTGGAGAAAGATCTTATAAATATATTATGTTGTAACACCTTCTTAGGATAGCCATTAGGGTAATCCAATTTAGTTAATATCTGAAACTATTTTACTAAAACGATCCCTGAGTATTCCAACTCCATAAAGCTTCTTCGTTTATGTTGATACACAAATAATTGAAACTGTTCTTCAGGCAAAACTTTGAGAAAACTGATGAAGGGTAATAATCGACAAATGACGCAAACTTTTCAACGAGAATTAGTATAAAGAATCTATAAAACCGAATTGAAGTTTTAAAGTAATTGTAAATAAACAAACTGGATAAGTTTATTATCTGTTTACTTAAATTACTGTTTTTAAGTTTATGAATTATTTATGGATCTTTTATTCGATTAGAAAACATTTCATTTAAATTAATTGCATTTAAATTCATGGATTTTGTTTGATTTTTAAATTAAGTCATTATTCAATCTACCTATTACATGATTATATTAAATTTGTCAAGTGCGAGACGAACCTCGTTTATTAACGTACCGTACCGTATAGTTTTTCAAGTTATTTAATAATGTTAAGGATTTTTGAAAAATAAAGTTTTAAAAATATAGATTTTTTTATTTTACATAATTCTTTACTACATTGCGGTTTAGGCAGCATTTTGCAAAATAGCACGCTGGCGGCAAATTTTTTTCAACATAATTTTATATTATTGTCACTGCTTATTCCTTATGTTACGTTACGTGAAAAAATAATTACTAAAACCTGAGCAAATAACATATCTATGAATTAAAAAAAAACGTAAATTGGATAAGTAGTTATCGAGTAATAAGCGCAATAACGGATAGACAGATAGACAGAAGTTGCATTTTATAATATGATACTATATAGCACAAACAAAACTATTTAAATGGGTTTAAACCTTTAGCAAAGTTAAGAAGCAATTTATACCGAAAATACAATTATGTAATAATTTACTTTAAAAACTACTGGGCCGATTTTGATAAAATTTGCAACAAAGTTTTTTTTAATCTCATAAGTTCTATATGGTACAAATAATCACGATAACACATAAAACAGCTGAGCAGTAAATAAATTAGCTGCGCATTTCAAAAATTTCAGTTCTAGAAAACAGTGGAACTTGATTAAGTGGGACTTGGATAAGTGGGAAACTTAATGACTAGAATTCACATTGAGGTCCTGTCACCGGCACCAAAATACATCTATTAGTGAGACTTATAAAACTTCTCTATTTGGATTTTCATTTTTTAATTTTTTCGATAATTACCTCTCTTACTAGAATAACTAATTGTAAGGTTTATTATCTCTATAACTGAGACACGAAACAAAATTGAAAAAAAATGTAGGAAAAAAATCTCTTGTCAAAATTCTTCGAACCAACTTATTAGTGGGACCCTCTGTAAATGAGACAATCACTTGGATGAATTTGGATATCTGAGAAACTGGGTAAATGAGACACCTCTTTAAGTGGGATAAAATAACTGGTCCCTTGAGATTCCAGTTAACCAGGTTTCACTGTATATGTATAATATAATATTTTAGCATCTAGGATTATTTTCAACTTCAAAATAAAGTACTATATAGATATATAGATAGTAGGAGGAGAATATTAAAAACCTTATCATGTACCAGGCTCTGTAAAACTTTAAAACTAAGAAAACAGTTTTCGAAGAATGAAACAAATTAATGTCTTGAGAAGTTGCAAACCTCAACTGAAAATTTCAGTCATTTGAAGTTAACTTACTGTTATATTTTCCCTACATTTATAATTTCGTTTTAAATTAAAAAAATAATATTTAAATTACTTTCTTACCACCTATTAATTGAAGCATCTTCATTTTAAAATGAATACAGCAACAAAGTTAATTTCGAAATAAAATGATTTAATAACTACGAGCTTAATTAACAATCATACCAACGTTAAATAACTAACTCCCCTAAAAATGTTGGACATTAATAAACTGAATTCGCATCAGGTACATTATTTTAATTGGCTGTTGATGACATTTGACCCATATACTGTGTCCTACATAGTCTGGGGCCGGGACTTGATAACTTATCGACCGGGATGATATAAAAGCTACAGCTGTCGTGATTCGGCGACGTGTCTAGCCATAACCAATGCAGGCCAATATGATGGTCAATATTGTACAGATATGAAGGTAATAATATCACAACGTGTTTCTTATGTTTTAATCTAGGAAAATCTTAATCAAACTGAAGCAATACGTTTCTCTAAAACTGAGTTATAATAGTTATTTCACTAATTGAATAAGTCACTTTAAATTTCACTAAAAGAATATTAATTTCGAATTGAAAATGGCACCATTACGACATTTATTATTCTTATTTCGATTTGTCAACGTATACGAATCAATTTGAGTGAGTTATTAACAAAAATCAGATTAGGTTATTCATGCAAACTTTGAATTGAATAATAATTTTTAGTGTGTTTGCAATAAACATTTTTCATCAATTTTGATTCTTTTATAAATTAGCTAAATTAGCTTATATTAATTGACATTGAAGTTAGGTTATGAATGTTCAAGATTTTATTGTCATATTAATAAATACCTAATATAATGATTTTTTTTTATTGTTGCAGTTTTTTACATCAAAAATAAATCAAATAAAAACCTTAGATTATGACATAGATTAAGAACTGACTGTTCAATAATTCAAGTAATGAATTGTCGCTAGTTGGTAGTAGTATACTTTTAACTTTTTCAATTATGAATATTTTTAATTAGTGAATATTCGAAACTGGATTGTAAATTCAGCCATTTTTGCAAAGCGGCTATATAGCCATTTTGTAAAATGTTGATGCACTAATAATATAAACGTTAACTGTCCTTAATTAGGGCAAACTATTGGGGGTGAAATATAGCATATTAGAGTCGGAAAACCTAGACAGTTTTAAAAAAAATCGGGTACGATTTCAGTTTTATGGTTTCGTTCCGTTTTTTATAGGAAAATATTATTTTGGTAACTGAAATGTTATCGTAAATTTTTTAGAAATTTTTGAGAAAATTGGGTAAATGTCGGGTATCTGTTTTTTTTTTGCATATTAAAATGATCCGTCAAATAAAATATGCTCTATTTAAATCTGTAACTAATTTTATATAGCTAATACCGTTTCTGATTATGAGATAATGCAGGTTGAAAATAAACTTTATGCGTAGCTTTACCCACATTTTATATAAAAAACGTGTGTAGTGACATAAATATTAAAATATTTAAAGTTAGATATATGTTCATACGATATCATCTCCTGCGGTCTTATACATATGTAGAACTAATTGTCCAAACATCATTTTGATTTATATACATATTTCTTATAGTTTAGACCAGAATATGAGTTAAATGGCAAAGGACCACGTACTCATTTTTTATTCGCACAGTCATTAGCCCCATGCACCTCTGCGGTTTAAATAATTATTGATTGATACTGAAAATCGATAGCACTTATCAATACCAAACCAATCATCACATTTCATAACTACATATGTATACTACGATGGGTTCTCTAGATAATTAATCAAAATATATTTGAGAGGCTACAGCTTCCTTACGAAGAATTTTCGGATACATATTCATATAAAATTTTCTGCTTAAATAAGTTCTTGATCAACTGTTCAAGTTCGTTTACTCTGTATGTTTAAAATAATAGCATTTCTTGATCATTTAAAATTGCTTGTCTATTTAATAAAGCTAACAGCATTTTCAGCAGTTAAAATAAATGCATATGTACATGCTTGTAAATAATGTAATGTATGTAGAAGAGAACGCAAATTGTACATGTATTTATCTTCCTAAACACGCAAACACATTTTTCACGCCATTGCAGTTGTTAGTTGTTTGTTTTTCCAGTTAAGAAGTCTAAATCAACTGTTTTGAGGTTTGGATGTTTACGCCAAATAGAGGTTGGGTTTCCTGGCCATAATTCTTTCTTCTGGGAAAAATACTTACATTAGTATATTTATATGTGTTGTTTGAAATAGAGTTTGTTGTTTTGACAGTATACATATATATTCATAAAGAAATTTTAATGATTATGCTTTATACATATGAATTATACAAATTGTCCCGAACGTAAGGATCCATAGGGATTTCTATTATTTTTTTTATTATGTTGCAGGTTTACAGCGGACATTTTGAACATATTATGTAATAAACTTTTATTTTTCCCTATAGGATCTGACAGTAATTTATTTATATCTCCAAAAATATTTCATGTGGGGATATGTTACATTCGTATTGTTAGTAAAAATAAAGAAAACCGACTTCAAAAACTATTGAATTTAATTATTACCTATATACTTTTTAGTCTTTTTAGAGATGTTTTAGCAGTTTCTTTAAGTTTATTTTTATTTTTATTGTTACTGTTTTATCTGTTTGGTATAAAACAATGTAGGGTGTGTGAGGCAACATAGGGGAGGGGATAAACTGGTACATAGATACATAATACCTATATACACTCGTCCCTTCGAACAACGTAGGCATCGGTAATTCAAAAACTCCCAACAACGTATGCTAGAGGGGCACCCACCACCGACTATAACGTTAATTGGTGAATTTAAATTTCGCGCAGAAATATAGCAGTCACGGTAGTATTGTGATAGGGATAGGGGAAAGTCGTTACATGGAACGGTTGGCCAGAACGTTGTTTAGAGGTTTAGAGGTTTGACCCATTTTAAAAATAATTCTTTATGTTTTGTTAGACCAAAATAAAAAGAATTTATATCGTACTTTTTTTCTAAACCGGATGGTTTCTGAGTAAAAAAATATTAAAAGTTCAAAATCTCGAATTATTTTGTTAGATATTAAAAAAAAATTGTTTTCAATGAAAGATTCGTGTTTTTCACATAAAATAATATTACTAAATAAAAACTATAGGTTCCTATTAAAAAAATGATGCTGACTTTCATATGACCTTAAAACACAACCTTAAATAAACCTAGTATGTCTATGTTTCCATCCAAACCGTGCAACTTTTATCTGAAAAGTTTTCTGATAACATTTCACCATAAAAAGTTATCAGAGGTGTGCACTTAAAGTATATATATTTTATAATATCGGCTTCGCCCGCGCTGTTTTCATTTTTAGAAACATTTATATATAATTTATAAATCTAATAGCATTTGTATTGTTTACTCCGATTAAGGAGTATTTTAAATTTAATAGAATTATATTTTCCCTTAAATTCACTCTTCTCAAGGGTTCTAGGTCCAAAGCTTTGGTTTAAGTCACTTTGTATATATGTAATTAACAGTGAACGAATTATATGTAAGGAGATATATATTAATTAAATTATACACCTTTGAATACTTGATAGGATATGTATGAAGTAAATTTTATTAATTTTGTGTATTTAATTATCATTTAGAACAAACTGGTATGAATGCAATCGTAGATAGAAAACATCTAACCAAGTAAAATTGATTTAATAGTTAAATATCTTCCCGTTGCTTTAGACAGCTTTTCCCTCGAGTAATTTAATAATTACGTTCTTACATAATGTCAATAAAGCGTATTTTATAAGATTAAGGGAATATTTAAATTAGAAATTATAAAGGATTTATATTAAAACATAAAATGATAGATTTTATGTAGATTTAAAAAAATATTTTCAGTTAAAACTTTTTTTATTAATTGATATATAAAAAATATATATATGAAAACTGGTAATACGAGTTAAAACAAAAAAGATTAGTATTGTTCATTCATTATCAGTTATTTGTTATGAATGTATTGTTTTTTAAACTGACAATTTCATCCACAAGTTTATTGAACTGAAAGATTAACCCGATATATTTTTGTGTACAAAATTCTGAATTGACTATGTGTATAATTAAAATCTACTGAAACGTATTATAAAAAATAAAAATTGGAATAGCTACTACAAATAACTGTTTTAATGATTTTGTTTGATATAAATTAAAGCAGTAATAACCAGGAATATTGAGAACCCAAGCTATGGCTCATATAAATCGTTTGATAATATTAAAAAAAAATTATATTATTTGTACAATCTTTATTTTAGAAACAAATTAAATGGTTGATACCATGATCTAATAATACAAGGTCTGCTGTAGATATTTTGACTGTCGCCATTTTATATTTTATTGTTGATGACGTATTATATCGACAAGCAATTTTTGATATAATTGATATAATTTTGGATAATAATTGACCGATAATTAAATTAAAGAAAAAAAGCAAAACTATTATGTTAACAGTTTCGGTAGTTTATTTGTTTATATTCCGTTTGTCACAAAATCTTTATATAAAAATTCTTGGTGATGACGTCACAGTATAAAACAAATGTATGTAATAGTAATATGTACTAATTTGCTGTAATGGCAGAGCTAGTTTTTTTTATTATTTTGAATAAATTACACATGAATATATTTGTTTTATAATTTTTATAGTATTAAGTAGTTTTTAAAACGTCTCTATACAGTGCGTTCATGATGAAAGGAACAAATTCGTTTAAAATTCAGGTAATTATTTTGTGGAAAAACGCTCGGACCCGTCGATTAGTATTTTTAGTTGCGGATTTTTTGACATAAAAAAATTGTGTACAGGGTGTCTCAAGAAGAAGATATGCAGACATCATTGATTTTTTTAAATGGAACACCCTATATATTATGCCATTTTTGAATTGTATGATAATTTCTGAACACTTTTTGTACAGCATATCATAGCTCTAAAATCAGCGGTTTTTGAAATATTGACGTTTGAAATGTATCTCAAGATGAATATAATGCAGTCATCATTGATTTTTATAATGCCACAGCCTGTATTTTATGCCATTTTTGAATTGTACGGTATATTATGAACACTTTTTGTACAACATACCATAGCTCTAAAATCAGCAGTTTTTAGAATAATGACGTTTGAAATGTGTTAAATAAATATAAAATTAATGAACTTTAATAATAAAACATTCAAAAGAAATAAAATTATTCCAAAAACCACTGATTTTAGAGCTACGGTATGTTGTACAAAAAGTGTTCAGAATTTACCTTACAATGCAAAAATGACATTAAATATAGGCTGTTGCATTTAAAAAAATCAATGATGACTGCATATATTCATCTTGAGACACATTTCAAACGTCAATATTCTAAAAACCGCTGATTCTAGAGCTATAGTATGTTGTACAAAAAGTGTTCAGAAATTATCATACAATTCAAAAATGGTATAATATATAGGATGTTACATTTAAAAAAATCAATGATGTCTGCATATCTTCTTCTTGAGACACCCTGTACACAATTTTTTTATGTCAAAAAATCCGCAACTAAAAATACTAATCGACGGGTCCGAGCGTTTTTCCACAAAATAATTACCTGAATTTTAAACGAATTTGTTCCTTTCATCATGAACGCACTGTATAGCCAATTGTGTAGAATTTCAATAAATAGAGCACTTTCGGCTAGTTCTCAAATTTATCGTGTGTTAAAAACTCTATTTTTAATATCCAATTACTCAAAAACCATACGTCCAATATTTTAAATAAAAATTAGTAAAATATATGAATTATTCATAAATAACATATTAAAATTTTAGACTTTTATCTATACATTTCTCTAATGATCGAATAACCTTAATAACCACGCACAAAGTTTCATAACTGCTACGCAATGGGTTCTCGAGATAATGAATAAACACTATTTTTGAGAGGTTGTAGCTCCATCACGAAGAATTTCCGGCTTAAAATAACTTCCTTAATCTACTGTTAAAGTTTGGCAACCTAGTTCTGATATGCTGTGCGAAAATTGTCATGTGAAATTCGATTTATAATCAAAACTTTATTTAGTAATGTATGTGGCGTTTTATTAAATTACCTTTGCCTATATTTATCCTAGGCAACTTCATGTTTTTATTCTCAAAACTTTCCACTTTTCTTCTTAGAAAATTGTTCCAAATGATTCTTGCTTGTCTTCAGGGAATCAATGTCCTTGTCACTTAACACGAGCTCTCGCAGTGGCGTTGCAAGATCAGTTAAATAGGGAGGAGAATTGTATCCTTGTATATACTATTATATATAAACTTTTTAATCTTTATGAAAATATAAAGTAAGATACTGCCACCACTCTGGAATGCGTGGGCTATTTTTTTGTAATTATTATGAACCTATGTTACTAATAAAACAACTCCCTCTTTATTAAATTAATTTAAGTACCAAAATCCGAAAATGTAATTTATTTTTTAAATTAAAGCCTTTTATTATGTATATGTTTTTTTCTTCACTAACGGACAAAATAAAACAAGTAATGAACGCCCACTTACTAATGATTATAAAATGATAAGTACTACTACACAAATGTTATAAAGTAAAGAGTCATAAAATTTAAAACAATGTAAAGCATTTACATAAGAAAATACACTTTTCTTGATAGTGTGCCAAACCGCGATAATTATTTGTTCACTGTTTTTAAAGATCAGTTATCATTAAATCATTTAAATGTTTTTATAGATTAATACCCAATAATGGCAGTAGGTACAAGTAATCAAATATTAACAAATATCTCTAATTCAGTACATTGAAGTTAAAAATGTTCAACACTGGGATATTGCCCAAGACTGGTGCCAGTGCCTTATGTAGGTACATATGGGTCAGTCCGCGGTGACGGTCGTGACATTTCAACTCGGATTGGAGTTCATAATTTCTAAATAATACTAGTAAATAACATGGTTTTACCTTTTTTTCTGTAGATCTTAATGCAACACATGTATATTGAAAGAATAAAAGGTCTACGGTTATTTTACAAAAAAATGTCAACGTTTAAAGCCCTGTGACGGTCGTGACCCCAACTATTGCAAGTCTTGCATCCTCTATTCAAAATCTCAAAATATAAGCGAAAATATTGAAGTTACTTTATAATAATCATACTTTAATATGTTACGAATAAATTATTTTTTAGTACCACACGAGCATCAGGTAAATACGTAATGTATTTAACTGGTTATTTCTCAACAAACATTGTGACGGTCGTGACACGTTGAATAAAAGGATACAATAAGAGTACTTTTTGTGTGTTTATTTGCTTTTTGATATTATTAACTAATACTTATAACAATTATTTATCAAATACATCAATAAACTCATTAAATTTATAATAAATGCGGTCACCCTTAGTCATTATTGTTGGTGAAGGTAATTTTGTGTTAATTTGGTCAAACGTCACGTTTGTTATGTAATTGTCAAAGACTTTTAATAGTTTGCCACGATCATCACTTATTCTTAAGTAAGTTATTGTGATTTCACCTTATTTGTTGTCTTTTTGGAAATTTTTTGAAAATTAACCAAAATTTTTCTAATTTTCTTTTGGCTTATGAAAATTGATGTTAAATTGCTCGTTAATTTTATATTTTAGTATTCATTTTCGTAAAATATTTTTTTGACTATCTGGTATCGATTACCGCGGACTGACCCATATGTTGAAATGCTTCGTACCTATAAATTATTTCAAATTCTTGTTAAATGATATATTTACATTTTTTTAATATTGTTAATCTTTCAATGATATTTTAAATTAATGCTGAAGACAAAATTTCAAAGTTTTCAGAAGTTCTGAAAGTTTAATTGGGACAATGCTGCGTGTTTCTCATATCGATTTCTAGTCGCAATAGAGTCGTTTATAAACTCAACAGCCCTTAGAATTCATTAAATAAGCCAGAGAGTCCAAGGAATTGAAGAATATTTAGTACTATACAAGCACCATTTAGTTTATTTTTGCATTTTATCAAACATAAAATCAATTCTCTTCATTTAATCAGCGTTTTTTCGCGAAAAAAATTGTCCCGTCATTTTTTAATTTAGAATTTTAATATAATTAATGATTTAAATTTAAATTAAATTTTGGTTTCAGAGATAATTATGTAGAAAAGTTAAAACAAAAATTAAATAGTCCAATTTTCAAACGGATATAATCCTTTAATTAAATAATGCAAATATTTAACATATTGAGTTAGGGTTAAAATAATAATTTCTACAATCTTTTCGTTTTTCGAACAAACCGCAGACAAAATTTTAAATCAACTTTCAATTAAGTCAATAAATTAGTTCACACAAACTGAAAATTAAAATGACATAATTCGGGATTAACATTTCAAATGAAATATAATGTATGTATAAACAAAAAAAATCAATTTTTAAACCTTAAAAATCGTTTTTCTCATCGCTTACTTCATTCATATACTTTTTTGTGTATTTAGTACTGTAAATGTTTTTACTAATGGACAAGTTTACCTAAATGAGCTCATATATATAATATGTTTATATTTAAACCTTTAATATTCTCCATAATCCATGTTAGCTCTGATTCAGTTTACCTAGGATTATCGAGATTTTGTATCATATCTCCAGTTTTTATTATTAATGATGACACAGAGATTACAATGTTTTTTGTATTCGAGTTTTTGTTTATCATTTGAAAATATTTGTCTTTATAATAAATGTTGACAATGTTGTAATTTAAACAAGCACGTATCTAGTTTGTGTTCAGATAAAAAGAATGTGTTATAATTTTGATTTAGAACTATGTATATCTCCCCTGGTACTCGGTACTAAGGGGTAACCTCTGGAGTACGAATGTAATGAAATAAGTCACACTTTCAAAGTAGCAGTTCTTAAACTTATGTGGTCTAGGGACCCCCTTTTGAACAATTATTTTTCAGGATCCCCCCTGACAGAAAAACATAGAAGATCGATAGTTAGTTAATCACTGGTAAATCGAAATGTAAAAGTACTTTAATTTTTCCCAAACCTGTTTCACAGACCCCCTAGTCCAGGTCATTATAATTATGTATCAATGTCCTTAAATGGATTTTTTACGTGCTATGGGGGTTTGAAAAAATATTATTTATTTCTAACGGTTAATCGTTTTGTTTTTATGTTCTCTATGGTAATTAGTGCATATTATTGCATTTTATCTAAATAAATGTGATTTGAATGAAAAGTTATTTGTGAAATATAAAAAATAAATAAAAAATAAAAGTGAAAAATATTGTATCTATAGTAAGTTAAGATTCTCATTCGAATTTTTTTGAAAATAAGTTGTTATTTATATGAAAAAATAATGTTTGTTGCGTGAAATATTACTAAAAAATTTTGTGATTTCGATTTGGTTAAAAGTATGTTTATTATATAGAAAATGTTGAGAAAAGTCGAAATTTTCAAACCGCAGGTCTGTATCTTTAACCATTCTCGAGATATGGCCTCTCAAAGTTTTAGTTTTTTTAAACTTTTGAAGAAAAATGGCTGTAACTTTTGAATGTGTGGTTGAAATTAATTTTTGTTGACGAATTTGAAATCAGCGTGCCAAAATCTATATAATGACATGTATAATACTTTGAAATTCGACAAAAAATTTTTTGTGAAAAATCGACATTTTTTTAAGGTATACCCCTTGGAAAATTTTCGATTTTTGGCCAAACATTTTTTTTCGAATATTTAAGTATTACACATGTCCTTATAAAGATTTTGACACGCTGATTTCAAATTCGTCGACAAAAATCAAATCCGACAACACGTTCAAAAGTTACGACCATTTTTCTCAAAAATTTTGAAAAAAATAAAACTTTGAGAGGCTATAACTCGAGAACGGTTTGAGATACAGACCTGCGGTTTGAAAATTTTAACTTTTCACGTTATTTTCTATACAATAAACATACTTTTAACCAAATCGAAAACACAAAAATTTTCAGTCAAATTTCATGGTTAAAATTTCAACTTTTCATAGAAATTTAACTCAAATACAAGAGAAAACAAAAGGAGAATCAAAACTAACACACTAGAATAATATATATTTCTTCTGTATAGTACCTAGATTGCTTTAAAAAAATTATATTAAAATGATTTTATTAATTATCACAAGTATCACTATGAGTTAAGGTTCTGTTGTTAGATACTAATTAATCATTGGTAAATAGAAATGTAAAAGCACTTTAATTTATGCCAAACATGTTTCACGGACCCCCAGCAAAATTCCGCGGACCCCCGGAGGTAAAAGAAACCTCTGACCTAAAGTAATAATCGAAGAGCTATAAATAATACGCTAAAAGATAGCTTATATGGTATCATTTATAATAAAACGTTTCAACTCCCTATCCCTCAACCCATAAATACAGTAGCATAAAAAGTGTCGTTATACTTAGTTCAACGTTATTAATTGCAGCATGGTTGGGTGGATTTTTTTCATTGTTATTTTATACACCTCTGTGAAAGAAAAAAAGAAAATGAAAAACATTATTTATATAATTTCGCGATTTGTTACAATAATAAATATAGTTTTTAAAAAGACTACAACTAATAAAGTAATTGTATTTTTTATGCTACTGTATTTATGGGACTATTAAAGCTATCATTAGCGTTTTATTTATTGCTTTATACGATTATAAGTTCCGGAGAGTAAGACTTTTAAAATGTGACATATTTTCTTTCTACAGTGGTGCCGGGAAAGCCGTACCGTTATATCAATTTACACTGGTAGAAAGGATTTCTCAAACCAAGTAAACCTTGTTTTGTATATAACGAAAACAATAGTTTCTTAAGATAAGCAATAATCTCTTAAACCAACTATAGTATTCTTGAACGAAGGAAAAATGTAGTTGGATTAAGAGTATGTTTCTTATATTAAGAAAATATTGTTTTAGTTATATACAAAACAAGGTTTTCTTGATCCAATACAGTTTTTTTCTGTGTAGAACAAGCCATCGAATCAATAAAAATCGTGGAATTTTTGGTGCTAAAAATATGAGTTGCAACTGCATACAACCAAAACAATTGAATTAAATAATAATAAATTATATTATTATGTCCATATTAATACATTTTTGTTCACTTTTAAATGCAAAAATTACTCTTACCGATTAAAATCATAAACCAAAAAAAGGTTTATATAAGTTATCTTTTTTGATTTGATTGAAAGGAAAATGAATTAAAGGAAATTCAATTAAGTGTTCTTTAAGTTCTGAAAATTTTATAAAAGGATATTTTTCCAATAAGATTGCAATATAATTGAGTTCTTTATAAACTAACATTTAAGTTTACAAAAACGTTTTTGGCATTAGTTTTTCTACCATTTAAATTTCAACTCACATAAATTCAGGTCAGGGAAACAGAATTTCTACTTTAATAGGCAATATTTCATTGGGCTTATATCGCTTGTTTTATATTCGGTTTGGTGTGTATGTTTTTTTTTTGTTATTTTTCTTTTGACAGCGCAAGCAGTATTTTTAAATTTATTTGCAATGTTTTCAGATTATTGATAGTTATTTGTTGTATTTTATTTTTTATTTTGATTTTATTTAATTTTAAATAAATATTTTGTTACAAAAATTAAAATATGAATTGGTAATAATAATCGTAGTATGTATTGTATTTTCTTTTAATTAAAACGAAATACTTTTTATAAAGCACTTAGAAAACCTAATTAGTTGAATAAATTATGTAAATGATATTTACGAATATAGTAAAAATTATAATGAAGATTGTAGAAGTTACTCAATCGACCTATATGTTAAAATTGATAGTATTTTTTGATAAAAAATATTAAAATTTTTAATCGGCAACTGTAATTTTTATTAAAAAACCGATTCCATTTTTCTCCATATAATTACTGGATCAAATTTTGACTAATTTTGATAGCAAGACTTAAAATATATTATCAACGAAAAAAATCTAAAAAAACAATCCTGTTTCAACAAATATGAATCTAGGAAGTTCAAAACGCAAGAGAACTTTAGTTTATTAAAATTTATTTAATTTGCCTTAAATTTAGAAGTTGAAGAGGGAGTTCAATTCCCCATTACGCCTATGGATCCACGCTTATGTATCAATCTTTGATTCTGTCTAATACTTAATCTATTTATTGATCTCACTAAGAATGAAAGAAAGTTAACAATGCCGACCCTAAAGTTACTGGCGCTTAAACTTTATAAAAGCACATGTCACCCCAGGCAATTGTCAGAATTGTTAGTACTTTAAAAGTATATACCAGTCACTCAAACCTATAGATTTTTGCAGATAACAATATTTTTAATTAAAATTATACTACTTTCAACAAAATTAATTTTACGTTGGTTGGAAAACATTTTATGATAACCCGGTTATTAGTAACAGCATGGAAACAGTTTAAATTAAAATAAATACAATACTTGATGAGCCTTATGCCATATTTGGGATAAAGGAGTTATTGTATCTTGTGTTATTTGTATGTTACAGCAATACGCATGGTTTTAATAATGTTTGGATATAATATATTCATATCAACATATTTATTTTAGATAAAACTGTTTCGTATATTACTTATTTTAGACAGTTACAGTTTCTGTTTATATTATACATAGGAGACTCCATGAATTACGTGAGGAGGGGTACAGCAAAATCTCATCAAATCTCATTTAAAGGTAGCGGGGGGTCATCGAAAATCTCATGTCAACTTTTTAATTCAAAGAATATACATTATTATGATAGATAAACATATAATTTTTTTCTCCTTTTATTTCTTCAACATTAACACTTAGGTATTTAGTGCTATGGAGCAGAATACATAATTAAATAAATTTAATTATATAAAAATTATAAGGTAAATCTCACTTGAGTGAGGGGGGGGGTCCCACCACAGGGGTCCAAATTCAAAGAAAAACACTTCACGTAAGTAATAGATGTCCCCATATAAAGTTTATATCGTATAATCCAGGGCTGATTACGAGCTCCAACTCCGGCCCGGATAAAAAGTAATGGGTAGGTCCGTATAATGATTAATCTGAATTAATTGTTATGTCCATAGACGCCGACTACGAAAGGGGCTGGGGGTAATCACTGATCACCTAGCTCAGCGAAGATAAGAAATATGGAATTTTCAAACCGCAGATCTGTATCTCAAACCGTTCTCGAGGTGTCCTTTTAAAAAATGTATAGTAAAATTCTATGTATCAAATTAAAATTCGTCATAAGAATACCAACGTAAAGATAAGAAAATAAAAATAAAACCTTGGATTTCACACTGAAGTTGCGGATTAACTGAAGGAAAACTTTATTTTTTTATGTTTGCTACATGTTTAAAAAAAATTCCAATAGGTTCGTCCTTGTTGTTGGTAACAGAAACAAAAATTTCACGCTGTTAATTGTTTCCATTTGAAGCGGTAAACATCAAAGCAAAAACACCTGTCAAGTTTGACCAGTGCTTCCTCCTGTTGAATTCAGCAAAGGGAGTTAATTATCGAATTTTTTTTAAATAAATGCCGATGAAGTATTTCGACGCATACTGCATCAAATAGAAATAAATTGTTGAATGAAAATTACAAAATTACTTTATTTGAGATGTTATTTATAATATACTTTGTAGATATATAAATTGTTATTATACTATTACTGTCATAATTTAAAAAAATGACATAACCTGCAAATTAAAAATAATCTCAAAACTGATTTTTTGACAATGGCAAAAAAAAATTGTCAGTGAGCTTTTTTAATAAAAAAAATATGCAAACGTAGTTTTATTAAGATTATTTACAAGATACATTTTCCGTTACTTACTACATCAGCATAGAAAGGCCAAAAAAGATACATATTTTAGGGGGGGGGTTATTTGTTAAACAAACACACAACTCACTATTTATTGATATATTAAATTGTTTTAATTTATTTATCTTTAAATTAAAAATTGTTTAAAACTATTAGTAACGATTCAACCGAGTAAATATAAAAATGGTGTGATTGATTCGTTTTCCATTTTAATCTAATTTGTAAATAATCAAACTGCGACAAAACATCAAAACATAATTTAAAATGCAAGGAGACTATGTTTAGACAACAACATCCCAGCTGTACGGTAATTGAGCTGCAATGCAGCTAAAGGGGCTGCGGGATGTGAACTGAATTTGATACGTGTAGAGATAGGAAATTATTTATTTGCGTATTTATTAAGTTCATGCAAATTTATGTTTAAATAGAATTACTCCATGATTTCTTGTGTACTTCAAAACAGGTGAATTCCCGCGCAACTGGATGCTCTAAAAAAATTAGACATTACATTTTCATCGGTACACAGAAAAAAAAACTGTATTGGACCAAGAAAACCTTGTTTTGTATATAACGAAAACAATATTTTTTTAATATAAGAAACCTACTCTTAATCCAACTACGTTATTCCTTCGTTCAAGAATACTATAGTTGGTTTAAGAGATTATTGCTTATCCTAAGAAAATATTGTGTTCGTTACATACAAACCAAGGTTTACTTGGTTTGAGAAATCCTTTCTACCAGTGTAGTGATGAAGTTTGAATTAGATATCATAATTATCGTTGACTATTCATTTTTACACATATTTATTAGAAAATATCAAATTTTTATATAGGCTGTAGTAAATTTAGGATCTAACTTTATAAAAGTGAAAGTCTTATCAATATCAGTTCAGTAGTGTTGGTATCAACTCAGAAAAATAACAAAGTTATAGCTCCATGCATGTATCTTTATAATTGTTGATCGAATTTTAGGATGCAAGATTTATCTTGTTATTTTCGTATTTTTTTGCAAAAGTTATAATAACCTTTTCTGTAGAAATTTTAATTCTCTATAAAAATATTCTGCATAATTTTTACGTAACACGCGCTGTTATTTAGATATTTTGAAAATAAGAACTTAGGATACTCTCCCACCCCCTACACACAATTTTGATGATTTGTAAATAGATCCATTTAATAGCCAGACCTAACCAACAAACCAAGTTTCATTGATATCGGTTCAATAGTTCATGAGTTATGTATGTAATAAGGATTCAAGAGATAGTCACAAAAAGTGTTTTTCTTGACCTAAAAATGGAAATTTCAAAATCAGAAATAATCACATAGTTTCCCTATCTTTTAGATAAAGCGAGGACGCAATAACGTTGGATTTTTATAAATAATAATAAAATATAAAACATTTTGTTTCTATGTATGATAATAAAAATATATTTTTCAAAAACAAATCCGGTTTGATATTAGAAATATAAACAACAATTTCCTACATCACATTTTCTCACCGCAAATATAAACTGATTTGATATAAAAAAAAACCAAACCGGAAAATATTATACATAAAACAATAACGAACGAGAGAATTCCTTCTCCAATATCAGACAAACACATCACACATATTCCAAATATTAATATAACGCGCATATACAGATATAATATCAGTAATAAGCGTTGTATCAAATAACATATCGCGTATTTCCTCTGTCATAACCGTTCCCTCGCTCCAATAACTGGTAAAATTTCATTGTAACTGTGGTAGCTCATGAAAAACAAAACAAGGGAGTAAAAAAAATACAAAAATAATAGGAAATGTTATTGTTTTTGGTACTATATTCCGGTTCATGTTTAATAATATATATTTTTATAGAGTTTCCCATTCATGTTGCTTCAATTGAGTAATATTTTTCTTAGATTTCAGTTTTGTTTTTCAGATTTTTTTCTTTAGTGTTCTATATACCAAAGTCGTCAAAATGGAACACGTAAGAAATCAACCTTGTGTGTCTGTCTGTCTGTCTGTCACAGGAACCGTTTGATCCCACGCTACAGACCAGCCACTTTAGGTAATTGCCTAGGAGCCCAAGCTGAATAAATAATTTAAAAAAATTATCTTCAAATAATTTTGGTCCGAATATTAATTCTGCCTTAACGCTGAACATGCTATTTGAATTGCCATAAGAATTACTATAGATAAATTACGATTTTGTATTCTATGTTCAGCTATGACCAGTATTAATAAACCATTTAGGAAAAAATACAGTGATAAACTAGATTAATTTTTCTATGTCATGACATACATAATTTTTCAATTTAATTTTTTTATATATTAATAAAAAAATCTGAAAATTTTGTGTATATTTCTTGATATGATAAAACTCAATATATAACAAAAATTCTTGAAAAATACGGAGAAAAAAATATACCACGACATAGATATTTGCTTAAGCATTCTAATTTTATAATAATTCTGCAATTTTCATTTGAAAATATTGAATGTAAGCCTTTAAACATAAGAACTATTTCTATCCTTTGTAGCTTCATCTCTGTTTAATTTCGAGAATATCCCATTCCTTATATCTGACAGTTTGAATTTGTATTTGTTTCTATGGTAATATTTTCCCCTCAGGGCTAGACTTGTGCAAATGATTTTTTTTTCTTTGTTTGACATCTCGTAGAATTTAGTTTCGGAAAAATCGGCATGAACAGCCTTAAGCTCCCAACTCTCATAACGCATCACTGTTTTGACCTAGAAAGTTAAAATTTGACATAATTATGGTAAATAGTGGACCAATAACAGACCTGAGTTGTAAAAATAAAATATTTAATTTTTTGGCACTTTTTAAGGGGTTACCAAAAAAAATTGTTTATTATTTATTATAAGCAATAAAGCTATGTGAACTTCTAATTTCTTTGTTTTTAAACGATATGTGTGAACTTTATAGCTGTTAAATACATGCTACGTATTTTGTGTTGTTAATTTGTTAATAGATCACTTTTAAAATCGATAGATAACGGCCCCGATTCGGCCGAAAGTTTTTAAAACGTTTGAAGTACGCCCAGCGAAATGACGCGCTTTCAAAATCTTAGCGCCCTATGTTACTTACAGCCTAATAAGATATGATGTAAAATTTATTTTTATTTTGTGCAAAAAAGTTTTTTTTATATTTTTTTATATGAACCGCCACTGAATTTTATTTCAGAGAAATACAATCTACATAAATAATTGAGTAATATTAGATAAAGGTGGTGTGGAGCTTAGTGGTCGGCCATGAACGCAAGGGGTGATCATCTGGATTTAAATTGTGGTTTCTACTTATTGCTTTCGCAACCACAATTGTGCCCCCGACCAACCTCATTTCCCTGCCCCTCATCAATGTGTTGTGGACATTATGCTTTCAACCAGATAGTTTTTTCAATCGGTGTTTTCCCTGTGATAATGCTAGTTATTCAAATTAACTTTGTGGTAGGACAAATTGACCTACAGTCAGATTTCATTTTACGTGGGGATGTGTTCTTTATGAAAATCGTTTTTTGGTTTTTGTATGATTCAATTTGGAAATCATAAACAAATCAAACTTGAGATTTCACGTACGATAATTAACTCAGTTACATTTGTATGTTTGTCTACCTGTCTGTAAACGCTCTATATAGAGTCTAAATAGTAAAATATACAGTTTCAGAATCACTTCTGAAGATGACTCCGACGTGAGAGTCGAAACGTCAAGTGTAAGAATACGACAACGTGGACAACAGCCCGAAAAGTTAACTACTACGGACAATGGCCACGAAAGCCTACAGAAGAAAATGACGAGTATTATATTTGCTATTTTGGAGTTATACTTTTAAATATATAAAATTATCGGGGTAAAAATTTCCACAAATTATAAACCTAAATAAATATTGAAACCGTAAATCATAGAATTCTGTATTCAATGGCTACTATGTTTTTATATAAAAGACACAAACAAACACGACTTGATAAAAGATTTTTATTAGTATTTTGATGTTAAAATAGGTTTTCATAAAATATTAATAGCTGAGAACATGCACTAAGAAATTATCTAACTATTGATGAAAACCGCATAAAAATTAGGTCAGTAGTTTAAGAGTTTACCTGTAACATGTAATAAAATATAACTGCCTTTTTTAGAGATAGAGATATACAGGTATGTTAAGTAAAAAAATTCCCCATAAAAAGACTGACCCTTTTATCTTTATTGGTACCTCCCCATACAAACGAACAATAGAGACAAAAAATTATTGGAGTAATAGATCTAATGGAAGAGCGTGGGCTGATAGAAATACATAGATTGCAGTGTACCATATTGCTTCTACTAATCTTGCTATTCTCTAATCTAAATATGTTTCAGTTGTTTCCATGGTTACCACCATGTCTTGTGTATCAGCCAATCAGAACTCGTTATAGACAAAGATGTTGCGGTATCATGATCCAATAATAAAAGGTCTGCTCGACAGCTCATTTGTTCTATACTGTGACGTCACACCACATTTTTTTTAATACGGAATTTCTGGCAAAAATAATATAAATAAATAAACTACAAATACTGTTTAAATAATAGTTTTTTTTATTTGATTTAATTACTGATCAATTATTTGAAGTACAAGACACAAATTTCTTGTCGATGTAATACGTCATCGACACGATTTATATAAAATGGCGGATGTCAAAATATACATAGCAGACCCTGCTCAGGATATTATGGCAATAAATTTTTGATATATTTATCTTCATAATTGTTCATGATATTAAAGTAAATTCGGACAAATTAATATTCAATTAAAAATGAAAGTTCGATATTCAAGCCCTAATACATACTTATAGCATGGGACGGGAACGAGGATGGATTTAGATATATTTATCTGCATATCTGCTTTACTTATAAAGGTAAATTCGGGCAAAATAGTTCTTTATTAAAATAAAATTTTCGACATTCAACCCCTAATGGCGAGGGTTAGTTTTTACAATTTTTAACTAAGATCCGAGATATTTACGTTTTTTATATCTAGGTAATGAATAAAAATCAATATAAAAAAATGTAATATGTCATCCCCGTATCACGTATGGAGGGTTCTAATTAGTTTCGAAGTTTATGCGAGCGAAGCTGCGGGATTCCGATAGTTTATTTATATTCCGTTTGTCACAAATTCCTTATTAGGTAAAATTTTTGGCGATGGCATCACAGTATAGAACAAATGAACTGTTGTATTATTTGATCTTATTGCGGTATATTACCTTATATAGCTATTTCGCGTGACAGGTTTTTAACATTGTGTTACCACTCCAGTATTATTCAATCTAAATGATACGAAAACATTTTATCTCATAATCTGAAAATACAGTCTTACCACCACAAATAAAAAACTAGCTGCCGGATCCAATTTTACCCGGGGATATAAAATTAAACTATATAACGTATAATGCTGTGGGGTGCGATCCTTTAGGTCCACACAATCAACTTCCCAACATGGTATGACTAACAATACTTGAATACTGATTACTTATTGTTTCCATAATTAATATTACTATGTTATAGTTTGTAAATATTTTTTTTAATATGTATATGAAAAATTTTAATGGAATTTATCAGAAATAAAACTCACCCTTTGTATTATGAATATTAGTTTTCTAATATCCTAATAATGTCAATAATATAATGCACATTTTTAGAAAAACTAATCTGACAGTTTGAATTTTGAATTGTGTTGTTTCCAAGGCAACATGAATTATTAGATGTATTTATTAGTATGAAATTCAAATTTTGATGGTGGTTTTCATCCCTTTAATGGCTGATTGGACCCATATAAAAAATAAATACTGAAATACACGTTTCATTATTTGTATTGTATATTATTTATTCTAAGTTCCGACTAAATTCGACCAAGAAAAAAAATAAAAATGAAAAAAACACCCTTTTTACCCCCGTAGGGGTTGAATTTCGAAAAATCCTTTCTTTCAGATCATATTCACGTCAAGACGCTTCGATTAGCACCCCAACGAAGTCAATAGCATTTTTTGTTCGCGAGATTTCGTCCCGGAAAAAAAATGACACGTACGTACGTACGTACATACACACACACACACACACACAGACATTTTTCTGAAAATAGTGTCAATATACTTTAATGCCCTTGAAACATGAAAATATGTTAAAATTTTTGATTTCGATTTTCGGACCAATTACAATAACTTCCTATTGGGAAATTAATAATATCAAATAAAACATTCATATCAGATGATCTACATATAATATTCATCCCCGAAAACATTTCGTACAAAAAACACCATTACAAAAATATAACACAAAAATGAAATTTCCAAGACGTAGGCTACGAGACACCGGTGAGTAATATAAGCATCAAGTGATGAGGTGGGGGAGATGTCACGTGAACTATTGTGACAGTGGAAAAAGAGCAAGCTGCTCACTAATTGCGCAAAGGACGTCACATAAAACGGTCTATTGTGTGCTATAACCGTATGCTCTATATGTCACACCACTCACAATCCTTTTACCAGATGTACACACACACACACGCACGCACATCACACACACACACACACATACGTACACACACATACACACATTGTGTGTAGAAATGGGGATGTCAAATATCTTTGCATTAAAGGATTATTATGCATAATAAATAGGTTCTGTATGAAATTTAACCTCATTCGTCAGTCCCGGTTCTTTTTTTCCGGTATATTTTTTCTCGTTCATTTTACGCTGCTTTTTTACATAAATAAGGTAAAAGTATGCAAAGTAAAATATTATATTTTATTTAATATTCGTTCCAGCTAGCAGATGCCATAGCATGTGAAATTTAAATGTCCTTATTAGTAATTTTAATATAAAAATATGAATTTGAAAATACAAAATAATCTGTTTTAGTAGTTTTTAAAAATTTTGTATGTACGTTCTAAATTTACACAAAAAATTATCACGGTTTGAAAGCCAAATACCGCAGAATTAATTAAATGATAATTGATTTTTTTACCCTCCCCCCTCACTCAAAATTCGTATTTCAAATCCATTAACGAACGGTTTTAAATATGAAATATAACTGCCATAGTAAAATGTTTAATTTGTAATATTTACTTTAAATTAGTGTATCATCTGTATTTTATCCAAAAAATTTGTTTATTCAAAAAATTATTTTATATAAGTATCTAGATATATAAAAATCTATAAGCTCAGTCTGTACATTGAGAATTAAATTATGGAAATGTATAATAACATAAAAATTTATTAATGTAATCCATTTTGATAAAATTAGTTTTTTAAGTTTTTGCCTTTCAGTTTGTGTTTTCTGACATGACATGAAAACTATTCAACTGAATTTGATGAGACTTCCATTGTTCGAAAAGTCAGAGACTAAAAAACTAAATAATGTTCCATATTAAAAAGTAAAACAATTGATATTTTAAAATAAAAATATATATTTAAATGAAATATAAAATGTGTTACTGATGTAAAAAAATCAATTTTTTATTGAATAAATAAGTCAGGCACGTATTAAAAAATATTTATGTCCGGCATCATAAAGGGACTAGAAAATATGCTGTGTTACGAATACGTTGAAGCAATCACTAATCTAAATTTCATAGTAAATCCATAGATACGATTACAAAATTAATACCTCATTTGTGAATGCTTGCTAGCTAGATAATTTTGCTAGCCCGGACATATAATTACTATCCTGCTTACATCCATTATACTTTTTTGTGTGTTGACATCTAGCGTACAAATGCGAAACTAAAAAACTGTTTTATCGACTATCATTACAGAAATTTTTTTGTATAGGTGGAAATATTTAAAATTCGAGTAAAATTGTATAAAAATGAAATGGTTAACCAATGGCAGCTGTGGTAATATATGTAATTAGAAAATATATAATTTGTTAATGGACGTATTAAAAAACTAATACTTATTTATTTAAAAAAATACAAAGCAGGTGAAGAAATTATTAATATTTTTTGTAATATAATTTTTATAATATCTAATAAAATATTTTTCTGGGAACTAAGTACAGCCCTTATAATGCACTCACACATTTGTGTGTACAGATATTTACAACCATACAAGGGTACACATGGGGTAGTTATTGTGTTTTATACATTTTACTAAATTAATTAAAATAGTTGCTGCGCCTCTATTGTCGTCTAACAAATAGTTTGCACAATATTAATTAGAATTTATGGAAGTTATTCGGCGAAGCTTTATAGTAAACATGCGTATTCCCTCAAAACATTTTATATCACGTGATAGTATGTAAATAAATTATATATTATTACCAAATGAATATCTCTTTGTTAATTTACAAAGAAATACTAATTCGTGTATGAATTATTTATTTAAAATGGGCTAAGTATGACCTCATTGAAACGAAAATTAATAAAAATCGGCAAAATTAATTTGTGACCAGTTAAAATAAAAATTACTAATTCTTATTGTAACTTTAGTAACACGTGGCCTACCAAGAATTACAGTATTTTATACCGTTTCAAGATTACTACTATATGTAGTTAGTAAAATTTCTGAAATTCTTAAAAAATTGAGTGATTGTTATGACAAATTTTTCTCCGTGTAATGTTAGTTCCTCAAAATATTAAGTTTGGATTCGATTCATTCGATAAAAATTTTTTTGTAGATTAAGAATATTTTGGCGACTTTTCCAAAAATTTGTTCTATGAAAAGTTATAAGCAAAATAATAAATTTTTCTCCATTAATTTTAGAAGTATATAAAATACACATGTATGCAAGCTAACAGCAAAATTTTAAATACACATTTTTTAGAACTACACACCATAATCTGTAAAAGCTTTTAATGGTATTTCGAGATACGTGATTCGTTTTACAATCAATTAACTTTTTTTTGGCCTTAATTTCCCAATATACAGCCAGATAAACCCAAATCAATAAACTATATCATTGTTTATTTAGTTAATAAATAATTACTATTTCGCATTGCGACTATCTACCTTTTTCAGTATATTGATTACATGTTTATAACTTCCATATTTTATTTACCGGATATCTTTTTTCAAAATATAATTTTTTTTAAATAATATTATACTCATTATTTTATTCTACTTAAACTGATTAAACAGAATTATATAATAGAGAAACAGATTTAACACTTGACAAATATGTTTGAGGTAAAATGTAAAAAATATATAAAGTTGTTGGAAGCTAGAAGGATAACTGTGTACTTAAAAAACCAGACTGCATAATGTGAGTTTTCTCGCTAATACTGGTAAGATTGCATATAATAAACTTGCTTTCTATATTAAAGTTGTGTAGTACGTAGAGCAACATTAATCTTATGTTATTAAAATAATTCAGCAAAGTGATGCTACCACGATATTATACAAGTTTCAGAATCATATAGTACCTGCTGTAGAATATATTAAATGATTCAGACGCTAAAGTAAATAAATATAACTATTTATATGTTACCGTCAAAACCCAAATTTATGCAAAACCAAAGTAGGCTATTAAAAAACAGTTTGCGGCAGAGAATGAATCCCCGTTTTAGTTCTAACTTCGCCGCAAGAGACTGGGCCCACATAGCTGATTTGTAAAACTTAAATTCAGATTTTGCTGATAGCATATACAAGTATAATACAACATGTATACTAATATGAAATTAAGTATGATATTCAGTAGTTACGGAACCCTTGCAATTTTTTTCAAAAATTGCAGAACCCTATGAAATATTTAATTTTTTATATATGTATGTAGAATGTAGATACATATATATATTCAAGCAACACTAAAATCTCTTGAACTTTTAAATGGAACCCTAGGGTTCCATAGAACCCACTTTGAAAACGCTGATCTTGTGTATATTATAAATCGAATTATTTGTTAATTTTCAAATATGTAGTTTCGAATATCGGTGTCAACGCATTAATATTTTATGTAGGTACATCTAGTATTACAGTGAAGGCTATTTGATCTCTCACCTTTCTGTATAGGTAGGGGACTAAAGCAACAAGAAAATAGATGACCGGTTATTTCGCTACTGGCCATTTAATTCCCAGATGTCTCGTTATATTTTGATATTGCAATGGTGGATATTTCACAGTCGTGTAGGAACCAAGGTGCTTATAAGCAAAATGAAAATGGGACAAGGAATGTACAGGTGTGTTTTGTAGAGAAAAAATCCTAATATTATAAATACGAAAGTGTCTCTGTCTGTCTGTCTGAACCGATTTTGATAAAATTTAACAGACAGATAGCTTACATCCATTATACTTTTTGTGTAGTGACATCTAGCGTACAAATGTGAAACTAAAAAACTGTTTTATCGACTAACATTACAGAAATTTGTATTACTTAACCGAAATTCATCATGGGTAACAGCTAGTTTAAAATATTTGTATAGGTGGAAATATTTAAAATTCAAAAATTTATCAAATAAAGACAATCTTTAATTTGTGAAATTAAAGGGAAAACAGTGAATCGGAAAACAATGTATTCATTATGAAAATAAACTTTATGTCTCCATTATTATCTGTTTGAAAATGAAAAAACGACGTTCTTTGATAATAATACAAACATGCTATATTTATATGTGCGACTGTGTATTTAATATGAATAGTATGTGTCTCTTCTTCAAGCGACAAAGTAAACTGTCTAAACATTAATTCTAAACAAAAGCAAACATGTCAAAAGTTGTTTAAGCCTGCTTTGATTCAGAATACGTTTGTTAAAGTTATACAACAGGATAAAATTTCCTACAGAACTTTTTAAACCTTGTATTTAAGCGAAATGCAAATGTCTGTCGTATTATAACATATTTTTATTTTTAAAACATTTTTCCTCTCTAATTTATTCTGTCTTTCAAATAACGAATATTTATTTCAAATAAACGAATTTCATTTATAGATAAAAATATCTCGACTCGTTCTGGAATTTGATACTTGATAGTTTCGTCTTGTAAATATTTACGTTGGCTTTGTCTCGTACGTATGAACGAAACCGAGAAAAATCTGTATGATTTTTTTTCTAACAAAATATTTATTTTGTTTAATTAACAAATACGTTTTAAAATAGAAGAAGCTTATATATTCTCCTTTAATTATAGTTTTTTAAAATAAATATTGAATAAAATTTACACAAGAAATAAAAAAAAAAGTTTGTAGAGTAATTATTACCTACATTTAATTTGTTTGAAATTTTCATATGGATGCAAAGAGAAAAAACAATTAATTAATGGTATAAATTATTACAGTCTGCTATTTATTATAATTTAGAAAACGTCATACTTATCTCAGAAGTATGAAAAAGCATTAAAAAATTGAGAAGTAGAAAAAAATTCAGTAATGAATTTTTCATATTCAGCCTGTCCAATTTCCGGTGACGAAACTGGATATTATTTTTTAAGCAGTCCCAAAATATATACTTTACATTTATTATATTTAAATGTCAAATACAACTTTTCTTTTTTAGTTCAATGATAATTTGTTGGCAAATGCATGAAAAATTAGTATACTTTTTTTATATTAGTTAATTGTCCCTTGAGTCGAGAAACTCATTCAGACAGCCTTTATATGATTGTGATATTTGTTATTTTTATTAGGTTTAACATCTGATTTTCATTTATTTGGTGGTTATGTTATTTTATTAAGTTATTTATTTTTATTTTTGTTAAATTTTACTTATTATTTATTTGTTTTTATTTTATTTTTATTTTTTTGTTTAGTTGTTATTTTATTCTTGTTAAAATGTTATTTTCCTTGCTTTCTTCCCTATCTAACAACAGACATGGATACAAATGACGGATTAGGATTAGCTTTGGGCCTATCAAAGCATTTATTAGTATATGTACTTGACAAGTACTCCGGAACGAAAAATAATAATAAATTGGTGAAAAGTGGAAACATTGGCAATTAAATACCTCATATAGTATTCTCCCATCCTATGTACATACAAAGATAATAATACAAATATACTGTATTTGGAATTATCGAATACGAGGAAAGTAAATTAAAAAATACCACCCTAAAAAAACGTGAGTGCTTTGAATCCACTCTATTAAATGTTCATAAAGTTAAACCAATAGTCATCCCCTACTAATGCATATATTTAATCGATTTTATGTATTTAATTATTTTTTATTATATTTATTAGTGTGAAAGTTACCTCTAGCTCCTATTTTGTATTTTATTAGATTATATTTAACTTTCCACAGCTCACTATCTATATTAACTATTTTAAAAATATTTTGTACAGACCTATATTATAGTATTAAGTAAATAAATGAAAATTTATAAATGTATCTTATGATATACCGGGTGTTCATAATAAAACTGTTAATGGAAATAAATGATTTAGTTTCGAGGGAGCAATACTATAAACAAATTATTTGTAATTGATCTTTATGATTTTTCAATGGACCCTTTAATTTTTTTAAATGAGATCCTATATTTGATGTTTTTATTAAAACAGGCTCTCATTTAAAAAATCAAAGTAACAACTATAAAAAATCATGATATTGCCTCCTTTCAAATAAATTTTTGTTACACCCGATACAAAGACTTTTTGATCGAACTCTAAAAACAAATATTTATAAAGAAAATATTATCATAAGTAAATAAATACAAAATCTTTATTTATTTACTTATGTATTTGTATTTGAACCGTGGTTAGAAAAAAATACAAAGATCGATCGGCCAAAAGTGTATAAATAAATAAATAAAAACAAATATTGCAATAATATACTTACATTAAATATCCAAAAAATATGTCACAGAACTATACAAATACTAGATAATATTTATATAATAGATATATGTATATATTCATAAGTATGGTACGTTTATTAATTAATAAGACACTATTAACTTGGTGACACGATATTTTACTATATAAAAATTCATCCATATATTTTTCAAATTAAAATATTCTAATTTCAAAGACATACATTGAGAGTTGTTTAACTACATTGAACGGTTACATTTATTTAAGCAGGTTACAGCCTAAAATGAAACAATTTATATGTATATTTATAAATAATACAACAATGGCGTGCACCAGAACGGTCAACAGAATGATTAAATATGTAAAACATACGGGGTAAATGTGTCGACTGTAATTAACATTATCATGGGGTACTTTTAATTGTTAATAACATTGGTTTACATTTTATAATAATTAGTTATACAGTGTATTAAAAGTTGATTAAGAATTAGATGTACTGTAGTAGCCTTTGTACAAAATAAATATAAATAAAATGTGATTGGTGCATTTTGAAATGATGATAAATTTTAAATTAGTCGATAGTATTTTGTCTTTTACGTTAATATACCTTTCATAAAATATTATAATTATTTTATCTAGAATGTTTAATTTAATTTCGTTAAATGAAAACAAAACACTATTGACATATTTTAATATGTCTTTATATTTTTACAAAGGCTACTAGACAACTAAATTTCTTATGTCTTAAATCAACTTCTTTATGTATTGGTACTACTTTTAAAGAAATTTACGTATCACTTATTTTGAATGAGAGATCAGTATATTAGGGTTAATACAAAAAGCGAGTTCGGTTTTCGAATTTTGACAAAAAATCGTATATTATGATTGGGCTCTATAAAAAAGTAAAAGAAAAGTTTATTTAATATTAATAAAAATACTGTATAAATAGGTAGTACCTACGTATTTATCTATAAAATATAATTTTTGGATTTAGTTAAGAAAACCTGAGCAATAATATATTTTTTAAATGTTAGTACTATAAAATCTATTGCGGTTTTATTTTCTACGTTTTTCCAATTCCAAAAATAGAAATACATATAATTTTTTATTCTACAGTAAAGAAATATAACTGTGGATATTTTGGTTCAAAAAGAAACATTAAAAATTATTAATTATAATTATACATGAAATTAAAAAAAATATTTCTCAAATGAAAATCAAAAAGGGGAACATTTTTCGTTAAGTTAAAGAACAAAAGGAAAAAATTAAATGTTGAAAAATCGTTGATATTTGAATTCATATATATATATATATCATATAAAAAAATATCATGTTTTTGTAAGAAAAATGTCCCTTTCTGCCCCCAAGCTCTTCTCTTTAAAACAAAAAACAGAACAGAAGATGATGTTAACAAAAAAAATAACCAATACATATTTCCCTTTCAAAATAAAGCGGGTGTCCACTGTATAATATTATGTATATTTTTTTATAATTCGTCAATGATACATATATGTGCATATGAAAATAGGGTGTACATAAAGAAAATTAAATTAAATCTGGTTTTAACAATTTTAACTACCATAAAAGACTTTTTTAAAGGTCCCAAGCCACATATTGTTATTATTTATAAATGGGGTTAACTTTAATTGTCGTTTAGAGAGATTTTATTGAATTTCAGACATTTATGAGTATTAATGTACATAGGAATTATTTATATAAAACGTATGAAAATGTATTTTACTCATATAAATTAAGTTTTTTATTTTAATTTTATAAATATCTTTAGGCGAAAACAATAAATTTTTAAAACAAAACTCCATTTCTTTATATCAAAATTTTTCATAAATAAAAAATAATTTATAAGAAAATAATATATATACCATTTAATAATAGATATAGCTAACTTAAAAAAGAAACACATTAATAGAGATAAAACAATTTTGATATATAGCTATAGTTTAGTAAAAATAGTTTTTTTATTCTCTCTTCTTTAGTGCTTATGAAATATTAACAGTTATTTTAACATTTTTTATTACTGTAAAAATTTGTAACGAATTAATATATCATCAAAATAAATAATGTTATTTAAGATGTTCTTTATCTCAAATTTGATAAATGATTTACGCATTTTGATGAACAACGAAATTTTTAATTTATTTTAAACTATGTATGATGTTACAAAAATAAATTCTTGCAATTGAGAAATAAAATATTAAAATATAGTCCGTTATACATTGGGTGCAAAATTCTATAGATCTCTGCCGATCTACAATTTTTTCTCGGGTTGTTTGGAAAATACAATGAAAAATCGTAGACTTACATACATTGGCAACTGATTTACGAAATACATTGTGTATTTTTGTATCACATTTACATTAATTGTGGAATAACCATTCCAAAAATTAACAAATTGAAACAATAATGTTTGATGGTATACTATCTATTAGGTAAATATCAACTAGTGTTGCAATTAATTTGGATAATAATTAATTCGTCGCATTAATCAACATTTCTAACAGATGTAACGACGCAAACATGATCAGATGACATGACTGAACTACGCGTATTAATTAAAATTATATATGTACATAAACTATACATATATCAACTGTTCGTTTCTTCACGAGAATTCTTTACAAATTCTTGAGAAATTTTTACGAAAATTCTTTAGTTTCGTATTTTTATATGAATGTCTTAATAATTTTTTTAATCTTTAAATTTTCTAGAAATTATCTCAAACATTTATTATAAAATACAATTTTGTAATTAACGCATTAGTGAAATAAGATTAAAGTAGATATGGGAAATTTTTAAAATTTATGTCTTGTAATTCAAGAATCTACAAGAAAAATAATCAAAAGATACAGAGAACATTATAATTTTTGTTCATAACTCTACCATTAAACCAAATTCACTAATAAAAAAACAAATTTTGCAATGTAGTACTGCATCAATGTTTACGTAAATTTTTATATTACAAAATATGATTTTTTTATATTTTTGGTACACAAAAATAACAATTTGACATTGTTCGTTGTGAACAGACAATCAGCAAGTTTTACAATCACACATTGTAATTGGAACTAACGACGTACATAAAACTTAAATTTGAATTGTAATAGCACATTGTAAAACGATATTATTTCGAATTTGTACACGCAAGTTACCTCTCGCAAGCGCACCAAAAAACTGACTGGTATATAAGTTCTCTGTGATGTGTTATGAATTAAATAGTTACATATTATTATTACTATTGTCTCTTAATAGTAATTTTATTTATTATATGATGAATGGACAGTCTTAACTGACTATAAATGTGCCAGAAGAATAGTTATGATTTAAATATACTTAATTTTTAATGTTTAAATTTTTTAATGTTAAATTTATAATATAAACCATTCTTCGATAAGTAAATTTTACAATGTGATAAATCTTTTTTAACTAAAAATGATGCCACCCTGTAAAAATTACTATTTTTCTTTACTTAAAATTGTTTTATTGAAGGCCCTCATTTACTGTGAAATATACTTATTTAATTTTGTATATATATTCAATCAATATTTACTATTTTCTTTTTAACGTGTACTTTTTTATTTACTTTGATGAATACTAAGAGTGTACCAAGTTCCATAACTGGATTAAAAATATATAATTGCTGCATTTTAATGTACCTATGATATATTTTTATTCAATAGCCAATGACACTTTATAAAAGTAAGGGCTCTAGGCAGAATAAAAATTCGGGGCCCCATTTAAAAAAAAAATTGTTCAATTAGAAAAAACAATAAAATTATCATCACAGTACCTGAACACATTTTTTACTAATTCAATTAAATTTGGGGTGTACTTAAAAACGTCTTAGATACAATTATTTATTTTATTTATATACCGGGCCCCTTTTTGTAACGCGCCACTGTAAATAGCAACCAATAAGTAAAATTTAGTGATTTTTAATTCCAAATAAAAAAATGTCATAAATATATATATTTTTTAAATTAATAATAAATTAAACATAAATATAATCAGTACGAACATTGCAGTTCCAAAATAATAAATAATTGTATGATAATATGATTATGAATATACACGCAAATATACATTTTACATACGTTCATAAATGTCTGATATACTGAATAAAATATTAATTTAATTTTATCCAATATTTGTTTTTTGAAACGCAAATTATAAATTATCGAATTACGTGTTAATTGCTTTTTATAGCATGAAAATAATATGCTATATTTGATTGGTTATTACATCATATTATGAACAATATTAACAACATGTTTATTTGAAAATATTTATTGAATTTATATTATTGAAATAAAACCATATACAAAACTATCACTTAAAAAGTAAATATGCAAATGAATCATTTCGAACGTATTATTTACATCAAACGTCTAAAAAACAACCATTCAACAAAAAAGTGTGGTTAGGTTAGGTATATACATATATATATACATGAGCAAACAGTATCATGGTTTTTTGTGTCTATATATATTTACAATATCAATTAAATAATGAATTATATGTCATTATATTGATTAATTAATGGAATTAAATATGTTTTAAATTCATGCATGCTCTATATTATTTATATCAAGATATACATTACATGTATAATATATATGTTCTTACTTTAATATCAATCTTTTCGTATTTAAATACAGCACACAGAAATGGATGTATGGTTAAATAAACTTTACATTCTTTAGCAACATAAATATAAAATCTACTAGGTAACATAAATTTCGTCTTAGGTCACTACGGCAACAATAATTAAGAAAAAAACAACAACGTATACAAGTAGTTAAATGATTTTCAATAATTCTTCGTCTCACAAAACGTACAAATAGTATTTTGTGTCTTAATGCAGGGAAAATTCAGTGTAAATAAATAAACAATTCTCTCAATGAATGTCCAAAATTAAAATCAGTGTCAACAATTAAAAAATCCTCGGCCCCGGCTCGGTTAGTTAATTAGAAAACGACACGTTTTAAAACGATCTTACAATATACAAATAAATTGAAAATAAATATATAGCTGTGAGTGTAAAGAACACTAACACATTCGCGCGCGCACTGGTACAGACGGCAGTGGTCGAGTCCGGGCGAGCACTCGCGTCCCCGGAGCCTGGCTGCCGCCTCCGGTACGCCCGGAACCAGCTCACCGCCCCCACTGCCCGTACGGAGCATGCGTATTTGCAATCAGAACGAACACAGGGTTGCTTATGGTAGCTGGCTCATAGAAATTGTGTGCGACGTGTCGTAGATGAACTGTGGTCTTTTTTAGCGATTTTTTTATTATAATTGTTTAATGTTACATAAAGGGTGTTAAAGTTGATAACGGTGCATAGGATATTCAATTAATATTGTGACGCATTCTTTTTATTTATTTTTTTTGTATCGTGTTATCAAGAAAATACTTGCAGCTTTCCAAATATTCACATGGCAATTTTCTACCATTTATTATTAAAAGTTAAGAGTGTACCTTTTATCGCAAATAACTCGGTAAAAAAATGGTCGTAGAGAGATACAAAAAAAGTAAATTGAAGTTAAAAGTCTGATCTACAAATAACATTCATTAGATTTGATGAAAAAAATTTTTCACGGTCTGCACAAGCTTAATTTTTTTTTTTTTGCATTTTTTGACAATGACTCTCGAGTTTTCTTATTTATTGTCAAATTTGTTTTCAGTGCTCAAATTATAAAAGAAAAACGTACGGTTTTGACAACAATAACTTGTTTAAGGGTCTGTGTAGTTTAATAATTATTTGTTATAATTTATTTTGTTATTTATACTCAAAGTCGAGGATAGTTTTGATTTGAATTTGAACCAAGCGTCAAATGTATACAATAAAAATATATTTTCAAATTTTGTTAAAAGGAGAGGGTAATTTAAAGATATCTGAAATAAGATTAGAACCGATATGTACCGTAGTATAAATTACATTTGAAAAAACAATATTTTTTCTTAAAAAAAATTTACATTAAAAGTTAAAAAAAAATTTTGTCGTTCACTTTTACTGAAAACTAGTATATTTTCAGTCTTAAATTTCATGAACGTCTGGTAATGTTATTTGCGATAGCAATATCAAAAGTAGTTTCAATAAAAAAATATTATTATTAATTAATCAATAATAACTGGACTATTTATTTCATAAAATTTTCAATACGAATATTAACTATTACTATTTTATGAAATTATTTGGATAAAGAAGAAAGAAAAAAAGTTCTCTAAACTAAGATAATATATATTTTTTTAATAATACTTTTAACGATCTCTATAAAAGTTAACTACAACGTTTAACGAGGAACCAATTGGTTTTTCAGTACATGGTAATATTTTAATTATTTTGCAGATATTGCTTTTTAATTAATTTAAGAATACTATACATACCTACCAATTTTATATAGAACACGCTTCCAATAATAAGTGTGTACAATTTTATTAAGACAACAATCGTTTTCTTAACAAAATAAAGAGAATTTAGTTACTCACTAAAACTTGATAAATCATCAAATACTTTTGCCCTCTATAACTCAAAAAGAGAGCAGCAGTAAAGCAATTTTATACGTGAAACGTGATGAATTAAGTTGTCATCAACAACGTATAATACGAATAAAACAATCAGTAATGCATTATTATAGATACATAAAAACTATAAATTAGATATGAGATTAAATATTTAATAACACCAGTTAAAAGTCTATGGAGAGGAACATATGATGAATATTAGATAATATAAAAATAATATAATTCTGGCCCATGTGATGTAAAATCATATATCTATAGTTACATTATGTCTTAAGGTAGCTGGCGCATAGAATTTTATAGCGATATTGTTTTCGCTTTTAAAATGTATATTGAACATTGTTTTTTCTTGATTTGTTGTACTGATTATCATAATTGATTGTGTTGATTATTATTTTACATCGAAATGTGCATAAATATTTTTATAGATAACTTTAATATTTTACATCGAAATCTATCTAGTACGTCTGGTACATGAAAAAGCGCTGCACTTTTTGATTGGAGTATGCCACTTTCTGTGGTCATACATATGGTCAAAAGAAAGATTTTCAGATTGGGAGCCACTTTAAAATCCGTGTAGAACACTGTTATATCGGCTATCAAAGATGGCCCCCAACGATGTTTTAAAATTAGCTTTATCTCAGCTCCTTGTCATCCGATTTCAATTTTCTTTTATTTATTTTAAAGTTCTTATTGCGAAGATTATTTTTTGTCATTATTCATTTTTCTTTAAATCTTAAGGGTCCCCCACAATTTTTGAAAATCTGAAAATTTCACTTTTCTTACGAACTTAATTGTTTTATAACTTTTTTGTCGTACCCAATATCATTTTCTTACTGCGTATAAAAAATAAAGATATTTTTTTCAGTATTTCATTGATATCATGATAATGCTGTTTAAATGAACAAATTCTATTGGGTACGACAAAAATGTTACATAACAATTAAGTTCGTAAGAAAAGTGAAATTTTTAGATTTTCAAAAATTGTGGAGAACCCTTGAGATTTAGAGAAAAATGAATAATGACAAAAATAATCTTCTCAATAAGAACTATAAAATAAACAAAAAAAAAATTGAAATCTGATAACTAGGAGCTGAGATAAAGCTAATTTTATAACACCGATGGTGGTTATCTTCGATAGCCCATATAATAGTGTTCTACACGGATTTTAAAGTGGCTCCCTATCTGAAAATCTTTCTTTTGACCTTACGTATGACCACATAAAGTGTCATAACCCAATCAAAAAGTGCAGCGTTTTGGCTTTATTTGCCACGTACCAGACGTACTAATCTGAATCAAAATTGACTAGCTTGGATGTATTAGTTGACATATGATTATTTAAATACAATTTTACTAAAACGCATGTAAGTGTTGAAAGATAATTGTTGCAATTACTATTATTTAGGTCAGAGCCCCCACAAGAAACCTAAGACACTTTTTTTGACAGCGATCAAAAAAAAGTTCGTTGACTCACTCCGTCTATTTAGTCTAAGGCCGTCAGGTTAGATCTTAGTCAACCCACTCTACATGAAGTAGAAATACTAAAATCGTTAATTTGAGTTTTGAAACTAGAAAGAATGATTGAATAAGCCTGTTTAAAGTATAATTTTTAACAAGTTATGATCCCTATATAGCGCCTTAAATTAATACACATCTCGAGGTATAGTAGATAAAAGCTCATTGAAGCTGTAATCATTTTAATTTTTGTGCTAGTGACGCGAGTTAGTTTCAATTTTAGGGGTTACTCTTGAATGTACATTATTTTTTCACTAAATATATGGTACCCTAAGTTAAATTAAAATAAAATATAAAAATTACAAACTAAATTTAAGAAGAAACCCCTCCCTTTAATGCGAAAAACTAAAATCTATATCGTATCCTTTTTTTTATTCTTAAATTATACAACAGTAGCATATTAAATAGAAGAAATAAACACAAACTGTATTAATTAAAGGAAATACATTTTATATAGATTAACCTCGGATGACCTCAATAACAATGTGTTATCTGTTAGTTTACTGAAATCATAAAATATGATGAACTGTAAAATGACGTGCATATTCTATTGTTTACTACAATTTTTCAACCCAATATTGAAAGCTATGTTGAAACAATATTCCATCATATATTTTATCACTTTTATTTGTGCATGCAAAATAGAATTGACTTTATAATAAAATGTAAGTATTCATACTTCTTGCCATTTTATAGTAAAATACTCTTTGAAGATAAGGGCTGACAATTTGATCAATATTTACTATACTGAATTAATAACTATAATAAATATTGTAAAGATAATATATATGGAATACATAATCCCGTGTTATTGTTAGTACAAATGCATCCAAGAAATAAACTTGCTGTTAAAAGTTTGAAAATATGTTTGTTTAGAAAATAAATTGACTTGCTTTTTGAAATTATCTAAAAAATTTCATTAATATATAAACGTATCTGTTGATTGGGTTGGTCGAGAATACGTTTAGCATTAATCATGAATATAGTTTTTTTTTTTAAATTAAAAATGAAACTAAAATTTGTCAAGTGCGAGTCGAGCCTTACGTATTAGTGTATCATACCGATTGTTTTATTTTTAATTGTACTTAAGAACACTAACAATCCTACTATAGTTAAAACGGTTTTGTAGCTGTAATATTAAACTTAATCGAAAAAGGTGACAGAACAATGTATTTTCCATTTGTAGTATGTAGATTTTAAATTTGAATTATTTTTGAAAAAAATATGAGTGCATTTCGTTGCATCATTATTTATATTACCATTTTTCCGATTTTTGTCGCTATTACTTCGGGTTAAAGTTAAAATAATTTTGAATTTTTTGAATTTTAATAATAATAAAGCATTTATATAATTGAAAGGTTGTGACAGACAGACAGACCGACTTTTTTTTCGATTGCAATACTGCAGTGCTAAGCACAAAAGCGGTATCTCAAAAAAAATCATAATGTTGATTTTTATGGCATCGAATAGCTTAAAAAAATACGAATCCAATGAACTAAGCCAAATAGCGAAATCTTATTTAAAACATATGAAAAAACTCTTGAAAAAGTTTTTTCTATCTCAGGTTTACCTTAAATCACTAAGAGAATTAGAGGTATATCAATAATACGTAGGCGAATAACTGTTTATTTTGATACCGCCAAAATTCCCAATATAATGAATAAATTCCAATTAATAAATCAAAAAAAAATCCGTAAAGTAAAAATAAAACTATTTTAACAAAACGTTGATTTTCTCGAAACTCGCCTTTACTGAGATACCGCTTTTTTGCTTAGCACGGCAGAATACGGAATATTAAAAAACACTGTACTAAAATTATTTCTTATTTTACTGCATTTAAAAATTCTAAACGTAAAATATTTTAACTGTTCCTAATAAAAAATTCTTAATTAATTAATAAATTATTAGACATAAGTTTGAAAACCACTGCCTTAAAAATTATGAAGCAAATAATTTTCTTATAATTAACTAATTACATTATCCAAGAATGTTTATTTTTCCACTTTGAACTCTTTAAACTTGTATCTTAAGCTATTTGTTTTTATTAAAGCCGTGGAATTTTTCAGTTTTGTAATTAATATAATTAATTATTAGTGTAATATTTGTACCTGGAAAACAGGAGATTGTGAAAAGAATAAGAAAAAAAAGTTATTAAAAAATTAATTATGTAATGACGTTTGGTTACCTTTCTATAAAATTGAAAATTTAATTACGTAGTTATTTTTTAATATTTTTTATAATTACTTCGACAAGATGTATTCAAGAGGATATTTAAAGTTTGAAATTGCGCACTTTTAAAATTAAGGAAATTATTTTTTTAAATAGATGTGTCATAAAAATATGATACTTTGAAAATAACATATACCTACATTAATTTAGTCAAACTGTATTCAACTCAGCGGCGTAGTTAGAAGGTACAAAATAAACAAGTTAATAGATCAAAATATAAAAATCGATTCAAACCGTTAAAAACGCTGAACCGCATTAAAAATTTGAGTTGATATTTCATTCAATGACAAATTTTTTGAAGCATGAAATTTTATATTTTGATAAATATAAATCATATATGTATCTCAAACATTTTCTCGAAATATAGCCTCCTAAAGTTTAAGTTTTTTTTTTATTTTGGATATAAATGACTGTAACTTTTAAATCAGTCGCAAATTTGATTTTTGTCGACAATTTTAAAATCAACGTGTCAAAATCTACCTAATTTTTCGTTTAAATCAAAATTGTTTAAACAAACTGCATTAATAGATACATTTAAATACGTGAAAATATCCAGAGAACATAAAAAACTCAAACAGAAATTGAACCGCGAACTGAAAAAAGAAATATGGGTATTTCTCGACTAATTGGGCAGTTTGATGTCACTAATCTGTCATTAATTTTATTGAATTTTATTATTTTGTTGTCATTTCACTGCAATTATTATGCAAGGTGAAAATTAATAATTAATTCTACTTAATTGTCCGTAATATAAAAAGTTACAATAAAAATAATGTCACAGGTATTGAATATTATTATGAAATTGTAAAACACAGTCTCCTGATCGGTCACCAATCCAGAATAACTTAATTTCAGAAACAATTCACTATCATATTTTTAGAGATTAATAATTCACATATGTAAATACAAATACCATATATTTATTTTGTGAAATTGATGCTTATTAGTGTAAAAATGAATCACATTCTTGTCGTGAAATTTTGAGCACAGTCTCCTGTTTTATTTTTTTATCTGTATTATTGCATATAATACTGAAAATTACTTTGAGTCTCATAATGGACTGTATTTGTCTAATTTTTATCCTCTACCTAAAGCACTAAATTGCATCAATCAAGCAAAAATATTATAAGGGCACTACCCGTGAATGTGACCCTGTTAGTAAAGAAATGCCCATATAACAATTTAGTTGTAAAATTCAAGAACAAGACAAGTCATCAATTATAAAAACCGAAACGAGACGAAACAAACATAACTCTCGTCTCGCGTGACGCCCTAATATAGATATTAACTATTTTTTATTAACTTATAAATTACATTTTACACCACACTACACTGTTCACTATACCTAAAAACGTATCACATAAAATGTCTTCGTACTAAAATCAAAATTGAACATTAAATCAAAATGAAAATATTTAATAACTAGGATAAACATTTGATACGTGGACAGTGTGCTGGTCACGCTCAGACCATAACTGTCACAGTGTGTCCCACCCACACAGTTTACGATCCTGTCCTAACATGTGTTCAATCATCTAGTGTAATTATGTAGCCTAAATGTGATCCACTCGATTGAGACCAATTCAAAAGTTTTGGCAGATACGAATTAATTTAGCATAAATCTGTTTACGTGAATTAATAATAACTGTCTTTCAAATCACGATATAATTATTTTGATTTGTTATTAAATAACTTAATCAAATTTAATTTATAAAATTTTTAAATCCAAGAGTTTGGGCTGGGCGTTGATGAGTCAGTCACTTTCTAAGCTAATTATATATGGCCCCAGATAATTATAAATAAATAAATAAATATAATCCATAATGAAATTATAAATGCAAAAGTGTCTCTGTCTGTCTGTTTATTACCTTTTCACGACTGAAGTGCTTAACCGATCTTGATGAAATTTTACAGAAACTTAGCTTGCATCCTGAGGAAGGACATAGGCTACTTTATATCCTGATGATATTTGTACTAGTGACCTGTTTTATCGACTATAACATAAATCTACTTTACCAACCTAACTTTCTTCTTCTCTATGAGTGACAGTTCCTACCTAACCTAAATACACATCTTATCTATATCTATAAAAGAGTTTGTCCTTAACCACTCACTCACTCATTCACTCACTCACTCATATATCAACGTACAGCCCAAACCCTTAGACCTAGAAACGTGAAATTTCGTGGGTGTCTTCCTTTTATTATGTAAGCACCCACTAAGAAAGGATTTTTCGAAATTCAACCCCTACGGGGTTAAAACAGGGTGTCAAAGTTTATATAAAAAAATATTTTTTTTGTTCGCATTGAAACATATCGAACATACTCTACAATATAAATAATGAAACAATAATTTCAGCATTTCCCAAGATTCAACCCCTAAGGTGTTAGGGGGGGGGGTGAATTTTGTAAAATATATTTTTTTTGTATTCACCAAATGAAACATGGCACATTAGGTACTATACAAACAAATATCTTATGGGAATGGGGGGAGGGTAAAATTTTGATATATTTATCTTCATAACTTTTGATGATATTAAAGTAAATTCGGACAAGTTAATATTCAATTAAAATTGAAAGTTCCATATTCAAGCCCTAATAGCATGGGACGGGGACGAGGATGGATTTAGATGTTTTTCTGTATACCTGCTTTACTTATAAAGGTAAATTTGAGCAAAATAGCCATATAGAAAATAAAAATTTCGACAATCAACCCCTAATGGCGAGGGGAGATAGGGTCAGTGTTTTTGATATGTTTATCTGTATAGCTGCTTACGTTATAGTGGTGGATTCAGGCAAAATAATCTGCAATAAAAAAATTCGATGTTCAACCCCTAATGGTGGGGGTTAGTTTTTACAATTTTTAACTAAAATCCGAGATATTTACGTTTTTTATAGGTAATGGATAAAAATCAATATAAAAAATATGTCATCCCCTATCATGTATGGAGGGTTCTAATTAGTTTCGAAGTTTACGCGAGCGAAGCCGCGGGATCCCGCTAGTTATTTATATAACGAAAACATCAAAAAAAAATTTGATTGAAAATAAATTTTTCAATCATAAAAATCTCAAAAAACTTAATTTTTAAATAATTTAAAAACTAATTTACAGATTTATAAAAATTAGAGTTAATTAATCTTATAATAATAATGTTTAATACTTATTCCTCTTTTCGTTTTCGATCATTCTAAAAATTGTAAAGAAATGCTTTGATAAAATCATTTAAAATAATAATGTTGATGATGTGCTTCAAACATCTCTGTAAAAGCCTTTTGAATGTTATTAGATTTCATTTTACATTTAGATAACAACACTCCTTCTTTTATATACATATTTACTTTTCACTATATATTTTTTTCAGTAGTAGATTCAAGTGGTGAAAAAAAAACGAAAAGTTTTAATTAAAATATGGTGGAGGCGCCGATATTGGTTTCATTTGAAATCAATAAGTCTGCAGAAGAAATAATTTCGTATTCTTTTCTTCTTTTTTTAAAATAGTAACGAAATGAAACATTAACAACACACCCGCGGTTTCACCCGCGTTCTATTCGTTTTTGTAAACATTCATATAATTTATTAAAATCTAATACCATTTTTACTTACTTGAAAAACGGAGAAACTTCAACTAAAATTACACCTTAACCACAAAAGTTATGTCACAGTCTGGAATCGTTAGGCTATGATGAGGACTTCTTGTGAAGTCGAAACACGTGTCGAGTGACATAACTTTTGTGGATAAGGTACAATTTTAGTTTAAGTGACCATTTTTACTGTTAATCTGGAACAAGTTTAACTTTAATAGAAAAGTATTTTGCCTCAAATTCATTTCTATAATATACATAGAGTTACTTTCATTCTTGTTGAATATTTTGACAACATATCATTTTATTATTGTACCATAGAGATGTAATGTAACTAGAGAGATAACTCTAATGGGCGAACGTGCGCTGATAAAGATGATAGTTTTCGATGTACCGTTTTGCTTTCAGTATTCTCAAGCCTAAACATGTTTCAGTTGTTTCCATGGTTACCACCATTTCAATGTTTTTAGTACTGAGAGTCGGTTCACGCTATCAGCCAATCAGAGCTCATTAGACAAGGAAGTGCGGTACCCGAGTATAAGCCATCTCTACTGACACAAGAAGGTACAAGAAGGAGAATGATCAATGTATCTCTGTAATACAATTTGTTGAGACAAAATATACCGCCCGATGTGGGTGGTCTTTTGTATTCCAGTCATTGCGTAGTAAGTACTGCGCATCAGTATATACATGTATGTAGTTGTGTGTGACTGTGTTCCGCAAGGTTACAGAGGGGTGTAATAGTATAATGTAACTTCATGACATCCGTGTATAGCTGTGTGCGTACCACGCCACATAACATTTGACCAATCAGACGGCCGCGCGGGAATACGTTGCTGCGTACAAAGTTCTACGCAAAGACTCGGACCGCCTACTGTAGGGTACGTTTTTTGGCTTACCCCTTCCACTCATCTTCAGTCTCCTACTTATAACTTCATGATTTGCAATTATATTACATCTCTATGCATTGTACACTTTTGTAAAGTGTATTTACAAATATATATATTTTTAAGTACTACAAATTTTCTTCTTATTTGTATCATTTTGTTAAGCAAAAATTGTAAATGCTTAATGAATTTTTTCGATTAACAGTTGTAAAACAGAAAACAAAGTAGGTTAGAGTCATTATAGGTAAAATAGGCCAAAGACATATTGAGATGAGTCTAAGAGAAAGTAGATCAAATTCTTAATATATCCATTTTTATTTCTACAACAAAAACGGAGAAACTGTAGTTTCTCAATCACTTAAAAAGTCTGTAACTGTTAAGCTCCTAATGAGGACTTCTTGTGAAGTCGAAACACGTGTCGAATGACATTGTTAAATTGTGGTAAAGGTTAGTTTCATTTTTATTTTAACAAAATCTTTTATTTAAGAAACAATTTAAAATGGGCATTATTTCAACCGCATTTAACAAACTGAATAAATATTTCATGTCCATTTTATCATAAAATACCATCACTTATTTGATATTAAAAATAAATTTCCGGTCTAATAAAAATATCCGAACATCCTGTTCCGGAAGACACCGTACACTCGCTAACACACACACACACACACACACACACACACACACGTACGTAGGCACGCACTCGCCATACGTTCTATCGATCAGCGCATGCGCGAGACAGCCACGTGTTTTTCAGTCGGGACGGTTATATCCACAGATTAGACAGGTACATCCACTTCCGGTCAGCAATTAAACTAGCCATAAGCGTAGAATGGAGCGCGTGAGTCAGCGAGGCTCGCAAACATTTACACTTCATACGTGACCTGTTTAGTTGTGGACTGTCTATTTTTGGAACGTTTGAGTGTGCGAACACTCCAATTAAATAATGGGACTATTAGAATTTTCTTGATTTTTGTTACAAAACATAACGTTCGTTTTGTTACCCTGCCGATAGATGGCAGCATCCGTAACAGAATTAAATTATTGGTTTTTAATGTTTACTTTGAATATTATATGGAAAGTATTTATTTACGTAAAATGTACCTTTATATTAAATAATAAATGCAGGTATATGTACGTTTGATATTCTTTTGCTTGTGATGAATTATTAATGTTTTACTCGTGCTGCCATCTCTCGAAAACTAGAGTAGTTTGAGTGGTGGTATATGTATATATGTATATATGCATGTATGTATGTCAATGCATTAAAATATTTAGTATGATCCAAATAATTCATACTTTGACTGACTGACTTCTATATTTGTTTGTTATCGTTAATTTTGTTTTCAAGGCCGATTCGTACATATTAAAAAAGTGTTTACGTATAATTTTAATTTATTTATATATTGATTTGTTGTAATTTGTGTTATTCGGATTTAATATAATTTACCCCCCCCCCCCCAAAAAAAAAAAAAAGAATGAAAATTTTTAAAAATATTTACACAACATTTCTAATATTTTTAGTTAATCCGAAAAATAAATAGATAACACCCAACCGACTAAAATACAATTATATATGGGATTCAGTTGGACTTTTATTTTGATTCGTAAAAACTGGTACGTCGTACTAACCAGAGTCGTTATAACCGGTTTCTACTGTATTTATATTGCTATTTAAAAATGTAGGTATATGATTTGGTCACATGAACAGTGCTTTTAATATACTTAACAATTGTTGCCTCGGCATTGGCAATAACAATTTTTTTCAAACATGTGGTTGCGGGTCATGATCCAATAATACAAGGTCTGTTTGACAGCTCACTTGCTTTATACTGTGACGTCATCAACAATAAATTTGTCTAATAAGGAATTTGTGAAAAACGAAATATAAATAAAAAAACAATAAATACAGTTTACATAATTTTTTTTTTTATTTTTTCATTTTTTATAAACTTATTCAAACTTCTAATTCTGAAAAACATCCTACATCTAAAAAATAATGTTTTTACATCAAGTGGAATATATACTTTATCACTTGCATTTACGTGAAATTTTAAATAAACACATTATGTATTATGATTTAATTCCTGTAGTATTTATAGAAATAAAAAATAAAAATACCACAAGCTTTAATCCACTTTTTTTAATTTTTGAAAAACGAAAGAATTTAACATTTATATTATCTGTCTGTTTCCAGTTGAAACATTTTTTTACAGCACTGTACCGCATTTTTTCATAACCAATATAATATTAACAGTGTTTATTTCACTTCACATTTCTATTTTCTTCAATTCTAAATTTAATAACTCAAACTTAATATGTAAAATGTCAATTTTTAATTTGTAAAGTTTTGGCAGATGTACTACGTCATCAACACGATATGCAATCGTAATCGTAACAGACCTTGTATTTTTGGATCATGGTTGCGGGTATTATGGAACACGACTATGAAGTGTAATAATTAACCAGAATCGTGGTGAAGAATATAATATGAAAAGTATATTAATCATCCAGTACTTCACAACTATCGACTTCCGCAAAATTTTGTTTTAGTACCAATCTTCATGATGGTGCCCACTAAATTGGGTGCTTATTATGGAGGTTCTGCATGCCTGCGTACTCCTTGCTACGCCACTGCTATTTTTTTAAGTGACAACATACAAGTTTTAAATAAAAACAACGATAATAAAATGCTTTAACCACCTAATATAGATAATCGTATATTATAAGCATCAACAAATATCAGAGTGGTCCATATTACACGCACATTTTGTAAAAGTTTTTGGTTAAAACAATCGAAAAGCAGAGTCTGCTTTTCGATTGTTTTAGATTTTTTATTTTTATTTTGTTTTCATTTAAGAATTTTATTTTTACCTGCTCTATCTCATTAAATGATTAAATTCTCTGTCCAATGAAATGAAGAGGGTTGATTTTAAATAATAAATCAGAGTTTTACTACCTAAAACATGAATAGTGATCCATATATACCGACTTTACTCTACGTACAAAAAACAAAAACACTAATTAGATATTTCATGATTATATACACGTATTTATAACATAATAGAAAGTATACTATAACAACTTCAACAAAAATAACTAAATAATTTTATTAAGGGACAAGTGAGCTGATTTGATCTCCACATTTACAGGAATGTGTACGGGCTAAAAATAACAAAATGGTGAAAATAATATAACTTAATTACTTATTTATACTCTCTTCCATCACTGAAATAATCAAGTTTTACTTCTTGCTGCAATTAACATATATTCACTAGCTTTTATATAAACTTAATAAAAATTAAGCCTTGTTTCACACATACGCGGTTCCATTCGGTTCGGTTCGTTTTCGGTTTCAGCCGAAAACGAATCAAACCCTTTCACACATACACGGTTCTCATACGGTTCATATTAGGTTTTATTTTTTTCCATAAACTCAGTAGTTATCATGGAGAGAAAGCAAGTTGTTGCCATGTTGTTTCTCTATAAAAAAATTAAAAAACGAAGGAGGAATACTAGAATTCATTGCGAGCACCCTCTCATCACTTTACAGCAGGAATTTGAAGCATTCTACACTATTTTCCCGAAGCTAAAGAGCATGAAGACGATATCCACATCAACATCTGGAAAACCGCTCATTTTATTAGAAAATCCGCGACAAAACTTAAAAAAAATAACACTCGCTATCAGGTTAAAACCGAAACTAAGCCGTGTATGTGTGAACGCGTTGATTGCTTTCTGTTCCCTGCACACGAATAGAAACCTGATGAAATCTGTTCGTGTGGAGGGAGTATTCGGTTCTGTACGGTTTCTATTAGGTACCGAATACAAATTGAATCACCGTTTCACACTTGTCGGCAGCGACCGAAAACGAACCGAACCGAATGAAACCGTATATGTGTGAAATAGGCCTAATACATACATCTATACATTATATTAATTTAATTTATATAAACATTATTTTAAATTGTTCATACAAAATATATTCTACTAATAAGCAGATAAGTGATTTTGAGGCAATCGAAAATGTTTTTTTAAATATCAAAAAATATTTATTTTATTATAAAAAAATATCACAACAAAAGAGCGGCAAATTTATTTTTGATATTTGAAATACTGTGTACACTTAATATCCTTTAATAAAAAATAGAATAAAAGTTATATAAAACTAGAGAATTGGGAATCCGTCTGCAATATAATTAAATTGGAAATAACTGTAACAACTACGAAAATAAATATAAATAAATCCTAAATATAGACCTGATTCAAATCTTAGGTTTTCATAAAATATTAATAGCTACGAACATACACAGAAAAATTATCTAACTATTGGTGAAAACCACATTGAAATCGGTTCAGAAACTCGCGAGTTTATAAGCCACAAACAAACGAACACAATGAAACAAAAATTAACTTCCTTACTGGACTGTTTTAGTCAAAACTATCAAACAAAAAAAATCGGGGAAATCCCGTAATAGTTGAGTAACATTAACTAATTAGTTTTCTTTTCATTATCAATATAATTTTCAAAGAATATTTATTAAGATAATTATCTTTGAAAATGTTTCGTATCCTTCCTACTCTATATTTTCTTTATTTGGATGACTATTTTTTAGAATCATGTGTGGGTCTATGCAACCCACACGTATGTTACTTTATATTGAATCCCAACAACATTAAAAGGTTACGCACCTTGTAATGTTCTTGACATTTGTATATTGAATATAGGTTCTTCAATAAACTTTACATATATGTATATTATGTTTATAAGATACATTCAACAATTTATTTCTAAATTTTCTCGAAAAATAGTATCAGCCTACAGAATATCAGTTTTCAATATCAATTATTTTGTGTGGTTCATCTAGAAAAATATGTTACCGGCAATGTATGAAATCCGGCAATGCATAAAATTCCTCGGTATTCTACAGAATGCCTAAAATCACCAGGCAATATATAAAATGAGTTTAATCATATACATTAACCTAGGCATTGTATAGAATACCTAACTGGTAGCCGGCAATGTATGGTATATAAACATAAATAAGGTAAACCAACCAATTTTCTTTCAGACACAGATGTTGACTTACTTTATCAAATAAAATACTAAAATACTTCAGATGCAAATATGTATATAATAAATAAATATTTTATCATTCTCAATAGCTGAAGGTTTGCAGACTACTGCCCATACTGAATTATTTATCTTACATAAATACACGTCTGGACTAATATGTTATTAAATGACTAAATAATATCTAATATTTATGTTTTTTATTTTAACAATTTTAAATCATATACTTAATTTTCGTCTGAACTAATATTTATTTTTATGTATTATAATAAATATGAAATGTTCCAATATTGTTTATGTAATTATATATGTTATTTTAACAATAAATTAAGGTCATTAATATGAATTTTGACTTTTTAAAATTACTTAACTTATATCTATCTGCTTTAATTACATCAATTTGTATTTTATTTAATAAATTTCCTAATATTATCTTTGCATTCATATAATTCCTACGTATTCTATGTATAGAATACCTAGGCAACGTATAGTATGTAATAAATTTATATTAAACAATTATTTCATACTTTGTCTGAAATCGTTAGGCATTGTATAGAATTCCTAGGAAATCTATAGAATGCCTGAATTACATACTTTGCCGGTAACATATATATAATATTACTCCTATATATACCTTATATACTTGTAGCTGTTACCATTTAAATGCCCAACATTTTAAGTTTTACAACATACGTTTATACACTTACATGAGTAGTTCTTGGTGTAGTAGAGATAGCACCACATTGTTAAGTTCAACGACATGAAATTACACTCAAAAAACTATTATAGTATGACTTTGTATATAAAGTTTACGATTAGAGTATACAAACAACAAGTTATTTGAGATATTGATTAAATATTTGAGCTTCAGTAAATTCATCGACTATCAAATAAATTTCTGTTTAATAAATGTAATTATAAATAATAATAATAATAATTATGAAGATAGTATGTATGTATATTATTGTATGTATACTGTACACCAATACCTCGCTTTGCGTCGTTTCGTTTTGCGTTTTTTTCGAAGTTGCATCGCTGCTGAATTAGTACTAATTTTCACTGTGCGTCGTTAAATTTTCGAAGTTGCGTTGTTTTGGGTTCGAGTCTTTAATTTTTTTTTAATTAAAACGAGAGTAACTTAAATAGTTCACTTTGCGTCGTTTCAATTTGCGTCGTGTTTTTTTGGAACGTAACCACGACGCAAAGTGAGGTATGGGTGTATACATATGAAAATACAGGATGTGCGAAAAGTCTGGAAACGATCAAATATCTCAAAAACCAAACGTTTTTGAGAAAAATAATTCAAACCAAAGTTGTAGGGTTTTAAAATTTCTATTCGATGATCGTATCCGTTGGGCCTTAAGTGGAGGGTTCAATGTTAAGTCAAGGCCAACATGATTTTTTTAATTGAATACCCTATTTTTACTACACAGTATTGAAGATGACAGCGAGACGTTTCCAAAACATTAATTGATTAAAGAAACGATTTCGTCTCTTTAATAAGATATAATATATGACCCTCAGTTACGTAAAAAAATTGCTTATAGAATCTAACGGTAACAAAAACAAAACAAACATAAAAATGATATTACTGCCTTTTACCGAAGTAGGGAAATATATATAATATAGTCCGGACGTTAAGAACGATATTTCGAGTATCTGTGCACTTTTTGATAGAAGCATGAAAACTGATATGGTTGTATATATTAAACCTACTAGAGTAGTAGTTCTTAAACTTATGTTGTTTAAGGACCCTCTTTTGAACAATTATTTTTCAGGGACCCTCCCTCTGATAGAAAAATAAATAAAGTCGTTAGATACTAACTAATTACTGGTAAATAGAAATTTAAAATTTACTTTAATTTATGCCAAACATGTTTCGCGGACCCCCGGTAAAATTTGTAGATTCTGGTGGTTTAGTTTTGATTTTCCTTTTGTTTTCTCTTGTATTTGAGTTAAATTTCTATGAAAACTTGAAATTTTAACCATGAAATTTGACTGAAATTTTTTTTGTTTTCGATTTGGTTAAAAGTATGTTTATTGTATAGAAAATGATGTGAAAAGTTTAAATTTTCAAACCGCATCTCTGTATCTCAAATCGTTCTCGAGTTATAGCCTCTCAATGTTTTATTTTATTCAAAATTTTGGAGAAAAATGGCCGTAACTTTTGAACGTGTTGTCGGATTTCATTTTTGTTAACAGATTTGGAATCAGCGTGACCAAATCTATATATTAACATGTATAATACTTTAAAATTAGAAAAAAAAATTTTTTCTGAAAATCGAGATTTTCCCAAGGGGTATACCTTAAAAAATGTCGATTTTCGACAAAATTTTTTTTGTTGAATTTTCAAATATTATATAAGTCATTATATAGAATTTGACATGCTGATTTCAAATATGTCAACAAAAATCAAATCTGACCACTCGTTCAAAAGCTACGACCATTTTTCTCCAAAATTTTAAAAAAACTAAAACTTTAAAAGGCCATATCTCGAGAACGTTGTTAGATACAGACTTGCGGTTTGAAAATTTCAACTTTTCACGTCATTTTCTATATAATAAACACACTTTTAATGAAATCTAAAATTCAAAAAAAATTGTTGTTTTTCATCTTCAATCTGTCGGAAAAAATCAACTCAATTACAAAAATAATAATAATAAATATATAAATATATATGGTCGCTATTATAAATTTTAAATATACTTAATAAAAAATAGAACATAATATTTATATTATAAATACACAATGTATTTTCACCTGCTCTTCAAACATTCTTGATAATATTTTAAAATCCTAATCAATAACACAATTTATGTATTTATTTTGGAAACGGTGAACTCTATTTTGTTGCTACGTGAATTTTAGCATTTAAGATACCTATATGTAACAAAATACATATATCATGTACGTACATAGATACTAGATTTATATAGTACCTACTACTTATATATTTTTATAATTTTAGTTTGGTAGATGTTCTAAATTGTAATATAAAAAAAAATATTATCGTTTTTATTTTACTAATAGCAATTCCTTGCGGTTTCGCCCACGTTTTTTACTTTAAATCATTTTTATAAACTTTATTAGAAAACTGGTCGAACCTTTTTTTAATAGTTTATATCATTTTTTTCAAATTCTAAATTGTAATACAAAAAAACATTATATCGTTTTTATTTTACTAATAGCATTTTCTTGCGGTTTCGCCCACGTTTTTTGCTTTAAATCATTTTTATAAACTTTATTAGAAAACTGGTCGAACCTTTTTTTAATAGTTGATATCATTTTTTTCAAATTTACTTTTTGATATTGTATTCAAATTTTTTGTCTTTCATAATTTTCCAATATTTATATCTACCAAAATATTTACTATGATTGACAGATCGATAGATATGGTTGTATTTTTTGCTATAGCGATATAATCATGTACTTATTGTTAGTCATTTAAACGTGTTGTTTATAACGATGCCATAGTAAAACAACAACTTTTGATTTTTCTTTTCAAGTTTATGAATTTTTATAATAAAATATAATTGAAAATTTTCCTAGTATGGATATGTTGTAAATCAATACAACCTAAACAATTCAAGGGTCTTAGACTTTCGAAAGTGAGTCCAATCAAAATCGGTTCAATAGTTTCTACATATGTCAAGAAAAAAATAAAATAAACAAACAAACAAAAATAAAAAAAACTACCAAAATTGATTATATTGTCGTTAAAACGACCGCAACATCGAAATTCAAAATGTTTTTCAATTTAATAACAAAGCTTACATGTTTATTTATTTGTATTGATTTAAACCCACAAACATCCAAATCAAAATATTAAAAAAAAAATCTTATAAAAAAATATATATTGCATTTTTCTTTTATTTCGTATAAATGTATTTCCAATTTCCAAAACAAACAAAAGACGACGACAAATAAATAACTAAAATTTCTTTTATGTTTAACCTTGACGTCAAAAAAACTTTTCTTTTGAAACTTCCCCTAAAAAAAGAAGTAAAACAGAAGTACAAAATTAGCGGGTGGTTATTAATAAGTTTTGTGCGTAAAGTGTACAAACGTAGGAGGGGGAGTTTGTGTAAGTAAGTTTTTGAGAGATCCAGTGGCGGTCGATTGACCTAAAACCAGTGTTCATTAATGTGATTCCGTCGTCTAACACGCTAACCACCCACACACTTAACAGACAATATTGATCCCGCAAGTCTATACTGTTTATGTACAACCAGTAGCGCAGCACGTGGACATTTGTCGGTCAGGAGTGGATTACGTAAGATTATTGGGATTCGTCAAATGAGCGTACATCACCTGGTGGCAAAACTTGTAACTAGACTGGGGGTACAATTTCTATGGTAATAGAATTTAATAATGAAAAAATTAATAATCTCAAGCATTAAATGACAGATAAACCTACGGTTTATAGTATAACTTACGATTAAATCACAATATTATATTTTAAATCATCCAAAAATAAAATGAATGAAAGGACAGTAAGTACCAAGAAAGAATTTTACAATTTTTCCTATATATATACCTAATTGATTTATTATAATATAAATATGTATTTAAAAGATTTGTTTATTGAAAAATTGTAAACAATCAAAAATAAATAACGTATGCGTATTGTATTTGATGTTATTGCGTGATATTATCTGCAATTATAATGGGTGAATTTAAAATATGTATACATTATAATACTTATATTTTAACTTATTGACGCTGTCTTGTAATTTTTTTTAATTTACCCTTACCTGCGCCATGTTTTTTTAGGCTCCTTCCATCTGACGGATCCCAATAGGTATCGATTTAAAAATCAGTGAAATTTAATTAATAAAAAAATAGTCGATAAATCAAATCGGCAACATCATCGTAGTGTACAGTTATTGTTAATGTCAACGGTATTCAGTTTTACCAATTCATAAAATTAATATGTTGCAAGGTACGGCTGTTGTGCTTACTCGAAAAAATTATTTGATTGAGAAAAATGTTGCAGAAAAAACGTAACTTATTTTTTCAATTATTTGTTCCAATTAAAAAATTATTTTGAAAACGTAATTCTCACCATTAGATCGATTACCCCTTCCCAAAAAAATCGTGCAATTTATATCTAAAAAAAATTATCACGATAAAAAGTTATGTGTTGAACACTTAAAATGGATGTCCTGTATTATTTTGGTAAATATTGTGTTTTCTACAAAATTCGTTGAAAATCGTAAAACTGTATAATAAATTTATATAAATTATATGTATGACTTTAATAAGCAAACATGCATACATAAAATTTTTTAAGTGTAGGGTGAAGTGGGGTAAATGTAAACCTTATGGCTAATATTGTATATTCTACTTCTAATTAAAAAAAAAAATCTGTACACATATATACTTTAAAAGTACTTTTTTTCTGGGGTGGATTGACCTTTCATCAAACTATCGTACAGGTACATTGATATTTAAATTAGTTCCTAAATAGTTCAACCACAAATGAAAATAGAGTGACTGACAGAGTATTTGCACATCGTCCAATTATTAATATGTATTCATTTATAATACAAAATATCACATTCATCAGAATATAAACAAATAAATACAATGAAATACCATTTTAGGTAATTATATTCAAAAGCATTAGGGGCATTAAAAAATTAACAATTTTAAACCAGCTTTGATTTTTAGGTATTTTTGGACATATCACCAACAAATATGTACATATTCGGTTGTTTTTTTGTTTGTTTGAAAGAGTATATTCTCGAAGTGGTCCCATATAAATTTCATCAGAATCTGACCATGGGGTCAGTCCGCGGTAATCGATACCAGATAGTCAAAAAAATATTTTATGAAAATGAATACTAAAATATAAAATTAACAAGCTCGTTAACATCAATTTTCATAAACCAAAGAAAATTTAAAAAAATTTAATTAATTTTCAAAATATTACAAAAAATTTAAATTTTTTTTCGAAAAAGACAACAAATAATGTGAAATCGCAATAACTTACTTGACAATAAGTGACGCTCGTGGCAAACTATTAAAAGTCTTTGACAATTATATATCAAACGTGACGTTTGACCGAATTAAACAAAAATTACCCTCACCAACAATAATGACTAAGGGTAACCGCATTTATTATAAATTTAATGAGTCTATCAATGTATTTGATAAATAATTGTTATAAGTATTAGTTCATAATATCAATAAGCCATTAAACACACAAATAGTACTCTTATTGTATCCTTTTATTCAACGTGCCACGACCGTTTTTTGTCACAACCGTCACAATGTTTATTGGGTAATAACCAGTTAAATAGATTACGTATTTACCTGATGCTCTTGTGTAACTAAAAAATAATTTATTCGTAACATATTAAAGTATGATTATTATAAAGAAACTTCAATATTTTCGCTAAATTTTCGGGTTTTTGGATAGAGGTTGCAAAACTTGAAATAGTTGGGCGTCACAACCGTCACAGTGCTTTGAACGCTGACAATTTTTTGTAAAATAACTGTAGACTTTTTATTCTTTCAATATACATGTATTGCATTAAGATCTACAGAAAAAATGTAAAACCATGTTATTTACTAGTATTAATTAGAAATTATGAACTCCAATCCGAGTTGAAATGTCACGACCGTCACCGCGGACTGACCCCATGGACTTATTGTTAGAACGTCACTCAAAATGGAAAAAATAAAAATAAAAACTTAAAACAACGACTTCAAAAACTATTTTTAATTATTATATACATAGGTTTGAAGTGTTTTAGGTTTTTATTGAAGTACTAACGGAATCCCGCGGTTTCGCTCGCGTAAACTTCGAAACTAATTAGAACCCTCCAGACGTGATAGGGGATGACATATTACATTTTTTTATATTAATTTTTATGCATAAAAATAAAAAAAAACGTAAATATCTCGGATTTTATGTTAGTTAAAAATTGTAAAAACTAACTCCCTGTGTACCCTCGCCATTAAGGGTTGAATATCGAATTTTTTTATTGCAGATTATTTTGCCGAATTCATCATTATAACATAAGCAGCTATGCAGATAAACATATCTAAATTCTCGTTCCCGTCCCATGCTATTAGTGCTTGAATATCGAACTTTCGTTTTTAATTGAATAATAATTTGTCCGAATTTACTTTAATATCATGAACAATTATGAAGATAAATATATCAAAATTTTACAAATTAAATGCGAACAGAAAAATATTTTTTATATAAACTTTGACACCCTGTTTTAACCCCTTAGGGCTTGAATTTCGAAAAATCCTTTCTTAGTGGGTGTTTACATCATAAAAGGAAGGCCCCTACGAAATTTCACGTTTCTAGGTCCAGGAGTTTGGGCTGTACGTTGATATATGAGTGAGTGAGTGAGTGGTTAAGGACAAACTCTTTTATAGATATAGATTTAAAGAATTCGTGAGATGCAAATAATATATAGATCGTTATAACTTTTATTGTGGTATTACATTTACCCCAAGTTACCCTATTTTTATGAAGATTAAAGTACAGAAATATTCATGTAGAAAAAGTAAACATATAAAATGGCTGATTTCATCAACAAGTACTTATCATCCATCAACCACGAAAATTAAAAAAACTTAAATTGGGTTAATGTGTAATGACTGCAGATGTTTTGAATAAAATAATAAAAGTTTATTTTCATTTTTATTCTGACTCACTTTCCCCACAGGTGGTGACAACAGAAATATTTTCAACACTGTATAATTTAGATATTCGATCTACGCTAAAGTTGTCATGCTAGCAGCCAAATTAAATATTTACTCTTTATAAAATACTGTAACACATTTCATTAACAGCTTCCTGTTTTCCCTGTGTTTTATTTTCAAACTAACGCAGTATAAATACACGTACTTTATAATTTCTCATGTTAAAAAAAGTATAAAGCAACATAGAATCTCTAACCCTTTATGCTATGAACTTTTACGTTTATAAACAGTGTAAATTATGTATTTTTCCTCAGGATGTAGACTCATGACCGTTCTTAGCCTTAACTGGTTGCTTTGTTTATGATATTTGTCATCTACTTGGAAAAATATGAATGTGTTGTTTTTATTTTTATTTTTTTTTGGGCGAAAGTTGCTGCAAAAGTATATATGTTTTGGTAAAAAAGTTAATGTCGGAAATAAATTACTGCTTCAACTGATTTTGTAGAATATAAACTACAAATCGATAGAATCAACATTAACATTAAAATACCTTCCATATGTCACTGAACTTTCTTATACGTAATACTACAGGTAAATCGTTTAAGTGTATCTTATTATAAAACAAATATTCTGGCTAATTGATACATGATATAAAAAAATCAATAGAGCATAAATTATAGAAAATAACTTTCTCTACAACTTTTATTAAAAACATTTATTTCTGTTATGAACTATTTCAAATACATTTATAAAAACATTTTTTTTGGTTGAATAGAAAAAAAAACGAATGGGACACGTAAATAATAGAAAATAACGTTCTCTAGAGATTTTTTAATATAAAAACTCATATCTTTCTATTATGAATCGTTTGAAAAAAGAATCGTTATTTTAACAAATGAAAATAACATTCTTTACAACCATTTTTCTTATACACATCAGTTCAAAAACATTCCGAAAAAAATATAGACAAGATTTAAGTTCCGTTTCCGGTTGTAAGATCGTTTAAAAAATAGTTTTTTTCATCCTAAAAAGAAAATTGAACCAAGATAAATAAAAAATGTCATCCTTCGTTTTTTAGTCTACAGATCGACAGACAGTCATCATGGCGAAAATAGAAATAATGGATTCAATGAAAGTCAAAATACAGTCGAAACCGATTATAACGACATCGGTTAATACAACGTATCGGTTTTAACGACTCAAAATAAAAATCCGACTGAATCCCTTAAGGCTGGTTTACACGCTACGATAAATCGTAACAATTCGATCGTTACGATACATTGTTACAATAAATCGAAAGAGTGTGTACTGTTTACATGCAACGATTTCTTGTCCAATATTCATTGTCGACCGCGGTATACTCAGTCAGTTTTTGTCATGGAGAAGTACTGTTGTGATCGTTTGTTTAGCAAGAAAAGTGAAAAGGTCACGAAGACCTAGAAGAAAGTGGAACCTAATCACTGGCGGAATTATTTAAGAATGTATGAAGAAACTTATGTTGAGTTGTTAACAACCTTTCCCGTGAACAGCTAATGCAAACTGAGTCAAATCGTAGCAATGAATGGCTGCTACTTTTTTACACGTTCCAACTTATCGTTACGATTTGCAGAAATTGATGCCGGCCGGCAACAATCATCCAATCCAATTCCAATTCCAATAAATCGCTACAATGTCCTGTTTACACGCTACGATAAATCGTAACGATTCGATCGTTACGATAAATTGTTACGATTTATCGTTGCGTGTAAACCAGCTTTTATAATTGGCTTTTTAACGGTTTTTACGATCTAAAATAACTAGTCCTTTCGATGTCGTTATAACCGATTTCGACTGTATGTATATAAATTAGCGATTATTAAATTATTATTTAAATTCCACAACTGTGAAATTAGAGTGATTACAATATACATTTATAATATAAGAAATATATAAAGTGTTCGCAATAAAACAGCCTTTAATTACACTGTTTCCGTCCGTTAAAGGAGTATAAATAATTCAACATTGAAATTTCGTTTATCCTTTAAACACCAAAGGGTTAAAAGGAGAGAAAACAACATAAAAATAATAATTAAAAGCTTAGATTTTCTTTTTTTTCTCGTCAGAATGAACGTAAAATTGAAAACCTCGTTCATACTCACTAAAAAAAAACCATCAGTACTAGTAACTACAGCAGTTCATCTTTTCTTAATTTAGTACTTCTACCTACCATAATAGACATATGTGTGTGTGTATGCAACTATATATACATATATAATGTGTCACATAGAGAGAAGATATATACAGGATGGTCCGGTTTGGGATACAGATATTTTAGGAATTGATGCCTTAGTTCATTTTGAGTAAAAAATTTAATGGGAAGGGGGTCAAACCTTTTATAGGTAACATTATGACTCACCAAAATAATGATAAAAAATAACACATGTTATAGATCGTTTGGAGAAAAATGTAATTTTCATAAAAATTTTCAAAAAAGTATATATTTTTTTTTACTTGATGAACAATAAATAACTCGGAACTGGAAACACGGCTACACAGAAAAAAATAATTTGTCTATGTGTTTAAAAATGCGATCAATGTAAAAAATCCGTGATCGATTTGGCTCCGATAGAGGTTGTTAATATATGATAATTTCTTACTAATACGGAAATATCCACGTTTATCTTATTGACAAATGTATATTATTACTAACAATGTTCTTATCACGGTAAAAATTTTGTTTTGTATTGAAAACATATATTTTAAATACAGAAAAATACTTTATAAATGACATCATTGAATTTACCATATTGAAAATTGCACTTTCAATAGTTGGGTGCGGTGTAAAAAATATTCACACTGATAAATATTAATTAATACAACTATTATGTTTAATTTGAGAGTTTCATTAGTTGGTGTAATAAATTATTTATTAATTTGACAAATTAAAAGATTTTTTAGATAAACATGAAGATATATTTTTCAAATGAATAAAATATCCTCAATAACATTTTTTTATTATTATATTGAGGAAATATTGTTATATTAACAAGATAAATTTATTAAGCATTTTTTCATCTCAAATTTTCAATAAGATCGAGTTTTTTTATGTGTACCCTGAAAGAACTTTATAAACACCTGTATCTCAGAGGATGTTGAAAATAGACCCTCTTTCCCGTACAATTTTTTTACTCACACAATGAGCCAAGAATTCAATTCCTAAAATTTATGTATCCCAAACCGGACCATCCTATATAATGGTTTCATTTTACTACAATGTAGCCATCTCATTCTTTGATCTTGTTTGGTTTCATCGCAATTTCAAAATGCAAATAAAGAAACGTTTCTTTGCATTATTTTCCCCAAATCAGTAAGAATAATTTTAAAATTATTTGTACACGTCGTACATTTAATTTTTGATTTTATTTCCATATTTAATCGTAGTTTATATTGCACTCAATTTATTTATAGTCACGAATTTTCTGTTTGTTGAATTGACGCTTACTTAAAATTATTATAGTGATATGTACGTGAAATAAAATTTTCAGTTATCTGTAAAATAAATTTATTAGGTCGAATTTTTTTTGTAATGTTTCGGTTAGGTCTACCATACCTAAAACGTTATACAATTTGTTTTAAATCCCCCTGTATACATAATCCATATACCTAATCGTATAATAAGTTTATAATCACGCTAAATCCAAATCAATTTATGTAGAGAAATATTTCAAGTCATAAAAATAAGAACTAGTATATTTTATCACCGTATTAAAACTAAACGTATTAAATAACAGTACAAATCAACAAAGTGTAATCAATAGTTTCACTTGACTGCTACCCCTCCCTATAATTTTATAGGTAATGTACCCCAGTTCATAACCGCAGTTTTATACTATGTATATGTTAATTAGGCATAAAAACTTATAGTTATAGCTTCGATAGTCATTACCTTAAGCCGTGGGTCAATAACGTTTTTTTCTGTTTGTCTGCCATATACCCAACTTTATAAATAACAATAAAAATTTATTATTCTTAACGCTGAATGCATACTATGACTATTAATACTCACTTTATTATTTTGATTATTTAAGAAAATGTTTAACTTACTATTAGTTCATATCTTTTTAGTATTAATTCAAAAAAATATTTTTAAATTTTGATTTATTTATTATATTTTTACTATAGGGTCTCTTTGTCTGAATACTTTTCGCTTCAACCCCGTTACTTTAATATTTTCCGAAATTTTTAATAGTATTTTTACTTTAAAACATTTCTAGTGAATACTGATTTTTTTGCTTTCATTTAAAGTCTACAGTCAGCCATATTTTACTACTGTTTGGACATTACCCCACACCTGACATAAATGTAGATGAGAATGAACCCCGAGGTGACCAAAGCAGACAATTTTTTTACTAGTAGGTATATTTTTTATAACTGTGTTAAGCTCGTTACATACTCATTTGACATGTTGCCTGAATTTTTGTTCGCGACATGTACCTATTCGACACCTGCTATATGAAAATGTCGTAAACAAAAACTGTAGGTACCCTTAATTTTTTTTATAACCTAAAAAATTATTTCATAAAAATCACCCAATTATTAAAGAAATATTACTATTTGACGTAGTAATCTTGAAACGATCCAAATTATTACAATTCTTGCTAGGCCACATGTAACTTAAGACTAAAGTTACAATATGAATTACTAATTTTTGGATGCAGAATCGAAATCTATATTATTTGTATAGTTTAATTTGTTATACAAATAAAAAAGAAACTATTAATTTTACACAATTGTAGTATTTATTGTATTGCCTTTTAATTGAAATGAAATAATTTGTATAACACTAAACAAATAATTCAAGTTGAATAAAACATGTTAATGATATTTACGAACATAGTAAAAATTACATATTATAAAAATTACAATAGAGATTGTAGAAGTTATTCAATTGACAGTACATGTTAAAACTGATAGTATTTTTTTAATACAAAATTGAACTTTTTAACAGGCAATTGTAATTTTTATTAATATAAAAAATCAACTCCTTTTCTTTGTGTAATTTTGCTGTTTGAAATCAAGTATGTATTTTAACTAAAAAAAGATCATAATTAAAAAAAAATATTACTTACATATAATTACGTAACTTGTGAACGACAGCTGCCGCTTAACAATCGAGTAAACAATGTCGCACGATATTTGTTGCCGACATATTTTAACTTGTCTGTAACGTATTCGCTTGCTGTGCAAGTTGTCATAAGAGAACTTGTTCTGCGACATGTTCTTGTCATATCTGAAACAATGAAATCGTATATAAGTATTTAAGTATGTAATGAGCTTTACATACGAGTCTACCTTTTATATTGTTATAAAAACATATAAAATATTTATAAAATAACTTTTAGACATAATGTAGTTAGAGAGATGCTTTTAAGTACCTGAGTGCTACAGTACAAACTTATTTAAGGTATCTATCTTTAAATGTTGTTATTTTAGTATAGATATACATTTTTATTTCTTATTTTAGAAACTCTAATGATGATTTGCATGCCAACTTTTGAAAGATTTCGTTTGATTCTGACTTCAAAATGAGTACAACATAAGTATAAATTACTTATTTTATATTCAGCTTTTCACGAGGGTGTAAAACCTCATTAGTACACACAAACCCTAAATATAGGTAATTCACTGCGGCAAAGTTACTCGTGTAATAAAAATTAAAAATTATATATGTATATAGTAACCTTTTAGATAAAACATGACATTTTAATGGTAGCATGAAATTTTAATACCGCTTTTCAAAAATAATATATATTTAGAATATATCAAATGACCTTTTCATCAACGAAGCGTATGCTCATTTATGAAAACTTAAAAGAAATTTTAAATCAACATCAACAAGTCTTCGAGATGATCGATGCGATATCAAAATGAGCTCCAACAAAAAGAATCAAGGTGGCCGAGCGTATTATTGCAGTGACATTGTCAGTGGCGTAACAATTTTTTTAAATATATTATTGGCCTCATTTTTTTATATGCAGTCAGTGACATCACACCCTTCACAGGGATTACTGTTAGGAAAGGTAACTTACCCCGAGGCAACCAGGGCAGGCACATTTACGACGCCGAAATACCCATGTATTTCAGGATCTTATACCATTCAGGATCTAATATAAGGTTTTAATTAGTACTTTCACTGAAAATCATAACGAAAATTGTAGCAAAAATAGTTTATGAAAAATGTTGAAATAACTTGTAGTGAGAATGACTACGGAACCTTATCATGTGCGTGCTTAACACGCACTTACTTTGGAATTACAATTTTTTGTCCAGTTTATACAGAACTACAGTGCCCCCCCCCTCCCACCTGATTGAACACTAATCAAAATAAATGAGTTTTTATAAAAATGAATTTAAAATACTAACTTTGATAAGAACCACAAACCGCACAGTGTGTAAATCGACCAATCTAGCTGGACAAAATTATTGAACATTTTTTATGTAGGATTTAATACTATTATGGATTGGTTATACTTTATAAAATAATTTAAAGTAAAAATAAAAGTTATAATTAATATGTTTTTATTTTTATTTTTTACAAATCAGGTGATTTTAACAAATCAAATATTTTATTTGGTAAAGATTTTGTTGTTTTTTTTTTTTTTTAAATTTCTAATACTAGAAAGTTTAGGGTCTGATACCACTAGTAAATAAAAAGAACTTATCCTTATTCGTTGTTTTCTGGAAATATTCCTGGTATGGCCTTAGCGAACCTTCCTGATTTCTTTGTTGCGGGCTTCTTCGAATATTTGTCCTATAGGAAGGGGACAAATATTAATAATGTATTTCGAATAACACAAAATTTTACTTGCATCTCTTTCTTTCTTTTTTCTAATTAAATTTACTCTTCTGTTCTCTTATTTGCCATTTATGGATATATATTTTGCATGCTACGTGTTCTTCGTTTGCTCCAATCAGTAGAGTAAGAAAAGCCTTTGGTTGGGCACCCGACTTTTGACTTTTTTTCTTCGGAATTTCATTAAGTAAATGAATTAGCAGCTTGACAGTCTTCTTTAACCAGTTTTTTAATGACGATTAAAAATGTCTATGCGTCGATATTTCACCACCTATCTTCTGCGAAAATGTGCACTAATATTTATTTATTTATTTATTATTTAGTGAAATTCAAAATCTAGTATAAATATATTCACTTATAGATGTTTGAAACTGATTTTTATCATAACACTGTAATGTATATTATTTCTAGTTTCTTTGATACAGTGAGTTCGTTAATTTACGTCATCTATTAGAGGACGTGATCACGGTATGTATGTACATAAAATGGCAAATGCTAGGAGACGGAACAATGTTAATGGAACTAAAGAGAGTGGACTCTATACATCAGCCGCTCGGTATTAAGTAAATGTCGGACAAAGTAAACACAAACAGCTTATATATAGGTATATATCAGAGAAAATAATATGGCTTGACCATAAAATTCACACCCTTTACTATTTTTAATGTATTAATAGAATTATCAACAATTACCTGCAAAATATTACCTATAAATAGTATCATAGACATAAGACATGGACTGCTCATTTTGTATTATAATAATGTGTAAAATTAGGTTCACAAAAGTGAGAGAGATGGAGTATAATTGGGGATATATTGTATATACTTACACTCTTGTTTAAACAAGGACAAACACATACCCTTATTATGCTCTATCTTTCTTTGTTTAAACTCGTTTTTCGAATCAGATGCGCAGTCCATGCTCATTGTCTATGGATAGTATCATAGACATTGAGTATGGACCGCGCATTCTGTATTAATATAATGGTGTAACATTTCTCCAAAACGTTCAGTGAGAGAGATGCGGTAGGTTTGGGATATATCTATCTCTTTTCCTAAGAAGAATTAAATAGACACTTCTGTTTAAATAAGGACAAGAACGAGTATATCCCAAACTATTTTCTATCTCTTTTTTGACACGACTCTGTTTTCGAGTCAGATGCGCTATTCATGCTCTATGTCTATGATGTATTAATAGAGCAAGTAAACATACAATTAGGTTAGAATCGGTCACAGAATACATTTTTTCTAAATAAAACGATTTTTTTAATAATTTATAAATCCTATTTCTCTCAATCCAATTTGGCTGATTGAGATTTAATAGAGTTTTATTATGATAAGGCGAATTCAAAAGGATTGCTGTTGAATTATTACTTTTTGTGACATATAATGTATTTTACCTGCCTAAAAACTACCATATAATGAACATTTTTATGTATTGCTGAAAATTACAATATGTAAATCGATATACTACCCGTACTTCCAAGAAAAGCCTACTTTGGGTGTGCAATACTCTGAAAAAAAATCCTCGAATTTTAAATAAATATTTTTATTATATGTATAACTTATGCTATCATTATATTATCATTACATTTTTATTAATTGTATTTGGACATGTGATTGTATATGTTTATTATTATTATAAGCAAATATGAAGGTCTTTGATTTATAAATAATGTCACAATAAAAACAACAACATATTATTGGCGATATTCCACTTTACTAGAAATATTTATTTTTATCATTTTAGAAAATAACTGTTTACTTATTTTTATTCATTATACGTATTTACAAAAGGACGGAAAACGTACTTGCTTTAGGGCAATAAAGGGCGGACATAATTTTTTTTGCCTTCCTCTGGGACAATCGAAAATATTTTTGTTTTGTTATACCCTTTTTTCATCAACGCGTTTATTAAAAAAATGTTTTTTATTATAAAAATGGGGCGGAAAATTAGCCATTTACAAATTCAAATACGTCACTGCTCCGAAACATAACTGGTCCTTTTCTGAATATGATATTTGAAAGGCGGATCTGTAAAAATTCCTTTGTTGTATTTAATGAACAAAAAAAAGCTATATTTGAAATGTACATTTCCTGATCATTATAATAATCGTACAGAATATAAAAGATATTGACCAAATCTAATAGTTAAAGTACATGAACATACTAATGTGTACCGTGTACCTAATGTACACTCACGGAAACAATTAAAGGACCACTTGATTTTATCGAAAAAATTGCTCATTTTCAGAGTAGTGCCAATAGGTCAAATATGATTATTTTTTTACATATAGGATGTGGAAATGGAAGGAAATTTTATATTCTTTTCGAATTCAGGAGTATTTTTGTGTTATTAAAGTTTTTTTATGACCAAACCGCGGTTGAATAAAAAATAAAAAATTTGATTTTTTTTTGCAATTTTGAAAGTTGCACACGGGGATGTTTAATTTTTTTTTTCAACTTTTATGATAGACATTTTTTAGGAAATTTTCTCACTTTTAAAACGCTATTTTCAAAAAAAAAATTACATTTTTTGGTGTTGCGATATCTGAGTTTGAATGAAAAAAGTACCAAAATGTTTTAAATGACCATAAAAAGCCTAATTTGGGTCATACAAAAAGAAAAAAAAACGAAAATTCAATCTTAAGTAATTACCTATTGTCTAGTAGCATTTAAAAAATGATTCATTTTAACTTAACCCTTCAAATACGGAAAACAAAACCATGTTTGAATTTAAATAATCCTGTAAAAATGACCCTTTTTAAATCATAGTTAAAATGTTAAGAACATATTCAGAAATTAAGATCTATGAAAGAACATGAAAATTAGACATGTTACCTTCAATTTAAATAAATGTTCTAATAAAAAACTTTTAATTTGACTGAGATATTGCTTTTTGAATTTTTTGCATACGTTTAAGACTTCACCGTACATTTTACAACAAATTTTTCTTTGAGATTTTTTTTTCGTAAAATAATCAACTTTTGAGAAATTTTATAAGAGGGTAAAAGATTTTGTATTTTGTAAAAGAATATTCTTAAATTTTTTCAGATGTTTTGTATCAATATTATGGGATTATGTTTATTTTTAATAGGGTATTTTATTCATTCAAACTCGAATACCTCTGTATCAAAAAATATGACAAACATTTTTTAAAAAGCATTTTAAAGCTGAGAAAATTGACTAAATGATGGCTATCTTGGAATTATGAAAAAAAAATCAAACCTACCCGTGTGAAACTTCCATAATTGCAAAACATCAAATTTTTCAATTTTAATTCAAGTGCGTGTGATCATGAAAAATCATTCAATAACGCTTAATTAAATACTCTCGATTAGTAAAATTCAACAAATTTTCATTGAATTCAACCACTAATTAGCATAAAGTAACTACATTTTTTTGTGGCCACACGTAGTTGACTAAAAAAATTGATTCATTTTTGCAATTATGGAAGTTTCACACGGGTAGGTTTGATTTTTTTTTCATAATTCCAAGCAAGCCATCATTTAGTCAATTTTCTCAGCTTTAAAATGCTTTTAAAAAAATGTTTGTCATATTTTTTGATACAGAGGTATTCGAGTTTGAATGAATAAAATACCCTATTAAAAATAAACATAATCCCATAATATTGATACAAAACATCTGAAAAAAATTTAAGAATATTCTTTTACAAAATACAAAATCTTTTACCCTCTTATAAAATTTCTCAAAAGTTGATTATTTTACGAAAAAAAAATCTCAAAGAAAAATTTGTTGTAAAATGTACGGTGAAGTCTTAAACGTATGCAAAAAATTCAAAAAGCAATATCTCAATCAAATTAAAAGTTTTTTATTAGAACCTTTATTTAAATTGAAGGTAACATGTCTAATTTTCATGTTCTTTCATAGATCTTAATTTCTGAATATGTTCTTAACATTTTAACTATGATTTAAAAAGGGTCGTTTTTACAGGATTATTTAAATTCGAACATGGTTTTGTTTTCCGTATTTGAAGGGTTAAGTTAAAATGAATCATTTTTTAAATGCTACTAGACAATAGGTAATTACTTAAGATTGAATTTTCGTTTTTTTTTCTTTTTGTATGACCCAAATTAGGCTTTTTATGGTCATTTAAAACATTTTGGTACTTTTTTCATTCAAACTCAGATATCGCAACACCAAAAAATGTAATTTTTTTTTTGAAAATAGCGTTTTTAAAGTGAGAAAATTTCCTAAAAAATGTCTATCATAAAAGTTGAAAAAAAAATTTAAACATCCCCGTGTGCAACTTTCAAAATTGCAAAAAAAAATCAAATTTTTTATTTTTTATTCAACCGCGATTTGGTCAAAAAAAACGTTTAATAACACAAAAATACTCCTGAATTCGAAAAGAATATAAAATTTCCTTCCATTTTCACATCCTATATGTAAAAAAATAATCATATTTGACCTATTGGCACTACTCTGAAAATGATCAATTTTTTCGATAAAATCAAGTGGTCCTTTAATTGTTTCCGTGAGTGTATAAATGCATGAGTGATAAAAAATGTACTGTTTTACGCGTGAATAATACTTTATGACATGATTCTACGATTAAAAACATGGTTTATTTTATTAATATTAATTTAACAATATATTTTTTATGTATGTATGTTCGGGTATAATCGACAAATATGCACAGCTCTGAACGATATTTTTTGTGTTTTGTTGTACGAGTGTACACTGTACCCATATATAAAATATGGTCCCATATATAAATTTTATTAGAATCTCACCAAGAACTTCAAAAAATGAGCGGGATTTCAATTCGGCTTCATATATCGACAAATATGCACCTATTTAATCGATTTTTTTTAATTTTATCAGAATCTGACCAAGGACTTTTTAGAGGGGAAAAATACAAAATGACCTTAAAAAAACTAAAAATATTGAAATGTGCATAAATAATAATTAAATTTAACAGTTTTTGATGTCGGTTTCTTTTGAGAAAGAAAAAAATCTGACTTAAAGAACTATTAAATTTAATTTTTATATACTTATTTAGTGTTTTTGGTGTTTTTTTCAAGTCGATTTAATTTTATTTAGTTTTTTTATTTATTTAAATTGTTAAATATCTATTAAAGTATAAGTGAAATTAAATTTTAACCTTTCATTAAAAAACAAAAATATTATTAACGTTTTATATTATAGTGAAATCAGTACTAATAATATTATATCTAGTATTATACCTAGTTACACTAGTTATATCTTGTACTTTGATTTGTACATGATCAAATAATGTGCTGTAATTAAACAGGGATCAATTAGATATAGTAAAACACGCATACAAATAACTTCCATCGAACTGGAATCTTCAACAATCGCATACCTGTAGCCAATCAACATCGGCCCTACCGTTGTTTACCCAGTTTCGTTATTAATTATTCAAAACTCTCGGCAGATAAGCAATAACAGCGACACAAACACGCATATGATTAGCAATGCATATATAGTGACATACCATTACCAACTGTGAAGCAATAATGGGTTTGTGTAGTGGTAAGCATGGCTGCTTTGAACTCCAAGTAGCATCCTATTTCTTATTTAACCCCATCTATGTCTTTGTATGTGTGTAGACACTAGACAGGGACGGCTCATCCTTAACTATTTTAGAAATTCGAAATACAATTTACAAAATTAAAGATTTTATAACATGCTTTTAAATAGCTATTTTTGGGGGATTCGTAATGTATATTCAAGAAGTTTTGAAAATATTACATTATAAAATATTATAAACAAATATTTTTTTGGTTTGCTGCACAGACTCCCCCCCCCCCACTTGGGGTCCAGAGTGAACCATTCTCCTCGTTCTTCTCTTATTCTGCTACTGCAGCTACACAAAGTGTTTAAAAAAGATAAGAGAGTATAATTTATATGTACGTAAATTTTATACAGCATAATATCAGTTAGATGGCAACACTATATTCAAGGTTAACTACTAGCAATTGAAATGAACTTGTCACGAGTAAGTCTCGTATAAGCATTCATTACTGGATGAGTGAGATAATCATTGAGACACATCAACAAGAACTTCAGTAGTTAACAACGATTCTGTACAGATCCAATATCACGAAAGGAACTGGTCTGAATTTTTTATATGTTATAGCCCTGATCATCCCGGTTGAAAGTCCCAATGGGCACAACTCTCCATATTGCGTATTTTTGCCACTAGAGGGTATATAGTTATATCATGACTAACGTAGAGTCAAACTGCAAAAAAAAAACGTTAGAAAAATCTGACACTATATGTTTTTGGGTTCTTTTTATATAATTAATAGTAGGGGAGAGGGGGGCATAGTGGGGTAGCGGGGCATAGCGGAAATCTCTTATAAAGGTCGAATCAATTGTCGTGCAAAAATTCAAATGGCTCATTTTGATTAGTCGTCAGTCGGTGCGTGACCTTCATAAGTGAGACACGCCATTTCGACAGCCGTTTATGCTATATAAACAAAAGTGTTAAAATCAGTGTTTTCGGTAAAAAAATACGTGAAATTAAACAGCATTTTTTTTTCGAACCTTATTATATATTGTGGTGGTTATTATTTCGTTTTGTAGCAGTGCTTTCTGGATTTCATAATTCAACATACAAGATTGTTTGTGAAAAAGGTAAGTTGGTATCAGTTTGTGTTTTGTTGTAAAAGTAACAGTGGGGCATAGTGGGGTATCGTTTAAAAGGTGCCCCGCTATGCCCCTAATGCAACTAAAGTAACTTATTTAAAGATAAACAAATGTCTTATTATATCTTTCTATTAATATTTTTTTCTTTTCAGTAAATTTAAATCAGACAAACAGAAAAAGAGAAAGTTTCTTAACAAGAAAGGTGCAGGAGAAGATGAAGAAGATGGCAAAGCTACTCATTTATGTGCAATGTGTGTTGACGACTAAATTACTTAAAAATTTTAATTTTATAGAATACATTTAATTAGTAACGTTGATTTGTTTGTTTTTTTGTATCTTATTACGATAAGCGGGTTTTCATTTGTACCAAAGTTTTGCTGTTCCTTTATTATTTTAATATTAAATAAAAATATATAAAAATAAATAAATATATAGATTGATATTGATGCCAAATGTTGTTCTAAAAAATTATATTGTTGATAATAAATACTATTACGTTTGGAAGCTATTTTTCTATTCGAATTTTTACTATCCCACAATGCCACATTAGGTACCCCACTTTACCCCCATATACGGGGCAAAGCGGGGCAAATCCCATTTTATATTTATGTATTCCCATATCGTAGAGTTCTTATCGTAATCGAGAAATATATATCTATAGTCATTCTCAATGAGTTAAACTATGATATTGAGTTAAAATTTGTTATTTAATCATAATATTTTATCTTGTAGGTATGCTTGAGTCTTAAGTACCCCACTATGCCCCCCTCTCCCCTACTACAAAAAAAAATATTAAAAAATTCTCTCATAAAACAAAAGTTTTTAGTTTCAACATTGAAAAATCCTTTCACTGTAATAATCATTTTTTACTGTTCTCTATTGCTAATAAATCCTGAAATAAAGATTCGCCGAACCCAAAAACATGTATCCTGAGTGTCAGATTTTTTTACAATTTGACTCTACTTTACTCGTGATAGAACTATGGAGGTACCGTGCCCTCTAGCGGCAAAAATACGCAACATGGAGGGTTGTGCCCATTAGGACATTCGACCGGGATGATCAGGGCCTAATTTCCATAAGATTAGTGCGGGGTCCTTTATTAATCAAGACATATTGTCGACTTGTTGGGAACTGCAGACTGAGGATACTTCAATTCAAACTCCTGAGTGACACGTTCATCTTTGAAAAACGACATAGCTAGACCTAGACAATACAAAGTAATGAATGCATATGCAAGACTGGCTCGTGACAACTTCATTTCAATGGCTAGAGGCAATTATATTGCCATCTGACTAATATTATGGAATAAATGTTACTTATGCATAAGTTTTATATTTTGTCATTTTTGAAACATCCTGTATAAAACATAATTGATATATTCTAGGTACCTAAAATATAAGATAAGGTCAGATTCTGATTTACAAATAAATAATTGAACAATGTAAAGTGTAATTTAATTTATATTTAATTGATGTACTAACATTAAAGCCATTCAAAATACGTAATGAACAGAGCTTTGTTTGAATTCAATACCATTTCATCCCTTTCACTTTCCCCCCACTTCTTCAACAATCAATTATTGAGCAATTCACATATTTGTCAAATATGTATATTACAAAACATGCATACATATGTATCATTCAAATGTTTCATCGATAAGCAAACCTGAAAACGTTTACAATTATTATTATTAAGCCTCATGAGGACACATAAAAATTAAACAAATGTCTAGATAATAATTTTTTGAGCGAATACATGATATATACATTTTTTTGTATTTTAAATGATTTTACCATTCCCATGCTATGTACATATGCGTGTGTGTCTGTGTGCATGGCTGTATGTATGTGTGTGTGTGTGTGTGTGTGTGTGTGTGTACATATGTAGCATACATTGATATCCGCCTGACTTTGTCACCTACATAACTTCACCCAGTGCGCAGTCGCACGACGCGCCACTGGTTTACTCAAACAAACGCAGTCGGCCGGGATGCTTATTTGCATCTCACACATGCGTTAATTAAAAATAGCGTGTGTTGACGCGATAATTGAATATTTACTTAATTTAATTATATAACGAACCTTAATGAATGTACATGGAAATGTAAAATGCTTTGTAGTTTTTATTTAATAGGTATTATTTAAATAATAATTAGTTTATGTACTTGTAAAAATTATTTTTAATGAACATAACATTTTATTTTTTTCATCACAGAAAGACTGTTTCCGGTGAAATAAAATTATTACATATTATATACATAAGAGACAATTATTTTTTCTTCGCCCCCTATCACTAATGAACGGTTGTAATTGATCTAATTCGATCCAGTGGGAAAATCCCATATCTACGTTTATAAAACGTTGGAAACTTTTAATAATTGTATTGATTTCACCATAACAAAATCTGATCATTTTGAATATAATCATATTTTAAAATATCTGATTTTGAGGACTTTTTCAGAAGAAACAAAAACTTAAAATATTATAATTAATAAAATACAGTAGAAACCGGTTATAATGACATCGGTTAATACGACGTATGTGTTTTAACGACTCAAAATAAAAGTCTAACTGAATCCCATATATATAATTGCATTTTTAACGACTATTACGACTATCCGCTTTTTACAACCAATATGACCGGTCCCTTCGAAGTCGTTATAACAGGTTTCTACTGTATTATCGAATTTTTTCACAATTATTAACAGCTTTTGGTTTCCCATCTAAAGATGGACTTACGCGGTGTTAGAACTTATACGACGATAAAACGAAATCTAAAAATAACCTATATAAAATTATAAAAACACATTTTTTCTTTCTACAAATAAAAATAAAACACAAACGAATAACAGTACAGCGATGTAATAAAACAAAACAATATGGTACTGTTTGGTACATCCGCCACCGATTTACACATCCGGGGCGAGCGCGGCGCATGCGCACATACAACGACGTAGACCGTCGCGGCGCCGTATCGACAACGCCTCTTCCACAGACCCGTCTAAATAAAATATCACCTTTGTACTTAGCCGCCGTGAGATACACAACTCGTATCAATCAATATCTACCATCGAAACCAAATAGCGGAATAATACACGCACCCGTACAAGCTAGTGTGATGTGTCTTCTATAAAACAAACGGGTGACATGTTCGCCAAAACACAACAAAATGTTACTGCAATCGCATTCAAAGATTACCAAATATAACATCGTATGGCGAACTGACAAATAGAACATAATTTAACAATGTATTGTTGTACAAAGTGTTGCTCGTGAGTGAAAATGACAACAGTTTTTGTATTCGATACATTTGTGTTATTTAGTGTATGGAGAATTTATAAATGTTGTTTTACCGTCAACTGGAAGTAACACAGTCGATACAAAAGTAAGACCATGAATATTTTATCTATTTTTTAATATTTTATAATATTTATTTTCTAGTATGATCATTTAATCCAAAATGACCTTTATATTGTATATAACTTTTATACCATTTCTAACTGTAGATTTTTTAATAAAATTGTTTTCCCTTTTTATTCTGCTATTTTCATTATTATTCTGAACAATGCTTTTAAAAATGTTGGAATGTTTAATAACTTGACAAAGGATATGAAATTATTGCTTTTTTTCTTTATTCATGTATTATAATCTTTTTTCTTTGGTAGCTTCATCTTTTTATCCTAAATAATTGTTCGAAAAAAGGCAAATATCGTTACTTTTACTTCAGTTTGTACCCTGAACTTTAATCGTGACATTTTCAAAAATTGTTACAATTTTTAGGCGGTCGATATCGAAGCAAATTCATCATTTTGAAACTTTTTTTAAATACCAGTCCAAATATAGGCTACATCGTTTAATCATAAAATCTTTCAGTATAATCATTTATTTCATTCTAAAAATGTTTTAAAACTATAATTTAATTGATGTTTATTGCCCCTGATAAAGAAACATCTACTATTGGTTGGTAGACTGTTTAAAATTCATGTTTTATATCATTTACATAGATTTTCTTTATTTTACATCATAAGTTTTCTATTCAACCGAAAATTCGATTTCATGCTGAAATATTACTATCCTTTGCATTTTTAAGAAAATCTATACAAGAATGACATAAAAATATTTCTTATATACATACCCACCTTTATGTTACACGTACATATATAATATATATGTATGTATAGGTTCACATGTACAATATATAATATATTATGTACATACATACATACATATATTGGGTGTTCAAAATAAAACATTACGAATTTTTATTTAGAAACTTAAGCGATTTATTAAAAAACTTTGCAAACAAAAGTTACTTAGTTTGACGGGGGCAATATCTTGATATATTTTTTTACATAAAAAAAAACATTTTTTTTTTAAATAAAACATTTTTTTTGGTTTATTTTTTCAATGACAAAACTCGAGTTGGGTCAATTAACTTGCTAAAAAAAATAACCTTGAATTAAAAAATATTTCTTAATTTTTTTATTTTTACGTAAAATCAGATCAAGAAAAACAATTATGTAAGATGCATGAAAAAACCTTGACCCCTCTCGGTTAAAACTGGTGAGTAACCTTTGTCTGAAAAAAATTCGAAATAAAAATAATACTACCTCCGTTCAAAAATGATTATCTCATTTGACTTTTGTTGCCAACTTACATCGTTAATTAACAATAACGAAAAAGTAGAAAATATTTTCTTGACTCTTCAAAAAGCGTTTGAAAGTTCAATGTTAGCTGGAGGGGGCAATAATTATCAACTAGCACATATTGGGTAAGAAGCATTGCGAAGAAAGAATCAACTTCCAGAAACATTAACATGCAATTTGGAAGCAATTGAAACTGAAACACAATACAGAAAAAAAACTGTATTGGACCAAGAAAACCTTGTTTCGTATATAACGAAAACAATATTTTCTTAATATAACATACTCTTAATCCAACTACGTTATTCCTTCGTTCAAGAGTACTATAGTTGGTTTAAGAGATTATTGCTTATCTTAAGAAAATATTGTTTTCGTTATATACAAAACAAGGTTTACTTGGTTTGAGAAATCCTTTCTACCAGTGTATGTAAAATAATATAAGTAGTTTGTAATAAAATATTTATTTCATAAATAAAAAAGTTGTCTAAAGCGAAATTGAAGTTAATATATTGTATATAAAACTAACGAGACAATCATTTTTGAACAAAAATTTTCACCAAAACAGACAATCATTTTTGAACGGAGGTAGTAATTTTTTTTTGAGCACCCGGTATATATAAACATATACATATAGAATGTACTTTATATGTATATACATGTAAAATATATATATGTATTTTTTCTTTCACGTATGTCGTATATGCATTATTTAAATATTTCAATTTAACTTTTATTTCATTTTACATAATTACAAAATAAAATAAAAAACGATACAAAAAGTCAGATATTCTTAACTAAAAAATGCACGTGTTATATCTTATGTAGATAATTCCGAAAGATCATTTTTACAAAATATTTTCAGTGTCTATCAAAGAGATTTCAAACACAAAAGAGTTCCTTGAAGATGTCATTTTATACTCAAGTAATTAAAGCTTTTCTTTTGTGTCAGGAGATAAGAACGAGAGCGTCGTATAGTTGTTGAATATTAAAATGCATATATCTAACAATATCGCGCGGAATTTCGGTTCTTTTGTATTTGATTTTTATCGGAAGTTACGACCGCTTTCTATTGTTTGAACAAAAAATAAAAAAAATAAAAACAGCATTCAGCGTCGAATGTTGTTTAGGTTATTTACTCGATTTGAATTCGATTTAATAAACAACATTTTATTTTTGATGTTCTAAATCAATTTATTTAATGCTATATATATATTTATTTGACATTAATTTCTCGAATTAAAAGTTGTAGTATCAAAATAAGGTACCTACTGGCACCAGCCTTGGGCAATTTTTAATTAAATGTACTGTATTATAAATATTTGTTGATATTTGATTACTGCACGGCCATTACTGAATATTAATCTATATACATTTAACTGTCTTACAACGTGATTTGATGATAACACAGCTCCACAAAAAAAATCGAACTTTTGTTTGCAGGGATCTGACCCACTGTAGGTACTATATGTAATCGAGCATGCTGAAACCGAATCTGGAGTCCAAATTACCCCATCACGTCAGGTTTTTTTTTAACCTCAAAAAATAGGGAAAAAATCATAAAATTCAAAACCCCATAATCATATATCCCATCAACCCCACAATCCAAAAACCTTAAAATCCCATACTTCTTAACGCTATAACCATAAACCCTACAACCACATAACCCTAAAACACCATAACACAGTGAAAAAGAAACTTATACGCGTTCAAGCTGTTTCAAAAAAATTATTTTCACTGCTTGAAAATAAATAAGTCCCTTTTTCACTGTGTTATGGGGTTTTAGAGTTATGGAGTTGTAGGGTTTATGGTTATAGTGTTAAGAATGATGGGATTTTAAGATTTTGGGATTGTGGGATTGATGGGATATATGATTATGGGGTTTTGAATTTTATTATTTTTACCCTATTTGTTGAGGTTAGGAAAAAAACCTGACGTGATGGGGTAATTTGGACTCCGGATTCGGTTTCAGCATGCTCGATTACATATAGTACAGTGGGTTAGATCCCCGCAAACAAAAGTTCGATTTTTTTTGTGGAGCTGTGTAATTAATCATTTTGTTTAAAAACAGTGGACAAATACCTAAATATCGCGGTTCGACACACTATTAAGAAAAGTGTATTTTTTTATGTAAATTGTTTTAAATTGTATGACTCTTTATTTTATAACTTATGTGTAATAGTACTTATCATTTTGTAATCATTAGCAAGTGTCCATAACTGGAGAAAAAAACATAAACAAAATTAAAGGCTATAATTAAAAAAAAAAGTATATTTACAGACTTAAATAATAAATAAATTAATTTAATAAAGTTGTACTTGCTTTATTAGTAACATGAGTTTATGAAAATTACAAAAATTAAGCCCATCAATCCAAAAAAAAGTATACTTTGCTCTTAAAGTGCCCATGATTGGTACCAGTACCTTATATACCTACATATTTTAAAATATTTGTCAACGGTGCCATGGATCTTTCTTATACCTTGATACCTTATGTTAATCGATCTTTAAATCAGTAGTTAATGTAATTAAATATACATATAAGATTTTTTTTTATAAATAAAACGGGCAAGTGCGTGTTGGGCACGCACATGATAGGGTTCCGTAGTCATTCTCACTACGATTTATAAAAAGTATTTTTCAAAAATTTCGTGACTGAAGGGTTAAAATCAAAAAGTCATTTGACTTTTATTATTGCATTTTAGGAGACCTATCAAATGACACCCCACTCAATGGGGTACATGAAAAAAATGTGAGTTCACTTTTCAATCTATGAAAAGGGGGTCCAAAATATTTTTGACAATGTTCGTTATAATTTTCAGTGAAAGTGCTAATTAAAAGCTACATTCTGAATTTTTTTCAGATTTTTTGAATCGATAGTTTAGAAAATAGAGGGGGGGGACGCTCTGACAGCGACATTAAACAGCAAATATATCGCGACTGAAGGGTTAAAATCAAAAAGTTATTTGACGTTTTTTATTGCATTTTACGAGACCAATTAAATGACACCCCACTCAATGGGGTAAGTGGGGAAAAAAATGTAAGTTCAATTTTCAGTCTATGAAAGGGGGGTCCAAAATATTTTTGACAATGTTATAATTTTCAGTGAAAGTACTAATTAAAAGCTACATTCTGGAATTTTTTCAGATTTTTTAAATCGATAGTTTAGAAAATAGAGGGGGGGACGCTTTTTTAATGACTTTGGAGAGCAAATACATCGTGATTAAAGGGTTAAAATCAAAAAGTTATGATACATTTTTTGTTGCATTTTAGGAGACCTTTCTAATGACACCCCACTCAATGGGGTAGGTGAATTTTTTTTTTTAAAACACTTTTCATTTTATGAAAAGGGGGCCTAAAAATTTTTTTTTTACAAAAATCTTATCATTTCTGTTTTTGGGTCATTAATCTACGACCGTATACCAAATTTCATCTTATTATCTCAAAATTTTTGAAGACGGACGGACGGACGGACATGGAGAAACTATAAGGGTTCCTAGTTTTCTACGGAACCCTAAAAAACGAAACTTTTCTGTCTCGTTCACGAGTACGAGATAAGATCAATACGAAATAAGAGAGATTACATGAGACGAAACCTTTCGATTTATCGTTTCGTGTTCAGTGCTAGTAAATAGTAAAATACGTTTATCAAATTTAAACATGCATATCTACATAAGTTAACATAAGTATTAAAAAATAATTCATATTAACTTAATTTATTTAGACTTTATATACTACACATGTATATGTGTTATTCTTTTGAAAATCTCATATATCTACAACATGTATGTTATGTATCAGAAATATATTTCCTTCAATAATTTCATGTCGAAAAAACTGACAGAAATAACAGACGTTAAAAATGCTGATAAAAATCATATTTTATTGCAAATGCTTCTATACATCCCAGGTAACATATTTTGGTAGAGAATATACAGTATATAATCTGACATTTGACATTTAACATTTCATAATTTAATTGGATCAACTTGAAACAGAAGTTCTAAATATATCTGTTCAATCAGATTGACAAAAAAAACTTTTAATATGGCAGTTTTTATATTTATTTATTTTTTACATTTGAACAATTCTAAAAGTTAAATCCATATAATTGAATGATTCTGAAATTATAAATTGAAATGATTTCGATTCATTAAGATTCTTTTCATCCATATGTAGGGTTGCCAACTTTTTAATGTCACCAAAAAAATTATAATAAAAATGAAATAACTAATTAAAATAAAATTTTGTTGAAATTAAGAATATTGACTAGGAAAAAAGGAAAAAATAATAGTATAAAATCTATATATTCATTATTTATAACTGGGCCCATCTCACCAATAAAAGCATAGATCACAATATTATTTTATATAGATAAAAAAATAGTTCCTATATTATAAAAATTCAACTTAAATATCAATTTCATACTTTTGAAAAGAAGTAATACTTTGAAAAAATTTAAATATATGTATGTATTTTCATTGTATGTACGAGTAATAGGAAAAAAGATAGATGATCCCAAAAAAGGACAGTCCTTTTCAAAAAAGGTCAGTTGGCAATCTTATCCATGCGTCAATCAATATTATTTACGTGCAAAGTAACTTTATTTTTAGTTATATTAAATTTTCACAATCTTCTTTCATTATTGTATTTATCAAATTCAAAATATTTAATAAAATATATAGAAGAATATTAAAACATTTATTTCCCTTAAAAAATTCAATATGTAGGGGAAATAAGCAAAGAAACAGAAAGTTCATGAAATGAGCAACGTCAGTTTTATCGAAACAATCCGAACGAATGAATTCAAATTTTGTTTATCACTAAGCTCATGGACTACACCAAGGTTTCACAAAATGGTCTATCTGGACCCCCTGGGGGTCTATGAAGTTTGAAAGGAGTTTAAAGTGCATTAGGGGTCTATAAGGGGTTTATGGGAAGTTTTAAAATTCGATGTTTTTTATGCAATGCAAGAGTTTAAAAAGAGTTCAAAGATAAAAAAAAAATCACATAAACAAAGGTTATTTTTTGTCATTCGTTGAAAAGGGGTGTACGTGCAAAAATGGTTGGGAACCCCTAGACTTATGTTATGTTAGTCTTATGTTTATATTGACCGTATATAGACAAAGAGCATGGACTCAAAAACAAGGTCGTGTCAAAGGAAAGATATGGAATATAGTTATGGATATACTTGTCCTTATTTAAACAGGAACGCACATTACATTCTTTAAAAAAAAAATAGATAGATATATCCGTAACACCTACCGAATCTCTCTCCCACTTTTTGAACAAATGTTACACCATTATGTTAATACAGAATGCGCGGTCCATGCTCTATGTCTATGGAATTGACAATATAAGTTTCAGTCGTAATAAAATAAAACAATTTTTTTTTTCAAAAAGATTCCAAAGGTGAGATATTACACTTATTGTATTTTTGATGTTTTGTATAATATTGGATATATTCGAGTTACTTTTCAAATCTTATTTCTGTGTAGATAAAGTTTGTCAAATAATTTTAATGGTTACTTACGCATTGAATCGTACAGATATTCGTGCATCGAAACGGATGTTTATTTAAGTAGTAACTAGCAACTAGTTAAAATATTTTAAATATAATAAATAGGCTCGTGTTAAAGGACTAATTAAATAAACATTGAAACATGATGAAACAAAATTTTAGAGTTAAGTAGGGTAAGGTTTCTTAAGTCGTACCGCCGCCTAAGTCGTACCCCGTCAATATCTCAGCATGTTTAGTTTCAACGGCGCCTCTAGTGGTTGTAAAATGTACTTCCCAGTCGACCATTTTAGTGGATATTGAGAATCGTTCAGTTAGTGTGTTCATTTAAAAAATATTTAACAAATAAATTTTTTAACATCTATCATCTTATTATTTAACTAGATTCATTAGATTTTTTAGTTGATAATATGATAATAAAGACATTTTTAATGTTCACTACGGATTTTGTAGTATTTAGTGAGTTATTTTTATAAAATAAATCGACTTGCAGATTTAAGGATATGTGATTGTGATTTTTTTAAGTTTTAATTAACATGTGTCGTACCCCTACAAAATTCGTAAGTCGTACCGATAACACTTAAGTCTATGTGGTAAACTTCCAATTACATTTTTTTTAATATTTTACTATTCTAGTTACGGAGCAATAATATAGAATTTAATGAAGCGCATAGATTATATAATATCCCGAAACCCACCCCGCGACGTATAATTTAATTTTAATTATTTAATATTAGTGCCTTCTTTTTTTCTGTTTGTTTTCTTGGTTGCTTCTACCAAGTTGATTATAATTTTGTTTATCATTGATTATTATAATATATAAATTACTTAAAAGATGTTATATGTTGTTCATTCTACATAAGTACGACTTAAGCTATAGGTGGTACGACTTAGGAAATCAGTGTCCTAAGTCGTACCGAATGTATTTTTTTTAATTAATAAAATTATTATCAAAATGATAAAAATTTCGTTCTTTGTTGTAACAAATAGATACATAAATAATCAAATTTACACAATAATGCATACACATGTTTTTTTATCAATCAATCATTCAATCTATATCCATTTTTCCCATTTGGGGTACGACTTAAGAAACCTTACCCTATTTACGTACTTAGTACTACTTAGTAGTAATACTAATATACTAGATTAAAAATGAGTGTAGATCAAAAAATATACTATATACTGTATATAATTAAATTAAATTCAAACTAAACGAATTAAATTATCTTTGATAGGTAATAGGTACCACTTATGTAGCCCAGTCTGTTTCATTACACCCATTATCCTTTTCAATGCGAATGGTGTCATGAAACGGACTTTTAAAAAAATGTTATTTAACTATTTATTTTTATTTTTGTGATAAAAAAAATCAGTTCAAAAAACTTAATTAATTAAAGATGTATAACGTAGTTGATTTTTTTAATAAAAAATTCGTCAATCTCAAATGTCCATTTTATTGCGTATCTCCTCTACCGAAGTATACAAACCTTGTTTTATAATCATTTTTTTAATTATGTGTAAGGACACTTTCCCGTTATAAATTTTTAATAAACTTTGTCAAATTCTTTATGTTCTAAATAAAGCTTTTGATTGAGATAAAATAATTGAAATTTTTATAGAACGGGTGATTCATATTACATTATATTCGAGACATGACGTTTACTTCACACAATACAAAAAGGAGATGTTATTTATCTATGAAAAATTCATTTTTATCAACATTATATTTTTATGAAAACCTTGAAGTAGGGATCGTATAACTCACAAAAATGGTTTATGTACATATTACAGTCTTATTTATTATAATTTCATTTTTGATGTATTTTAATGAATAGGTTCCTTCTTATTAAATTAATTAGGCTTTGAGTCGTATGAATAGAAAGAAAGTAATTTCTTATGAGCAAAAATATATAAGTAAAAGCAGATATATACTAAACAAGTATATATTTATGTTTATCAAAAATAAAAACAGTATTTAGAATTTACATTTAAACTTTATAAAAAGCCTAAAATTCTGGCTTCGCGATTTCGCCTGTGGAATTATTGTTTCGGATTTTTTAAAAATATAAAATATTTTTCAATATTTAACCATTTTAGGCAGTGTATTACAAAAGAGCGCGCTGGCGGCAAACTTTTCCGACTTGATTCACTACGATCGTCACAGCTTGTTCCTTATGTTACATGTTACCTAACGTAATAAAATATATACTAAAACCTGGGCAAAGAAAATATCTATCAATAAAAAAAACATGTAAATCGGATAAGTGGTTTTCGAGTGATAAGCGCACTAACGTATAGTAGCCCAGTGCCAAAGCCTTTGAGGAGAAAAAAAATTCTCTACAGGATAGCGATGGTGGGAATCGTTGCTAAAGATGATTACAAAAAGAGGGGAAAAAATGCACCTCTGCACATGTAGCGGTTTCGAAGGGGGGTGGTTTTTAAGGGTTGAAAATGGTTTTTTGCGATTTCCGACGAAGTGCGACTTTTCATCGAAAAATGGTCTACAGTAAAGTTGTAGATAAAAAATAAATCTACAATTTTGTTTCAAACCAATTTACAACATAACCTCAAATTTTCCGAGATAATGGCGAAATACCGTTTTTTTTTAATTTTCGAGTTTTTTATATCAAAAAAAACTTCAAAATACTTGAAATTTTCATGAAATGTATGTTTTGAAGTCCTTTAATTTTACCGATCTGTTCGGGATTTTAAAGTTAAATATTACCTGAAATATTAACGTTTTCCGAAAAAAATGAAATTTTTTCAATCGAAAAATTGATCGCAGAAATTTTCGATTTTTTAACTTTTAGGGGGCTCAATTTTTTCGTATTGAGTCGAACTTTAAGATAGATAAAAAATTAAAATTAAAATACATTTAAAAAATTTGTGAAAAATTAAAAAAACCAAAAGTAGCGATTTGTAAAAAACGTAATTATATTTTTAAATCACTATAAAAATTTTGTACTAATCATTCAATTTTTGTGCTAAAATACAAGAATAAAATATATTTAATTTTATAAATGGATAATTTACGAAAAAAAATGTAATACAGTGTAAATTGATAGGAATAGGATGCTGTAAATAAGTAATTTTTCGGTAATAAATCGTAAAAGCATTATAAATTGACATTTTTTTACATATATTTAAAATTACTTTGTTCTAAAAAATAAAAGAAAGTTCCATTACATAGTACTTATATTAATTTTACAGAAAATTTATATACTATTATTTTATTTTTAATAAAGTTATTTTATTATTATGTTAAATTTTTTTAATTAATTAATTATAGCATTCTTTTCCTATCAATTTACACTGTATTACATTTTTTTTAGTTAATTTTCCTTTTATTAAATTGAATATATTTTATTCTTGTATTTTAGCACAAAAATTGAATGATTAGTACAAAATTTTTATAGTGATTTAAAAATATAATTGCGTTTTTTACAAATCGCTACTTTTGATTTTTTTAATTTTTCACAAATTTTTTAAATGTAAAGGTATTTTAATTTTTTATCTATCTTAAAGTTTGACTCAATACGAAAAAATTGAGCCCCCTAAAAGTTAAAAAATCGAAAATTTCTACGATCAATTTTTCGATTGAAAAAATTTCATTTTTTTCGGAAAACGTTAATATTTCAGGTAATATTTAACTTTAAAAATCCGAACAGATCGGTAAAATTAAAGGACTTCAAAACATACATTTCATGAAAATTTCAAGTATTTTGTAAGTTTTTTTTTGATATAAAAAACTCGAAAATTAAAAAAAACGGTATTTCGCCATTATCTCGGAAAATTTGAGGTTATGTTGTAAATTGGTTTGAAACAAAATTGTAGATTTATTTTTTATCTACAACTTTACTGTAGACCATTTTTCGATAAAAAGTCGCATTTCGTCGGAAATCGCAAAAAACCATTTTCAACCCTTAAAAACCACCCCCCTTCGAAACCGCTACATGTGCAGAGGTGCATTTTTTCCCCTCTTTTTGTAATCATCTTAAGCAACGATTCCCACCATCGCTATCCTGTAGAGAATTTTCCTGTTTTTTGGCCTCAAAAAGTCGGATTGGCACTGGACTATAGACTGACAGAGAGACGTTGCCATTTATGTACATATATTATTGATGGGTGTATTTGTAATTCAAAGATTTATATTTTTTATACAAATAAAAACGATTTAATCAATATTAATATTATTAATTAATAATTAATAATACTGTCGCCATGGTGAGAAAGTGGTGCTTACATTTCTAAAGGAGCCAGTTTATTTACCAATTTTGAAATACTCTTGGTGAAAATCACAATAAAGCTGACCAAAATCTGTCAAGCATTTTATGTTAATCAGATTCCATCTGATTCAGCTATAGAATATGCACATTTTTAGGAAGATAAAAAGAAATGTAGGCAAACGAATTTAAGTTTCAAATACTAGTAGTAATTGCTAAAATTTCAACATACAAAATACATGTTTATATGTTATAAATTTTGTCCATGTTTTAGCGTATTTTCGCCAGTGTGTGTCGACGAAAACTGGAAAAATATTATGACGTACACATATACAATTTTATTATTTTTATTTTATTTATACGAGTCCTATATCCTGAATATAACAGCTTACCCAATGTTTATAAATGAATTTTGTAAAACCATTTAGTACACTTTGACGATTACTGATTTCCGATTCACATGAAATTTTGTATTAATGATGCTAGCGTGTTTAATATTTCTTAGAAATCGGAAATTACAATTCACTAATTTTAGCTAACCAATTATCTAATTATACTATTTTACCATAAGGACAGTACGATCTCTATGTTAAATAGGTCCCGATCGATATTTTTCAAATTTCAAATACAATTAGACATATCATTACTGATTTTTTTTACTGGGGAACCATCAACTTGAGAGAAAAGGTATAAAAAAGGAAAAAAATGTTTATTTTGATCTAGTAAAACTGGAAAAATTATTTTATTTAAAACAAAAATAATTCTAAAATATTTTTTATCAGACTAAAGTAATATTATTTTTATTACTAATTTGTACTGATACTAACGGGAAATACATAATAATAATAATAATACATGAACTTTGACCGAAAACCCTTTTTCATTCCTTTTGTGTGGAGTCCTTTCAATACGCAAAACCATACTATATATGTACAATATGTAGTAAACATTTTATATTAACCCGAAATTTGTATTATTTATATAATTCCAGAGTACTATGTCATCAAAAAGGATACTCTAATTTATTTTTGATTCAAGAAAAAAAAATACTGTCAGCAGATAAGACTTAAGATTTTATATTTTTTATAATTTGAACAAAAAGCATTCTGTCTCAACAGTAGATACAAAAAATTTACATATTATATGATTTTTTCTATTTATAAATCGAAACCATGCTTTTATATTACACAGCTTTATAAATACATAATGCATTTATTTCGTGTTTTAAATAAAAATTCACCTCTACTACATTTCCACAATTACAGATATATGTATTAGCGACAGAATCGGAACACAAATCGCTTTTCTATATTATAATACAGTAGCGTCCATGTATTTTTAATTTACGTACGTAAAACGCTCTATAGAACATTTTTAATTGAAAAATCTTCTAGATTCTTAAACTAGGGTTCTCCAAACTTTTGCCGGTGGTCTGTGAAACATTTTTGGCATACATTAAAGTACTTTTACATTTCTATTTACCAGTTATTTATTAGTATTTAACAACCTGTTTTTATGTCAGGGGGGGCTCTGAAAAATAATTGTTCAAAAGGGGGTTCCTAGATCACATAAGATAAAGTACCACTGTTCTAGACAATTAATTCTAGCATCCCCAACTTATTTTTTATGTTCAGTGTACCTTAAAATAAGAAACCTAAAGAATTACAATTTTTCCCTGTACATCTCGGTTAGTAAGCGACAACCTGTTATTATAAAATATTTTTTACTCTCTGAAACTGTAATAATATAATTTTAGGCTGCAATGTTTGTAGTTTATCCATCAATTTATATTGAGTATCTGAAACATTATTACAATTTTTAGACTGTATTTTTTTTTTATTATGATAGGTTGTCGCTTACTTTCCGGGATTTACCGGAAAAAACTGTAATTCCCTGAATTCAGGTTTCTTTTTTTCCGTGTAGAAATAGGGCTTCAAACTAATAACGTAGAACTTTGCCTATTGTTACTTTCTTTACCATAGAAAATACGTAATATTAAAATCCTATGACAATGAGCTAAACTTTTTTATGTCTACTTTTATTAAGTGTTGAGGGATTGACGGTTAAAACTCATTTTATTATACATTATATACAATATAAACTATCTATTGCGCAAATTATTTATTTTACAAAAATCGTAAATATGCTAGATTGGGGGAATTTTTTTCCTTTAGAACTCCTATACCTCCATAGGATTTGAATAAGACCAATTACATACCTTCATCTGTGACAGGAGGTGAAATATAAGTTCTACTATATACAATTCATCCTTAAAAATTAGCTTTACTTTTTATGTTACTGTTATTAAAGGTTGAGAGATGGGTGGTTAAAACTCGTTTTATTATAAATTATATTATATAAACTATATATTTCGTTATTTATTTATTAAACAAAATCGTAAATATGCTAGATTGGGAGTAGATTATTCCATTACAACCCCTATACCTCCATAGGATTTGAAGGAAACCAATTGAATCGGTGAGTGAAAGAACAATACAAGTGCCAAAAATGGCAATTTTAACTGATTATGAGATAGACAAAATGTTTAAAATTCATAGCTCTATCACATAGCAAAATAATAATACATCGACCAACATCGTACGTGCGACGGGGGGTAGTTAAATTTTTTTTACAATTACTTTTACCTTACTTTTCTGACGAAATCCTCGAATTTTACTACCATATTATTTCTTGGAAAATCAAAAATGAAGATTCTGAGTAAAAATTACAAATAATTTTTTTTGTAAAATAATAAAAAATTAAATAATAAAGCCGAAAATAAAGCAATAAAAAAAAATATCATTTTTTTTAATTGAGTGAAAGAACAGTATAACTGTAGGTCATTTTTTTTTCAAATATCTTTTTTGCAATTTTTTTTTAATTTATTTATGTACGTATTATTATCGGTTAACATAAGTTCTATAATGTCACAATACATAATTAGACCAAATAACCCATAGTTCTCCTATAAAACAGTTTTTTTCGTTTTTCTCAAAATGGTCATTTTGGAGATGTATTGTTCTTTAACTCACCGAATCAATTACAACCCTTCATTTGTGACAGGGGGCAAAATATTGAAGTTTTACTATATGCAATTAATCCTTGAAAATTAGCTTTAATTTTATTATAAATTATTATTATATAAACTATATTTTTCGCTATTTATTTATTAAACAAAATCGTAAATATTATACTAGATTTGTGAGGGGGGGGGGGGTAGCTCCGTGCTGACGAAGTTATCCCCTAATACCGTGAAGTTTTATTATATACAATTAACCCTTGAAAAATAGCTTTACTTTTTCATGCTACTGTATTTAAGAGTTGAGGGATAAACTATCTATTATTAGCTCCGTGCTCACGAAGTTACCCCTTAATACCGCGGGGAAAGATGTATTTCTACAACACCACAATTACTATATACTATATATATATATATTTATATTATAATGTATTTAAATGTGTATGATATAAAAACATGAAATGCGCAACATTTAAAATTATCATTGTCAAGGACATTTTAAGAAGCACTGGTAAAGACAAACGAGGAATAACATTATTAATCTAAATAAATCCTTTAACACTGTTGAAACCACAATCTCTACATAAATTAATAGCGTATTTAAATAAAATGGATATTTTTTATCTGTGCATTAAATCTATAAGATTATTCTTGAATTTATTAAGTTTGTTAAATAACTCAATTAAACTTGGATTGCACGCGAAAATGCTCATTCAACTTTACAGTTGCACTTTTGAAATTTGTAGCACATTTTGCAGCTGATTATACAGATACGTATTAGGTTTATTTTATTAATTATAAATATAAAATTTTTAATTTAATTTTAATGTACTGTAAAAAAAACTACGTGAGGATTAAAAAAAACTTTTCAATTATTTTTTTAATGGGTAATTAATTTAATTGAATCTTGCCAAGTTCAAAAACTTGCCAAATATTAAAGGTAGTCATTGTTCTTGGATTTTCTATTGTTAGATCGTTAAAAATATATAAAATTAAAATAAATCTACGTTTGATACTTCCTGTATCTGTTTTTTTTTTTTTTTTTTTGGTATATAACAAAATAGAAACAGATTATAACGACATCGAGGGTACCAGTCATATAATGTCGTAAAACCGATAGTCGTAAAAACCGGTAAAAAGGCAATTATATGAAATTCAGTCGGACTTTTTGTTTTGAGTCGTTAAAATCGATTAGTTGTATTAACCGATGTCGTTATAACCGGTTTTGACTGTATATTTTGTGTATATGCTTATTGTGATTGAGTTAAATAAAAATTCAATAAGACTTATTTTCAAAAAAAGTATAAGAAAAACGAATTTTAGTTCTGTAGGTAATCCCAAAAAGGTTACAGCCATTTATCAGGATTTTTTTTTTTTTTTGGTGTAGATATCATCTACCAGCGGTTCTTAAACTTATGTGGTCTAGGGACCCCCATTTGAACAAATATTTTTCAGGAACCCCCCTGACAGAAAAATAAAGATTAATCACTAATATCGAAATGTAAAAAAGTACATTAATTTTTCCCAAACCTGTTTCACAGACCCCCTCGTCTAGGTTATTATAATTTTGTACCTATGTCCTTAAATGGGTTTTTTACATACTTTTGTTTCTATATTCTCTATGGTAATTCGAGCAAATTATTGTATTTTATTTGTGAAATATAAAAAAAATTAAAAATTAAAGTGAAAAAGATTGTTTCTATAGTTAGTTAAGATTCTAGTTCGAATTTTTTTTAAATTAAGTTGTTATTTTTATGACAAATTGATGTTTGATGCGTGAAATATTACTCAAAAATTGCGTGGTTTCGATTTGATTAAAAGTACGTTTATTATATAGAAAATGTTGTGAAAAGTGAAATTTTCAAACCGCAGGTGTGTATCTATAACCGTTCTCGAGTTATGGCCTCTAAAAGTTTTAGTTTTTTCAAAATTTTGAAGAAAAATGCCTGTAACTTTTGAATGTGTGGTTGGAATTAATTTTTGTTCACGAATTTGAAATCAGCGTACCAAAATCTATATAATGACATGTATAATACTTCGGCAAAAAAAAATTTGTGAAAAATCGACATTTTTTTAAGGTATACCCCTTGGAAAATTTTCGATTTTTGGTCAAAATTTTTTTCTCGAATTTTAAAGTATTACACATGTCATTATATAGATTTTGACACGCTGATTTCAAATTCGTTGACAAAAATCAAATCCGACAACACGTTCAAAAGTTACGACCATTTTTCTCCAAAAATTTGAAAAAAATAAAACTTTGAGAGGCTATAACACGAGAACGGTTTGAGATACAAACCTGCGGGTTAAAAATTTCAACTTGTCATGCCATTTTCTATGCAATGAACATACTTTTAACCAAATCGAAAACACAAAAATTTTCAATCAAATTTCACGGTTAAAATTTCAACTTTTCATAAAAATTTAACTCAAATACAAGATAAAACAAAGAAAGAATCAAAACTAATCCACCAGATTGCTTTAAAAAAATCTACATATTAAAATGATTTTTTAAACTATCACAAGTAATCACTATGAGTAAAGGTTCTGTCGTTAGATACTAATTAATCACTGGTAAATAGAAATGTTATAGCACTTTAACTTATGCCAAACATGTTTCACGAACCCCCAGCAAAAATTCCGCAGACTCCCGGGGACCCTAGTTAAAGAACCTCTGATCTAAACCACGTAGAATACAAAAAAAAACAATTTAGTATTACTCACCCATTCCTTACAAGTAATCATAGAGATGTTATATAACTGGAGTGATAACTCTAATGGGCGAGCGTGTGCTGATAAAGATAGTTTTCGGCATACCGCTTTACTCCTATAGTCTGTTTTATTTAAGTTTGCAGTGGTTGCTGGGGTATTTGACCGTACGATACACGATTCGTATCGTCAAATCTCCGGCAACTACTGCAAACTTAAATGAAATAGACTATAGTATTATCTAACCTTAACATGTTTCAATTGTTTCCATGGAATGTTTTTAGTATAAAGAGTCGATTCATAATGATAACCAATCAGAGCTCGTTAGACAAGGAAGTGCGGTACCCGAGTATAAGCTATCTCTACTGACACATTCATAATATTGAGTTATCGCTCCAATTATATTACATCTATAATCTATATGCTAGTAATTAATCTCATTTAACCCTATATTACTAAACATTAGTCTCACAGACCACATACCTCACTTATTGTTATTGTTTAAGTATTTTCCCGGTGCACTTCCGCCTGGCCCGCTCAGTACGTTTATAAGTGAGCAAATTAGTGACCCGCGTATACTCATCGTGTACATACGTTATTTAGTTCCGGAGATTTCGCAAAACAAACGCAAATTTGCGCATTGTGTCCATACCAAAAGCACATGAAGACCAATTAATCATGTCACTCCTGCAGACTGCAGCAAGCCCATTTGTGGTGAACATACTGTTTCAGTTTGCAATGAGTGCAAATAATTACTTTAGTTAGCTTTAGAATAGTTTTAGCTAAATTTAACTACATGTTGTCTAGTGTAAGCCACTTTTTACGAATAAGTATGATCATTTAAAAAATATTGATATTTATTTCATTTCCTTATGTTAGTCTGTCAAACTAATATTTGGTAACACTAACTCGAAACAGGTTATAATGATATCGGTTAGTAAAACATATCGGTTTTAACGATAAATCCCATATTTTTATCGATTTTTACGACCTAATATAACTGTATATTTAGTGATCTAGAGTTAAGCAAATCTGATATCCGTCTGCTGGAAAAGTTATCTATAACAGCCAGTTTAGTGTAATTTAGACAAAAACCATAAGCATATTTTTCAGATTTTTATATTCTTAATTCAAATCTTTTGCCATTACCCGAAGCTGCTACATTACATTTATCGATATTTCTCACATTAAAATGATCCCTTGATAAATGTTTTATTCAACCTTGTAATGTAAGCTGTTTAAATTTTACAAGGTTTTTAATTTTTTAAATATATTAAATATTATATTCCGTATCGTTCGAAGATGATAGAGGAATTTTATTGAATAATATAATCAATAGCTTACGAGTAGTTAGCATTTTAGTGTCTGGGGTACGAGGCAGGGTTGGCAAAAACCCGGGTTTTTTTAAAAAAGCCCAGCCCACCGGGTTTTATTGGGTTTTAAATCCGGGTTTTTTTGGTTTTTTTTTTTTTAATTAAGAAAAGACATATAAAATATATATTTTTTACACAGAAAAAATGTATTCAAATGATGTTGATTGATGTAATTGCGTCTAAAATAGGAGTATTGTCCTCAGTGTTTTCATTATATAAAAAGATCCATCGAATTTCCAAATATAGTTTTCTATAATGTCTTTTTTGAATGGCCTAGTAACAAAATTTAAAAAAAATACTATTTTTAATATGTTAATTAACTGTTCGAAATGGTTTCCGATTTTTTCAAGACCTATTTTGAAACTCGACAAACATAATTAAATGTTTATCTGGTAATGCCCAGTATTATTGAATAAAAAGATTAAACAATAAATATGTCAAAATATTTAAATAATTTAATTTTAATTTAATATTCAAAGTGAGTCCTGGAAGACAAAAGTTAATAATAATTAACAGAGAACCAAACATAACTTTCATGTTCCATAATATTTTTCTTATACTATTTAAAATATTTAAAAAAATACTAGTTCTGTAATATACTCAATAACATAAAACAAAATGTAGAATAAGAATCTGAAAATTTGAATTAAGTTGCATTAGGAAACGTGAATTAGAAAACGTAATATTTTATTATTTAAAATTGAATTTTGTGCATGTTTTTCTTTCCTTTTAATAGCTGCTTTCGATCTATAAATAAATAAATGTCCTTTAGGTTCGATTGAACCATCAGTTCAAAATTGGCGAGATACACCTCGCAAAGTTCCCTTTTTATATGATATTAGGTACAAAATTTCAAATATTTCCAAATCCCCTAATCCGATAATCCCCAAAATCAATAGGTCTAAAGTACTTACTAAGGCAAACATTTTCCCCAAAAGTAATTTAAATTTTTACAATATACTTGAAAATTCTTCACCCAGACAGACACATGCACAGCCGCCATACGGAAAATATCAGTATTTTACATTGAAGTTATATGTATAGTACAATCAGAATCTGATTTTTATCTCGAACACAATTTTTCGACGGTATTACAATACCATCTTACAGAGAAAAAATATTTAAATCCTTTATTCGAGAATGTGGGTTATTTCTAAAGAAATTATTTAAAATATTTATTTATCATCAGTTTTAAAACAGGCACTGTTTATTTTTGAGAAATAATAGAAACCATTTTGAACATTTATCATTACAGTCTTTTTTTATTAATCCAAAATGGATTAATTCTAATTGTAGTAAAGGGGGTTAGTATTAAAAAAATGAGGTTGCCGTCATTCTAGATCTTCTCTCATATTGTCGAAACGAGTGATATTTGATAACTTTTTAGGTCTAGACAAAAAGTTATTTGTTTTAAACTTTTCAAATCACAGATAGAGCCTGTATGTATAGGTACAATTAGTACTATTACCACTGTTATTTTAATTATAAATAAAATATATAGGCCTAGAATGATTGTATTACAATTATTTCGTTACATAATAAAATATTTCATTCAAATATACCCTAAAATAATAAAATTTAAAAAAACCCAGTGGGTTTTTTTAAGTCAAGTTGCCCAAAAAAACCCGGGTGGGTTTTTTTGGGTTACCCAGTGGGGAGCCAACCCTGGTACGAGGTGACCCCAGTGTGGCAGGTATGTTATTCTGGAGAAATGGAGCAGCTAAGGGTTAAATTTAAAAACCACATTTACTTATGTAGAACCCTATAGAACGTCCATAGATAATTCTGATATAGTACATATATCTTATTGTTTATCTACTGTTATTGGTCCACAAGCTCCCTTTATTTTCCGACTTCCGCAATATACTTCTTTATTGCTCAATCACCTTTTGGGATAGCGTAATTATACATAACCTATATTACTCACAAGTGTCTAATAATTCCACTAGTGAAATATATCTCCTAATACGTGTCATCTTAGACCTATAAACAGTTCAATTACTGTTACACGTACTTCGCTAACTTGACTTAAAAAATTAAACTAAAAATAGCTACTTGTTGATATAGGATGCATTTCACATGAACTGTTTTATTATTTTTAATCATAGAACAAGAATATATTTCGTGTAATTTGAAGCATCGCTATTTCGTTATTAAGTAAAATTCTGCAGTACTTTAGTTTTTAATGATATTTCTCGTAAATTGTTGATCATATGTACCCTACCCAGGAAAAAATTAAAAGGGTATAAAAATACCACTACCCCGTACATCCCTGGTCTAAATAATTATTGATTGGTACTGTAAATCGATAACACTTATTAATAATAAACAAATTATCAAATTTAGTTCTCAAGATATTATATAAAAATTATTTTTAGCAAAAATTTTGGGGGGCTGTAGCTCTTTTATGAAAAATTTCTGGATACAAGTTCGTATAAAGTTTTTACAAAAAATTATTTATTCGATTCAAAATACAGACACTTTTATATATTAATATAGATATTAATCTTGAAATTATTGAAAAGTTTCTAAAATAAAATAAAATTTATGGAACTCATATAAGTTTTAAAAGTACCTACTACATGTTTTTGCAAAAGTTTTATTTCTAAGTGTATATTTTTACCATTTTTAAAAGTGTACACGTTTTTCTACAAAAAATAGGATTTAATACTATGTTTTTGTAAAAAGAAGATGTTTTAAAACTTTAGAAACTAAAGTTTTATTAAGTAATAAGTAATAATAATATAAATAGTAGTATAATAAAAAACTGTCAAGTGCGAGTCGAATAGGTAGGTACTAGTGACCCGTACCATATAGTTTTTCAATGTATTTTATTATTTAGAATTACATTTGTGGATACAGTTTAAATATTTTCAAAAAGGTGACAGCACGATGTATTTACCATTTGCATCATGTATATAGATTATAATAATGATTAATTTTTGAAAAATAAAAATAAAACGTAAATGCAGTGCTGATAATTTTCTCAATTTTTTTCAGATTTTTCTCAGTGTTACTTTCGGAGATATGGGCAGGTGACAAAATATTTTATTTATGTTAAATGAAGAATTTTCAATTCCTTGATGTGTCAGCTTTCATTTGATACCAAACTCGCCGGAATTAAATAAAAAAAATTACCCCGCTTAAAAAGCACGAAAAACTTTTTTTTAAATATTTGTATAATTCAGGTCTATTAAGCTAGAAAGCTGTGACAGACAGACAGACACAGTATTAATTCCATAAGTGTTCCTTATTTCTAATTCGGAACACTAAAAATGGAATTAATATCACTCAATTCAGTATATTAATATGAGTAATACTTATATGAGTTTAAATAATTATAATTTATGTTTAGATGAACCTGATAAACATGGACGCGGAGAACCGTGTGGTGCTGAACGTGGGCGGCATCAGACACGAAACGTACAAGGCGACGTTGAAGAAGATCCCCGCGACCCGACTGTCGCGTCTGACAGAGGCGCTTGCCAACTACGATCCAATACTCAACGAGTACTTCTTCGACAGACATCCCGGTGTCTTCGCGCAAGTGCTCAACTACTATAGGTCAGTATTCACTAATTTAATCATATAAATAACATTTTCTAATACCGGAAATATAGAATTACTTTCTGTTTATAAATTGAGAAACTTCTTTAGCAAGACTAATGAATTGGAATGATCTTGCCAGATTTTAAAGATTAAACACTTGGCATCTTAAGACTAGCGCGCCGCGTTTGCGTTACGACTTTGCAAATCTATTATATGTGATTCGATATAAGTGGTATTTTACCTTCGTCGAACGCCATGTTTTACATATAATAGATTAATTTAAATTTGCAAGCTTGTTAGCACTCTCAAATGAGATATCAAATTTATATGACAGTTTTATATGCAGTTTTGTGATGACTTTGACAACTTTCGCGCAAGCGTTGTATGTAAACACCAACGGTATTAAAACAGTGGTGCAATTATGTAAAAAAAATTATATGAAGTCACCAACTGTGTTACAATACGTCGAATTATCACTGCTCTAAATTCCATAGATACTATAACAAAATTAATAACCTCATTTATGAGTGCTAGTGAGCTTGTTTTGCTAGGTCCTTTATAATACCAACACTCTCCTTAAGCCAAGGCTTAAGGAGAGTGTGCATATGCGTAACTAAAAGAAAAACAGATGAATAGCGCATACGTACGAGTCACTTTACGTCGGTTATGTGTTAGAGAGAGATGAGCAGTACATGTATAAGATAAAAACGGATGAATAGTGCATGTGTACGAGTCACTTTACGCCGGTCAGAAAGAGAATAATCTGATCTACAAAAGTCACTCATTAGATTTGGACCAAAACTCGTAAAAGCTCTCGAAATTTAAAAAAATAATAAATTCATGGGTAAATCATCAAAGGTGGAAGGCCAAAAAAGCTCTCAAAGTTAATATACATTTTATTTTCCAATTTTTTGATGATAGAAGAAAGTTTTGGAACTCCACAAGCTTTTTAATTCTCAAATTCTTATTTAACATTCAAAAATACGAAAAATAAGAAAAAAATCCAGTTAAGAGTATAAGACCTTCTTTTATAGGGCTATGTTATTAATAATAATCCTTTATTTAAAACAAAAAATATAAACGATACTTAATATTCTTGTTAAAATACAACTGGTATCGTCCGATCTTTGTCTCGCCTCGTTCAAATTAAAACATATTTTTTCGGCATCAAATATCTTTCGATTCATTATTATATTATTGAAATATTTAAAAAATACATATTATTTACTTATTAAATTCATAAAAAATTAATATTTACTAGCAATTTTGATTGATTTCGAAATAATATCAATACCTACAACTACAAACCTGAACGTTAAACGGTGAACTAATTTCAGTGATATGAAATACACTTCAAATGACAGGTAGTGGGAGTGGTTCACACTTTATATATACTGAAGACTCTTTAACAAAAAAAGGTTGCACAAGCATGATGTACAACATTATATAGTACATACTCGTATATGCTATATAATGCAGACGTGAGTAAGTCTTTAAAAAATGTTAGATTTGTTATTTTTTCGTAATAAAAAATGATAATAATAATGAAAAATCAATTAATACTTTTTTTTCAAACAAGGTACTGGCACCAGTGGGCTACTTTTTTGTAGTTCTCATGACAAATAAAAAACGTTACCTCTTTATTAAGTCAATTTAATTATCAAAATCCGCAAATACATATACAGGGTGTCCCATTTTAATCTATCACCCCCCTATTTTTTTTATCTATCAATTAAATCAAAAAATGCTTCAAATAAAAGTTGTTTGGTTTTGAGGGGGACCCAAAATGGCGTTATTAGTTTTTTATTTTTAGGACGTCTTCATGGTCAAATAGGCCCAACTTTTTTTTTCAAATGGAAACCTATATTTTTTATTACAATATCTTATTGTTTGGAAAAAAACAAGTAGCTTTTGTTTCAAAAAAATTTTTTTATGACTTCATTTTTTTTTAATATTCAACAAAATAATTTTAGATTTTAGATTTTTACTAATTTTTTACTCGAAACCCATTAATTTTAGAGGAAAAATGTAAAAAACAAAAAATGTTTATTTTAATCTGATATAACTAGGAAAATGATATCAGGATTTTTTGTTAACTTTTGCTCTTCAAAATATTAAAGCAAATAAAAAATAAAATAAAATAATCTGAAATAATTTTCCTAGTTATATCGTATTAAAATAAACATTTTTTGTTTATTACACTTTTCCTCTAAAGTTAATGGGTTTCGAGTAAAAAATTAATAAAAATCTAAAATCTAAAATTATTTTGTTGAATATTAAAAAAAAAAATGAAGTCATACAAAAATTTTTTTGAAACAAAAGCTACTTGTTTTTTTCCAAACAATAAGATATTGTAATAAAAAATATAGGTTTCCATTTGAAAAAAAAAAGTTGGGCCTATTTGACCATGAAGACGTCCTAAAAAAAAACAACTAATAACGCCATTTTGGGTCCCCCTCAAAACCAAACAACTTTTATTTGAAGCATTTTTTGATTTAATTGATAGATAAAAAAAATTAGGGGGGTGATAGATTAAAATGGGACACCCTGTATATGTATAGTTTATTTTTTAAATTATAGTCTTTTATTTTGTATACCTATGTTTTTTCTCCAGTAATAGAAAAATTAAAACCAGTAATGAACACTCAATGATGTACATTTGCTAATGATTATAAAATGATAAGTACTACTACACAAACGTTATAAAATAAAGAGTCATCTTTAAAACAATGTAAAGCATTTACATAAGAAAATACACTTTTCTTGATAGTGTGCCGAACCGCGATAATTATGCATCCACTTTTTTAAACAAAATGATCAATTATCATAAAATCACGCTGTAAGACAGTTAAATGTATATAGTAGATTAATATCCAGTAATGCTTGATTACTGGCATTACTGGATATCAACAAATATTTCAAATTCAGAACATTTAAGTTAAAAATGTTTAACACTGGGGTGTTGTTCAAGACTGCTGCTACTTATTTAGTTTGACATTCAATACAATCACAAACAAATTAACTATAACTACCCAACTACGGCAAAGTCAAAGGAGGGTTATGATTTGGGCAATATGTATGTATGTAAGTTCATTTGTTCCATCGCGAAGCCTATAGGTACTACTCGATCGATTTCAACAAATGAGGTATCATTAAATGTATTTCGATTGCCTACGTGTCAATTGTTTTTTGTAAATTGGCAGTCATGAAACGCCATATTGCTATAGGAAAATTCACCAATTTGAAATAATTGTTAATCATAATCCTTTAAAAGTACATTAGCGTACATAGATTATATTTAAAATTGAATTTAAAAAATTTATATTAGAGTGGCTTAGTTTTAAAAAGGTTTTTAAAAAAATACCTAATTGAATCAAACTTATAATTTGATAAAATTATAAAGTAGGTACATTTCAAAACGAATACATGAGACAAAGAAAATAATAAAATAAAAAATTGTTTACATGTTGTAAATTAGAAATTGTAAACAGGAAAAATAATTAAATAAAAGTTGGAAGAGATGAAGAATCGTTGAATACTAATAACAATTAAGAATAATCCCACAACCGATTCTAGGGATTTTTTATGCTTCATGTTTCTCGAGAAAAATTAATTAACCAGAAAATTTAATTATGCAAAATAACTAGATTTAATCATCGCTTTCTCTTTAATGATTTAAAGGGTTTAAAAATAACCAAGTAAAAAAACTTTACACCTGCCTATCTTGTTTAACGTTTTCTTTGAACCCTCAATTTACAAAATTATATTAAATAAATTAAGAGTATAAAGTTCTTTTTTTACAAAAATTAATTGTTGTGCCTAATTAATATTATATTTTTATTTTCGTGTTTTACAGAACAGGGAAACTGCATTATCCTTCAGATGTTTGTGGACCACTGTTTGAAGAAGAATTAGAATTTTGGGGCCTTGATGCCAACCAAGTAGAACCTTGTTGCTGGATGACTTACACACAGGTAATGTCTCAGAATTTGATATTAATAATTGATAATACTGATAATAGAGAGTTTTCTATTCGAATATGGGGCATTTTATCTTATTCACTATTTATAACAAACGGACAATTTTTTACATTTTTTTATTAGTGAATTTTTAGAAAAGTAAATAAAGTCGATTAAAAACATTATTTAAATTATTTATGATTTATAAGAGAAATTATGGTTCCAAATAGACATTACATGAATTATTTTTTTTGGTTTTCACATCGAGGCTCATAACTTTGTAAATATTTAATATTTTTCGATAAAAATTGATATTAAATAAGTTGAATATATACTTAATAAAATGTCCTTTACCTGATTCAAAAATAATTAGTAATATCTGTGAAAAAAATTCCCAAACATTGACATTTTTTTGACCCGTCACAGTGGCCATCCCCCTTAAAGTAAATATAAAATAAGAATAAATTTTGATAATTCCAAATCATTGATATTTATTTGTGTTATATAATTGCAGTACATTTTTTGTAGTATGCTTCAATATATAAATTTTTATACTTAGCACTAAATTTTAACTCGTATAATGAAAAATGCCGGTATGACGTTATAATTTCAAAAATCATTTAATCAGTTATTCAGAAAGTTGATGCTCTAATAATATACACGTTAACTATCCATGGTTTGGGCAATCTATTGGGACGAAGGAAGATTTTTTTAGTTTTGATTGAGTTAAAATATATAAAATCTCAATAAATACATCAAAAATATGTAATAAATAATCATCGAAAAATCACATTAAAATATCAAAATCATTCAGTGCAAAGTAGTAATTTTTAGTGCAAAGGATTATTTTTTTAGGGCAATGCACTAAAAAATATGTTCGAGTAAACAAAGTGCATACTATCAAATATGAAATGATTTTAAAAAGTGCATTTAAATGCAAGCCTATTTTTATTTTAAGTTCCGAATAATACGCCGAAGTCTTTACGAAACACACTGGTAAAAATTTTAAGTAGCGTCCTTAAAAATTCCTAAAAATGTTTCAATTGTTTTCATGGTTTTCGTCATATCCTGCAGATCTATTTATAGTAGATTTGTTGAGATTTAAGTTATCATTGCTGTTATTTTATATTCACTTATATACAAGTCTTGAGGCTTCTGCGGTAATCTTGATATGGATGACAAAATCGACACGGCTTACACCCAGAAGCCAAGATCCATTAGCTTTTTCACTTTGGGAAAAGAAACCTCAAATTTATTCAAGTTAATTTATAATTTACCAGAAAAAATTCGATCCTAATAAAACACTTCCATGTTCGAGTTTGTATCAGTTTATCACTGAAGTCCAAAGTACCCTTCGCAATGAAGCATATAACCACTAAATCTACACAACAGTCCCTGTTTTACCGACTATGACCTTTGAATTAGGCTAACCGTCATTCATCACGACTGTTGAACGTCAAATAGCAATTGACGTTTAAATTGTCCGCGTGATTTTGTACATTTATTGTTTTTAATTATGTTGCAATATTGTTAACAAGGTAATTAAATGCTTTGGACAGCAACAGGTAACTTGGTTAGATTTTGATGGGCGTTAATAGTAATTGTGCGCTCTACAAAACCTATTTTCTCTTGTCAATTAGATTTTTTTTTCGGATAATGGTGTATCGTACATACATTACAATTTTTTCTTGTATATCTCGGATAGTAAGCGACAACCTATCATTATAAAATATTTTTTTTACAGTCTGAAACTGTAATAATGTTTGCAGAGACTCAATATAAATAATAATATAATATAATAATAATAATTTATTCCTTAAAACTTTCTGTACATTGTTATTTACATTTTCATATACGGAATTTGTCTCACCCAACTTGGCATAGCCAGTGCTAGGGTGAGATTATGTTTTTGCTATATGTTAACGTATACATATGCTACAACTGTAGATGGTAGTAGATGGTAATAAACAATAAAATTGATTGATAAATAATAAAACAAAATAAAATAATATAAAAAGACAGTAGATAAAATAGATTATTGTTTGAATATATTTTTCACAATTGTGTCGTTTTGAAGCCAAACAGTGAGTTTTTTTATTAAATAAGTTGCTGCTTCGTATGTTTCTTATTTCGCTGGGTAGGTAGTTATACAGTTTAGGAGCGAGGAAAACCATGTGTCTCTGTCCAAAAGTCTTCGACATTTTTGGGATCTGGATAGGATTTTAGGTTGATGATCTGGTGTCGTAGGAATATTGAACGGGAGTTTGATGTTCGGGATGTGTATGAATTATTTTCAGAACTGTTTTCATGTATATTTGTCTTACATCCAATACTTTGAATTCAGAAAACAGTTCTGCGGATGGGAAGTATCTTGGTTTTTTAAGGATAATACGGATAATTAGTTTTTGTACACGACAGAGTGGATTCATAATAGACTCGTAGGTATATCACCCCACTGATGGATAAACTGCAAACATTACAGGGAAAAACTGTACATAATTCTTTAGGTTTATTTTTCCCATGTAATCCATGGAAATTATTCAAATTTTTAATCATTGAATAAAAAAATTCATCTTAATGAATATCATGTTAATTTTTAACATTTTAACGGGAGGGCGAAATTGATCCTAGAAATTTTTAACACCCGACATGGTAAAATTTAAAAGAACGTCTACTACAATTCAATATACTGTATAGCAATTTCTATGACGGCGATAGGCCAGATATGAAAAGCAATATAGAAACATAGTAAAATTATAGAGAATGTACGTGAAATTTTCATATGCAAGAGTAAATAAATTTTAATAGGTACTAAATTTACCAGTATGTCATTGTAATTTTTCATTTACTTTATTTTAAATTCTACCGACTTTTCTGTTAATTTTTTTCAGATGTTGATTCTGTCCTCAGGTTCACAGCATTTTCTGTTAATTTTTAAAAGAATATTCTCTCCGTGTAATTGAAATTAGCCCTTTGTATTGTTAAAATACTATTAATTTATGTTCAAGAAAATTTAATAGTACATACTTCTAATAGAGTAGTTAGGGGGAATATAGAAAAAATTAAGATAAAAGAATACACGTGATCTCAATTTGTCACCTAAAGTTCACCTAAATAGGGGCAAAACGTATACAACTCTGGTGAAGCCGCGGATAGGTCTCTAATAATACATGCGATGTTCTTCTTTGAGTATTTTTTATATAAAAAATAGTATTTACTGTACACAGAAAGGTTTACTTGAGCCAAGTAAACCTTGTTTTGTATATAACGAAAACAATATTTTCTTAAGATAAGAAATATATTCTTAAACCAACTATAGTATTCTTGGACGAAGAAATAATGTAGTTAGATTAAGAGTACTTTTCTTATATTAAGAATATATTGTTTTCGTTATATACAAAACAAGATTTTCTTGGTCCAATGCAGTTTTTTTTGTGTACTGTCGTATTAACATCCCTAGCAAGGACCTGTATCAGCGCCAGTGGTAGATCAAGAGAAAGGTTGTGCACCCCTCCCTCTCAAAAGAAAATATTTTTTATCAATTTTAAGGGAATATTTAATGAGCAAAAAAAGATATCATAATATTAATATTTTAACAATTTATATATATCGTTTCACGACACCCCTATCTGCCTTGACACCCGGGATGCCCCCTCCCTAGTCTGCCGCTGATATTCAAAAAAAGAAACTATAGTCTATTTCATTTAAGTTTGCAGTGGTTGTCGGGTGATTTGACGGTACGATTCATGATTCATACCGTCAAATCACCAGGCAACCACTGCAAACTTAAATGAAACAGATTATAAGTACTATATATTTTACAATCTTTTATGTGGTGATTTTCCGCCCTCTGGGATCTACGCCTTTAGTGGGGGTCGATTTCACCAACCCCTCTGAAGAATAGTCATAAAGTATAAAGATAAAATTAATCTCCCTTATTCTCACTAAAGCTGCTTTTCATCTTACGACTTACATGTATAAACACATGTATCAAATTAGCTTATCTTTTCTCAATATTTATTACGAAACTAATGAGTCACGATTCAATACAAAAGCTGAAAATATTTTCAACACAATTCCCAATCATATATATTCTATATAATACTTTCTGTAATTACTTTTAATGTACACAATGACTTCAGAGTCAGAATTCCAGGATCAGATCTTGTAATGTAAACAACATTAACTATAAATACTATTACACAAAGTGAATAGAAATCGTGGAAACATTATTTAAATCCGTCATGGAATTGTACGAACTAATCAAAATATTATCGTTAAGAAAACTAAACGAACGAAAACATAGCAAACTGACTAATTTAAAATAAATATCAAATGTCATAAAAAACTAAGCGGTTTTTATATTATAAAATAATAAATATCTATTACTTATATCTACACATTATTTTGTATCCTGTTTGGCAGCACAGTACTATAAAAATATGAATTGCAGAAAGTTCAGAATAGTTTGAAATTTTATTATGTAATTTTATAGTAAATATTTTTCGACTTTCGAAGTTTCTTTGATTTATACTTCCATAATAACGAAAATAAGAGACCTATCCATTATATATATATTCCAGGACCTTATTATCCAATACGCTGACTAGGGCGCTAGGATTTAGGGGTGTACATTTAGGAAATATTTTCAAGATTTTAAATAAAAATTAGCAACACAATAATATTTTTAAAGGTTACGCAGCTCTATTGCTTAAAATAAAATAATTAATGGGTCTAAAAAACGGTTCGATATGTTGGAAATGCTGAACCGCAGACAAACCGCGCGGACCGCTTTAAAATTTCAGCGGTTCGCAATCATGAGTCTATTAATACAAATATAACAATGACAGCTTAATGATTCAACAATTTAGCATCTTAACTGACTACATTAAAAATATACATTATTCTGGCTTAATTTTCTTATTTTCTTATCTTTGAGTTAATGTTTTTATTACAAATTGAAATTTTATGCATGAAATATTAGTATAAATTTTTTGAAATTTACATTTCGTTAAAAGTATGTATATTTTATAGAAAATTACGTGGTACGTTGAAAATTCTAAGCCGCAAGTCTGTATCTCAAACCGTTCTTGAGATATAGACTCCTGAAAAGTGGTCAGATTTGATTTTTTTCTTAATGGATTTGATATCAGCTTGTTAAAAAAACTATGTATATGTCACATGTCATTGTGTAATACACCTATCCCCCGATTTACACGGTAAATACGTTCTACACAAAACCGTGTAAACTGAAATCTTGGATTTAGCTAAGTAAAATCGTGTAAAACTAAAAAAAAAAACAAAATGTGCATGATTCAGTAATTTAATTAAGTAAAACAAAAGTCAGACATCTTGGAAAACTCAAAATTGTTCTTAGTTCATAAAACAAACATATGAAAGTAATATAAGTAGATAGGTATTTAATTTATTTTACATACATACATACGAACAGATTGCTGGGATTCCCCCTAAATGTATATTTTACAAGCCCGGGAATCATCTGTTCCTTTCATCAGGTTACCGAAGGAAAAAAATTCAACAGGCTTTTTTTCAAATTGTCAATTTATAAATCGTGTAAAACAAGTGCCGTGTAAATCGGGGGATATGTGTACTTTAAAATTTAACAAAAAATATTTTGCTGTTCAAAATTTTTTAGCCAAAAAATTAGTGTCGAATTTTAAAATATTATACATGTCATAAGATAGATTTTGACACACTGATTCCAAATCCGTCAACTAAAATCAAATCCGGTCATTTGTTCAAAAGTTACAGTTATTTTTCTCCAAAATTTAAAAACTAAAAAGGTTATAAATCTCGGTAATGATTTTAGATACAGATCTGCGATTTGAATATTTAAACTTTTCACGTAAATTAAATTTCAATATTTTATAGTAAAATTTCATGCATCAAATTTCAATTCGTCATATAAATATTAACTGAAAGATAAGAAAATAAGTAGTAAAATCATGAGTTACTATATACACAATATTTTTCTTTATTTTACATATAATCTTTCAATCAAATCACATTTATTTCAACAAAACGCTTCAATAGATACATTCAAATGCTTGAATATTCCGATAACATGAAACAACAATCAAACAGAAACTGAATCAGAGCGAAAACTGTTTTTAAACTTTGCGAATCGCGAACTAAAACCAAACCGAATTTTTTATGCGGTTCCCATCAGTGTTTTATACACAATTCATATATTTTCATGATTAAAAACAATGTAACATATAAACAAATAAAAAGGATATATTATATTTACTTATTTGTAAACTTTTTCCGCCTTAAAGAAAGGAAAAACTTATTTTAGCTCAATTTATGACAAAACATTTCATTAACATTTTTTTAATAAAAAGAAATGTAATTCAGTAACTCCATATCATGTGACATAACTATTGTAAATTAAACTATCAAATAAACAGTGAGTTTTCATTTGTTTACATATAATGGGTTGCAAGAATTTAAGCCTAGGGCGGCGTTAATCTAAGGTCAGACCCTGGATATAACATATAGTTTTTTTAACTATTGAGTATTTCAATAGCGCTTTTTCTTTGTTTTAAATAAAACAAATATTTAAGAAGGCAATAACCAATCAAATTTTTATAAACTATAAAATTTTCTGAGTAAATTATTACAATCATAAATCAAATATTAATTCACTTTTAATTCATACATATTTAAATTTATCCTAAGGGTTCATTATTTTTATGACTTACATAATTATAAGTAAATATAGGCACTATTTAACTGTTATTTTTTATTGTTTAATTTTAGCATAGGGACACGCAAGAAACTTTGGCTGTGTTAGACCGGTTAGATTTAGATACCGAAAAGCCAAGCGACGAAGAGCTGGCGCGTAAGTTCGGTTTTGAAGAAGATTATTTCAAAGGTACACTATCATGGTGGCAAATAATCAAACCTAAAATGTGGTCGCTGTTTGATGAACCGTATTCGTCAAATGCAGCTAAGGTACAGTATAAACAATTTATTTATCTATTTCAATCATTTTTTAAATGGGTACATTTAAAAACGTAGAAATGTCCACATACCGTTTTTGTGACGTCACATGGCATTGTTTAACGAGGTTGACACTATAGGTTGCGGGGCTGACTTTGCGGGGAACAATGCGGGTAAGCGCCTGTGGATAAGCATAGAGTGGAGATAAGCAAGGCGTGTCTCTCTGGAGCATGCACAATCACATAGATTTTTTAGTTAAAAACGCAGTTCCTAATCTTTCTGAAAATTTACAGATATCTTTGTAAATTAATAAAGAATGTATACTCAAATTTTCATTAAATTCTCTCTGTCACATCACTTTGAAAAGTCCTCCCATGTCTCGAAATTATACAGTTCTCATAAGAACGTATGTTAATTTGTTTAATCTATATCTATAAAAGAGTTTGTCCTTAACCACTCACTCATTCACCCACTCACTCACTCACTCACTCACTCACTCATATATCAACGTACAGCCCAAACCCCTGGAACTAGAAACGTGAAATTTCGTAGGTGCCTTCCTTTTATGATGTAAGCACCCACTAAGAAAGGATTTTTCGAAATTCAACCCCTACGGGGTTAAAACAGGGTGTCAAAGTTTATATAAAAAAATATTTTTTTTGTTCACATTTAATTGAAACTTATCAAACGTACTCTACAATATAAATAACAATTATTTCAGCATTTCCCAAAATTTAAGGTGTTAGGGAGGTGGAAAAAATTTATAAAATATTTTTTTTTGTATTCAACGAATGAAACGTGGGAAATGTAGGTACTCTACAAGACAAATAACAGTTACGAAAATTCAACCCCTATCGGAATGGAGCGGGGGGGGGAGTAAAATTTTGATATATTTATCTTCATAATTGTTCATTAAAGTAAATTTGGACAAATTAATATTCAGTTAAAAATGAAAGTTTGATATTCAAGCCCTAATAGCATGGGACGGGGACGAGGATGGATTTAGATATGTTAATCTGCATACTTGCTTTACTTATAAAGTTAAATACTTATAAATAGTCAGCTGTGATACGCGATCACTACAAAGGTAAATACTATTACTATAAACAATGTAATTTTACACGAGCGAAGCCGCGGGATGCCGCTAGTATCTCATAAATGACCTAGAAATTTTACAAGGGTTTTTAAATAAATATGTCTTATTTTCAAAGTTTCATCAATTTTTCTATGGTGTCAACTTCCTTAAAAAGAACTAAACATTTAAAATTTTATTTTTATAACTCTCATATCTATTATTAATCTATCAGTAATCTAGGTAAAACAGTTCAGGCTGAGAATAGTATTGATTTCATAAGTGTTCCTTTTTCCGATTTCCGAACATTAAAGAACGTTTTTATTTATTTTCCATTCTTCCAGCCAACACGTATTTTTATTGGAACCCTTCTTGTGATTTCAGATAATTGGTGTGATATCGGTATTCTTCATATGTATCTCGATCCTTTCGTTCTGTTTGAAAACACATCCAGACATGCGGGTGCCTATGGTCCAACACAATAGAGTTCGCGTAGCCTCTGACGGGAACTCCAGCACGCCAGTCAATCGCACGCAAGCGAACTGGACCCTCGATAAGGTAACACAAATTAACCAATAACACTGATTTTCAAATGTCTACATTTCTGTTCTATTCTGACCTCCAAACTCCAATCCGTCCGAAATAATTAGACTCTAACCTATACCTGGAACCTTAATTAACAAAGATTATAGACAGACAAATGTTTAAAAAAATATCTAAATAGATCATATTGCTTGTGAAACGCGACGGTGGAAAGCTAATATCAAATAAGCAACATATACCTACCAAATTTTTCAGTATGACAAAAAAAAACGATATTTTGTTCAGTTTTTTGGAATACTGAATCTCGTTTGATGTATTCTTGAGGAAATAATGTCTATTGTGATTATGATACGAGTATCACTTACACTCGTCGCTCCGAACAACGTAGGCATCGGTAATTCAAAATGTCCTAACGACGTCAGCTATATGGGTACTTTAAATTTCGCGCAGAAATATAGAAGTCACGGTACTATTGTGGTAGGGACAGGGGAAGGTCGTTACATGGAGTGGTTGGTCAGTCGTTTCTTGGAGCGTACGTTAACAGGATGGTCACCGTTTAGAGATTTGAGTGTATTGTAATACCGGCAGTAAACACTCGCCGAAATTAGCGAGAAAACCCGAACGCGAGTGTGTACTCGCTCGGCTCGCCCTGTTGTAACTCGCCATGCCTCGCCATGCCTCGCCTCGCCTCGTGAGCGCTCCACATAAAGTTGTTTTTTTGACCATAAGTCAAAGGAAGCGAGTGGCTAGAACGAGCGCATTCAGTATACTCTCGGTTGAGTGTACTTACTGCAGTTTAAATGGAACTGGATAGTTTCGCTGAGGGTGTACATATATGTGCTCGTACAATCTCACTTTACCAAATATCTCGACGAGATCTACGGAAAGCGAGCTCGGCGAGTATGTACTGCCAGCATAAGAGTTTTCTTTGAATTTATTCCAAATCAAGTATTATCCATCGTTGAGCTATACTGATTTTAATGGCTTGTATAGCTCAATATCAATCAAATGTCTCTTATTTAGTTTCAGCTTTCCACCGTCAATATAAACTCAAACTAAGCAAACTATTTTCCTTGTACTGTAGATTGTAATACTTCCTTAATGTTTAATCTACACTTTTCTAGGTCCAAACAAACGCACATGTTGCATTTTTCTACATCGAATGCATGTGCAACGCTTGGTTCACGTTGGAGATCTTCGTCAGATTCATCGCAGCGCCGAACAAATGCGAGTTCATCAAGTCATCTGTGAACATCATAGACTATATCGCTACACTCAGTTTCTACATTGATCTGGTGTTGCAGAAGTTTGCGTCTCATCTCGAGAACGCTGATATACTGGACTTCTTCTCGATCATTCGTATCATGAGGTTGTTCAAGTTGACGCGGCACTCGTCCGGATTGAAGATCCTTATACAGACGTTCAGGGCCAGTGCAAAAGAGTTGACGCTACTAGTGTTTTTCCTTGTTCTCGGTATCGTCATTTTTGCAAGTTTGGTTTATTATGCAGAGAGAATACAGGTACGTTTATATATATTTTTCATCGTCAAAAATGGAAAAGTTTTCTGGCAAAATCTAATTACTTTTGTAGATAAGTTTACCTTTTTTATCGCTTTCAGATTTCCAAATCTACTCTTCGAGTTTTTTTTACGATTATTTGTTCAAAATTAAGTTCACGGAGAAAAATATTACATTACAATCACTCAATTTTTAATCAAATATGTCTATTTGATGTAGTAATCTTGAAACGGTTCAAAATATTGTAATTCATGCTAGGCCACGTGTTACTAAACTTACAATATGAATTAGTAATTTTTGCGTGCAGGATTGAAATTTATATTATTGGTATATACATAGTTTAATTTGTTATACCAATAAAAATATGCTTTTAATTTTACAGAATCGTAGTATTTATTGTATTGCCTTTTAATTGAAATGAAATAATTTGTATAGCAATTAAAAAATAATTCAACTTAAGAATAATTAGTTGAAAATGATATTTTCGAATATAGTAAAAATGCGTATTATAAAAATTACAATGGAAATTGTAGAAGTTATTCAATTGACAGTACATGTTAAAGCTGATAGTATTTTTTGATACAAAATTTTTAATCGGCAACTGTAATTATTATTTAAAAAATCAATTCCATTTTTCTCCGTATGTAGTTTTTGCTTCGATCGCAAATAACTCTGTCAAAAATGATCATAAAGCAATACAAAAAAAGATACTCTTAAAACTGATATGTTTTATAATTTTTTTACAATTTTTTATTGTCGAATTAGTTTTCAGTGCAAAAAATACGTAAGAAAACCATAGTTCAGTAAAAAAGTACAAAACTACATGAGGTTTTTTGAGAGACCTAAAACTGAACCTAATTCGAAAATACAAAAAAAAATCAAATCGATTTGTTCGCGAAAAAGATTCGTTGAAAAGGAACGAATCATTCATGAAATACACATATATCGCGTGTCATGTTTTTTAAAATGAAATATTATATTAATACAAGAATGCCTACCTATATTTTTGCAAGTCAATATCTCATATAAAGAATATGAACTGCCATTCACTACGCATGTCATACAAAACTATTTATCACTATGTGTCACGCGTTATGGTACTTTTGCCACCGTCCGTGTCACAAACTGTACCTACTAGCGAAAATCACGTAAAAGCTGGCAAAAATATTATTGGACGATTTTAATGCCAGTTTAGTTAACAGAAAGACTACTGAACCGAATTTGATGGGATTTTCACAGTTTGAAACCTAAACACACTATAAACAGTTTAGGCTAGATGATAATTGAATTAGAGCAGACCAACCTTAAAAAAAGTTGTATGAAAAAAACTTTTTTTTAATTATACGACGGGTTCTGAAATTTAAAATTCTTTAGAATTGAAATAAGTAACTTCTCAGCCAAATCCAACATCTGTGTTGATTTTTCACAAATGTTTTTATTATAAACGTAATTATAATAAATATATATAAAGGTATAACATTAAAAATAAAATTATTTTATGTTCACAAAATGAATACTTCAACATCATAATATTATTATAATTATTTTATAGAGAAATGTATTTTCTATATTTTCTTTAATGAAATGTTTATTTAACATGAATTATGTTTCGTAAACTTTACATTTTATAATTACCTTCTATCTCTTACAAATAAGTAATGGATAAATATTTACTCTATACATTTATAATAATAAAAGCAATAACTGAATATCATCCGTCGATTTTAATCCAAATGTTTTTGTCATTATAGTCATTATCAAATAATTACTAAAAAAACATAATAGAATCACAGTAATTATTCCTCTTCTTTCTCGTTCCTAATTTATAGGGAGCCAAAATGCTTTCTATTTACTCACTAAAAACTCTCGCGGCTTCACCCGCGTGAATGGAAGGTTTAAAAGCAGGCACATCTCCACCACAGCAGACATTATGATAGTTGAATTACATTACATAAAATCACAACAAAATTTTTATTTATTAGAAACGAGCAATTGTAAATTTTCCTTAATATGGATCTGCCGTTTATCTATTATTATTATTATTATTATTAGCCTAAACTAATTCTAAACTATTAGGCTTTCTAACAGTGAAAGTCCCATTAAAATCGGTTCAGTAATTATCAATAGATAAACCATCAAAATGGATTATATTGCCAAAATAAATTTCTATATTCTAATTGCTTTTAAGTGAAACTTTTTGCCAATTTTATTAATCTCTTTTTATTTTCAGGTAAACCCCGACAACGATTTCAACAGCATCCCGTTGGGGTTGTGGTGGGCTCTGGTAACGATGACCACCGTGGGGTACGGGGATATGGTACCCAAGACGTATATCGGTATGTTTGTGGGCGCGCTATGCGCCTTGGCCGGTGTGCTTACGATCGCCCTCCCCGTGCCCGTCATCGTCAGTAACTTCGCCATGTATTATTCTCATACACAGGTAATAACCGAAATGAATTATAATTTTCAGTAATTTATTAACTTAGAAAACCTATTTTTTAAATAAATTTAACTCTAACCAAAACAGGAATTTTGAGCATAGATCAGGGATTCCAAACATGGTCAATATGGGACCCCTAGGGCACTGGTTCTTAAACTAGGATCCGCCGAACGGGGGTCCGTGATTTTTATCACAAAATGTTTGGATACGTGAAATATTACTAATATTACTTTGAATTTTTGATTTCATTAAAAGTGTGTTTATTATATAGAAAATGACGTGAACAGTTTAAATTTGCAAACCGCAGGTCTGTATCTATCAACGTTCTCGAGATATGACCTTTTAAAGTTTTAATTTTTTTTTTTATTTTGGAGAACAATAGTCGTAACTTTTAAACGTGTAGTCAGATTTGATTTTTGTTGACATATTTGAAATCAGCATGTCAAATTCTATATAATGATATGTATAGTACTTGAAAATTCGCCAAAAAATTTTTTTTTCGAAAATCGACATTTTTTTAAGGTATACCCCTTGGAAAAATCTCGATTTTCAGCAAAAAAATTTTTTTTCTAATTTTAAAGTATTATACATGTCAATATATAGATTCTGACACGCTGATTTCAAATTCGTCGACAAAAATCAAATCCGACCACACGTTCAAAAGTTACGTCCATTTTTCTTCAAACATTTTAAAAAACTCAAACTTTAAAAGGTCATATTTCGAGAACGTTAATAGATACAGACCTGCGGTTTGAAAATTTCAAATTTTCACATCATTTTCTATACAATAAACATACTTTTAACACAATCGAAAACACAAAAAAAATTTAGTGAACTTTTATGGTTCTAATTTCGTTTTCATAGAAATTCAACTCAAACACAAGAAAAAATAAAAGGAGAACCAAAACAAACCCACCATAATAATTTATATTTCTACTGTATAATAATATTTGCATACCAATGATCTATAGTACTGGTTCTTAAACTAGGGTCCGCAGATCCTCTGAACTTTTGCCGGGGGTCCGCGAAACATGTTTTGTATAAATTTAAGTAAAATTTACATTTTTCTATTTACCAGTTATTAATTAGTATTTTCTAAATTATTTATTTTTCTGTCAGGGGAGGTCCCTGAAAAATAGTTATTCAAAAGGGGGCCCCTAAACAACAAAAGTTTAAAAACCGCTGTCCTAGGGGTTTATTGAATTTTGAAAGAGGTCTATAGTATACCAGAGATCTATGGGAAATTTGTATGTTTTGAAATTCGATGCTTTTTATGCAATACAAGAATTTAAAAAGAGTTCAAAGATAAAAAATAAAAGTCATTTGTAATTTTTAATTTACAAAAAATGACAGGAGGGGTTTATGAACTTTGTCATTCCTTGAAAAAAAAATTGGGATGCACTAAATTATATTATCAACCAACACTTAAGTCATTTTTAGATTTAAACTTTTCAGGAATGGGTTTCCCTAAAAAAATGAGTTAAATCATTATTTTTTAAAGAATAGCTATCATGAAAAAATTCAAAAGCAAGATTTCGACGGATTTCACGTTATGAAAGCCTCGTAAATTATTTTAGTGTCTATCTGTCTGCGAATACCCTATACAGCCAAAACCGTAAAAGAATTTTTAGAAGCATCCCTGAATTTTTGAATTTTAAATTTTTTTCCAGGCGAGGGCAAAGTTACCAAAGAAAAGACGTCGCGTTCTTCCGGTGGAGCAGCCGCGTGGACCAAGAGTTCCAGGTGCTCCACCTCACATGCATCCTTCTGGGCAGGGAGGGCCCCATCCACAGGCCCCGGCGCCTGCGTACTCTCACGCGACCGCAGCTCAGGCCCTCGGTCCAAATAGACGGATGAATGCGATCAAGGCAAACCATCCAAAAGAAAATCTCATGGCACCGAAAATGGGTGAGTCAAAATAAACCGAATCAATTGTTTACCTATAGTGATTGCAGTACTGGGTTTTTTTGTTCATTTTATTGATGCAAAAATGATTTTTACTTTCTTATATTGTTTTTTATTGTATGAAATACATTAAGTATTATAAGTACCGATATTTTTGGAATTCCAGATTTGACCATCTCTTGTTTTGCTATGGTGTCTGTCGGTCTATCTGTCTGTAGACGTTGTTACTCAAAATAAATTTTAATTTTAATTTTCGTCTCGGAAAAAACCCTTCTATTTTTTAAACGGATGTTTACTTTTATAAAATTTTCTGTTGAGCACACTGACTCAGTATTGCAATCACAGTTTTTTTTTTATATCTATACATATTTTTTTAGACATCTATAAAGATTAAAATAAGGGTTCGATTCCCTTATTATTAATTATTTGTAAAATATTCAAAGATATTTGTGTTTTATTTTATTGTTAATTGTTGAGTTATTCTATTTGTTGTAAATAATGGTATTTTTTGTATCCTAACCACATTCGTAAATTTTAAATAATGCTACAAGAAAAGTAATAGTTAAATTAAAATATCAAATCTCTCATGAATCTATTTTTCTAAAATCATCGATCAAAAAAGATCATTTAAAATTATACAACCAAGCAGACTTGTATACAAGTACAAAAACTGTACTTAAGTACAAGTTATATTACTTTAAAACAAAAAAGTGTACTTAAGTACAAGATCGCATATTGCAGTGGACATCTCCAGGTCTTTTAAAAAAGTACACTGCAACTTGCAATGAAATGTTGGCTGACCAATACGACGCAAACGCAAGTTACACCCAGAAACCAAAATTATATTTGTATTTTTTAAAGTACTTAAGTACATTAAATAGTAATTAAGAACATTTATAAGTATTGCGTGCACAGTGCAATTAATTTTTAATAAATGTATTTAAGTATAACTACAAATTCTTGTGTTTAGTAAAGTACAAAACTAACTTAAGTACTATTACAATTATTCAAAAAAGTACTTAAATATGTATATGCACATTGCACAGCGATAATAATTGGTGTTTCACTCGACTATAATATTATACAGGGTGCGAAATAAAGATTGGACCTTCGAAATAAAATTTAAAAAACTCGTAATTACTTTTAAATATCTCGTCAGATTTTATTTTTCAAACGGATTTTTTTTTATTGCAGTATTTTAATCTAAACTTACAGCAAACGCTATCTGCTAGGTATTAAATATAAATGACAACATATATGCAGCGAATGAAATCGTACATATGATAACCTTAACACTTGCACGATAAATAAAAAGCGACTTAAAATAAGCGCTGCCAAGTGTAGGTACCTAATGAAATGTACATCATTTACATTACTATACATTTATTACCACTCGAGCAATTTCATAACATTTTGGTACCTAGCAGACAGCGTTAGTTTTTGCAGTCAAGGAAATTCTTTATTAACTATAACGAGCATTAGAAATTGGAGGTCATCCCAAAATCACGTTAAATACCCATATAATAGAGTTTTTTAATTAAACCCTAAAACTTTTTACAATTAACATTTTTCTCTTTCTCTTCGATTTATTTCGGAGGTTCGATCGATTTTTCTTCGCCCGGTATAATGTAGCTATCGTACATGAAGAAAAATACAAAAAGTGTACAAATAATAATAAATGTATATTGTTTATTTGATACTTGTATAATTGATGTATTGAAACTATTCATGTTGTGTATTTGTTCTGTTATTATTTCATTAGCATTATTGAAAAGGATCGAATGTGCTTTACAAGTATAGCTCCCATTAAGTAGAAGTGGTGATGGCATATTTTCAGATGACGATCTACTTAAGTCCAACATGAGAACAAATGGAACCAAGGCGGGACAGATGTGAAACAGAATACGGTACACGCAGCATCCAATGATTGTTTTGTGTTCTTTACCTTATTCTGTCTTTTTGTGTCTTGAGTTTGTGGGTGATAGTTTCATTACTAGCAGTGTTCATATCGTATGCTAATCGGTTGTACAAATTGGTATACAAACACGATGGTTTAATTGTCGTTGTAATAAATTAATACCGTTGACTCCAGTGGCGTTACCAAGATTTTTAGAAAGGAGAGGGGGCATTGACATATAATATATATTTTTTACACATATATTACATGGTATAACCATTTTGCCCCATTTGTAAACTCAAAACTAAACCTATATAATTTAATAATTAACTAACATTTTCGTTCGGGGAATTATGATATTAAAAAATATATCATATACCAATTTGTACATGTATTTCTGATATTTTTACTGGACAATGATTTTTTAATGAAAATAATTTTTGCGTCAACATTTTTTTTTGTATTTTGTAAATTTTAAATAGACGTGTTAAAAAATTATTGTCAAATTAAATTTAACAAAAATATTTTTGCATGTTGTTTCGAGTATTTTTTTACTACATTTTAACAACTCGATTTTTTGTATTCTTGCATGCGTTTTTTTATGATAATAGCTAAATGCATTTTTATTAATTTTTACCAAGCATTTTTACATTTTTTTAATGTCGATAAAATGAAGTATTTTTATGCATTTCATTTTTCGTCAAATTTTTTTCATATCTTTACAACGAAATATTAAATTTTAATTTTGTATTTTCGAAACATTTTTGTATGAATGATATTTTTATGGATGCTATAATGCTATGAGAATGAATGTATACAAGTATTTTTTAACTTCTCTGTTATATCTTTTTATAGGCATGCTGAATATGTATAATATTTTTCAAAGAATTTCTTCAGATTTAAATTTTAAAATCGTCTGATAAAATATTTTATTAACTTTGTACATCAAACATTATTTTATATTTATTACATCGTATTTTCATTCAATTTATTCTCATATTTAAAATCAGTAGGCGCGTGCATAAGGCCCCGTTTCTTGCGGAGTCCTTTAGTAATAAATAAAAATTGTATTTGACTTTTCAATACGTGCAATAATGTTTGATGACATTCTTACGCCATTCCTTAAAATAAATTAAAAAACAAATGGAATTTAATTCCAGGCGTTATATGCATTGCGGCATCTCTTAACGGAATGGGCGTAGACACAAACCGACTATCAGCCGTGCAGAGTCATCTAGTGAGATCTCCGACAAGTTGCGCGTCTGTGGCACTCTCTGTTGGCACTGCAGCCAACGACCCAGCGCGTACGATGCTATCACCTAGCGGCGTACAGCTCAATCAACGCGATTTCTAGATTTAGCAAGGTTAACTTGAAGGCAACAATGAACGTAGTTACGTTTTAACAATCAATATCGATCGAAGTAATTGTTGATTAAAAATTAAATATATCACGTATATCGTAATTTTAGATACTAATTTTACACTACCCATTTCAATCAAAATGTTATTGGAGAAAAATTCCATTTTAATATTATAACCATAGTGTAAATACTTATTATTGTTTATATATTTTATTTTTTTAGAATAGTAGTTAAAAATGCATTGATGATGGACTCAGGAATCGTGGGATGTAGGATAGTTCTTCTAGTTTCAGGTAAATCTATTTGCACTAAACAATCGTATATTTTGCGTTTTCCAGTAATGTTTCTTCAAATGTTCTTTACTTGATGTTTTAAGCATATGTTGTGAGTAGTTACCTACATTGATAAACATTTTGGTTCAATATTGAAATTTACCAAATTGAAAGTTCTTATTTCTATTAGTGTAATTAATACTATTCATACTTGAAAGTTCAGAGGTCTGGAGTTAATACCTATTTAACTCCGACTCCAATTAAGTTCTGAAACTTATACATTATATTCTTCCATTAGTTTATAAACTCCTGATTTAATAGAATCTAATAAATCTGAAGATAATTAAATTAGAAACATATAAATGTTAGTTCCTGGCTTATTAATTCTAGAACTAACCAAATTGAACTATTTGACCTCATTGTACAAATAAACTAATATGAAATTTGGAAGCATACATATTATAATCGTTTTTAATCCGGAGTTAATTGGCTAAATAGCAAACTAATATATTTTATAAGTTCCGGAACAAATGGGTAGGATCCAGCTACGGAATTAACTTCGTACTCCTGCTTGAAACACCAAGTATCCAACAATGTACAGTTTAAATTTTACCGTCAGCTTATATTGATGTATCCAATTTACATCCAATGTGCAAACCAGATATATGTCTATGATTATAGAAAATTAATACATTTCATTTATTAAATATATATAAATAGCAGAAGCATAACTATTATAAGAGACCATTGCTTTGTATTATAAATATATAAATAATAAATATATTATATCGAAGTCATGAATGTAACAAATCGAATTCAGTGACTTCAAGTTAATCTTGTACAAATTCAATTTAAATATACGTTATTTCGTATTGTTCTAAATAATGTAATATAGTTGGTGTAAATGATTTTGTTTAATTATTAAAAAAAAATAACATTCACCGCTGTGCAGGCTATCTGTTTGCAAGGTTTAATTATTTTCAAAACTTAACGGGCCTTATATTTGAGTAATACTCAATTGAGAAATGATTTAGAATTCAATCTCTTACAAGTATTGTATATTTTATTAGAATTTGTGTTTTATTCAAATCTGTAAGACCTGTTAATTTTTGAAAGTGTAAATAGATACCCTGTAATGTATAAATAATAAGAGTTTCTATTACCTATATAAGTATGTTTAAAAAAAATGGCGTTATCGAGTGTGTATGTTTTTTACAACTATTCAAATTGGGATAAAAAATTTCAAGTGAATGAATGTTTGGGTCCAGTAAGTGTAAGTCAGGGCCGGCGCTATGAGTATTTCTAATAAATGCATCATAAATTGACCTGATCAAGTATAAAGATATGCAAAAAATCTTCATATGTGTCTATTCTAAAATAATATTTAATAATTACAATATTTCCACTTAATAACTTCACCATTAGATTAATTAAATCGTTTTATATTTTTAACAGTGTATTTAGTGAGTCTACACTTTGTTAGAAAATATATTTATTCTTTACTAGTTGGTTTAATAAATGAGCAATAAAAATATATTAAAAATACAAATTTACATCAACGAAATATGTACTTCATCTGAAGTAAAATATGAATATAATGATATAGTACAAAATACATATTTTTTATATTGATCCAAATTATTTTAAACAGAGCTGTACTTATTATAGATGAGGGCCTAGTGAGGGACAATGGCTCTGTTAACTGCCTAGGGTCTCGAAGTAAAGGGGGAGGCTCAAACAAATGTTAGTTAACTTAAAAAAAATTTGGATGTTGAAGAGCAAAAAAGTTTTTATATTATTATGGTTATCTAACCTAACGAAAACTTATCAGTGGGGCCTCAATTTTTGTCCGCCTCAGGCTTCACAATGTGTAAGTACTGTCCTGATTTTAAATCATACAAAAATAAGTAAAATCAATTCTAAAATACTTTCGATAAAACAAATTTTTCTGTCCCAAATATGGTAAATTAAAAAAAATCTTCAGATATTTTCTATGTGAGTCGGGTCAATTTATTTCGCCCCAACAAACGCTTTACTTCTCACATTCACATAAGGCCGGCCCTGTGCGGGGCACAATTTTTGCACAAAAAATTAAGAATGCACAAACAATAATACTCTCTAAGTTGTGAAAAAAATTGATATTTAACAATGAAAATTTATCTGTTTTTAATATATAGAGTTCTACAACAATGTGATTAAATTTGTTGAATTATTCCTTCGCGCTTATAAAAAAATATACAAAATGGGATTTTTATTGATATTTCTAAATGTTTTGCTCATTTTAGATAAGTTGCCTATATGTATGTATAAATGTTGTTTATTTATATTTTGTATTGAGGAAGAAGACGGGAAGAAAATTATAAACCAGTGGCGTAACAAATTTGGGGGAGGGGATTTTTCATGAAAGATCCATATATATATGGGAGCCAGTTCCCCCTCCGCTGTTTACGCTACTGTTATGAACGCACATGACATTGGGATTTAAAAGGGCTTCCTCGTATCAAAATGCTTACATACATGGGTTTTGCTCATTTGATTATAATTCTGTTCTTCTTATTGTTAGAAATAAACAGACAATATAGTATTATTATGGCAACACAGGACCGTATGAGCATGCAATATTAGGACCCCAAAATGTTAAGAATAAATAAGATAAGATTTTCTCTGTAGATTATGATTTTTTGGTTGTATTTTTCGAAAAATTTTAAGCAAAAGATATTAAGAAGATTTTACGTAGGTATATTTCACTAAAATGCAATCCTAATTAGTTATTAACTAATGAAAATTGTAGTATTGTCGGAAACACATGTTTGCAGAATATTAAATAAACATTTTTCAATGTTGTATCTTTCGTGATACAGTAATTTGTTTTAAAATTAACTTGTTTATTTAGAATTTTTGATTTAAAATTTCGAAAAAAAAATTTATAATCTACGGAAAAAATCCTGTCGGTCCTAATAACCCAACATTTCAGGGACCTAACATTGAATACTCAAGGGCCCTGGGCTCCCATATTACATACATATTTGTCATATTTACTCCTGCTTGTACCAAACACACCAATAATTCGTAAGTTTAGATGTTATTAGATTTTAGTTAGACAAATTATGATACAAAAATTATAACACTAGGCAACAAAAAAACTACTTTCATTCTATCATGAAATCTGAATAAGCTTTTAAAATGCTGAAATCGAATCCGTTACCCACATTTCAAGTTTTCGAAATATCCTAACCTAAAAGAGCTAACTACATATTTATTTAAAAATCTAAATACCGGGTTTAAAAGTTTAAAGAAAGGATTTTTTTTAATTATTAGATTTTTTAATGAAATTTTTTTTAATATTAATTTTTAATAAAAAATAGGTTAACATTTCTTTGAAATGTTTTTTTTCCTTTTTTCCGTTAAATACGACCTTGAAACCTCCACTCAAAGTCAAAAATTTTACCTCTATTGGTTTTCTCCCTTTTAACCCTGAAACTCCTGAAAAACCTTACTGTCGAGATAGTTGCTCGTTTAAATTTAAATAGACCACCCGGATATGAATATTTTACCAAACAGATAATTTTTTCGTATAGTAGTATCTTTCCATTTAAAATAAACGTTTACATTTTATTGTAATTTTTTTCTCTGAGATATACTTCTTTGTAGATATTGTAATATGTATGTGTAGAATACATTCTAGTCCATTGTGTCTACCCTGCACTCTTATTTTGTTAAATATCATATCTTCAAACTAGTATATCTCCGTGAAAGAAAAATCGAAACGTAAAAGTTTATTATAAAAGAGAAATGGTACTAAATGATACCGTTAATGATAACTTACAAAAAAAATATTTATAAATAAATTAATCCCTGTCACGTTTGGAACGTTGTAATTAGTTTCATTAGATCCAGTGAGAAAAATAGCACGTAGGTGGGAGTTTTAAGGAGAAAAGGAATCTCCTATCCTGCATAGGTGCCGAGATATTTACGATTTTTCTGGCATGATTTATTATTACCATTACTGTTTATTCCTTATGTCATCTATTTTAACAAAATATATCCTATAACAGGGTTCCCAAACGTGGTCTATATGGACCCCCTGGGGGTCTATGAGAGTTTGAAAGGGGTCTATGGGAAATTTGTTTATTTTGAAATTCGATGTTTTTTATGCAATACAATGCAAGAATTTAAAAGCAGTTCATAGAACAAAAAAAAAGGTCATTTACAATTTTTACTTTACAAATAATTACAGGAGGGGTCTATGAATTTTGCCATTCCTTTTGTTTCCGTGCAAGAAAGGTTGGGAACCCCTGTTCAATAACCTAGTCAGATAACATTTCTATGAATGAAAAAAATAAAATAAAACGTAAAACGGATAAGTAGTTCTCGATATACAAGCGCACGAACAGACATAATGGATACTATTTATATGGATACTAGCTTGGCCCGCGCGGCTTCGCTCGCGTGGACTACGGAATTATTGTTTACAATTTAAAAAAATATATAGTTGATTATTTAAAAGTTAATTATTATTGAAAACAAATTAAACAATTGACAATCAAAAGAATACCGGCCTGTCCCCTCTGCCCAGAGCGGCGCTACATAGTTGTGGTTCGCGCGAATTGTTACGAATAATGTTATTGCAATACTTATTTCACGTTATTTCCTAAACCAAAAGACCAAATTTGATTCTGTAAAAGGCAAATTATATCTACATTAAGTACTTATGACGATGAAATCATTTATTCCGATAAGGATTGAAGTTTTGCAGGTCAAAACTCCATGTAAACCGAACCCAAATATTTTATGTTTTCTTTGTAACATAAAAGCAGTCATTGTGGCTTAAATATAAAAGTTAGACATATGGTGTCGCGGACTTTATTGTAGCACTTTTGATTCTACACAATTCTTTAATACATTATTTTGTTCTATATTCAACGGTTTAGGCAGCGTATTGAAAAACAGCGCGCCGTCGGCAAAATTTTTTCCGACTTGATTTACTATTATCGTCACTGCTTAGTTGTTATGTTACCTAACGTAACAAAATATAGCCTATAACCTGACCAGAGAATGTACCTATGAATTAAAAAAAATCACGTAAATCGGATAAGTGGTTCTCGAGTGATAAGCGCACTAACGGACAGACAGACAGTCAGACAGACAGAAAGACGTTGAGCTTTATATATATTAAGGATGACATTTTTAGTACTTTTACGTTACAATATCTCAAAAACTTGTGATGATGCAATTTGGACAGTGAAGTCAGTTTATTAAATATCTATTCAGATCTCGAGATAATGAATGATATCGGCCTGTGATCAATAAGAATATACGGGATATAATGAACTTATGGTAGCATACAGCTCAAAAATAGTTTAAATAAATGTATTAATCTACTAACCTACGTATACGGGTAAAAAAGTAATAATTCAACAAATTCATTGTTTCTCATTTCTAATTAACGTGAATAAAAGTCCATGGTGAAAATACTCAAAAATTCGTGTTTTATACCTTTTATTCTTCGACATAAGCTGCATAAGACCAAGAAGTTGCATGTTATTTATTAAAAAAACATTTCTTATTATAACGATACATGTAAATATATTTATAAAATAGCGAATAAGTATAAGTATTATTATTTTATATTTAGTATATACATAATAGCTATATCCTGTTGAAATTTTTACGATAAATATTATAAATTATATATATTATTATATAATATTTTCATCATCATCTATACTGACTTATTATTTTTTTAATTTATGTTTATTTTATGTGATTTTCAAAGGTGTGATCACAAAGTCCCTTTACATGTATATTTGAGAGTATATTATAAAACACTATATATGTAATAAGTCAGTATATACTTGTTTAGTATTTTATAGCAAATTTATATTTCTCGAACAATTATTATACTTTTCTAAAATACTGCATATTCTATTTATATATGCTTAGTTCTAAATAGCATATCTGCATTTACATCCGGATAGATATGAGGAATATATAAAACACAAAAATAAAAAAAACCTGATAATGTTTGACATAACTATTGACTTTTTATACATCAATTAATAAACGACTTAACTCCACTTGTATTTTATTATGTATATCTCTGTTTATTGTAGACATTTACCTTTAGCCTCAATTTATATTTAAAAAAATAAATTATAAATCAATACAGTGGCGGGTAGTAAATTTATTTTTTAATTATATATAATTTTCTTACTATAATTTATTGATTGTTAAGTTAAATAATAATGTCTATGATAATTTCAGGGGAAGGTGGGTGACCATGTGACCATACCCCTCCCCCCCATGGATGTAAAACTGAATCAATATCAAGGTTTGAAAATTATTTAAATGGGATACCAAGTATAGATCTTTTTTTAACAAATCAAAAATGTATAGTTGCTATAAAAATGATTTAAATAAAAGTAACTATTATGCTGAAAACACTGGTGGTTAATTTGAAAAAAAAAAAACTTTGTGATAATAATTATTCGTTTGATATTATTGTAATATTTATTAGAAAAAACAATCATGCGGTTTTCTATTTATTTGTTAATGCTAGACAAAAAATTAATTCAACCCATTTTTATAAATTTTATAAGTAGGTCAATTATACTCAAACGGGGAATTTTTTTCGTCGCAAATATAAAATTTTACGTCCGGTTTTGTAATAAAGAAATTGAATAAAATTTTGTTAGTAAACAAGCACTTTGAACGGGGTATCGAAATTATATGACAGAATATTTAGGTAAGTAAAAAAAACACAACGGTATTAAAACAGTGGTGCTATTTAAAAAAATATCTTGTACGGTCATGGACCAATTGAAGTATTATACCACTGTTAAGTACTCCATTCAAGGTGCTAACAAATTTTAGCATTGGTGATAATCAACTAGCTTGGCAAAAATGCATAGAAGTCTTACCTCACCCCCTAAAAAATATAAAAATTGTATTAGTTAACAAAATTTAATAACTTTTAATTTATGATTATTAGTACATAGGCACTTAATACAGGCCATATGAATAGGGGGAGGGGTAATTTTTTTCATACAAAAAAAAATGAAAAAGTAAATAAAAGTATAACCTCTTTAAGTAAAAATTCAAGGGAAACGCTAAAAAAATCGAAATAGAGGTATCGATTAGATAGATAGTACATTTTTACTAATAATACCTCCTAGGGAAGTGGTACTTAAACCAGGGTCCACTGAACTTTTGCGGGGGTCGTGAAACATGTTTGACATAAATTAAAGTATTTTAACATTTATATTTACCAGTGATTAATTAATATCTAATGACCTCCTTTGTTTTTCTGTTAGGAGGGAGGGTTCCTTTAAAAATAATTATTCAAAAGGGGGTCTCTATAGACCATATAAGTTAAAGAACCGCTCTACTTAATCCGAGTTGTAGAGGGTTCATAATTTTAGTTTTAAAAAGGAAGGGAACGAACATTTTTTTCGACTTATAAAGGATTCTTAAACACTATGTTTAAATAACAACTGTGCCGCAACTAATAACGTAGAATTACGTCTATTAGCCCTTTTATTTAATGAAAATATGACTACATATATTTACGGATTGAGGGATAGGCGGCTTTGTTATAGATGGGACTCCGGAGATATAAGCTTTCAAATTTTTATATAATCGTTAAATTCGTGTTCTTGGAGTTGCCCCTTAGTACCCCCGAGTAAGTCGTAATTCTACGTCAAAAAGTGTTTTATGAAAAAATAAAAATAACATGATACGCAACGGATATGTTTATTTAAAATTTAAAAATAAAAAAACGATAAATTTAGCAGATAAATATAATTTTGCTATGATTAATTTCTTGTCTAGCTCATGTGAGTGTATTATATAATAAAACTTATTACATTTTTTTTAATTTCCAAATGAACTGTGTGATAAATATATTTAAAAATGAATAGAGAATCTCAGTAATATAAAAACTGTATAAAATATTGTTGCAACGCACTATTAACCTAAGCTTTTGCTATTAGCGTTAAGCCAAATGTAAATACGTTTTATTATTATGTAGCTATAAAGTAATTTATTTTATATTCTTCAATTTTTGTTCATTGTTATCAATTATCATTAAGCCAGCAGTGTTTTATAGTTAATACTCAAAGGTGTAAATAATTTATTTACTTAAGTCAAATAAATTAACCATATTGAACAGTAAACATTACTTACTACAAAATATATACATATATACAAGGGCAGACTTGTAATTTTAGTACCAAACGTTCAATATATTACCATTTAAATATTATCTAGTCAACTCTATATTAAAGAAAAAGTGACTGACTCATCAACGCACAGCCCAATTCCCTAGACCTAGAAACGTCTTTATTTTATAACGAAAGCATATACAAATTATTCGAAATTCAACCACTATGAGGGATAAATGGGGTTAAAATAAATTTTGATGAAATTCAGACCAAAAAAAAATCAAAATATACATGTATCGCGAATTTTCAAATAGAGGTAAAAATGGGGTAAGAAATAGTATTAGATTATAAATCATATAAAAGTTCATAAAAATGAAAACAACGCGAAAGAAACCGCGAGGAGGTGGGCTTGTAATTTATAAAATAGTATAATGTTTCACAACACAATAATTTTTCATCAAAATGATGGGAGGGGGGAGGGCATTTTAGAAAGAAATACGAAAATAAAATCTATATTTCAAAATTAATATTATTTCAAAAATTATTGGAAATGACGAAATGAAGGTACAAATCGTTGAGGATGTTACCCCATTGTTCAGGCGCCACTGTATATATGTATATAATTATGGAGACCCCTGACAAATGGTTTCAGTGAATTGGTACATTGAACAGAATGTTTTATTTGTTAATATAAATTTTGGGATCAGGGACCAAAAAATGTTTTCACTTGTCTCATCTATTTAAAAATAATGTTTTTTATATTTACTGCCACTATTACTTACTATACTGATCTTACTAACAGCAAATTTTATTTCAATTTTCCATACTCATGGAAAAATCCTGCTCATTTTGTATCTTGTAACAAAAATTAACAAAAATGTTTATTCACGTACATGGATCTGAACCCCAAAACACTGAGAAAATATACAGGTGGTTTATAAATTCATGCAGATGTGAAATAGATATTTAATTATATACAGGGTGAGAAAAAAAGTCGCATCTATGAAATAAATGTGGTCGAGTTTTTGAAAAAAAATATTATATCGCGAACCTTTCGGAGGTCCATTATTTTCATCACCCTGTATATTATAAATATTATCAACAAAAACAAAGGTCACATGTGCATGCACTTATAAACTATTATGTATACTTATTTATTGTTTATGTTTAAATTAGTTTTGAATACTTTCAAGTGTTTAAAAAATCAAATCTATCGAATTTCTTTTTAATTGAATTCATAGGGTTTCAAATCCTTGTTTTTTGTTGAAATATACTAATATAAATTAAAATGTAAAAGTTATATTATTATGAAAGATAACTTAATAAATAACAGAATTAAGTTAAACAAAAACTAAATCAAGTTAAGTAATGAAAAAAACTTAAATTATTAGATTAAACTGAAAATAAAATAAAGAACGTATTATTTCAGTCGACTAATTATCAAAAAAGGCATTAAAAAATTGAATTGTTAAAATGAAGTCTATTTAAAAAAAAAAAAAAAAAAAATAACTTCATAACAGTATCAAATAATTTAATGTTGTTAATTTTTACATTCAACTTTGATACTTGTGTTAAGAACGTTGCCTATCTAATTCAAATTGTCGACTATATAATTTTCTCGAAGTAAAAAAAAATGTTTTAAATAGACATATCTAGATCGTAGAACATAAGCCAGTTGTAATTTAAGCTCTATTTATAAAAATGTTGAATAGTGTAAATATTGGTACAATTTTCATACATAACCTCACTAAACATTAGGGTTGTTATTTTGACTGGTGAAATTAAATCGGTCAAATGGCCTATCAAAGTTCAGTCAAATAATTAATATATTTATGCATTAATAATAATGTAAACCTTAATGAACAATTGATATAGCAAATTAAAATTTATTATCAATGGAATAAATTTTGAAAAACATAATAAATACCTAGACCAAAATTTACCCTTTATACAATTTTATTGATCGAAATTAAATTATTTAGTCTAATGTAAGACTGTCTATCTGCAATGTATATTACACGTGCATATTGTGGACTAATCTTTAAAAAAAATATATTACATTAAAAATAATCTTTTCCAACCAGAGCAAAGTATTTAATTACTAAAAAAAATTAAATACTTTTTAAAAGTATTCAATTATATTTTAAAGTAGTGACCAATCCATGATTCGGTTTCGGCCAATTTCGTCCTAGCTTCTGTTTGGGGTCGAAACTTTCGCGTTCGTTTGTACTAGGCTCCATTCGGTACTTGTCTATTATAATCACCGTTGTTTGAATAAGGCAAGTGACATGTTTTTATGATAAAATCAGCACCAATGTATGTAAAGTGTGTACTATTAGAGCATATACTACTAGAGCCAGCCTAGCCGCTCGGCCGTGCGAACAAGCGTGCGAGAGAGAAAGCGTAAGAGTGCTACATCCTTTTTCTCTCGCTCAGCGTGCTTATTGATCGGCAGAGAGGGGCAAGTGCTTCCCGCTATTACCGGTATAAATCAGCACGCGGAGCGAGAGAGAAAGGATGTAGTACTCTTTACGCTTTCTCTCTCGCACGCTTGTTCGCAAGGCTGGCTCTAGTAGTATATGCTCTAAGTGTGTACTATTCGATTTTAAAATTCTAATTGTCGTATTTCAGAACTGTTTAGTTTAAAAGCGGGGATTCAATCTCCGCCTTGGTTAGAGCAATCTATTGGGGCGAAAGGGGATTAATACAGTATAAAAATGAGGATTCATTTTCCACTGCAACGAACTGTAGGAATTTAAACATGTATTTTATTTGGCAAAGTTATTAAAAAATAGTTCATTGCAGCAAGGATTGAATCCCTGCTTTTAAACTAAACAGTTCTGAAATACAACAATTAGAATTTTAAAATCGAATAGTACACACTTTGCTCACATTGGCGCTGATTTCATCATACGAGTATATTTAATACATGACATTTACCTATCTACAGACCTGATTGAAAACGGTGGTTATAATAGACAAGTACTCTCTATTCATGCTGTATTACGACTATTTTATTCTACATCTGTTTTTCCCTAACCAAATATGAGCCAAAACTTAAATATACCTGTCTCAAACATACTTTAATTAAAGATTCGATTTCGGTTTCGGCCGAAACTAAAAAATCGATCAATACTTTAAAGTATTTAAATTTTCAAATACTTGAATACAACAGCTCTGATGCCAATATTTGTTTTACGAAATAACTATCTATCTTATAGATATTATAGAATTTATACAATTGTTTTGTGGATTGGGTATTTCGTAAAACAAATAATTCCATTAAATTAATTTCAATAATGGCGCAGTGACAATTACTTTTTCGCGCCAAAAATTCAACAATGTTTCACTACATTATCTATATGTAACAATTAATTGACCAATTTAACGTCGGCTTCTTCTTCAGGCCGATGCTCCAACCCTATCAAATACATTATGTGATAAAGTAATTGTGGATCAAGTCCAAAATTACGCGGTGATACAGTTTGCTATACTTTGTTCGTGTTTTAGGTTAAGTTAGGTTTGATACATAACCTCACAACGGACTGATGTTTTAAATTGTGAGCACATATGTGTATGCACTGTATTTTGTATGAATGCATTGTTGTGTTTTAAACAAAAATTAATGTAAATTAATGTAAATAGCAAAACAAATTATATTGTTCTATGTTTGATTAGACATTTCGGGGGCATCTCGCTTGTTCGACTTTATCTAATATTACAACCTCAATGTTTCAACAATATAACACTCAAATATTTCAGATTACCATAATTATTGTGAAGTTTTAATGTAAAATTAATAAATTCTTGTTTGTTCATAATAGTAAATTTGGAAAGACTATATTGGGCAACAAAAAAACACTTGTTTTGATACTGAGATCTTATAAAATGTTCTCGAAGATTTTTTGCATGCTAAAATCGAATCCGTTCCCAAAATTGCTCAAATATATCAAGTTATCGAAGTATTCTAGCCTAAAAGTGTTAAAAATGATGATTTTGGACATATTTATAAATATCGTTAATCCGTTAATCGTTAATTAACGAAGTTAACAAAATGGTTAACGGATTAACTTTTAAGTTAACTCAAAAAAATGTTAACGCTTTTGTTAACTTCCGTTAACTTTAGTCCGTTACATTGGTTGTTTGATGAAAAGTACATAAGAACGTTGTCTTTTTTGTTAACAGATTAACGATTAACGAAGTTAACAAAATGGTTAACGGATTAACTTTTAAGTTAACTCAAAAAAATGTTAACGCTTTTGTTAACTTCCGTTAAATTTAACTTCCGTTAACTTTAGCCCGTTACATTGGTTGTTTGATGAAAAGTACATAAGAATGTTGTATTTTTTATTAACGGATTAACGATTAACGAAGTTAACTTTTCGATTAACTGTGCCCACCTATGGTTATGAGCAGGCAATTCTTTGTTCAGCTGCAATCTTATTTTTTGTAATGACATTCAAAGTTTGGCTATATAGCAAAAAATGTACAGTGAAATGTTTCAATAGATAGTACTATTACCTTTAACAAAAATTGATAAAACATTGATAAATATGACCAAAATCGTTATTTTTGATAATTTTAGGTTAAAATATCTGGAAAACCCATAGAGATGTAATAAAACTAGAGATAACTCAATGTTATGACTGTGTCAGTAGAGATAGCTTATACTCGGGTACCGTACTTCCTTGTCTAACGAGCTCTGATTGGCTAACAGCGTGGTAACCATGAAAACAACTGAAAGATTTAAGTTAGAAAATACTGGAAACAAAGCGGTACGTCGAAAACTATCTTTATCAGCGCTAGCTTGCCCATTAGAGTTTTCTTTACAGTTATATTACATCTCTATGGGAAAATTTTACATGATGGAGCAACTTCGGAAACAAATTCGATTTCAGTCCACCCAAAAACTTCAAGATCGACTATTTAGTAAAAATGGTGTTGATCTATGTTACTTTTAATACAGTAGAAACTTGAATTATATTGTAAATAATATATGTATTTTCTTAATTTCCATCACACAATCGTATAGGTATTTAAATGTGCCTTCTTGCATTGTGCGGTTTCATTATATCTCAGCAGATGTCCTTGACGAAATGTTTAATCAAATAGTATAAAAAGCAAACGCATGTATATTTGCACAAATTAAGATTTAAAATAGTGAGCAGGATATTTCCTTTTAACAATTACATAACTTTCAATAATTTTTAGCAAAATAGTACTTATATATAATTGAAATTTTAACATAGCATATAGGTTGATCCGAGTTTATTGTTACAACCAATATATGTGAAATTTCTCGATGCAATTATAATAAGACCATTTAAAATATTATAAATTGTTCGTGATTCATTTTATTTTTCAGAGAAAAAAAACTTCATCTTTTATACTCATTTAAGAGATTGACAAAGGAGTTTCCGGTATATCAGGGTTGGATCCGGTGATAGAGAGGGGGTCCGTTATTATTCTCTTACATTCATATGTCGTTATTATATTCTCATCCTACTAATGGGTAATACAAAAAATCTTTTGTTGCGATGCGGTGACCAAAATAGACGATTCCAAAGGTTTTTAATGTAGATACTGAAACCAAATCCGTTCTTTAAATTTTTTAATTAGCTCAGGTTTTGAGATTTCCTAACCTAAATGTACCAAAAAGATAACTAGTATATTTCGATGAAAAAAAATCATATAGTCAAAAGTAAAAAATTTTTATTATAAGGAACGAAAATTTTAGAAAAAGTTGCCTACACTTTTAGGATATCTAAAAAACTGAGCTAATTGGACAATTTATGAAACTGATTCGGTTTCAGCATGCCAAAAATCGATAATCGTTAATTGAAATGTTCAATTTTTTCATCCAAAAACTTACCCTCTCTCTCTCCAGTATTTGGACTGGGTTCAACACTAATTCCATTACTTTTTTAATATGTGGAGGAGCGATATTTGTAGGTCGTCTAAATAGAAGTCGAATGATATAGGCAGGTATACAGACTGGACCAAATAAAGCATTATATAGATAAGCTACCTAAACTAACCCCAGGGGTTCCCAACCTTTTTCCTACATAGACACCTTTAAAAAGAATGATTTTCTTTATAGATCCTCTTACATTTTTAGATTTTAGAAAACGTAAATATACTACAGTCAAAAAAGGATAATTTTAAAACAAACATATTTTTCATCGACCCATAATAGATCTCTGTTTAAGGGGTTATATACAGTTAGAATTTCAAAAAATCGATTTTTTTAAATTTCATTTTCGTAATGTACATATATTTAAGTACACACACAGAAAATTTCAACTCAATCCGGCGATTATTTTCGAAGTTACACGCATATTTGTAAAAACGTCTCAGAGCGTTTGAATGTAGGAAGTCGGAGCGGCCGGCAGCGCGTTTTTCTCAAATCTGTGTTTTTAAAGTCGGTGAACAAATCAGTCTCAAATTTTAACACAAGTTTCTTAAGTATTTTTTTATTAATTAATCGAAGGTTTTTTCTCACCGATAAATATTTTTTTATACACAATTTTAGGTCAAAATTTTTGTCAAAAATTGATTTTTTTTAAGAAGCCGCCATTTTGTCAAAAATTTTTATTTTGCTTATTCCTTCGATTAAGTACAAGATTATACATTACTTTAACGAAATCCGTTTGGGTTTTTTATTAGAAATGATCCAGCCCAGAGTTTTTACCGCAAGGCGCCTTTTTTGAGAGGACCTCCTGGAAAACAGCTGTAGCAGCTTTCGAAATTATTATTTTTAAAAATAAAAAATGTTGAAATACAATTAAAAGTTACCATAATATGTGTACACATTTTTACATTAATAAGTTAAAAGTCTTCTCTTCAAAAAATTCTTGAAAAACCCATTTTTTTGCCTTCTGACTGTATGTAACCCCTTAAACTTCCATAGACTCGATTAGACGAGAGTTAGGCAAGTCTCTCCCGTCTTTGTTTTTATACCTTAATTCTCGTTTCGATTTCGAATTTTACAACTGACGATCTCGTGTGATTTTTTTGCTAGAAAATATCTTTCCCATTTTTTCGTTATAGTTAATTGTTTTATGTATAATAATTTATATATAACAATTTGTTATAATAGAAAAAAATGGTCGATAAGAAACATTTATTTAGAATTATTTACAACCAAAAATTTACAGACAATTTATAAGTACCTACTCAAACTCAAAATTTTTATTATTATTAATACAAGTATTTTTTCTTGGAATTACCTTTTGACTTTTGCAATCAGAACATTTCATTGTAAACAATTGTATCAGGTAGTCAAGTATTTTTGTAATTTATTTACAAATATTTTGATCTTTTTATCTTTTAGATATAAAGCAACTTCATAGATATAAAATCCCTACAAAATATTTTATTATTTAACATTTCTTGTTTGATCCGATTAATAATTTCAAGTACTTGGGTATCAGATGTCATCACTTTATAAATATCTAGAAAATACTGCGTTTCCAGTTTTCCATTCAATAAAATTACTAAGAATTTTATGTAGTTATATATAGTAATTATGTACATACACCATATTATACATATATGTAATGCATTAATTAATTTTTAATTCAAATCAGGGACGCAGACGCGTAAAACGTCAACAGAAGGTAGGTCAAGATTAGACTTACTACTTATGTACATTATTTAAACGTAAATAATATATTTAAAATATTAATTTTTGTACAAGAAAAATTAATTTATATGAAAATAAATTATATTTTAATCTATCCAAAAAAAGCTACCATTGAACAATGGAAAATAAAGGTCTGTTTCGGACCAGATAGACCAGATAGAATGTTGAAATTTTGCATAAATATAAAGTAATATATGACGCTTCTAATTTCTTAACAGAAATGATAAGATTTAAAAAAAAAAATTTAGACCCCCCTTCCATAAAATGAAGTATTTTCAAAACAATTTCATCTACCCCATTGAGTGGGGTGTCGTTAGAAAGGTCTCCTAAAATTCAACAAAACATGTATCAGGACCTTTTTATTTTAACCCTTCAATCACGATTTATTTACTCTTAAAAGTCATAAGCGTCCCCTCTCTATTTTCTAAACTATCAATTCAAAAAATCTGAAAAAAATCCAATATGTAGCTTTTCATTAGTACTTTCACTGAAAATTATAACGAACATTGTTAAAAATACTTTGGACCCCCCTTTCATAGACTGAAAAGTGAACTCACACTTTTTTTTCCCACTTACCCCATTGAGTGGGATGTCATTTGATAGGTCTCCTAAAATGCAATAAAAAATGCCAAATAACTTTTTGATTTTAACCCTTCAGTCACAAAAATGTTGAAATAACTCTTTTTTTATAAATCATAGGTAGAATGACTACAGAAGGGGCAGTGTGCATTAATTGCCGATAACAGTTTCACTGCAAAATGAGTGCAAAAATACTGTAAGACCGTGGTATCAATAAATAATTGATAATAAATTAAAAAACATACACCAAACTATTATTTTAAATAGACAAAATTTGAAACCACGATAAATTGCAGTTTTCCGTTTTCTAACTTTTTTCTTGATAACTTCGGAAACCGCACGTTTCTGCACCTAATTCTTATAAATGTTTTTAATGAACACCTAAGCTACAAATCTATATCAAATATAAAGCGTGGGGAAGCGTGGGTAACTGCCAAAAGTCTCGGTGAACTTGAAGAACTTTTTTTTCTCCCTTATTTTATTGTTCAATTAATTACTCGTTAACTGAACCGTATAATTAAAAACGCAAAATTGTCCTAAAATCTCCATAAGATGAGCTTTTCAGAATTGTTTAATACATTATACTTATTCCTACAAGGTTTTATAGAAAATTAACTTTTAAAGTAATGAAGCGAACAGGTTTGAATTGAACATCCACAAAAATAATGAACAATAAGGCTTCAAAAATAGTCTTTTTACATAAAATTATGTGAAATTCCTGCATTATAGTAAAGATTGACTATTAAACTATTAAACAAAATTAAAATATAATGTCAGTAGCGACATTACTAAAAAATATTTATGATATGCTGTTGTTAAAAAATTTCCATAGTGCATTGGTGCCACGGGAAATTGGAAACAATTTACGTGTTTCTAATTTATCAAAAATATTTTCAAAAACTCAAAAATTAACATGCGAAAACATCCGTTTTTGAGTTACAGCTACTACAGACCGTTAGACAGACATCGTACCGAAAATAGCCATAATGGATTCAGGGAAGGACAAAATGGATACATATTTCCATCAAAATCGAAACTAATCGGCTTAACAAATCCTTACTTAATTAAGACCGTATAAGAAAGTAAAAATAAAATAGACTATAATAATTTAACTCTCCGTCTCCCAAAGAAACCAGTTCCTTTCTACTCGTAAGGGTAGTTTATTTTAAGAATATACAAAAAAAGAAATCAAAAAATGAATAGAGAAAGCACTAGCCTACCGCACATCGGTTTTTAAATGTATCGCATTATAAACATTTTTCAATGCAGTTCTTCTCTGTTCAATCCCAAGGACATGCTATCTCAGCAACATTGAAGTTTATAATACTTCGGATTTTACTCGTGTCGATTCAGTCGTGGCATGACATTGCTGTTGTTAGTGTGTGTATTATAACTTATTATTGCAAATTGCATTTTATAAATAAATATCTTATATTGTTGATTTAATGTTGATTGATATCAAAACTGCAACAATGCCTCCATTGGAAAATGATAAAGTAAGTATTATTACAATTATTTTTTTGAAATTTTAACAATAGAATTTTATAATGTTGTGTAATATTAAATTGTTTTGTAGTAAAAGATAAAAATAATTATACATAAAAAATGTGATTGTATTATTTTGAAATAAAATTCGCAGCAGTAGGTACTGTAGAAATACCAATTTTTGAATGTACCGTTATATATAAATAACTGACCATTTTATGAAATTTCTCCATAAATACCAACCTTGTTTGTATGCAGTATAATATTCGGGCCTGTTCGGAATCCAAAACACGAAGTATAACTATAAATTCTTTAGAATATTATTGGTTGTAGATCACGTGATATATGAGTAATCTACATTTTTAAGCCAATCGCATTTTACTCACAGATATGACGTAAATTTTACGATTTGAGATATAGGCAAAATATATTTTTAGACATTGCAACTTTTTTTATTGGTGCAATAAAATAAAAAAGGACACGAGATATATTTATATTATGTATAACAAGTAACTTGTTTACATTTTATTCATATTTGAATGTTTATAACGTCACTTGTTTTTAAAAACATTTTTAACGATTTCCAAAAATTTTGTTTTTATGTTTAACAAAATAAAAGACGTATGTACTTTAAGTACATTGTTTATATATTTAAAAAAATCAGGGAAATTTTATATTAAAAAAAATAATTTTTTTAATTAATTCAAGTTTTAACCCATAGGTCATTACTAATTACTAGTAATTACTATACATACATACCTCGTTTTAAGTTATGTTATATATTTTCTACAGAGCTGTACTTATAAACAAGCGCATTTTTTTAACGAGGTCTCAATTTTTTGTAAGTACGGCCCCGGTTGTCTAGTAAAAGAATATGAAAAAATAGAATAAATGCAGCAAATGTGGAAAAACTAGTCATGGAACGTATTATTAATATATTATGGTTAATTGCAACCATATTTTTAATTATCTTTCAAACTTTTTTTTGGACACATTTGAAATAATGTATTTTGCAAAAACTATGTCTTCTTTTTCTTCTTCTATTAGCGTTCTTTTTTCATAATACAGCCAAGTAGTATCTTCATTAACTTCATTATAAAAAGTAAGATGTTGATACTATGGAATATTTTATACTGGATGTATTTTATAACATTTAAGTATTACAATTACAATTGATTATAAATGCATGTTACGCCACTGATGGTAGTATATTTATGCAACGTAATATGTTAAAAAAGTATCGATTGACTACATTTCAAATATATTATATTTATTAATGAAATACAATCAGGGCCGCGCCGACCCTCGGCAGCGCCTGTGTGCGAAACCTATGAAGCGCCTTTTTGTTAGAGTTCCGAAAAAAACTTAAGGAACTCTTTTAGTTTTGCTCTATCTTTAAAAAATTATACATAACATGAAATTTTATCTACGGGAAAAGATTAATGACCCAAAAACGATGAGATTTTTGAAAAAAGAATTGTTTTAACCAATTAATTACGATGTATTTGCTCTTCAGAAAATTTAAAAAAATTCCAGAATGTACCTTTTAATCAGTACTTTCAATGAAAATTATAACGAACACTATCAAAATTATTTAAGACTCAATTACCATAGACCGAAAACTGTAGGTACTCACATTTTTTGTTTACTTACCCCATTGAGTGGGGTAAGTGAAAAAAAAGATTGGGCTCCTAAAATGGAACAAAAATCTCAATTGACTTTTTGCAACAAAAAATGTGAAAGAACTTATTTATTTGCTTTTCAATGTCTTTATCAGAGCCCCCCTTCTAATTTATAAACTATGCAGAATGTAAGAAAGATAGTTTTTGAAAAATTTTGAAATAACTCTTTTATAAAACGTAGTGAGAATGACTACGGAACCCTAGCATGTGCGAAGATAAATGACGTTTCACTTCCAGAAAAAGAAAACGCGAATTATTTTTTTTAATTTTTTAAAGCAATAATAAATATAGTATGAGACGCTCAGCGCCAAAATAGACTAACCAAAAATTCCCAATAAGAAAATAGGTTTTAATAAATGAGGATTTATTAACTTGTGTAATTTTTGCCGTATAGCTTTATTACATTTGATAGGACTTTTTTGTTCACTTTTGGTAAGATAGCAATAGCTGAACACTATAAAAGTATAAACCACGCAGCGTTTTAGTTTCTAAAACTAATTCTGGCCTGCCTGCTGCTTAGACCATTTTGGCATAAAAGTTTTTTGTGAATATCTTGTAAGGAAGAAATGTTTTGGCTCTCATAACTATAGAGATTGGAAGAATAGTTTTTCAACTATGGCGAAAAATGTAACTATTACTTGAGTGCAGGTAATTTTGTATCAGTTTTAATTTAGAAAACGACCTTTCTGCGTTTGCTACTGCAACTTTTCACCACATTATTGTTTAATTTAAAAAAAAGTTCAATGCGATATAATTTTTCTTCTATTTCTTTCGATTAATTTTTAATTTTAATGATTGGCGCTGGTATTTTATTAAACCCAAAAGACGCCCCGCGGCGCCCCTGATGCCCTGGCGCCTGTGTGCGCCGCACACTTCGCACATATGGGCGGCGCGGCCCTGAATACAATATTGTTCAATGTAACATAATATATAATGTAAAACATGCATATTGATTATTATCATATTCTATTTTTATTAAAAGTTATCAAGACAGAATAAATAGGTAGTCAAAATAAAGTAGTCATAGGTAAATATATACATCTATATAATAGAACTATCAATATCCAGGGCCGTATTTATGAACAGACTCTGGTTTGGGGCCTCGAACGATGGTTACTTAAGAGCAAAAAAAACACTTATATAAATAATAGTAACATAACCTAATTTATTTTTTCTAATGTTTAAAAAAATAGTAGTCATAAAACGTTTCGCGTCTGGGCCTATGGGGTCTTACAAAATGACACAAAGTCTAAATACGGTCCTGTCAAAGAAAAAATTACGTTGTCTATACCGTTATTGTTTATGTATAATATATTTTCATAAAAAATGCGTAATGCAGCATCGGGCAATATTAATAATATAATTTTTTTAGTTGTTATTAATCATTCGAAATTAATTTTCTGATAAAAAAAATATTTTTCGTGAGAAATTTTCATTTAATGTTTTTTGTCTGTATTTTATTTATGTTTTTACACGCAAACTTTTTTATGTATTTACATAAAACTATATTTTTTGCGGTGTAGATTACCTACTGTAGATAACATCATTAAAAATTGTATGTTTTTTTTTATTTCGTAATTTTTAAAACAAACATAAAATGTTAATTTCTAAATATACTAGCGGCATCCTTTAATTATTTTTAAAAATATTTTAATTTAAAATACTAACTAGGTTTTTTACATTAATTTTCATAAATGACCATATTTTTCAGTTTAGAAAATATTACTTATCAAATCATATTACCCATGGCGGACTAAGGAAAGTTTTGACGAAATATTAGTTATGCCCCCCACCCCGTAAGAGCGCTCTATAAAAATTTGTTTTTGTCTAAAAATATTTTTTTTTGCAATAATTGAAGACAAACCTTTTTTTAATAATTTTAGCACCATTTTCCGCCACAAGGGGTTGAATTTCGGAAAATCATTTTAATCATAAAAGAACCCCAAATCCATAGGTTTGGGCTGTGCGATGATAAGTCAGTCACTAAGGACTGTTTTCTTTATTCATAATATTTTTTGCAATAAAACAATTTTAATTAACTGTAAATTTATTGTCAAAAAAAGAAAGTAGAACACGTTACTGTTACATTTTAATTTAAAAACGCTTCTTTTAATAATGTTTAAATCCTTGTTTACCTTGAATGAAAAAATAAAAATAATAAATTATAGATATACAATTTTAAAAATAATACAGTGGAACCTCGTTAGTATGTTTTTAAAAGGACGGGGGGGGGGGGGTCACTCACCAACGAGAAAAATTTAGTAACGAAATATTTTAACATGGGGTCTTGAAACTGGCACCAAAAAAAATGCCGAAAAACGTACTAACGAAGTTCGACTATATACATTTTTAAATAATACGATATTAAATATGATATTTATATCACTCTGTTAAAAAAATGTTCTTATATTTTTATTTTTCAACTGCGCAGACGGATTACTCAGTTATATATTATACGCAGAATAAACCACTTATGATGTCTGACTTGATCGATATGCATTTTTATATGCGCATTAAAATTGACGTACACTCTTAAATATCTGCAGTTTTCGTTAAAAATATTTATTTTTTAAATATCGATAAAATTGTTATCAAATAGTTTGCTTTGAGTATACATTTTTATGGTTTCAACAAGACCTCGACGCGGAATTACCCGTCAGCCTTCAATATTTTAAATTAAACGCAATTTGGTTAATATAGCTTTAAACGAATTTTCCTATTATTATAATTTTATAATAATTATATACTCAAATTTTACATTACATACTGAGGCGATACCGCTTGAATATGAACGAGACCGATACGGTTTCACTTTTATTTATAAGTCTCGCCGAGAGTCGGTTTTAAGACATTTTTAACCGACTTCAAAAAAGGTGGATGTTCTTAATACAATCAATATATATTTTTTATGTGTATTAGGGCATAACTCCTACAAATATGCACCGATTTAGACTATTTTTTTAAGTATACTCCCAAGGTGATCCCATATAAATTTTATCAGAATTTGATAATTGACTTTTTAGATACGCCACTCAAAAAAAAAAAAACAAATTTAAAAAATAACCTAAAAACATTGAAAAGTTTTTAACAGTTTTTGAAGACGATGCCAAGCCAATAAAAAACTTGTTGAAAAAAAAAAAAACCGACTTCAAAAACTATAAAATTTAATTATTGTATTACTTTTCAGTGTTCTTAGGTTTTTTTTGTCGCTTTATTTTTTTAATAATTAGTATTAAAATGTTTAAGATTCGAGACGCTAAAATCATTTTTTTTTCTTATTTTTTATAAATAAAATAAAATTCCGGTTAAAGTATGATACTTTTTACAGTGGCGTAGTTGGGGGGATTAAAGGGATCAACCCTCCCCCCCCATAAGTCTACAAAATGTTTAAGATGGTTATGATATACGATTATTTTTTCAATAATGAATACATCTAAGCGAAGAATATAACCAAATTTTGAACTTTGTACCACATAAAAAATGATTTTCATAATAAAAAATATAACTATGAGATTTAATACTGTCATATCCCCCACCCCTCCAATCTAAAAAAGCTATCTACGCCACTGACTTTTTATAATGTAATTAAATTAAGTTAATTAGTAACTGCAATATAAAATTTAATATTAATATTTAAAGTAAATACATCACATTCATTATAAAGCATTAAAATAAAGCCAGTTTTGTTTACAAGACGAGACTGGCACTTCTAAAATTCAATACCTAAACTTTGTCTCGTGTAGACTACGACATAGATGGTTATTTAACCCTCGGAGCCTCTTGTGGGTCAATTTGACCGATACACCGACTTTGATCGTGAATAGCGCTCAGGTATTTTACATTTTTCGCGATTTTTTTCAAGTATGTATGTTGAATACTTCAAAGATATTTGTAACACTTATAAATTCATTTACCATGAGTCAAAGTATACCTTTGAATTTTGGTAAGTCAAAAGGTTTCGTAGTTGCGGAATTATAGGCGATCAAAAAGTAAGCAGGGTCAAATTGACCCAGAGTGTACTAGTAGGTTGAAAAAATAGGTGTGTACTCCGAGGGTTAAAAGAATACTCGAGCAAAATCCAACATCCTTTTACTGTTTATTAAATGAATTATTCAATATCTACTTTAAAATATATAAAACAGCCGTTCGACGCCAATGCATCTCATTCACATAGTATTCAAAATTATTTCACCAGCTTTCTAAAATCCAAAAGCTTTTTTTTACTTTTTTTACATTAATTTATTTCATTATTTGAATTTATACATGCAATAAAAAGTATATATTGAAAGTGAGATTCTCACTTTTCTGATTATGATAATAACTATCCAAATTATAATCAATTAAAGATAATTATATGTCTTAACAATAATAACGTTAAACCCGAACACTTTAATTCACTTCCTAGTTTCGGTGTAGATATTTTTGATATTTTGAAATATAGCATAACCGTCATAGTTGAAGTAATAAAGTTAAATATATACTTTTCATATCCTTTAAAAAACAGACATGCTATTTAGAGTCTATAAATAATTCCTGAGTAAGAAAATATAAATGTATAAGAATGCATCTCGTATCTGCAGTTCTAAGTTTATATATTTAAGTAGGATCATGGGTGTGCACAGTGGGGGGTAAGCCTAAACAAACAAAATTAAGTACATACCTCCTATTTTTGAATATTTTTGAAACGGTGGGTAATAAAAAAATTACAAATTTTTAGGCTTCCGCGGTGATCTTGATATTGACGCGACTTATACCCAGGTGTCAAGATCTACTATAAAAAATATTTTAATGAAATAGGTTAAAAAGATTCTAAAAAATGTATTTATTTTTATATTAAAAGCGAGATTAATATAAGTTTTGTTAAAATAAAAATGCAAAATACAGCAATCCGTCATGTTAAATGGAACACTAATCGAATCGAATAACGTCACTCATCAGTAAACGTCAAAAGTGATTGACTTTTATTTTAGACAAATATCAATTCCTCTTACAAGATTATTAGGTACATACCTTATTTAAGAACTTATATACTTTGGAATTCATTTTCAACACACAAAATAATTAAATTATTGTCTAACTCTGAATGTTTGATTATTGTTGACATCACAACTCTTAAATGTCACCTACGAGCGTTATGGCGTCAAATTCAAAATTAGTTTTAAAAGAGTAAATTTTTGCGATTAAACCTTTTTTTTCTCCAGAAGTATTTTTTTGGAAATAGGAGACACATAAGATCATCATATAATAATATAGTTTCTTTAAATTAATCATCATGCCTATTATATCTAAAATTTATGTTCTAACCATTTTTTTAATATGACGAATCGCTCTCAAGATAGTCAGTATAAAATGATGGCAACACAACAGTTAATTTTGTTGCTTTCGATTCCAATCAAACTTAATATTTTTTCGTTTTGTCTGCCAACTTGTAAATACATAATTACGACCTCGACATTTCTCACGGTTAATATTATCAGACCCTTCATCCAAATCTGTTCCAATTCAATCAAAACAAACCCAAGATAAACATGTCCTTAAAATACCAGAATAGTTATCGAATATTATTATACGCATTAATATTTGGCATGCCCTAATTTATTTTTGGAGTACGTTGCTGATTACATTATGATGTAATACAATGCTATCATATTTGTAAACGTAAACTCTAAAATTCTATTTTGATATCGCTTAATAAAACACTGATAACAAAGTTTGCTACATTTGGTTGTTCTAATTTGAGTGCAAATTGGTAAACAATTTAGCACCTACATGGTATGTAGATGTACTTAAAATGTCTTCTTGATTATTATATTTATGTAATAATTCAAATTGAATTACATAAAAAGTATCATAAGTTTGAATACTTTTTAAATATTTATTTATTTTTAAATCCAGACATAAACGATTTCAGAATGGTATCATTAATTAAATTATCTTTTTTTGGCGTATCTAAAAATACGAGTACATCTTTAAGATATCATTTTGAAAGATTTTCGATTTTTTTATATAATAACTATAATCACGATTAATATTTAAATGTTTTATTTATAACGGAATTCCACGTTTTGAAGGTCCCTGAATCGATGACGTATGTCTATCTGTCTGTGAACGCAGCGGTTCTTAAACTTATGTGGTCTAGGGACCCTCATTTGAACAATTATTTTTCAGGGAACCCCCTGACAGAAAAACAAAGATTAATCACTGGTAAATCGAAATGTAAAAGTACTTTAATTTTTCCCAAACCTGTTTCACAGACCCCCTCGTCTAGGTTATTATAATAATACCTACATATGTCCTTAAATGGATTTTTTACGTACTTTTGTTTCTATATTCTCTATGGAAATTCGAGCATATTATTGCATTTTATTTGTGAAATATAAAAAAATTAAAATGAAAATGATTGTTTCCATAGTTAGTTAAGATTCTAATTCGTTTTTTTATTTTTTAAAACTAAGTTGTTATTTTTATGACAAATTGATGTTTGATGAGTGAAATATTACTCAAAAATTTTGTGATTTCGATTTGATTAAAAGTACGTTTATTTTATAGAAAATGTTGTGAAAAGTCGAAATTTTCAAACCGCAGGTCTGTATCTATTAACGTTCTCGAGATATGACCGTTTAAAGTTTTAGTTTTTTTCAAAATTTTGAAGAAAAATGGACGTAACTTTTGAACGTGTGGTCGGATTTCATTTTTGTTAACAGATTTGGAATCAGCGTGTCAAAATCTATATATTTACATGTATAATACTTTAAAGTTCGACAAAAAAAATTTTGTGAAAAATCGACATTTTTTTAAGGTATACCCCTTGAAAAATTTTCGATTTTTGGTCAAAAATTTTTTGTCGAATTTTGAAGTATTACACATGTCATTATGTAGATTTTGACACGCTGATTTCAAATTCGTCTACAAAAATCAAATCCAACAACACGTTCAAAAGTTACGACCATTTTTCTCCAAAATTTTGAAAAAAATAAAACTTTGAGAGGCAATAACTCGAGAACGGTTTGAGATACAGAGCTGCTGTTTGAAAATTTCAACTTTTCACAACATTTTCTATATAATAAACGTACTTTTAACCAAATCGAAATCACAAAAATTTTCAGTCAAATTTCATAGTTAAAATTTCAACTTTTCATATAAATTTAACTCAAATACAAGAAAAAACAAAAGGAGAATCAAAACTAATAAGAAAGAAAAATAATAAAGAAATTCAAAATTTTCAGTTTTTTTGGTATACCGCCTAAACCACATCGAATATTTTTGGTATAGTAATACTCACCCCTTTCTTACAAATAATTCATCTCATTTAACCAAACCTGTATCTCTTATACATACTGAGATCTCCGTGCTGGGAAAGTTATCTGGGACACCCTATTTGTGCATCTCTTATTTTAGTAGGATATAGTCTTGTGGTGGCCAACGAATTCTTAAATGTTTCAGATTTATTTATATTAACCTTATACATAAAGTCACGTTTTATGGGTACTATCAATCACGTATTTATAAGACAATACAAAAATGGAATAGTTTATTTAATCAAAAGGTTATTCATCTTTTACTTTGTAGAAAATATGTGTATTATAAAACAATATAGTTAAGTGTATCTTATTGATAATATTTTACATACTTATTACCAACTTTTACTAGTTCATAACCGATTTATTTTTAACCTTTAGAGACTTTAGACTGTTATCATGTTTTCAGTGTTCATGAATGGTATTCATTTCGCAGTAAATACAAAGGTCGAAAAATTATACATAACATTGTGGCTGGGTGCACCAAACTTCATTGTCAGATGAATCCGGTCACATCGTACTTATATAATTTAAATAATCAGAACAGATAACATAAATAACACTTAACTTTGAATGCCTATAACTAAAAAACAAATCGTAAAATAAAAAGCCAAGGGCAGATTTTAAAATCTGAAAGTTTTTTTCTTCAGAACTCGGTCAAAAATGGTCGTACAGCGATACAAAAAAAAGCAAATTGAGGAGAAAGTTCTAGAGGCTCTCAAAATTGATATTATTTTTTGACTATAGCAAAAAGTTTTTGGGTTGATTTGCTTTTTTAGCGCTAAAATACGTAAAACATGGTTCATTTAAGAGTACAGGGTAATTTTTGTAGGGTGTGTTAGCCTTGTTTCACACATACGCGGTTCCATTCGGTTCGGTTCGTTTTCGGTTTCAGCCGAAAACGAATCAAACCCTTTCACACATACACGGTTCTCATACGGTTCATATTAGGTTTTATTTTTTTCCGTAAACTCAGTAGTTATCATGGAGAGAAAGCAAGTTGTTGCCATGTTGTTTCTCTATAAAAAAATTAAAAAATGAAGGAGGAATACTAGAATTCATTGCGAGCACCCTCTCATCATTTTACAGCAGGAATTTGGAGCATTCTACACTATTTTCCCGAAGCTAAAGAGCATGAAGACGATCCACATCAACATCTAGAAAACCGCTCATTTTATTAGAAAATCCGCGACAAAACTTTAAAAAAAAATAACACTCGCTATCAGGTTAAAACCGAAACTAAACCGAGTATGTGTGAACGCGTTCTTATTGTTATTAAATAAATGTATAATAAATTCTTTCAATGTATCAATTCTCGGTATTGATGCTCACGTGTTTTGAAAAATAAGCTTGTTTATAAATATGTTCAGTGATGAAATCATTCTACTAGAACTCTAGAACGTAATAAATACAATACTGCGTGTTAGTGCGTATTTTCCATGTTTTTCTCAGTCAAATACGTCATTATTTTTATTATTATTATTTTAGTATTTATTTTGTAACTAAATATCTAGGGGCGTATTCATGGGAAATAATAACAGTATTTTTAAAATACCTTGTGGTATTTTGAACAAATTAATATTCTGTCCGCGCAACCACCGCGGTAAGCGAATTTTATTTGATAAAAAAATAAAATAAAAAATAATTAAATGTGTAAAAAAAAGTTGGCTTTGAAATTTTTTAAATTTTTTATTGATTATTAACTTTTTACTCTACATAATAAACAAAAAAATAAAATAAAAAACTTGTAAAAAAAAAGTTCCACATCGGGACTCGAACTCGGCATTCTTAGTTTACAATCTCTACAATATTTTTTTTGTTTTTAAAATATCAACCAAACGGTACCTTATACCGAAAAATCACAAGAGACACAATAATTTTGTTTTATTGAGAGGATTCCAAAACATATTTGATATTATCAATCCGATATTTAATACCCGAGATATGATTTTTTTTCGGTTTTGAACGGCCGCCATTTTGAAATCCATAAAGGAATTTCGCTGACTAACGAACTTAACCGAGGTATTCGTGAGATCGATTTTTTAACCAAGTTTCAAAAAGATCGGAAGTAATCCTGGAAGGCTAGAGAGTCCACTCGAAACGGCAGATATACATATATATATATATATATATATATATATATATATATATATATATATATATATATATATATATATATATATATATATATATATATATATATATATATATATATATATATATTATATATATATATATATATACATACAGTTTTGAACGGACCTCATTTTCGTGATCTCGAGATCAAGTTTGATAAAGATATATAGTTTTTTTTCCGAAGTTGCGTCATGATGGTGATAGCAATAGCTATATTTTTCTTCGAAAAATTCGCTAAAATCCATACAAATATTTCAAAACTTAACCTAACCTTTGCTGACCTTGACAAGGTATCCTTAAGGTCGACCTTTTTAAATAGAAACGTAATTTCTTATAGTTAGGATTTTTTTTAAACAAAACGGGCAACTTTTATTTGAAACCTTTCTTAAAAAAAACTACAAATTATTTATTGGCTTCCACAAAACAGCCAAGTAACGATCTATCCAATAAATATCCAGTATATTGAGTATGCTACAATGAAAATTTGCAATTCAAACTGAATAAAATTATATTACAAATTATTAATATTACCTAAGTACGCTCCTGAAGTTCCGCATACAATAATTATAATCCGGCCCTGTTGATTTCGTGTGTGTGTATGTATGACATATTGATTTTCTCTTTTTGACTTTTGCCATTTTGCAATTTTATCTTAAAATTTACATTCACTACTACAGACTACACTGTGCTTAAGTGATATATTAATTACAACCGTGATAAAACAACAAATTAATTATTTTAGTATTTAATTAGTTTAATTAATTATAAGTCTTACGTATTTTTATTATAGCAAATATAAAAAGCCTTTATACTGATACTGTGAATTTTATTTTTTAAAGATTGAAATAAATTGACTGGATATTTTTTTTAATTATTTTTATTCTAATTGCATATGATTTAATATTTTTACCTTCATAAATGCTTTTTGTAAGTATAAAAAATTAGGTTATGTCAAATCAAATTATAATTTTTTTATGTATTTTTTACAGATGTGCAACGATAGTGTAGAAATGAGAGAGATGGCTGCTAGAATTTGTCGAGACTATTTACATGGAGCCTGGAAACAGGTCTCGGCTCAAGATATTGGCTTTAAACGAATAAGGTAGGTATATATTTGTATGTATTGTATATTTTTCATTATAATAACATGTTCTTATCAGTCAATAATCAAAAAAATACATTGTATGTTATTTAGAAGATTATTTCGATGCAAATATTAAATTTGGCCTTGCATTGAAAACAAATTTCCTAATACAATATAAAATTGTTTAGTGAAGGACAGTAAATTGTGAGTAAATTCTATAAAGTGTTACGGAAAAAAATTGTTTTCCTTATATCCCATTGACTAATCAAAATGTTATCTAAAAATTCATTACATTCAACTTTTGTATTTTTCCATTATTTGTTTTTTATTTTATCATCAGTATATTTATCAAAGATGAAAAATACTCATACACACATTAGATCATTATTTACTTTTGTATACACTATACAGTTCTAATTGTAAATTAAATTGTATTATTTTTCAAAAAAGAAATGAATAAATTGTATATTTTTTTAAGATAAAATTAGCAACATATATTTTTATGCAATTATTTCTCTGTAGAAAATAATCAGATAATTAACTATATTTTATGTGCATATTTTTGTTTTTAGTAGATACTAAAATAATACATAAGTGCGGTGAATGCTGATAATTTTCCTTGTATTTCCAGCATTTAACAAAATGTTTACATATTTAAATTCCTTGAATTCCATCTTTCATTTGATACTCCACTTGCTGGAATTTTTTTTTTTGCCTTTAATTTCTGATTTAGCCAGTTCGATGCTGGAATTGAATACAAAAAAAAATTCATAACTTATTTGCACCCTTTAATTAAAGAACGCCAAAAATGAATAATTTCTTAATATAACTCAAGTTTATTATTGATTCCCTATTTACTATAAACTACACCAAGATTTCAGTAGTTTATTGACTGTGACAGACCAATTTTGGTATAGAATACTAGAAATTATTGAACATTAATTTATTATATATTTTTTTAAATGTAATGATTTTTTACAATAGCAACTATGCAACAACTAATTCTGTAGAACTATGTAGGTATACTGTCACTTTTTATGGTACTGTATTTAAGGGTTGAGGTATAAAGGGTTAAAAGTCATTTTATTCTAAATGAGACTGTATAAGCTATCTATTGATGTTTTATATATTGCTCTACTATTGTTAATTCCAGAGATATAAGCTTTCAAAATGTGACATGATATAGTTCTATGTAAAAATATTATTATCAAGTTTTTAATACAATCGTTATTCTTCAGTGGAGGTTTGTCTAACTGGCTGTACCATGTTTGGCTTCCTTCGCATCTGGCTAGCAGCGAAACAGTAAACTCAAACGAGAACTGTGCTGGGCGTCGTTACAGTCGCAGCAACTCTCAAGAGGAAGAGCCGAGTCAGGTGTTGCTGCGAATCTACGGGCAGGTCCATGGAGACAGAGCTTTGGAACATCTCATAACTGAGAGCGTGATATTTACCTTGTTATCTGAACGACGGCTGGGACCACGTTTGCATGGTGTTTTTCCAGGTAAGAGGTTATCCGATTATATTATTAATAGAAAAACATGTCGCAAGGTTGGTCAATATATTTAATCCACTTAAAAGTCTTACAAATATTTATTTATACTCGTTCACTGTTAAATGTTATTCAGTAATACCGTTTGTATTGTTATTATATTGTTGCAAATCAATATTAATATTTATTACACATACAGATGCCCTAAATGAGCAGTAAAAAAACCTTTTTTTTATCCATGTAAATGGTTCATCCTATTGTTTGATATTATTAAGCCAGGTGCCAAATATTTTGGAGTAGAAATTCAAACTACATATTTGTCTTTTTTTAAACAAATAAGAAGATAATAAGATTTTGAATTACATAATAAATAATTTAGTTTATGTAGGTTCTAAAGTCCCCTTAGGTCATCTGTATATTATTTAAAAAACATAACACTTTCAACATTTCATTATAATTTTTTTATGAATCATTAAAAAAACATTTTTTTAATATGTATTTTCAATGCTTTTTGTTTTTTTTATTAAAATGCATTTCTCATGTTAGTCATCATTTAATCAAAATGATTAATGTTTATCAGCATTTTAAATTGGAATTCACAAATATTTATTTCAACACGTAATTTAATATCACTTCAGAATATTTCAAATGGAAATATTTCTTAATTATAATGTCACTAATTTATCAGCTTATTGTTTTGTGATTAAGTTTATTGTTTTAGTTTATGTACCTGTATATTCGTTTCTATATTTTATTGAAAAGCCACGTTATGTGATTGGAACATTAAATTGCGTATTGAATATCGTTTAAAATACCTGTTTCATTTATTGATAAACAGCATGGAATTTTTGTTAGTTTAATATGTTTTTACGATTGTTTATTTTTTATAATCAGCAACATTAATGGTAACAATACAAACTTGTCATTCTCAGTATGCATGATTTTCAAACAACTGCTTCTCAGTTGCTGTTAAAAAAAATAAAATTCATTCAAACTCTCCAATTAAAATGATTAAATTATTAAAATGTCCAAATGTAATTTTTGTTTAATGTTTGAAAAATTAGTGATTTTATTTTTTTGATTAAGCGTACTTTAATTTATCCACTGCCAAGAGCATCTGCATTAGTTTAAATTTCCCGTTGTAATAAATAACGCGAGTCGGGAATCGACGATTATTTGTGTTCCTAACAGACGTGGTTGCAGGTCCATGTGATGGGCTGAGTTAGTCCGTTTGATGTTTGACTGCGGTCAGATTGTCTATCCAGATAAAAGGTGCCAGTAGGTATACATGAGGTACAGGCCAAAGATCTCAAATCCGCACTACATCCACGTTTCTTGTACTAGGTGGCAGGATAGAGCAGTACATTGACGCAAGACCTCTGTTGACACGGGAACTAGCGTTGCCTGAACTGAGCGTACAGATTGCACGCAAAATGGCCGCAATACACGCGATGGACGTGCCCGTATCCAAAGAGCCCAACTGGTTGTGGAACACGGCCGATAGATGGTTGAACACCATCGAAGCCACTTTAACTAAATCGGATAAGAATGCCCAGCACGCAGAACAGATTCTTAAAGTTAAAAGTTATGATCTGCGTTCTGAACTGCGGTGGCTGCGTACTTATTTGACTGAAGTCAAATCGCCGGTCGTGTTTTGCCACAATGATATGCAAGAAGGGAATATTTTGGTCTGTTCGAAACCAACTGATAATCAGGATCGTCTTGTATTAATAGGTAAGTGAATCGTCATTTTTGTGATTGAACATGATGTCTGTTTCAGATATAAAATGAAAATCTGTTTCTGTCAGCAGGCAGCATCTCTACCTGAAGCTATAAGAGCACGTAACATTATCATATTTTATTTAAAACCTTTTACATTATTCATGTATATTTACTTTTATATATACAGTGTTTCTCAACTGGTAGTTCACAATAAGTACGGGTAACTTACTGTTCAAATTTACAATTTTATTAATTAATTGAATTAACTAAAATACAAACGTTCTTTTGGGGGGGGTTCTTAATAATAAAATAGTTGGGAAACACTGTTCTATTGTACAGTATTACCAAAAGATTTATTGTAAATGCATTTTTTTTTATTTCAACAAGATCACACATTTTTATTAATGAATATCATTTTGTTAATACTGGATATCCTACCTTTTAAGTTATCCTTTCCTTCTTTAAAATAACATTCTATCTACCCTACTAACCTCTATATAAAGTACATTTCATCTGTTGTTGAAGGGAAATTATTAATTAATCTATTATTATAATTATTTATTAATAATAGTTAAAACTTTCAACTTGGTGTGTACTTTACTAATAAAGCATTTAATAATTTTCTTTAGATTTTGAATATTGCTCATATAACTACAGAGGATTTGAACTGGCTAATCACTTTTTGGAATGGACTTATGATTATACAAAAGCAGACTATCCGCATTTTTATGAACTTCCTAACAATTATCCATCGAAAAATCAACAAGTATGTAACATTTTTTTACATGTATAATATAACCTCTTTAAACGTATACATTTACACGGTTATAAACATAATTCAAAGTGAACTAGCGTCTAATGGTGGGGGAAAAGATCGAGGGGAAAATATATGTTTAGGGAGGTAAATTTTATACTGTAAAAATATACTGTGTTCAATATTATTTTAATCAGAATTAATTAAAGTTTCTACAATTTTAAACACAGTTGCTGTTTATTCAAGAATACAAAGAAGCATCCGAATGTGCAAGTGAACCAGAAGAAATATTAGAGGAAATAAAAACATTTTCACTTGCTAGTCATATGTTTTGGGGACTATGGGCATGTGCTAATGCACCTTTATCGCAAATTCCATTTGGATATTGGGTTAGTATATTACTTTATTATGACAATTTTTAAGAGGGGAATCTTGTTTTTTTTATTGAATCTTCTAGTTTAAGGTCAAAATTTTGTACTGAAATTTTTAAAACTGCTGTAGTTATGAGCCCTTAATCAATGTATAAGAGTTTGAAATTAATGAAACCTATGGTTTTGTTAATAAAAATTTCTATATTTAACAAAATTTGTAATCCTTAAAATGAGACTCCTCTCTTATTATTTCAATATCAATAACTAATGTCGAGCGCCATAGCATGAAATTATTTTTTCTCTACTTTTCAGGATTACGCTGTATCCAGACTAGATTCCTACTTTCGCCTAAAAGAAGAACTTCTTTGCTCTCAGCCAATCGCTGTAAAAAGAAATCTCCATGATTGCGACTGAGTCTCTTACAATAATTCCTTCCTGAGTTTTTTACACTGTGGTTTACTTTGATTGTAACATCGCTAGTCTCTTGTAATATTCACCTTGATTCAGTTTTACCATTCCTAATTTATTATCGACGCTTTGTATTGTATTTGAGTAGTCGTAAACTGAGCAGGGTTCTAAAACATATCGTAATAGATACAAGGAACTTTCGATGTTGAATCAAACGCGTCTTGTATCTTAAATAAAGTATAAGTATATACTTTATTTGTACCTAAAAGTAATTGTACAGAGAAACATGATGGCGATTAAACCATTATAATAACAAATGTGTTACCGCGAAAATGGTTACGAAATATAAACGAATCCTCATCTGATTTCCAAATATTATAACACCTTTGGAATGTTTTATATCTTGACATTCTAAAAAACATTTAATTTTTAGTAGTGCCAATTTAATTTTAAAATAAATTATAGATTTTAAATATATTAGTTTTAAATACAAAGATGTAGGATTCGTTATGTGATTTTTAAAAATGTCTGAAACGACTTAAAAATAATTGGAGTTATTATACGATTTGTTAAATAAAATTAAGAAATTCATTTACTAGATGTTGATTGAGCGAAAGTGTATTTGATCGAAATCATACATATATTTTAATGATATTGAACGAAATCTGAAGATTTATTCCTTTAATTTAAAACTGAATCACTTTTTTAGAAATTATTTTAAATTTCTAAAGCACGCGTTTAATAATATAGTCTTTGCATTCTTAATAAATATTTACATAATACAGTTACTGTTAAATTCTTGGGAGGAAAATCGTTATCATTACTGTTAACCTAAAATATATTTTGAGAAAGAAACTATGTGGTGAGAAAAACAGAAATATACGCCATAATAAATATAAACTTGGAGTACTTGATTACTTGACAGTAAATCGAGAAAGGGGGTTGATAGTAATGGTTTAAAATATAAACAATAAGTAATTGCTTTTCATTATGGCACAGTATTATGTATTTAGATATGTAAATATCAGATATTTACATGACAACTTCATTTATTTAAATCAAATACATTTTTATCATAAGTTATTTGCAATTTAAGTTTTAAATAATATCAAAATATTTTACTTTTCATTACTAATAAAATGACATTAATTAAATTGTCCATTTTAGAACTATGTTGAATATACCATTGGACCCGGCTTGAAATACTGATTTCAATGGTATATAAAACTCAACAGTTTATTGTTTAAATTATAAATTTCATTATTAGTAATGAATTAAATGTTGTTTTGAATAAAAACAAAATTTATTGTAAAACAGTAATATGTTATATTGCATTTGGCCTACAACAATTATATCGAAACTACTTTGATGCTGCTAGATTGAACAGCGTTTTATTAAAATTAGTGTTAATAAGAAATCACATAAGTTTAATCTCTTTACCTTTTACTAAAGTATATACCTGCGATTTTATATTTTTTTCACGACATTAAATTATAAATGAATGTCCGTTTTTTTTTAATAAAAAAAACTGTACCTTTTAATTGTAATAAAATAAATTACGATTTGCTATTAGTAATCGACATCCCATTCATTTTAATATAAATATAGTCTATAGATCCTTATCAATACCTTAATATTATTATATTTTTTCTAATTACTATATTCTTATTTATTTGATTAATTAGCTAAGTTTTACAATGTTTCGAATATTTTATATTTTAATTCTTGCACTTGTATGTTATTGGCAATGTTCAGAGAAATATATAAATACTTGTACGTAAAATAAATAAAATCAGTTTTTTATTACAAAATGCACTATAACATAATATCAACATATTATTCACAGATACATTTTTCTTAAGTCCTTTATGGTCTTATTTGTATGGAATATCAGAACTAGAAATATTCACAAATTAAATTCAAAACAAACTAAATGATATAATATAATCAATTTTGCAAAAGAATAATTGTATTCTTTTTCATTCCATCTTTTATCAAAATAACCAAAGTTTTATAAATGTATTTAACTGTTTAAAACGAGCAAGTTTATATAAATGTTAATTAAGCGATTCATAATTGCTCAAAAAAGAATAACTAATCAAAACGAAAAAAAATATGCTATAATCAATTGTATGCTTCCTTTTCAATAATATTTACATACCATTTGGTATACTTTTATTTATAATTTTTTTAATAACAATTATAATTTATTTAATTTTTCTATACTTGTTATTTTTATTAGATAATATAATATAACATGTATTACTTATATTTTTTGATATCAAAACATGTTTTTGTTCTTTAATTCATAATTTGTAGTTGTAATTTTTTTGTGATAATTAAGAAGCAAAATCTTATTAATTGGCTGTAATTATAAATTTTCTTAATTTGTATAGACTGATTATTATAAATATAATTATTGTACTTACAATTTTCTTTTTTAATTTCCTTATAAATAAATAGTTTCAAATACTTGACATAAAATATTTTTTAAACCGAGCAGTTGATTTCTCGCCCACATTTTGTTTTTCCTGAATTCAAGAACATAAGAATAGAATATGCATGCTACTTACTTTTTTGATGCTGTGAGCCAATCCACCAAATAAAAACTAAAATGTAAGTTTTGAACACACAACACTATAAAAAGTTAAGTGTCCTTTTTACTTAAATAATTCACTATTGTCCACACACTCTCCTTTTTAGTAAAGAAGCATCGTTAAATTTGAAGGATTATTTTCGACCCCCCCCCCCCACACACACACACACACACTGTAAGGATTCGTAAGTATTACGAGAGGACGAGAGCAAAGTACATTGGTAAAACAACTTTAAAATCCGAAACTAGTTTTAATTAACATGTATTAAAATACATAGTTATGAAAAAAAATCACGTAACGCTTTGCACCCCCTATTCCCCTCATGTAAGGTTTTACGTAAGTCGCGGAATGTAATTAATGGACTCTAAACAGATAAAACGACTAACTTTGTTAAATTCCACATATTAGGTTTTCAAAAATTACGAATAAAATCAATTCCAACTAAATTTCACTTGTTCCCAGTCTTTTTGCAGAAATTTTACTCACACTTTAATATATTTATGTAGTTTTAAACGGTACAGTTTGAAGTCCGCAACAATGGAAACCGAATATGCCATGTATGCCACTATGTATATTTTTAAATGACTATATTTCCCTACGTAACTGATATATGTTTTTTTGTTAAAAACTAAATAAAAATATAAATTAGCTTATAAATACGTGATGCATATTATAGTTAATTGCCAAATTATGACACAAGATTTATTATTAATTTTGCTTTCGAGTATTTTTTTTTTATTGGGGTGCCTTCTCTTTAAAGTTTGAAAACTATTCTGATTGGTCCATGAGCGCGCGTAATTTTGACGTTTCTATCAATTGAAATTGTTCAAAATATAACAATGTATTACAAAAATAACGTAAATATGTATAATTTTTTGTAAAATACGGGACATTTAAGCGTCAAGGAATGTTGGGGACAAAATATAAAAAGGAGATATGTCCTATAAATTTAAGACGTTTAACCACCCTCTAATTACCACTAATAATAGCATACATTCATTTATATTTTCCAACACACATTGTTTATTAACTATTACAGATGTCATCAAGGCCCCCCACATCCTATCATGAACCCCCAGAGTAGAATTGTTGGTGGGGATCACTCAGTCCTGTCAGACTCCCCTCCCTATCTCCTTGGGGGTCACACAGAAAATATATTTTTGTACAGTCGAGTCTCGTTATGAACCCGCATACAGGGGTGTAGGGGAATATAATTCTAAGAATTCGTGTACCCCCACTCTTTCAGCACAGGCGACGGTCGTAAGTTGAACTTCCCCTACTTTTTAAGCGTGTGAGTGTGTACGTGATTTTTTCCAGTATCTCGTTATGAGTCCGTTTGACTAAAGTGGTTATTTATTAATGATATAGCCTAGTGTTTACAAAAAAAGTAACCTAAAAATTGTTGACTTCTCCTAATACGTAAATAAACATTTTTGATACATAAAAAATTAATCGGTAAGTACTTTTACAATTAAAATTTTTAATTTATGTGGATGTACAAGTTTAACTATTAAGTTTATTTTACCTTATTTTATTTGTTACTTTAAAAAGTTATTGTTAGAAATTTATAAATTAAATTTTTTTCATCATCCAATTTTCACTGGATACAAGTAATTGAAATTAACTTTACTAATAATAAATAAAACATGATATAAAAATATTAATTTATTTTGATAGCGAGGCGGTCTCATATCGAGACTCTAAAATGAATTTTTTTTTCACCTTATGGAGGGGGAAGATCTTCCGCGAAAGTCCTAGTAGACGGACTCATAACGAGACTCGACTGTATATAAAAAAAAAGCAGCAACATGCTGACAGCAAAACTTACAAATTGGACCAAAATATTGTTCGTTTATCTTGGTTTTTAACTGCCCCAACTCATAAAGCCAGAAATACTTGTGTGTATTAATCGCAATTATGTATATTGGTGATTTGTAAGAAGCACATGCTATGGCTGCTCAGCCCTCACGAGCAAATTTAAGGAGAAATAGTTTTAAAATTATTAGTCACAAAAGGTTATTTTCCATGTAAAAAGCTGATACACTTGTATTCAGTAAAACTCATTTATTCAGACATTCTATCAGATTCGTGGCAAAGGTTAAAATAAGAAAAACAATAACACAAATTCAAATTTACTATTATGTTTTAAAGACATACACAAGCTTTGAGATCAATAAACTGGCCTCAATAGTTATTATTAAACTTCTATATAATTGCTTTTTTCAAAATGGTTCCAACTGGAAAATGTTGATAATAAAACATATAATTAGTAGCGCGATAATTTAAGCTCTTATAAAAAGAAAGCATTTAATATTGTCAACATTTTCCAGTTATACAATCAATATATATAAAGAAAATGTCAGATATACGTAATTATACAAATATCAAATAGAAGAAAATTAAATTTTCAATTGTTGGAATACATACAATTTTTATTTTTTGACAATTATAATTTATATAAATTAATTAATATATAATTTGCATTTCACATTAAATATAAGGCTCGGTCAGAGCTGTCACAAGTACTCAAAGTAAATACTTCAAGTATTATATTCAAAAATACTTTTTTCTATTTTTAAATTTACTTCAAGTATCAAAAAGTACTTGCATTACTTTTTCAAGTATTTTACCTGAAATATTGACAGCTCTGGGCTCGGTATACACTAGCAATATTTGTTATAAGCCTAAGATATGAAAATTTTAATTTTCCATTACCAGCATCTGATATATTATATACAATTTTATTTATCTGACACATCCTTTATGCATTTCTGGTATTTCTGAATTAGTTAAAATTACAAGCTGTCCGTAAAATAAAAAATAATTAATAAATAAACCAAACAGAAATACATCTTATTGCTTCTTATATAAAACATAGAGCAGCTTGCATTATTCAATAAAATGACTATTTTTAGAATCACATACAATATATTATGTACATATATATTGTATCAACATAATTACATCTAGCAAAATGAGATATAGGTACCTAGTTTTGAAATAATTAATTTATACAGATCATTGTACCTCTTTTTTAAAATTACTCATAGTTCCACCTTGCTTTTGATTTCAGAAATATAATTTAAACAATGAGATCTACTTACATAATAATAATTAAATAAAAATTAATTTTACTTTTTGAATTTTAATTATATTGTATTCGCCCATTTTACAAATAACAAAACAGAGTAGAACTACATTCATATATAGATTCATTTAAGAAATACAATTAATGGACAAAAACATTTAAAATAGCCTTTATTAATTAATCTATTAACATTATAATACAAAAAATTAAAGTACTATTTGCTGTAAACGAAGATAACCTCATTCACTAAAAATAAATACATCTCATAGCAAAATAGCTTCAAAATCTTATAACAAATTATCAGTTCAAGCACATATAATATTTAAAACAAATCCATATCGATTGTTTTATACGAAGAGAGGCTGGAACATTCTGGATTTCAGATACTTGTTGTTATCATTGTAAATGCTCGTGCTATAGATCACCAGTTATGCAACTCTTTACGAGTATATTATATTACTTCTCGTGTACGAAAATAGATTAAGTTCCTCCCAATTAAGACATTAGATTAAAGACAACCCTCATTTTAACTAGTCAATCACAACGCAACTAGTAACCCATATCACAAGTAATGATGATAACAAAGTACCTGAGACTGAGAATTTTTTAGGCTCCGGTTGGAGCTATTAAAATGTTAATAAACTAATAATAGAAACAATAAACCATACGATGATACAATATGGAACTAGTTTGCCACTTTTCTCACTTAATCACGATATTTTAACTACCTGAAATATTTTGCTGCTAATTTTAAAATCTATAAATTGATTACAAGTGTCAGTTAAAAGTGTTGTCTTCAATTTTATTATATATATACATATTAAAAAATATAACAATACACCCTGTTAAAAAAAATCAATAAAAGCAACGATAGAGCAAAATCAATTTTAACCATCTTGACAAAAAAAATAGCTAAATATCACATTATTGGCAATAATAAAAATTAAACGAACATTTGATTTTATTTAAATAGTCACTATGCGCTAATTCCATACATTGATAATTTTTTATTATTAAAATAGTATTTTTTAAAACAAAATACACTCATCAAATTAATATATATATTTTTAACTATATTATGGCATCCATTATTTTATATCTCTAACTGTGCAGGGAGGAAACCGATGACCGCATTCGACACAAAACAACAATTCAATATATACAGAAAATAGTATGCATTTAATATTTATACTGTGCGTTCGTTTGAAAACTTACTACCTGAATATTTTTACTTTTTTTAATGTTTAGTTTCAGAAATATTCGTGTGGTAAGTTTTTCAAATAAACACTCGGTATATCCAGTCATTTCCATTTTATTCTAGATGTTTTTCAGTTTCAATTGGTTCTTATGGTCCCTGATATTTTTCAAGATATTAATTAAAATAGCATATTTAGATATCAATATCATATTATTTTATTAAATTAGTAGATATTTCTGAATATACATTCTTGAAACTGCAAAGACAAAACTATTATATTCATTCCCTTTACGTTACAGCTTCGAACACGATCATCGGTCCGTAAATTTCAATTTTCAAAGCATTATTTGATAAAACTCGTCGGCTTGGAACACAGCACAATGACGTTGCTAAATATTTTTAATATAGTATAAAGTCCACTCTGTCCAAGCGAACTCTATGTGAATATGCATATACGTTTAATATATATTTATTTATCGTACTTGGTATAATGGCCAATGTCTCAATGTATCTTCATTTTAATTGACTCTATGAAATACTCATTAAATCAAATAAATATTCCAAACACCGACACTATTTTGTCTCGTAAATAAAACGGGGTGGGATGTAAATAAAACAAACTTCTTACTTAACCTTTAAATATCCTATTAAATAATAATATCATTACGTCTAAACCAGTGACTAGATTCATTTACTCAGTACTTAACATTATAGTAACGATCAATATTTCAGTTTATGTTTTAAGTCTTTCAAAAATTAAACATCACTATATTAAATCTTTATTTCGGCCAGAATATTATTGGCGATATAAACTTCTTTGAACGTCTATGTGTTCATTATACTTTGTGTACCTATATATTTATTTATATTAGGGTGTTCCAAAAAAAGTCGATAATTTTTTTTTTTCGATTGCATGTGAAATTCTTGTTATATATGCTATAAAAAAAATTCTGTAAAAATTTGAGCCCTTAATATCAACTTGAAGAACTCCATCACCGAATTTGAAGATTTACCATTGATTTAACATGGAAAAATGATTTTTTAACGTTCATTTCTCCTGCAAACTATGTAGAACATTATTTTTCGAAAAAACCATGACTGATCCTTCTTCAGTATTAAATTCTGTAAAAAAAGCTCTTAGGGTCCAGTCTCTAACGTCAACCCTCTCGTTTTTAAATTTCAAAAAATCTGTATTTTTTAACGCAAATAAAAAAGAGAGGGTTGACGTTAGAGACTGGACCCTAAGAGCTTTTATTTACAGAATTTAATACTGAAGAAGGATCAGTCATGGTTTTTCCGAAAAATAATGTTCTACATAGTTTGCAGGAGAAATGAACGTTAAAAAATCATTTTTCCATGTTAAATCAATGGTAAATCTTCAAATTCGGTGATGGAGTTCTTCAAGTTGATATTAAGGGCTCAAATTTTTACAGAATTTTTTTTATAGCATATATAACAAGAATTTCACATGCAATCGAAAAAAAAAAATTATCGACTTTTTTTGGAACACCCTAATTTATATATATAATATGCATACACCGATGATATGTACATATGTACGCATACATATATACATATATACGTATTCATATAAACAGCGAAAGGGAAATATAGAGAGACAGAGAAACTGCAACAAATCTAAATATTAGATTTGGCAAATTTATTGAGAGCTACGTGTATCACTCAAATTACTTTGGTGTAACTATGAAGTTTAATCAAAAACTTTCTGGAATTTTTATTTGTTTTAAAATTTACATAAAGTAGTCCCCATTTATGTCAATTAAAGGTGGGTGATTGATGAATAAATAAACAATCAAAATATTCCAATAATTTGAAATCCAACAATCGAATGATCACATTAATCATTTGAATGGTTTTCATTTTAGAGAATTTGATTTTTAATGAATTTGTATTTAAAGTATTCTCTTAGTTGTATTTCGAAAAACCTTTTGAATTAATTTTCTGTTAATTTGTGACTCTCTTCGACTGTTTCTCAAATTGAAATGAACCATGAAAAGATAACGTATTGCGACCATAGAGGAGATAAAGGCAAAATCGTTTAAGGCTATTTTGAATTGTTTTGGTATACATGTGTTATATAACATTGAAGGGAACCACTGACTAAATACGTACTTTTTTTTTAAATAAAAATTCCTTTAACTTTTTGATTAAACCTCGTATACTATTAAATTAAAAATTAACAAAAGTGTTTACTGTAAATATATACTTCTTTAAATAATCAAAATATTTTGGTAAAGTTATAAAATTAAAACATAATTACAATACTTCGTTTGTATAATATATGATAAATATAAATAATAAATAATATCAAATAAAATAAAAGATAGCTCTTTTGAGAAGAAAGCTTTTCAGACACCGATTTTAAATAATAATATCATTACATTGTACTTTAATAGAATCATTTCTTAAATATGAAAATATATTTAATAAAGAAAATGATTTTGTACAAGCAGAACGTTGACTTATTGGGTTTTTTTTACCGTTATATTCTAAATAAGCATATAAACAATTTGTAATTGAAAAAAAAGTTATAATAAATTAAAGGCAGTATTTTAAAAAACAAATTATACATTTTTTTTTCGTTTTAAAAATATTTATACACTTTTTTTAAATTTTTCAACCCGATAAATCAGCGCCCATTCATTTAATAAATTATTCACAACACTTTAAATTATCAATGTCTGAAAAACAAATACATGCTTAGTAGTTACATTGATTCGATATTAACCTGACGGCCATCATCATTAACTCGATCCATCAACTATATCTGAACTCTTCAAGTGCTGTATTCCCTCTATCGTCGTTGTTTTGTGAAACTCACGCATTTCCACCGGCTGAAGTTTGTGATAATGGCCTAAAGCGTGACCGACGCGATGGATCCACAGCCAAAGGCGCTAGCGGGGCGACTGTAGACGGTATGCCGGGTAAAGGCGGACTAGCACTACCGGGCGAAGGAGACGGTGAACAGCGCGGCGCCAGCAAACTGGTTGGGACCCCTCGCATCCTTGTTCTAAATTATTTATTAAGTTTTAAACTCAACTAACAAACTATTGATTTTTTTAATTAAGAATCAGTTGGCCCCCTTGTGATAAAATATCAATACTTTGAAGTAAAGAAAAACTTAAAAATTAACAGACGTCGTTGAGAAAATATTTGGTACTTGGTTCAGAGACCTCAAAATACGTAGTTCTGTTGGAATCTTAAATTTTTTTTGGTTATAGTAGTGGGTTAAACTACTGTCCTACACTTGATTATTAAAGATTATTAAAGCAGTCATTATTAATACAGAAGCAGAATAATTAAGAATTAAGTCCTGTAAAAAAATAGACATAAATAATTGAATTTGAAAGTTAGAAAGTCTAGAATCCTAAAATTGATGTTTTTTAATAAAATTTACAAAATCAAAAAGGATTTGAGTTTATTTTAAATCCTAGTGCAGTACAAATGCACTTACCGTGTGAGGTCCGTTGAACCAGGACGGGCAAAACGCAAGTTTAACTGTGCAGGATCTGTAACATACTTATCAGCCGCTTGTCTTCTACGTCTCCGTAATGCCGGCGTGAGTTCACCGCCCGCAGCAGTATGAGGCACTGCGACAACAGAACACATTGTAACAATCATTAACGCACATTAACGACAACAGCCGATTACCTGAACTAAGCGTTGAATAACCACTAGGGCTGAGATCAATACTTGGAGCTCCAGACCACGATAGGCATTTCGATAAACGATTATTTGAAACCGGTATTCGACTACGTGCTAAACTGTCGCTAGCACCCTGAAACATAATACATTCATTTTAGGACAGTCCTCAAAACTAAATAAAAAAACCTAAATGTGCTTGTCCCAGCACTTCCATTTTGTGACCTTGGAAGGCATTAGGAAAACCACAATTTCGATTTTTTACATTTTGCTTCCTATCTCCAACCCTACTGTGAAATTCAACAAAATCCTAGAATACTTTCTTGTTTTCTATAAAATGACAAAGCAAAAAGAAATGAACTCGCTATACTATTTATGGTTTTCCCAATACCATCCCCTGATCACAAAATAGAATACTTCGTTGGGATTGGAATAAGCCCCTTAACCCACTTAAGAATATTGTAAGTTTAATGGACCCCCTTCTCTAAAAAAACAGATTTTTTAATCGTGAAATTGGGACTCCACAAAATTTAATGTATTTTATGATGTTCTTAAAAACTTTTACAGAAATATTTACATGATTCATGTTTTGCTAATGGAGCTAAATTTAATATTTACATGATTCATGTTTTGCTAATAGAGCTAAATTTAATATTTACATGATTCATGTTTTGCTAATGGAGCTAAATTTAATATTTACATGATTCATGTTTTGCTAATGGAGCTAAATTTAATATTTACATGATTCATGTTTTGCTAATGGAGCTAAATTTAATATTTACATGATTCATGTTTTGCTAATGGAGCTAAATTTAATATTTACATGATTCATGTTTTGCTAATGGAGCTAAATTTAATGTATTTTATGATGTTCTTAAAAACTTTTACAGAAATATTCACATAATTCACATTTTGCTAATGGAGCTAAATTTAATGTAATTTATGATGTTCTTAAAAACTTTTACAGAAATATTTACATAATTCACGTTTTGCTAATGGAGCTAAATTTAATGTATTTTTTATATCAAAAATAAAGAAAAAAACTACTAACAGATAATTCTTTTTCTTTTAAGCTATTTTCATTAGCAAGCCCATCGTCCTGTTCTTCGCTCCCTTTTGTTCGAGTTGCAGCTTCACGTTTTGCTGCACTCTCAGAAGCATCGAAATAAACCGATTGTTCATCTACACCCGGGCTCGTTCCTGTACTAGTTTTATTTGAAGGTGCTCCTCCGTTCATTGCAGCCATTGCAGCTAATCGAGCTGGTCGCAAATCAATCCTAGGTTTGTTATCAGAATCGACTTTTGATATTTGAACATCATTCAGATCAAAATATTCTCTCTTTAAATCTGAGTCAAGTAAATTTTTATCAGGTGACTGAAAAGGAAACATAATATTAATTCTACAATAGAGTAATGGACTGTATTGATAATAAATTCCCAAATATTGTAAAAAGTATATGTTATAAAATTACACAAACAAGAGTTTTTTTGATATCCTATTCAACTTACTGGTGATTGTTTATTTTCACGAGCTGTTTTTAGCGGCGTACTCTCCGAAGAAACAGTTTCTGAATTAAGAACAGCATTTGTTTCAGGAGTTAGTTTATTATTATCAATATTATTAACGGTTTTCAATTCCTCGATTTTCTCCTTTACCACTTCTTCTTTGTTTGTTTCTTCGATAAGTTTTTCTGATTTATCTTGTGTACCATTCGTGACGGTAGCTTGGAAATTAATATGCTTATCTGGAGACTTTGGTGGCTGATGTGACGGTGACTGAGGTGGTGGTTGTGGTTTGTATTCTGAAGGAATTACTTGGATTTCTAATCTGCCAGTTACTGGCTCGACTATTGGAGGTTCTTCTTCTTCAACAATATTCAAATAAATTGTCTGTAATTACAAAAGAATTTTAGATGAATATAAAACCTACAGGTTGGCTATAAGCATCCGAAGGAAAAATAACTTTTCCAGGTTTCTAGATTTAACAAATAATAACTCACCGGAAGACTAAACCGCCGTTCCGACTGAGGAGGAGGTACAACCGGAGCATCTGGATCAGTACGCCGGGCTACGTTACGAACAACGTCCCACAAAAACAAGGCTTCATCAAACGCAGCTTGTTGCAAGACTGGAGGTCGTAATCCAGCTCGTATGTGATCTCCAACACACGGAGCAGAACGGCTCTTTGATACACCAATCAGTGCTCTAAAATATATATAAAAGTAACTGTAGGCCATAAATAAAATTTAATAAATTTCAAATATAAAAACGTTTGTAGTTGAAGATAAATATATTTGCCATTTGATATAAGTATCATGCAAAAGTTACTGACCAGTTTGTGGCAAAAATTACATTCCTTATGTTACTCACGAAGGATTTTGCCTTTCCACTAACACAAGTACTTTTTTTCAAGTCGAATCAGTGGTTTTAGAGTTTTGAGGTTATAAACATTTACAGATAAAAGCTTACTTATTATCCACTTCGTCAGTTTCCACTTTTGGTGATGGGGCTATTGGTTGCTCGATAACATGTTCGACAGTTTGCACGGCAGGCGGATGACTTGAATGAGTTCTATGTTTGTGACCCATTCCTCGGTTGGCTTCGGTATTGAGTTTAGTAGCATCTGCTGTTTGACTACGGTGATGTTCAGGACTTTCTGGCTTCCATTCATTATCTGTTGTCTCTTCACTGTCATCAAACTGCGACTTCCACTGACTAGCAAGTGTTAATGCTCCGCCGCCACAACGAGTGACCTGCTGCGACACATTATCGTCATCCATAACGGCAAACTGAGTCACGGAGTGATCTCCACGTACACTACGACTACGTCTCTGCTGCTTGTTTCCAGAACCCTGCCGACCTCGTTCAGGATTTGTTCCTATTTCACCCTGTAAAAATAATACCAATTATAGGAAGTGATTATGTTTGTACTTACTTATACTTGTACTTAAGTAAATTTTTTTGTACATGTGCACAGGTTTGAAATCAACAAAATAATTACCTTGCTCGTAATTGGCGGTGTAGCTGTATCAGTCAAAATTCTCGGAGATGCCAAATCGGTAGTTGTTGGAGTCTGGGGTTGTGTCACCATCGCAAACTCGCTTACGGTAGCTGGTGCGGTCATCACTCGCAGACGTACAAGACTGGCATTATTTTTGTTTCCCTTTGGGTTTCCATCAGTGCTCAACCGTGCTGATGCAATTATCGCTTCTTCATCATTATCTACGGGTTTGTCGGTATTCTGCTCCACATTACTGACAGCCCGTCTCTTCTTTGGACTACTATCGACCTGAGTTTTTGCATCTACCGTGTTATTCCATGCAGATGCTATCACACCGGTAGCGTTATGATTTTTATCCACACCTACGTTCGGAGTGGGTCTTGGATTAGTTTGCGTTTCTGTAACTAGAGGAGCTGTGGTGTCATCAATGCGACGTCTAGCTGATTCCATCTGCGCCTTGAAAAAAATTACATTATATTTCTATAACATATTAAATAAACAAAAATCTTACGTCTTTATTATCAGTAGGTTCTACATTCTCTTGGTTATCATGTGCCACCACAACTCTAGTCCTACGATTTCTCCAGTCGTGATTAGTTATTGATCCTACAACAGGTTGATCGGTAGCAGCCGTTACTTGACCAGTAGTGGCGTTAGCAATTTGTTGAGACGGTAGCTGTTGATGCACACTTGTTATTATATTGGAACCAGGTGGTGGAATCTTCTCCCAGTCGTAAGGATCCGATTCTTTGACGCCTCTTCGCTTCATACATCGTTCGAATAAACCAATTAGCATCTGCAATTTCAAAATTCATAGTGTGAAAATATTATTCACTAATTTGTACGTCATATAACGCATAAAATTAGCTGCACAAATAAAATCATACTACAATTTAGATTGAATGTATATTTATTTGTTTAAAACTCCAAAATAGCTGATCTGCTTTTCATTCCTTAATCATGAATAGATTCCAAACCGTGATTTTTTCCCTGAGACACTACAAAGTTTTTAAGTAAAAAAATGCTAACTTTTCAACATCAATAGTCATTTGTATCTGTATCTGACACTGACAGATGACATTTTTGACTTATAACAGAATAGCTTAGATTTTGATTGAAATTCTTGAAAAACCTAACAAAAATATATAAAAATAATAATTAAAAGTCAGGCCTGTATACAGAAATATTTCTATTATTTAGTTAAATTGTATAAAAATAATAAGGTTAACAATTTAGGCCTGTATTAAGAAAAAAAATTCCAGTTAATATTTTTTAATAAAATGCTGGGGGGTTGCAGCAATATTGGCGCATAAGTTTATAATATAAAAAAAAATACACTTACTTGATAATCAGGTTTATCCGCATACTCAAGACTTTGAATATGTTCTAAAAACTGTCTTAAATCTGACGGAAGGTGTTTCAGTAATAATCGGTGATCATACTTTTCTTTCATCAGTCCGACCTAAATTTAAAATCAAATCAATAAATAAAATTCATAATTAAAATGATAAAATCCTACCTGTTCTTTATCTTTTACTTTACGCCACGGCAATTGTCCATTTACAAATTCAACTAACATATAAAAAAGACTCCACAGATCATCATGTCGACCCATCTCACGATTCCTATGAGCGTTGAGACTAGCATAACGCACAGTGCCACGGAATCCGGCAGCTGCCCGAGGAGCTCGAACTTCCCCGTTACTCGTCGTGTATTGTCGAGCCAATCCGAAATCCAACATGTACACACGCCGGCAGTTGTGAGCATGTCGGCCCATTGAAAAATTACTCTGGATTCGATAAAATATTAATTAATATGAAACATTTTAAGCACATAAATAATTATTGATAATTACTGGTTTAATATCACGATGTAAAAATCCCACTGAATGTATACTTTCGATTGCTTTGAGTATTTGTAAGCCCAGACGTAACGTTGTAGACAAACTAAAAGCAGCACGAGGTTGAGCTCGACGAAGTTCTGCCAAGTTACGTCCTTGTAATTGCATTACTACATAATTAAATCTGTCGTTACGACCACAGCCAATAAAACGACAAACATGCTCACGGCCCTAAAATATTATATAATATTCATTATATCATATGAATAATAATCATATTAGTTTATAAAGATTAATAAATAAACAGAAGAAAACAATGCAGTTACTTCTTATGTATATCTATATATATGTATGTCAATGGTATATATTATAATCAATAACCATAAGAAAAAGTATAATAGTTTCATAATTGGAATTTATGCAATTGCATGTCCAATTTGTATTGACATTTGTAATAAATTGAATAAAATGGAGCAATATTAGCAAAAAACTAAAAAGGGGCAATTTTTTTTAACTTGACTAATAATAAACTGATTTTAATAAAAATGTCGGGAACAAATATTCCTTATCAGATCCTTATTTAAGAAAATACTAAACGAAAAATGAAGGTAATCACAAGTGTTTAAAATTGATAATATATGTAACTTTAAATAACATGACCTACCTGAAGTTTTTTAAGCACAGCCACTTCCATTTTGAGAACTTGTTTCGGTTGTCGTGCACTCTCCACTTTGAGAGCTACCTGCTCACGACTTACTAGATCTGTTCCTTCGTATATTTCCCCAAACCCACCCCCGCCTATTTTCCGTACCACCTTCCATCTCTCTTTCACTACGTGCCCAGGTTGTAACAAATCTTCTGATGTCATTTTTATGTTATTATTTTGGTCCGTTGACTCAACTCCTGTATGGGAGCCACTTAACCCAGTGCGCCTGTAATAGTAAAAAAAAAAGACGTGTAAATACATGCAAATTCACCTAACTACAAAATATTGATTTTAATATATCAATTTGTTAAAACAAATTATGATAGTTCATTTATTAATAATGAAATTATAAACTTTCCAATAATACAATAATATCTACATATATTTAAAGAATAATAAAAATATTGCTTCAATTCAAAATTTATAAATACAAGAGATCTTATGGATTTTTAAGATGATAGACATAACGTATCTATCAAGCCAACACCATTTTAATAAGATTGTACATAGACTATGGGGCACTCCTATCTTTGATTTGTTGTAACAAAGATTGAGTCCCTATTTTTATCTAAAATAATTTCCAACTTTGCTACTAGAGATTATGGCCAGCAAAGATTGTCCTTACCAATTTATATGTGCATTTATATTTATAGTCTATATTCATAGTGAGTTTTCATACTTTTGTATCAGTATAATCGACAAATATTATTCACAACACAATCATTTAAATAACAATCAATTAGTGTTTATGAATAGGTGTGCTTCAAAATCTTTGAAGACAATAGTATAGGTAAGTATAACAATAGGGTAGCACTAAAATATATATTCTCAAATTGAAATAACACTGACATTTACAAAAAGTTTAAATAATTCAAAATAAATACAGCCTTTTTCATAAAACTATTTAAAATAAGAAATGTTTTCCATTTTTAGAAGAATTAGATAGGTGAAGATGGAATGAAGGACATTTTTATTAAAATATTATAAGAATAATGAAAATTACTGAATACAAATCATTTAGTTCAATATCAATACGTGCAGATAAAATTATTAGGCTTACCAATTTGTCTTTTAAAGAGTTGATTAAATAAATACCATACAACTTATTGTAGGAATATGCATCATATTTTATAATTATTTAATAGAATAAAATATGTCAAACAAACCAAAACAAATAATAAATATTAAGTTATTTTAATCTACAGCAAAGCAACGAATTTTCAAAGTGCAATTAATTTGATAAAACTGATTTATAAAAAAATGTATCTGTATCAAATGTCAAATGTGATAAACTAGGATTACTCGGGAGATTCAAATAAGGACATATAAAAATAGTGCTGGTATTTGTTCAAAAGTGCCATAACAATAATTTAAATCATAAATATTTGTACCTCTAGTCATAAATGTGCAATTAATTGAATAGTTTCTTACTTTTAATAGGTAGAAAAATCAATACTTGCGCCATCTTGAATATTTTGAGCTACTCACAAGTGTGAAGATAGTAATGAAAAGATTTTGCACAAAAACTGTTTACATGATAAAAGTAAAACGAATAATACGAATTGTTTCCCTTGTTTAAATATTTTTGAATAAATATTATAAACATATTCGCGGGAAATATCATTGTTACATTTCTTACAGAAAATAATATGAAGTTAACTTATCGATAATACAAGTATAACTGCGTATAAACTTTTAGATAAAATCATATAATACCTTTTACATATACATTCATATATGTTCAAATAGGTGTATATACACAATCGAATAAGTTATATATATTATTACATCAATATCAACAAACCAATAACATAGGTAAATTTCTGGCAAAGCACGACGCACGGATAGTTCTATTATTAACATTCGAAACAGACGGAGGGAAAATCTTTAAACATGTTGCCAATCTGATATGTGCTTGTATATATAAATATAGCTCATATCTAACAAAATTTATTTTAAATACCCGCATATATATATTCTATTCAAGTATCCCTTTATTTCGTATTATTGTTATTTAAGAGCAAACGCTCTGTTAATAAATATGAACAATAATATGTTCATACTGTTTAAAATTCAATTACTGTTCTCAACGTTCAATTGAATTTCTGTATATCATCTGTAAAATTATAATTGCACATTTATTTTTTACTCAAGGCCATCTGTACCTGTTTGCATGACAGGTGGCTAAAAAACAGGGAGAGTAAATTGTTTAAATTAAAGGGTCATTTCAGTTCATAGCACCATTATTGATTAAAATAGATTATTTATAGGTCAATACAAATACAATAAATTTTTTATCTTAATATTAAGTAGATATATAGGATAAATATTTATTTATATATCAACAAATAATAAATATAAAAAAATAATGGACTACTTTTCAAAAATAAAATAAAACCCATATTACAATTACAACAATAGAAATATAATTATTTGAATTCAACAATTTTCCATGCAGCCAACTTTTGAATGTTAAATCACATAACACTTTGCTATTTATAAATCTTGGATGGTCCTTAAGTTTACAACCGAGATACTAATATTGTTGTTTTTACAAAATGTTTGTGTTAAATATAGAGACCAACAATACTGCAAAAGAATAATATGTGCATCTGTGCATATTAAACCAGTATCTTTTAATATGTGTTTTTAAATTAGACAAAAATTAAAATCGAATTAAAAAATAGTAGGTAATTGTTATGACGTTATGAGTTTTATTCAATATTTCAGTCCAGAAAAAACAGGTAATTTACTGCAGGTTGGATCAACAATAGCGGCGTTACCTCGGGAGAAGAGGGAGGGCTGCATATGTATATTATAAAATTGTACCTTCGCTTTTAAATCCCCCCCCCCCCTAAAAATGTAGTTTCGCCTTAAGTTCATCTTCACTCTAGCTATAAATACATATATTTTCAAAAAGTATTAACTTCATTTCGTTGAGACTCGGTTTAAAAAAAATCTCGCTAAGAGTGTCAGATTTTCTAAGGCCGGACCTGACAATCCATCAAACGGAAAATATTGTATATACATTACTGACTTACTATATAAGTAAGTATACATACCTATACATGCTATACTACTTTATTAATTAACAATAAAAAGCATATAACTATTCACCGAATCTAGGTTTTTCTTGCACAATGCGGAAACTTTTATAAGTAGGTAGTCTAGAACTATTTTTAAACATTACTTTTCTAATTATAATTAAAAGTTCATCGTTCTTTTTGTTTAAAAGTTTTAAAATAAAATCAAATATTTATTAAAAAATCATATCAAATGATAATCTTATAATGACAAATACTATGGATAGGCCATAAAATGCACACCCCTTAAACATAAAAAAATGTATTAACTTATAATATCAAATAAATACGGTACAGGTACAATATAATTGGTGAAAGTTAAAAGGATGTTTGAAAAAAAGATTGGAGGTAATTAATATTATATAAATATATAATATGAAGTTTATCACTCATTAAGATTTTTTAGAAAATCAACAATGAATCTTGATATCAATCGATTATTACCTTTTTTTATTTAAATTTAGGATGTATTGTAATAAAACAACAATCATTTTAATTTACAATTTTTATATAACATATTTTTTTTGTAAAATGTATAAAGTAAATAAATAAATTAATATCTAATAATAATTAAAAAGATAAATACATCCACATATTGCAGCGATAACAGCTGTGTTCACCTGATGTCTAGCATTTAAAATGAAACAACAATGTAACGTTTGTAGGTTATATGACGTATATAATATATTTGTTTTAAAAATGCAAACTTACCAGATTTTATCTTGATTAAAAAGATTGATTGGCTTTGAATAAAATAATTAAAATACAGCACGTATCGATGAACATGTATTTATATATTAATTAACACAATATAATAATTATGGAATTTGAAGTGACATATGAAGAAATAGCGCCTACTACTATTAATAAATTATAAATAGCAACTACTCTATTTGTAAAAAAATTTCTTGTCAAAATATGAATTTTTGTTTAAATAAACTGCAAATTTCGTTACTTCTAGTTATCCAATTTTGTTGAGTTTTAATAGGGTTCTATTCTGATAATAGATGAAGTGAATTCAAAAGGATTGGTGCAAATTTATTTCGAATTGTAGCCTGTAGTTCGGCGTTTCTATAAAAAAGCGGGTTAAATCGACAAATTGAACTTTATTTATATTTTTATAACAGAAAATTAAAACCGATCGATATTAAACTAAGCAAAAATGGAGACTGTAATGTTTTCTATCAGAAAATGTAAAAATGTAAGTGAGATACTGAAGAAATTTAAGATATAATACTCATTTTATCAATTTATATACGAAAAAATTTTTTAGGACGAGAGTAGAACACACTTCCAAGCAGAGCCTGCTTGGGGTGTGCAATATTTATTTAGAATACTAATTCAATAATCGATTTATGCCCGGTATTATAAATTGTATTTGTTTACTTGGAATCACTTTAAACGTGGTCAGTGGCGTAGTAACGAGAATTTTTTTGAGACCCCCTCCCTGAAATGTTCAGTGTTCTAAAAAAACGTATGTTTTGAGAAACATCAGTTCAAAATACCTTCCAAAATTTAACACATATGAATATGTACCCCGCCTCGAAAATTTTATTACTACGCCACTGTTTTAATACCATTGTTTTTTACTTATCGGGCATGCACTAAACTTAATAAACTTAATAAATGTCATGGAACTGTCATATAATTTTGATACAAGTGCCTAATTGTTAGCTAACAATTTTTTTTTTATAATACCGGACATTATTGTTTGAATTTTTCAGTTAAAAGAAAAAGTTAAAAGAAAAATAAATTTATGAGAAAACATGTTTTAATTCGTTTTATCGGTTTGTTGTCTGCATTTTATAAATTTAAATTATAAAAACATTGTGTTGTTGTAAATACACCTGTTCCGCATTTTATTTATTAGAATAAAATGATTCAATAAACTTTGTTATTTTATTTCAGTTGTATTTTTATTCAACTTTAAACAGTTATCGCCGCTTTTTTAACATTAAAAAAAAACATTTAATTAAGATGTTTTCTTTTCAAAAATGTTGATTTTAGATAATTTCTATATGTATATAGATACAAAATATTAGCAATTATTTGAATAACAATTAAAAATTTCCCGCAGTTTTCATTTTTTTTATGTTTTCAACCCTACGTTCATAGCGCACCACTGATCTTATTGAAAAACAACAAAAACATGTTTCCGTTTCAATGATAAGTATCGCCGGACAAAAAACATAAGGGATCTAAAAAAATAGTAATCTAGTGAATACTACAAAAAATATTACTATTTGGGGGGGGGGGGGGGGGTAATCACATTAATTTCACTTTCGTATGAACATGAAATTCAACATTAATTAAGTAGGTACTGCATAATGTAAGAACAAAATAAACGTTATGGTTATGAAACTAAAATTCAATAATGAAACAATAAAATGTAAACGTTCAATTTTAATAAAAAAAGCCAATAGTAAGCCAAGATTGTTTTTAACGTCATCATCTGAACCTTGAGCAACAGAAGCCAAAGCGGCGCCGTGACGGAATCCCGTCAATGAAATACAATCCCCAAAAATATAGTTCGCAAATAAAACTACATGTCACGTCGCACAGATAAAATAAATTATTAGTAAGTAAAGCAGAAGTTTTCATAGCTAATGTAATTTTTTATATTTCAAAAATCATTCATAGTTAATTGTATTTACGTATATTTTTTAAATATAAATAATACGAATACTAAATAACTGTATTCAAATGTAAGGTATTTCTTTAATACTGCCAAGACTTTGAATTGGCAACACTGAATTTCTGGAATCTGTATCATCTGATTGGTCGAATTACATTTCCCATTTGAATATAGCAACATATGTATTATGAAAGTTAATTGTTGCGTTAATTTTAAATACTGTCAGCGTATAAGAAATAAAAAGAACATCTTTATCTTCATATTTTACATCTATTTACTATTTGATAATATGAAAGAAATATAAATTAATTTAATGTAGTTCCGCCTTTTTCATTTGGAACGAATTTTTAACAAGAAACGAAATTTATTACACATCAAAAAATAGAATATGTATTTACTCCGTAAAACTTAAAATATAATTCAGATAATATATTTGTTGGTCAACCATATGATTATTTTATTTGTGTATTAAACTAATATTATATAGGTATTAAATATATTATTATTTATCGCATTTAGGCTATTTTTTATTCAAATTTTTATTTAAATAGGTATTATTTACATATGATTTAGTATTTATGTAACAAATTAGTTTATTATTTAAAATACAACTCTAATTACATGGGAAATTCGTATATTTTCAGGCATTTAATTTAGAAATAGTGAAATAAAACACGTGTAAGAAATAAAAACGAAAAATAAATAACGTTATTAATTAAACATCTTAAAATAAAATGTTTTCCAATCCACCTGGACCAAAGCATATGTTATAATTTTAAAAATAACTCAGCTTGTCTACACACTGTTATAAGTGAATATGTAAAATTTATATAAAAAAACGGATTTTCGAGAAAAATTGAAACAATAATTAAAAATCTTATTGTTGATAGAAAATGTCTTATTACATAAAAAATAACACCATGTTAAAATATTTAGGAAGCTAATTTTAAATTCACTGTAAAATATGCCAAATAGTACCTAGATATTAATCGTTTTAAAAATGTTGGAAGACTTTTTTTTATATTTTTAGATTCAAATTAACAATAATAAGATTGAATAGTACAAATGAGCTGCATCGCAGAGTGTTCCTTTTTGACATTTAATTTTGTGTTTATATTCCAAATAATTAATAGCAAGTTGTATTTTTTATAAGTCTTGATTTATTTTTGTATTGTTTGATTTTTTGGCGCCATAAGTAAAATAATGGTTTTCCTTCACTGGACATCAAATTTCAAATGTTTTTACTTAGAACTATGTTTTACCTGGCGGTACTAGAGGGTTACAGTTACATCAAGAACACGAAAGCAACACATGCCCGAATACGATCGAGGAGCAACCAGGCGAAAATACATTTTTAAAACATTGCAAATTATTATTACATGTAACTATTTATTTATTTTCTTTACACAAAATGTTAGAAGTATATAAAGTAATTTTTAAACAAACTGTGCGCCAACAAATGTTTGCCAGTTAAATTACATTTTATAAATACATTTGATGTTTGTATATTTTTTTTGAGGTTTTATTTAAATAAAAAAATAACGAAATGCATTTGAGAATAACAATTGGCTCTCAGCAAACGTCAGTCAACGGTGAGCAAAAATAGTGCGCTGAAATTCACAGAAAATAACCGTAAATTTTTTTTTCTCAGAATTTTTTTTTTTGATTTCAAAAGTTTTAACCGTCAATAAAAATTCGTTATTAACTGATGATGTTTTGATAAAACCCGGCGGTGAGTAAGTAATTATTATCTACATTTTTTCTGAGAATACTATTTGTATATAGATATATTGTAAAACAGATGGTTTTAGTTCGCATTTGAATAAGAATAAATTAGTTTCCGTAATGTAGACCAATCTGTCCCTTATTATTATTTTCAAAGTAAGTTTTTACAAACATTTTTTTTTAGAATTTTTGTCTGCAGTCAGAACATTTGTTCCGACTTGATACGAAAACTATATACCTAACACCGGCGCCGACTACGGGGGGGCGAGGAGGGCGATCGCCCCCCCCAGATATTATACCAGGGGGGCTTCGCCCCCCCTGTGCAGCTGAACTCTAGTTTCTTTTAAATTAAAGACACTTTTGTCAATAAGATTTTTACTTTAAAAAAAGGTGTAAATATTCAAATACTTCATGTCACTTGAGTAAAAATGATCACTAAAAATTTCTTCAAAAAGGAAATTAATACTAAAACATCTTTTATTTCCTTTACAAAGCTTAGTTATAGATCAACAGCTTTAAAAAAAATTCTATGACTTTTCTACACTTTACTATATTTTCAGCTAAAATCGTCGTTTACGTTTCATGAGCCTCTGCCCTCTGTAAATTAAATATAAATGTCCACTTTTCAATTATTTCAAATAATTAAAGTTTGATCGATTTTTATCGAAACTACAATAATTTGATGAAATTTTTTTTTTTTTTTCACATTATTAGTTGCGTTTCTGAAATTTTTGTCGTTATTACGAAAGTTGGATATTGCACATTTTTTAAGGAAATTTTTTGCACTCCCCCCCCCCAAAAAAATATGAAAATCTCGCCCCCCCCCCAGGTTAAATGAAAAGTCGGCGCCTATGATACCTAATAAGCCTATTTTAATATAAGTTTCGCTTTTTAAAAGCCTAAAGGGTCGATTATACATTAAGCGAGTTTACTAGCTTACTAGCCGGCGAATTCACAAGCTGCTAGCCCAGTGTAATCATGTTCACTATCTAACTAGCAGATTGTAAACAATCTGCTACAAAAGTTGACAGCCGGGCTACTTTACTCGCTTAATGTAATCGACTCTTTAGACTTTAGACCCTAGAATTAGTTTATATTTTCTTATACAAAATTAATTGCCGCACAAAACTTTTTTGTATGTACATTATGCAGAAAGCGGTTCGAAAAACTAGATAAAATAAATACAACAGAAATTATAGCCTCTACAATTTATATTTGAAACAATTTTTTTACTACTTACACCGTTTCAATAATAATCAGACAACTGAACTTCCGTTTCCGATTTACTGAAATCTCTTCAAAAATATAAGGTGCGCATCAAAAATCTTAAGTTTAAAATTTCACGTTTGTAATATTCGCCGTTTTGATTGTAGAGCTTTTTTTACAGACATATAGACAGACATACAGACGTCATGAAGATAATTCCGTTTAAATCTCGAATTAGAATATTTTTCGTGATTGCTATTGCTACATATTATACAGTACAGAAAAATCGAAAGCATGCATGATAACCAGAAAATTATAAACTTATTTTGGTCAATAAAAAAATATAATTGACATTTTTTTATAAAATGTGTAAAAATTAAAAGATAAACGCGTGTGGATAATTTTTACACGGAGAAAAATAGAGTCGAGTTTTTAATAAAAATTACAGTTGCCGATTAAAAATTTCAATTTTGTATCAAAAATCAGTTTTAACATGTATATATAATTATAATTTTTATAATACGCGATTTTTCCTATATTCGTAAATATCATTTACATGATTTATTCAACTAAATATTCTTTAAGTTGAATTATTTGTGAAGTACTATACACTTAAAATACTAATTAAAAGACAATACAATAAATACTACGAACGTGTAAAATTAATAGTATATTTTTATTGGTATAACAAATCAAACTATATATACGAATAATATAGATTTCGATCCTGCACGCAAAAATTATTAATTCATATTGTAACTTAATTAAGTATATACTTAAGTAACACTTGGCCTATAGCAAGAACTACAATATTTTGAACCGTTTCAAGATTACCACATCTAATAGCATAGGTGGGCATTAACTCGTTAATCCGTTAATCGTTAATTAACGAAGTTAACAAAATTATTAAAGGATTAACTTTTAAGTTAAGTCAAAAAAATGTTAACGCTTTTATTAACTTCAGTCCGTTACATTGGTTGTTTGATAACAAGTACATAAGAAAGTTGTCACATCTTGGATGGTTAACTTTTAACGGTTAACGGTTAACTTTCGTTAAAATTTCAAAATTTTAGTTAACTTTAACTTCCGTTAAATTTTCGGAATTTTAACGCTTTAACGATTAACAAAGTTAACTTTTTTATTAACGAAGTTAACTTTTCGATTAACTGTGCCCACCTATGTCAAAAAGTATAATATTTCTTTAAAAATTGAGTGGTTTTTATGAAATATTTCTCTGCGTGTAAAAAAAATTTAATTAAAATAATAATGCGAATAATTCGATTAGTTATTTAAAAATAGTATAAGATAGATTTATCGCCAAGATACGCGGAAGGTATATGACAGTCTAAATTGGTTGGTTTGCTTTTTATTCCACAGCGCTCATCAGCTGTGTCATTAGCACATTTAAAATAATTGTAAGACATTACAAATATAGTTGTGTATACAACGAATTTTAGTGCCAATGTGACATTCACATTTTAATTAATATAACAAAGGTAAAACACTTAATATTACTGAGAAAGGTTTCATTATCTCATGTTTTTGTTGTATTCTTGCTCCCGAGGTTACCCCCTAGAACTGCGATCAAAAATTTACAAATTTATATAACAAGAATATTGCAAAAAAATTATGTTTTTTTTCTCCAATCTTTTTACACTCGAAATAACAAAATAAAAATAAACACTGATGAAACTGTAAATACATCTAATTGGGACCCTCAATTAATGAGACCCCATGAATAATCATTACTTTCAAAAAAAAAAATACCACATATACGCTATTTTTAACATCGAATATTTTTATAGAAACTAATCATAGATCGCAAATGATTTTATTTCTTAAAACAGCTTTTATGGTAGAACTAATTTCTAAAATTTATTTACTGTCACGTAAACTAATATATCAAACACAAAATGCATACACTGAATTAGATATTGAATATACGCCAGAATTAGAGTTGCAAAAGTGCAGTGGGCAAGTTGAACGAACTTATATCTAGGTTTGATTAAATCGTCCATATTAAATTACTAGGAAAAATCTAGAAACATATTTGAAGGAAAATGAATTAAAATATTAAAAATTTAATAAAATAGGGGCTCAGTAATTGTGTCCCAACTATAACAAACTTTATTTTAATATAGAAAATATATAATATTAATTATTATTAATCATGCAGGTCGGTTATATGTACAAAATCCTATCAAACTCTATTATTCTGCTGTATTTGAGGGTTGAGAGATGGAGGGTTGAAACTAAAAAAAAATGAATAAATGAAACAGGATATTAGCATTTAATTTATTGATCTACGATTAGAGTTCCATAAAGATGTATCTAAGCTTTAAGTGTGACATATGTATTTTGTTAACATTCGTACTCCCGAGGTAACCCCCTATTGATGGGACCACGTATAGCTTTACGTCAAAACTATATGTTTTTTGATATATTAGAAAACATTAACGTTTTTTATTTATATAATATCCAAAGCTGTATAAAAATAAATACTTTAAAGTGGTATTTTAAATTAAAGTATATAAATTTTCAAATACTTGACAACTGACAATTTTAATAATACATATTTACAAACTTACAATATGAGACGTAAGTTAAATTCGTAACAAACGTACCTATAGAAGAAATAACGATCGCAATGACGAATACAATATTCTCATTTAACAAATTAATACATTATGGATTAACTTCAGTGGCGTACCTATTTATAATTTTATATCAGTAAAGTTTCAATTTCAAATGCATCAATTTGTTTTTGGTCAAAAGATGCCACATTAATTCGGACCCTTTAGATATAAATGGGTTTAACCTAGTCCAGCAATTTTTACCCCTCCCATGAAATTCTTCAAACTAATTCAACAATGCATTTCACATACATTTTCGGTGTACAAAAAATATATTAATTGATGTTTACCTATAACTTTTTATTTGTTTTAAAGTCTTATTAATTATTGATTATTTATTAATACTTTAAGCTGCACAACCATGTGGCCAAAAAATGTAAAATGTTTGCAAATTTTTGGCAACCAAATGGAGCATTAGTTATTTTTATTGAAATTTCTGAATTTTTGTTATATAACTATTGGAATTATGATGAAATTAACTTTTTGTTTTGTATTTTTATTACTGACAGTTTTTTTAATTAAAATAGATGGTTTGTAGATTTTTATCTTTGATAATAACACGTGTGGTTTTTATGTTCAAAAATAATGTATATATTATGTTTATTAATATTTGTGCTTTTGTTTTAATCATACACGAAAACAAAATGCATTAATATAAAACAGATTTTTTTTTCAGTTGTAAATTTTCAACAATTATTTATTTATTTATCTTATTTATAATTTCATTCAAAATTTTTAGGAGGTACTTATTTTTACTATTTTTTTACTAAATATTATTTCTAATCAATAATATGAAAATAACATAATCAATTAGTTAAATAATTAAAAATATGTATAAAATAACTTACCACTTCATTTTGTATAGTCTATTAATATTATTTTCACATTAAATATTTATCTGTTTTTAACACTAAAAATATGTCGGTAAACAACAACATCAAAACAGTTTAGTAACACTTGTCACAGAAAAACATCCATTTCCTTGTTCTTAAAATACTTAAAACGATCCTTTTATAAAAGTTTTAAAGTTTAGTACTTCAGTTACAACTTTTTTTTAAATAAGTATTTAATTTATGTACCAATACTGTAAAAAGTTAATAAAATAGGTACCATGTTATCTGATTATTTTTACACTATCGCAGACAACACAATAAATTTACAGTAAAAGTTATTATGAATACCAGTAAAAATTAGTTTGCATTATTTTTACTATTTATCCATTACAAAAAATTAAATCCATTTTTTTAAAGTTTTTTTTAACAAAGTTCCCAAAGTTTACGGTAACTAGATAAAGTCTATTTAAATAGAAACGTCAACAAACGTATGTTTACTGAACAAAACAATAATTTATTTCCAAAGGTAACTCGATCAAGTCGGTGTATAAACGTTAAATGTCGTTGCAGTCGTACCAACCGAATCGTTTAACAGGTTGTAACAACAATGGCGAAGGGGTTCCCCCGGTAAGTTTTGTAACATATCTGCCGATAGACGATGCTGCACAAGAAGATGTCCCTCACCTCCAAGAAGGCGGTGTCCGTGCTCTGGCACATCGCCAAAACTGTACAGGTCTCCTCACGAGTGTATAGAGACCAGTAAACTGTATAGACACTTTTCGGCAGATTTCTTTGTGTTTAAATTTATATCTTAAAGGTCCTCTGTGACGAAAACAAATTTATGTAGTACGTATATTTGTGATGATGTGGAGTGGGCATGTGACGGCCGACTGGACGAGATACGAAAATATATTTTTTATGTATATATGTATGTATTTTCAATATCAAAAATCAGAAATGCCGGTTATATAGCTCATGCACTGCGAAGCCAAAGGATGTAAGTGCAGAACCCACACCATACTGTCCTTGTACTATTTTATTTTAATTATGTTTTAAACGGGATTAATTAGAAAAAGAACAATAGCGTGTAACTGCTTCTCTTTTTCCTATCGTATAGTAATATACAGGATATCCTGTAAGTCAGGACCCTTAAGGGAAAATAAGAGTCCTTAAATGCATTGCATAATCTGTTCAAATTGTCCTATAATTTTCTATGGATCCTAACTTACGGGACACCTATATTTTTATAAAAAAAAAGTTTGTCCTCACTCACTTACATTCAAATCAAATTCATGGTCCTTTTTTATGATGTAAGTAACCCACTAAGAAGGGTTTTTCCAAAATTCAACACATCTGTATAATTATATGTATACTTCTATTATAAAGGTGAATTTAATTTAAAATAAAAATTCTGTGGGGAGCCTCAAATATATACCAATACTGAAAAACATTTTCATCATACAATTTCTTAATACCCTTTTTCCTAGTTCGCCCCCACCCCTTTCACGTCGAGGCCCTAGGCCTAGGCAGTTGCCTAAAGTACTAACTATATAACTCGCCACTATAATATATGTATCGCAATTTTTTTAAATTTTAACTTTAATACGAGTAAAAAAAATTGTTTCAGACAGTACAAATAGTATTAGGTATGTTTTATAAAAACGAGTTTAACGCGGGCGAAGCCGCGGGCAGGTTAATAGTACTGTATATTTAGAGCAAACATTTAATGTAAACACTTATATTATTTTATTTTATGAAGTAAACACATGTTATTTTGGTAATCAAAATACTTTGGGAAAACAAATTAAACATTTTTCGCACTAGCAGATATTGATATCCTTCAAAATATTTTTATAATCAAAATTTCTTTTTAAGTTTTAAAAAAACATATTTATCTAATACGTATAATTTGTTGAAATTCTTATGTAAACTGAACTAAAAATATTTTCAAAAGCAATTGGTTTTCTTCGATTAAACTGTTTTAAAGAAAATTTATATAGTTTTGAACACTTTATTTAAAATATAAATTTATTATTAATTATTTAAAATAACTTATATACAAAGCACAAATAAAAAAAATCTTTAACAATTCACAATAATCTATTTTTTTATTTGTTTAATTTCTATCAATATTTTTCATTGTATGTTTTTTTAGTAGGTATACATAACATTGTCTATTTTAAATATATATACGTATATATACACCTAACTATGTATAAGCTACTTATAAATATTGATACGTTTCCAAGAGACACGTAAAATTTGTAAAATATGAAAAAAAGATATAACTGTAATTTATGATTTTACATATTTTCAACAAAATATTAATAACGTTGCGTTTCGGTCTGTTAGCAATATTAACTCTGCAGTTGTTAACATGTGGCGGGCGAAACACCTTATAGCACCCACACATACTGGTTTGAGAACAGCCCTATCGCGGTACTTGTCCTTGCAAATGTCAAAACGATTCAATTAACGTATTTTCGATTTCATAATTTTAAAGCATGAGCCTTATCTCAAACAAATGGTTATTTGGTTACATTGAGTTGTGTTTCATGGTGGAGGTGTTGTACATACACTGTTCACCAACAGGGCCGTCTTTAAGCTTAGGTCCATAATTCCCTGGTCTGGGGACCGGTTTTAAAAGAGGCCCGACCCAGCTATATAGTTTAAAACTTTAAAAAGATTGTTACTTCTATTAAAAAAGAATACATATTTATATAAATATATTTATAATTTATGTATATAATATGAAGACAATCACTGTTAAACTATATAGGGAACAAAATATCAAATTAATTACAGTCGATTACAGTTAATTATAACGACATCGATTAATGCAACATATCGATTTTAACGACTCAAAATAAAAGTCCGATTGAATCCCATATAATTGCATTTTTACAGGTTTTTACGACTATGACTTTTAGAACCTAATTAATGGGGTTTTAGAAACTAAATATCGTTATAACCGGTTTAGACTGTAGTATCATTTTATATAATAAAGTTATAATTTTAACTGTACGAAATACACAAAATTATAGGAAACTGTTTCGATTTTTCTCGATGTTTTCTTCATATTAAAGGACCCCGCACATTCCTTATGGCAACTGGCTTTCCGTAAATTTCGCTAAATTTTTAGTATGCTGTAGTTTATGTGCACAACTTCGAAAAATGAGCCGTTTCGACGATAAAAAATTTTGAAGTTGAAAAATTGAAATTTTATTAAAGTTTTAAATCTTTTAACATTTTTAAAGTTACAAATAACTCACATATATAATATATCATTACTAGTTTACATAAATACCTTAGTGGATTTTATTTTTATTATTTAATTAAAATAATTGATGATTTGAACAGCATTTTTTTTTTTTGTCATCGGTCAAATCACTCGGCAACCACTGCAAACTTAAATGAAACAGAATATATGTAAATCTTAATTTTTTAAGGGGTATATCAATTTTGTTGTTTACACACCATAGTCAAAAAATTAATAATTACATTTTTCATCATTGTAATATCATTAAAGCAACTTACCTCTGAAATAGCATTATAGACCAAGCTCCCATGACATTAAGTGAAAAACTAGAATAGCCCAAAAAGCATTAAAACAATAAAATCTCAAATAAAACTTTAATTTCATTTTTTTATCTTGAAACATTTTTATCGCCGAAACGGCTCATTTTTCGAAGTTGTGCCTGTGAGAGCTTTTGATCAGCATCACATAAACTACAACATACCAAAAATTTAGCGATTTTCACAGAAAGCCAGTTCCCATAAGGAATGTGCGGGGTCCTATAATTTATTTAAAAAAATTAGGTTAAATTACTTTAGAAAGAGGCTTAAAAATTACACTGTTTCCGGGGGAAGAATCATAAATAAATACATAAAAGAAAATATAATAGTTTGGCTACCCCCCCCCCCTCTCCTCCCGGAATTATCTTTAATTAAACTATCACGTAAGCGAAAATAGTATTAATAAACTTAAAACTTATGATATCTATGTATACTGTTTTAACTACGAAATATATATAATTTAATTTATTAATTTTAAATATACATTTCATTATCAATTTTAAAGTTGATATACTCTTTAAAAAATTATACAATTATTGTAAAATGTCTCGTACTGTGGACATTTAAAATTAAATATGACATATTATTAAAAATTAAGTTCAAGTTCATTAGCAATCACTCAATCGTTGTAAAATACATCAAACTGAATTCGAACAAGTGCCCCAGCATGATGCCAGATCAGGGTTAGCCAATATATACTTGTTTCAAAGTATACGATAAGTGTTGTACTTATATTTATTAATTATCAAAAATACTAGATAGAGTTATGGCCAGGGACGTATACAGTTTTTACCCTTGTGCTCAGTATAAGCAAACTTAATTGTGTAAATGTATTTTTTTTCGACCCCCTCCTCATTATGTAAAGGTTTTAATTTTGATGACCCCCCTCCCTCTTTCTTTACGTAAAGTTTGCCATTTTTCTTAAATTAAAATCGATTCTAATACAAAGTGAAATGATCTTATTCTTAGTTACATATATCATATAGCATTAAGTCAAACTTCATTGTTACTTTTTTGCGTGAAAAAATGTAATTTTACAATTAATTTTTCTATAAAAAATTTTAATTGTTTTAATAAAAAAAATAATTCAATAAAGGAAACTAGTTTCAAATAATATATTTTAAAACAATTATGTCCGGTATTATATACGAACTAACAAAATATGCAAGCTTCCAAATACTTTCAAACGGGGTATCAAACTTATATGAAAAAAACAGAAGAGTTGAATTTTTTGACTCAATTATGACACGACTTGCTGAAAAACATCAGTTTTTTCAACTGGATTTGTTTTTTTTTCACTTTATAACATTTTTGAAAATGCATTTAACCTAATCTCATAAGAAATGTTCAAATGATCATAACCCTTTGAAAAAAAACGTAGAGACCTCGACGATCCCGCGTTGTTTTTGCCTTGGTAAGCCCTTTCAAACGAGCCCTCACTCAACCCCATGTACTATTTAAGTTTTTTTTTCCCCCTCCCCCCGCCTCCCGGGGATATGCTGGTGGATGTTTTTGTGGTTAATTAATAGATTTTGTGATCCCATTGTATCTTTATAAATTTTAATCTTATATTTCTAACCATTCAAAAGTTATTTAGGTGGCCCCGAACTTTTGGAAGGCACTGTATAGAATGATAAAACTTAGTACGTAACACGAAATTTTCGTAAGGTTTTACAGAACTCCCGCTCCTTTATCTATATTCAGTATTATAAGTTACTTTATAATATTATATTATAATCTGAATCATTTACAGTGGAACCTACATTTTTTGCTATAGTACTTTTTTTAGGTCCCGGAATTCTTCCATAATGTTATTTTAAATTTCGTTAGTATACGTTTTTTTCGTTAGTACGTGTTTTCCTTCACGTCCCTTCAAAAACGTATTAAAGAGGTTCCACTGTAATGTAATACCTACAAGATGTACACGTACTGAAATTATTTATAATTTAAAATGTAAATGTTCAAACTAATTCGATTTAAGTGAATACACGACTTTAAATATGTATATAATTAACGATATAATAAAAGTTACGCCAAATATACAATTTTATAAATAGACTTTTGGGAACGATTTAAACACCTGATATTATGTTCACATCTGCACCACATGTTACAGCAATTATAAAATATGGAAACATGCATTTAAATTATTTAAGCTTTCGCGATTACATAGTTGTCATTACTTAATTTATTATTATTAAATAAACAGTATAATATCCCCTAAATTTTATTATAGAGAAATAGCATCTAAATCCTTGTCACACATATAAATCATGAACTACTGAACCGATCTAAATGAAACTTAGTTTATTAGTTGGGAAGTAACCTTATTTTAAATATCTCAAGAACGACAGGTATTATCATTGATTGTTTATCATTAAATTTTCTATAAAAATTTAAATTATCATCATAACTTGTGTATAGTAAAATATTATTTTTTTTTTAATTTTTACTTAAGAAATTAATACATTAAATTATGAACAACTAAAAGAAAAAACAATATTTTTGATTACTATCAAGTTTTTTGGATAAAAAATCTGATGAGATATCAATATCATTTATGTTAAATTTAAAATCGTTTCTTTTCCTGGGGGGGGGGGGGGGTATCAGAGTCCCCACTGTAGATCTGTATTGGCAGGAACATAATATAATACCTGTATAATATACCGTAGTCAGCAGATATAGGAAATATATTATGATATTTACATAATTAAAAATACATATATCGTTTCTGGTTTCAATCACGTTATGATAATAAACAAGAAATAAATTTACGATGAATTAATTAAATATTTAAAAATTAGGCTTCGTTTTATATTAATTTACATATATTAATCATCTCCCTCCCCTCTTCCTAATAGATATTGAACATTTTCTTTAAGTCGTCCAAAAATCAATAAAATTCATCCAAAAACGATGGATAAGAAAATTAAATCTCAGGGTAGGTATTTAATTTAAAATGATAAAATCTGTTTTTGACTACGGTCCCCGGACCCTCGGGGGTCCGCGAAACTTTTGTTGGGGGTCTGTGAAACATATTTGACATAAATTAAAGTGCTTTTATGGTTCTATTTATGTACAAGTGATTATGTACAAATGTATCTAACGACAGAACCTTAACTTAAGTGATGATTTATAATGATTATATTTTTAATAGATTTTTTAAAAGCGATCTACTATATAGTAGAATTATACATTATTCTGTTGGGTAAGTATTGGTCCTCCTTTTTTTCTTGTATTTGAGTTAAATTTCTATGAAAAGTTTAAATTTTAATCATAAAATTTGACTGACAATTTTTGTGTTTTCGATTTGGTTAAAAGTATGTTTATTATATAGAAAATGACGTGAAAAGTTGAAATTTTTAAACCACAGGTCTGTATCTCAAACCGTTCTCGAGTTATAGCCTCTCAAAGTTTTATTTTTTTTCAAAATGTTGGTGAAAAATTGTCGTAACTTTTGAAAGAGTGGTCGGATTTGATTTTTGTCAACGAATTTGAAGTGTGTCAAAATCAGCGTGTCAAAATCTACCTAATGACATGTATATTACTTCAAAATTCGACAAAAAAAATTGGCCAAAAATCGAAATTTTTTCAAGGGGTATACCTTAAAAAAATGTCGATTTTTCACAAAAATTTTTTTGCCTAATTTCAAAGTATTATACATGTCATTATATAGATTTTGGCACGCTGATTTCAAATTCGTTAACAAAAATTAATTCCAACCACCCGTTCAAAAGTTACAGTCATTTTTCTCCAAAATTAAGAGGCTATATCTTGAGAACGGTTAAAGATACAGACCTGCGGTTTGAAAATTTCGACTTTTCGCAACATTTTCTATATAATAAATGTACTTTTAACCAAATCGAAACCACAAAATTTTTGAGTAAATATTTCACGCATCAAACTTCAATTTATCATAAAAATAAGTAAAATAATAACTTAATTTCAAAAAAGTTATAACTAGAATCATAACTAACATACAAACAATAATTTTCACTATTTTTCATTCAAATCACATTTATTTAGATACCTAAATCTACAGGTTCTGACTTATGGGACAGCTGTATAATGTGAATATTATATATTTTAAAATAAATTAAATAAATGTGTTACTGCAAATATACAAAGAAAAATCAAGTTTTTCGGGAGAAAATCCTAAGTTGGCAACTCTGATAACAACGGCGATGTATCTTACACAACAATGGAAATTTTAAATGAACGCTCTTTTTACAGTGTAAATTATAGTTGTTACTTGATTGCCTGTAGATAAGTTCGGGAAGTAGTTAACTATACATAATATACAGTAAAATAGTAAATACAGTTTATTTATGTATAAAAACGATGTTTACATCAATGCAGTGTGTAAGTATTTAGTAATACATATATACCTATTATTATTTATACATCAAGATTTTCCTTTCAACACACTTTAATATCGTAAACTAAATCGAAGTTAAGTGTGCAAACGAACAAAACACTAGTCTCTATCTACTGAGCCATTTAACATGAGATGCCGGCCTGCTTTGCACTACTGCTCCAGCCAGCATCATTAGGGGCAGTGTTCCTATTTAACTTACGTTACACCTGAATGTGGGTCAATCAGACAAAACATCACTTGTGGTAAAAATATATTATTTACTGTACGTCAAGGCTGCATGAAAAACAATTGAATAGGCGGTAAAAAAAAGTGACGACTAAGTTAAAAATAATTCTTTTAAAATGTTTTGTTTCGTTACATGCACAGGTTACATGTAACAATAAATTGTTCAATCAATTAAAATAATTCTATGTAGTTACTCGATTATTTTTACCTATAAACAAATAGTTCGTTGGTATGAGATTTAAATTAATGGCGGTTATTTAAATGTTTTGAATTTTTGAAAGACAACAATTAATTACTGACCTGCTTGCATAAAGCATCGTCAGTGAATCGTCCATTTACTAATCGTGATTAAATTTAGAATTAACGTTGGTTTGAAAACAAAAAATATATTGCTTCCTAATAATCGCGTCTGTCGTAATTATTTTTAGCTTTCAAGTCTTCTATAATTATTTTAGAATAATTGGAAGCAAACGTCATAATATTTACCAGTCAACACATTCAGAACTGACGTGGAAAAAAAATCCCATGTGTTAACCACGCGATACGCACTATTTAAAAAATAAAAACATATCATATTTAATTTCCAGAATACATTAACCATTTTCAACAGAAAAAAATCATTGTAAAACAACCTTGAAATAAGAATAAACAAATTATATAGGAAAACTCAAATGTATCCTTGAATTTCCTTGAAATTTATGAAAAAAGGTGTATGAAAAAATTAGAATTTTTTATATTTTATTATTTATTTAAATCATCTAAATACATCCATTCTTGGAAAAATTAGATACTTGTAAGTTATACAAACACCATGAATACAAATGGGTACAAAATAATCACGACTCCCTCCAGAAGCAGGATGGGTGGCAGGGCAGCAAGTCATCAAGCTTTTTAAAAATAATTTTAATAATTAACCCCAAAAAATGTCTTAGATTTCTTAGGGGAAGAGAACCTGCCAGAAATCTTGGCGTGAAGGCTCGTATCAGTGGCGTAGTTAGGGGGGAGGGGGATTAAGGGGATCATCCCCCCCTCATGAATCTACAAGAATTATAAGATGATTATGATATATGAGTATTTTTTCAATAACAATACATCTAAGTGCAGAATTTAACCAATTTTTGTACTTTGTACTTTATAAAAGATAATTTTCATAATTAAAAATATAATTTTATGAGATTTAATACTGTCATATCGACCCCCCCCCCCCCCAATCGCAAAAAGCTATCTACACCACTGGCCCATATATACATACTGTACACCCCCCCCCCCCCCAACCCAAGTAATTTCAACTCTACTGTTCATAGTTGCAACATACTTTTTGATTGATGTTGGCAAAACTTACAAGTACCGAAAAAAAGAATACAATATTGATATAAATACAAATTGTAAAATAGAGAGACATAAAGAAATTATTAATTAATTACAGTGAATAAATATTACAAAATTTTCTTATAAATTTATTAGTGCGTTTGATCAAGGAAGTCGTACAGACATTATAAATAAACTCAATGTTAAGATATTTAAATGTCTGACCCTGATAATAAAAATGCAAAATTACCAATTATCAAGAAAATCATACCCTGATCTAATTATTGTCGATGTTGGTAATAGGCATGCATTTTCATCGTGACTCACATCTGATGGTGAATTGTTTATAGTTTCCAAACTGATATCTTTGGTATTTAAAATATTTATTGTTTGTTCTAAAATAAACAAATAAAAATTTAGTATTGAAGACGAATTAAATTGAATGAATACCTAATCATATAAAAAACTTTTAAATCTTATAAAGATCAAGAACTAAAAATAGAAGTTGCAATTTTAATTTCTAGAAAATGTTATTTATGTTCGGTCACTAGGTTTCGAGTTCAAGTGTAATATGTATTGTGCTAAATGTACTGTATCTTACACTACATAAATAACTAAATAGGTCAGGTAAAAAAATTTGGATAACATGTAGGAAGCAAGGTTGACTAAATGGCAGAGAAAGTGATTTTAGTCGACTACTCTATTATACATGTTAACTAATTTATCTATTTTTTAATATTATATCACCCGAAGTTATAAATAAAAATTTTCATATACATGTAAAAATATTTCCCAAGGTATTTTTCCAAATTTTCTTTAAAAATATTAACCAAAAATACTAAATTCAATATAATAGTAATTATTTGTAACTTTCAGACAATTTGTCTTATACAAAACTGACAAAAAATTAAAACCTAAACTGTGTAAGTTTACGGACAAACTTAATTAAAGAATAGCGCAAATATTTATATAATATATTATGGAATTAAAAAAAATATATATATTTAATATATATTTGTGTGTTTATTTCATTATTTTAATATATTAAATAAAAGTAGTTCTCGTTGGTACTGGAAAAAAAAGACTATTTAAAGCAAATTAACACACAAAAACCAAAGTTTAAAATCAAACTGCTATATATTCAAGATTATACAATGCATAAATATGTAAGGAATTACTGTAGAATATTTTGTTGTCTAACAAATGTGTCGGTTTGTCTGTCTGTTTGGTACACAAAAAAATTATTTAAATATTATAATAAACTAATCGGAGGAGCTTAAAGACTGTGTTTGTATAACAGTGATCATATTTTTAAAATGTATTTTCTACTTTTATAATTAAGTTAAATAAGAAACATAAAAATCATACCAGCTTCTTTTGAAAAGTCATATTTTTCTTTTACGGTGGCGTTATTAATAAGAGCATTTTCTTTTTGTTTTGTATCAGTCTGTGCTTTCAGAAGAGGGCTGCCAGGTATAGTAGGAGCATCTGAAAATATCCTCAAATCCATTTGAGATTGTGTTTTATAACTAAACGGAGCAGAAAATTCATCTCTAAACATAACTTGATCATCTTGTATTATTTTTTGTGCAAACACTACATTTTCAGATTCTTCGTTCTTTTTTAACTGCTCTAAAGCGTATTTTATATTTACTTCTGGTTTAATTATTGATTCATCTATAATTTGTGATTGCTCTTGGGGTGTTAGCTGATTCCATAATTTTTCATATGCATTTTTAACTTCGTTTATATCCGTGTATATACGTGAAGCAATGGGATTTAAAGTACTAAAATACTGATTTGCAATGTCTGCTATTGTTTCAGACATTTTCGATAATATAAATAGTAAAAATTACTTTTGTTCTTGTACTAACATCTTGACACCTTGTCAAAAGTATACAACATATGCGTTTACGGAAAATTGCTTACATTGGTTATATCCTATATCTATCTCTGTTTATTCAATACATGTAGGTAAGAGGTAAATAAAATAATTATATAATTAAACGTACATTTATTATAATAAAAGATACACTCTAATATTCTACAATTATAAATACTATTTTCCATTTACGATTCTGCTTTGTTGTCATCGGGGATACCTTCTAATCCAATTGTTTCGTATGCACCGCCGCTTAGCCTGGTATCTCTCTGATACATATGCCGATCCCATCTATATAATAAATGTCGGCGATATGGGTTTCCCAAAACTCCATAATTCATCCAATACATAGCAATCCCGGGAAGTGACATAGCCACAGTAACAATCGCGAAACTTGGTATAATTTCAAACCACATTGTTATGACCTTAGATTTTTGTTAATTTAGTACAATTGACAGCTCAAGCTGCTTACGGAAATTTTCCGTATAAAATGTGTACCACTATAATAAAAATAATTTGTATAACAATTTTATAATTATGAATCATAAACTAAGAAAATAAATGAACTTGTCATGATTAAATACAAAATTAATCAAGTTATATAATCAAATTACAATTTTTCATCATTTTTTATTTACTATTTCAGTTAATTCAAAAGAAAATTATCGATTAAAAAATATTAATAGTTATTTTCAATTTTCTATTTTTGGTTTACGTTGGTGCTATTTTTCACTATTTGTTAACTTTACAGTAGATGTGTTTATGTCAAACTCAGCTGTATCATCGTTATATTAACAAACGTACTATGAAGTAAAATAAAGGTATTTTATACCCATATTTAATTCGTGTTTTTTGTCAAGTAAAACCTTTTATGAATGTATGCAACTTTTTAATGTTTTAGTTCTTAATTAAAGAAATGAATTTAAATATAGTCGAATTCAAAAATATCTTTGTTGTGTATTTTATACTATAATTAAAATGTACGCAAGTTTTAATGGAGATTTCCGAAGGCGCCCAGAACAGAATTTATCTGGTGCTAGCAATAAACTTTCTAGACATGAAATAATAGAAAGAGCCCATCAAGAACGTTTAAAGAGAGAGGTATTTGAACATTTTTACAACACATGAAACAAGCGCTAACCAATAAACAATTTTAGGAACAGCGATTAAGATTACGAAGTGCATTGTGTATTCAATCTCACGTTCGTAGTTATTTTGTTCGACAACGCGCCAAACAATTGGAACGTGAAAAATTTGAGATTTTACAAAAAGAATATAAATCGGATTTATATATAAATCCTATATTTTCACGCTTTATATTTTTTTATAATGAAAAAGTTGACTATGATAAACTGGTAAGTACAAAGTCTTAATTTTTACATTCTTTTTCTTATAAAACCAATAAATATATTTAAATGATCTAAATACACGTAAATCACATCGAATAAATAAGTTTGAACGTTATGATTTAATTCACTTTTTAGATATGGTTGGCACAGAAATTATTAAAACTTAGAAATTCTATGTTAGAGTTTGTACAAAATGACTTTGTTTGGAGGCACCGTATATCATTTGTATTGACGTCATGTGTAAATGCTTTAAATATAAAAAAGAACAACGCAATACTATTGAGAATACTCGATGAATATATTAGAATTGAAAATGTTTCGGACGAACGAGCAATTTCTTTATTGAAAATATCTGTACAATTAGTCAAAAGAGGTAAGTTTAAATATTTATTTTATAATTTATAAATGTGACTAATAATTTCTTTCAGATTATTTCAAAAAATTAAGAAAATTTTTGGATGAATCCTCGTCGATTGAATCAAATCCAACTCTCTCTGTGGAAATTGTAAATTTCATCATTCGGCCAATACAAGCATTAACAAAAGCGAATGCAACTCACTATGGAGAATCCATGTTTAAACCTTTCTGTGATAGCTTATTAAGCCAAGAATTTACTGTGCAGATAAAAGAAGTACTCCTTCCACGTCTGGCAAATAATTGGTTTCCATCCTCCCAGTTTTATACGTTTTTTGTAAATAATTATAATAACCTTAACCAATCTGTATATTTATTTTATAGCGTTTTAATATTAACTCCAGGTTAGTATATTAACATGTGTTTAAAATATTTAGGTACATTTATAGAAAAAATTAAAGGTATAGTACATTTATTTCAATTTTTTACAGATTTGAGTAAACTAAACCCAATTATTTTACCACAATATTTTCACACCCTGTCAATACTGTCTAAAAATATATACAAAAAATCAAAATTCGAAATGTTGCGTTCGTTAGAAGATGATATTGATGAAGATGACGATGATGATGATATAGACATGTCGTTTGATACAAGATTTTCGGGAGGCGGTAGTGGAGAAATTTACACATTATCTGAATGTATCTCTTTATTAAACGCTGAAACTTTAGTTCAGGGTATTGTTAATGGTATTGAATCATCAAATGAAGCGTCTTTATTATATTTAACTGAAATATGTTTTAGGTAAAATAGAAATAAGTAGTCATCAAATTATTGTGATTGTAGGATTATTATATTTTAACTACTTCTATATTTTCAGCTTATTGGCAGGTGAAGATTTAGCTGTCCAGAAACATAAGCTCTTATATATGTTAGCATTTCGGCCACAATTTCTTCAAGCTGCATGGAATTTAACAGATCGTAAAAACCTTCTGAATAGTTTATTACGTGGAGCGTATCCGAGCACTTCTCCTCCAAACGCTACAAAAACTTTGACAGTATTCTGTGAGCTATTCAACCTGTTACTGACGACATTACATGATGATGAATTTTGGGAGGCTGATTCAGGTATGTTATTTCAAAGATGTAATCTTAAAAAGTACTGGACCGATTTTGATGAAACCTGCACCGTATTCTTTGAAATCTTAGAATTAATATAGGGTACATTCAGAACAGATGTAAAGTGAATAATTATATTTTATTCAGAAAGATGTAAATTTTATTTATTTCAGTTTTCTGAGCTGGGAGATTTTTTAATTTGATTATTGCAATTACATCCAATTGTTTTTTTTCATTTTTGAATTTCACTTCACCAAATGAATCATAACGAGGTATTTTTTTCTTAAAATTCTCAAGATGTTTCGAATTATCTGTATTAAAAATCTCTTATCTTTTTCTCCGATACCGAGTTGAAAAAAAGTTGCTCCTTTTTTGATTGATATCTTAAGTACCACAAGATTTATGGCTTTCCCATCTACATATTTGTTTTTCTTATTGTCTGGCATATCAATTAGAAAAAAACTAAAATCAGTTAAGATAAAAACAAAAATATATATGCATTATTTTAATATTAAATTTATTTACAGTGGGTGAAATGTCAACCAAAAGCAGCATGCCATTTAGTTTAGCTGAAGTCGTTGAAATAGCTACATATTTAAAACATTTATCAGTCTGTTTGTTAGATTTAACTATAAGTTCTCCGAAAATGACAACTCATTCTTGCAATAATTTCACTGGTATGATATTTAATTTATTTATTTGTTGTTATATTTATTAATCAAACATTATTTTTACAGAACACATGAAATATTGGATTGTATTTTACAAAAGTTGTATTAAACTTATCAACAATTTATACCAAAAGGATTCTAGGCTACAATTTACAAAAGAAAACTTTTGGTCCAAAAATATAAATTTAAATTTCCCTACAGATGCTCATAAAATGGAACTAGTTGCCCAAATATTTAGTAATACAGAAGGTCTGTTAAAAAACATATCTTTAATTATCGGTAAAACAATAATGTAATTGATTGTTTTAGAACGGCCATTGTTAACAGTAAACGAAACTCGTTGGCTAAGGGTGCTACGAGACATACCGTTTTTAGTTTCCCTTGAATCCAGAGTGGCTTTGTTTAGAGCTTTAATCAGTCGTTTACACCGCGCTCATCAAGATCCAGAGAGATCTCTGTTTCTGTTAGGTCCAGCTGTTAGTGTGACTGTACGACGTTCGCATTTGTATGAAGATGCATTTCTTAAGTTGCACGATGCTGATTTAAGGCAGAAGTTACGAGTTCAGTTCATAAATGCTGCTGGTAGGTTTTAATTAAATTTTGATGATAATTTATTATACTCCTTTTTAATCTGTCTATGGAAAGAGAGATATCAAAGAAATACACATTTATAATTACGATTTTATTTGGGTTTTGCTTGTTGGTATAAAGAGTTTATTTATATTTTTATTTTAGGTTTAGAGGAAGCAGGAATTGATGGAGGTGGTATTCTTCGTGAATTTTTATCCGAGCTTTTAACAACGTGTTTTGATCCAAACCGGGGTTATTTTAAATTAAACCGAGCAAATCTCTTGTATCCAAATCCAGCAGTGCATAGAGTCGATCCGGAATTTGCAAAACATTATATATTCATAGGAAAGATGCTTGGAAAGGCGCTTTATGAAAATATACTGGTTGAGTTACCATTAGCAGAATTTTTCCTTACGAAATTAGTTTCAAGGAAATTTGATGTCGATTTTCATTATCTAGCATCACTTGATCAGGTAAAAATAATGGAAATTGGGGTATTTACAAGCTTTTACTTAACTCAAATGCTATGTCCGAGGATGCAAATCTTACAATCGATTTTTAACTAACTTCCCGTCGTACGATTTCCTTCAAATTTTGATTTATGGTGTGTTCTCCATGATAATGCACTTTTTTATCGTTATTATAGCTATTTATTTAATTATAAGGTCTTTTTATGGGGTATTTTTATATTTTAAATTCAGCTTTAAATATATTTTTTACGGTTGTATTTATATTTGTTGTACAAACGTTCTAGGTTGTTTATAAAAATATGTTGTTCCTGAAAAACTACCAAGGGAATTTTCAAGAATTGGGTTTAGATTTTACTGTCGTCAATGAAGAGTTAGGTGAAACGCGTGTCGAAGAACTGAAACCAGGCGGTGCTGGAGTCGCTGTCACTAGCAGTAATCGTATCGAGTATATACACTTATTAGCTGATTATAAAATGAATAAACAGATCCGACAACAATGTTTAGCATTTAAAAAAGGGTTACATAGTGTTTTAGATTTATCCTACCTGCAAATATTCTCAAATAAGGAGTTACAATTAATTATTTCAGGTAATTGTTACATGAAGATGCATTTTTATAAGTTTATAGAAAAATTTTTGTTACAAGTGAATCGATCTTTATATATTCCTTAATAGGTGCAGACTATGAAATTGATGTACAGGACCTCAAACAACATACTAATTATTCAGGAGAACGTACGTCAGATCATCCAGTAATTAAGTCATTTTGGGAGATCTTGGAAAGTTTTACAAATGTTCAAAAACGTCAATTGCTGAAGTTTGTTACAAGCTGTAGCAGACCTCCTTTACTTGGTTTTAAGGTATGAAAATATTAATGTTGAAAGAACACATGGAATTTATATTTACATTTTTCAGGAATTACAACCATCGTTTTGTATACAGTTGTCGGATGCAGCTGATAGATTACCGAGCGCAAGTACGTGTATGAACTTATTGAAAATTCCTGCGATAAGTGATCCGGATATTTTAAAAGAAAGATTATTATACGCAATCAGTCAAGGAGCTGGTTTTGAACTCAGTTAAATATTTTAATATCTAATACATATTATATAAACAAGAAACTAGTTTATTTGATTTTGTTATTGATTGAAATATGTGAATTTATAATTTTATTTTGCAAAACGTTTTGGAACTACATTTATATGTCTATTTATATTATGTATAATAATTTTATAATTACATTATTTTTCATAAATAAAGAGTTGGTGTGGAGAATTATGTTTTAAAATTTGTTATTATACATATTTTATGTATTTATTATATTGCAGTTGATAGAATATTTTTTAAAACATTGAATTTCTGAAAAATCACAGTCCATATTTTTGAAAAAAATATAATAAAAGTTACTGTAGAAGTAATTATTTTATATTAATTAATTAAATTATGCACTATGTACTATTAAATTAGCTATATTTTTCTTCGAAAAATTCGCTAAAACGTGTGGGACATAGACATAGGAATATATTCCTATGTCCATGGTGTGGGATCTGTACCAGTGTGAAATCTGAAGCATAATGAACCAATCACAACATGTATTTGTCAAAATTTTGACATTTTATAGTTTTGACAGTTGAAGCAGAGGTTAAAAAATTTGTAAAATGGAATTAAATGATATATATTTTGATAAAACTGAATATGTTGAAACGGTAAAATATTTTAAATTTTATATGTACGTATTGTATATAATTTAATTTATTAATTTATAGGCATCAGGAAATAAAGTTAGTCGTCAAACTGTATTATGCGGTTCACAAAATATTGTTTTAAATGGAAAAGTAATTGTTCAGTCGGATGCTATTATAAGAGGAGATTTAGCTAATGTACGTGTAGGACGTTTTTGTATTATTAGTAAAAATGCTGTCATTCGACCACCGTTTAAAAAATTCAGTAAAGGGTAAATTTATAACACAAATAGTGAATACATGATGTACATAAATAAATATTTATTTTAGAGTTGCATTTTTCCCATTACAAATTGGAGAACATGTTTATATTGGTGAGAATTCTGTGATAAATGCTGCCAGTATTGGTTCATATTGTTATATTGGAAAAAATGTCATTATTGTAAGTTTTAAATTATGCATCAAATCAAATTACTTTTTTATTATTATTTTGGTTTTATCAGGGGCGAAAATCAGTTTTGAAAGAATGTTGTGTTATTGAAGACAATACGATACTTCCTCCGGAAACGGTAGTTCCTTCTTATATGCGATTTGGTGGTTCGCCTGGGAAATGTATTGGAGAACTTTCAGAATGTACTCAAGATTCAATGATAGAATACACAAAAAATTATTACAATCATTTTATTCCTGCTAGAACTGCTGCACAGGTAAATATTTCATATGGATATTAAATTAAAAAAAAAAACATAATTTATTATATTTTTTCAGCTTCAAATGATATATTAAATTAATTTCAAGAAAATACATCTATTATTTATGCTCATATTATGTATTAAATATTGTTTAATAAGTTAACATTCTATTGTATTTATACTTTTTATAAAAATATATTTATTTGCATTTTAAATGTCGGCTCATTCAATTTTATAAATCCTGCCTACATACCATACATCCAAACTCATAATAACCCAGAAATAAACACACTTTAAATTATACAAACTTTACTATAAAAAAAATAATCTGTCAAGGTTGAAATTATATCCATTGACATATCCGCATATTAAGTGAGGTTATAGTCTAAATATATGTTTTTTATGTATTTGGTGATTATATCTCCAATAATTATTTTTATTGAATATACATTAATATGGCTGAAAAAGGTGCATATATAACTGCCAATTTGCAGGATAGACCATCATTATTTGAATTAATAGCCCAGGAATCATTTGCTTCCATTCTTCAGCCTGCGTTACAAAGAGTTATAGAGGTACTTTAACTCTATATTTAATAATTACGAACGAATTGAATACATTAATTTTGTTTTAGTATATTTCAGTTAAAAATCCTGAACGTTTAGGCTGGCTTTACAGTTGGTACGATGAAATATTTTTAGGGTTAAATACAATATTACAATATCATTACATTAGATATTATGGTAAGCTTTAAACTGTATTTTTCAAAATGTAAAACTTACACATTTTATAATATTTTAGATGCATCTTTCTCTGAAACATTTTATGGCTTATACAGAAAATCTGTTTTATCAACAAATTTATCTTCGCTCGACAAATACATTTCATTATCATGTCTAACGCTATTACCGTATTTACAAAAAAAGTTAGAGGAATATGCATTCAAATGCAAACTTCAATTGATTGATGGAGCATTAGAAAATAAAGTAATTAATATATATCTATCATAGATATGTCTGTTATTAAAAATAAATAATTAATTTTCAGACTTTGACTAATAGATGTAAAAAATACTTTGTATCTACATATGGTTCTTTTAATTTCATATGGAATTGTTTACGTTTAGTTCAGTATCTAAAATATATGTCTGGCCGTTCTCAGTATTATTCTCCATTAATGTTTTTAATTTCCACAACTCTACAACATACAAAAGAAACAACCAATCAGTTTTCTTTTTTAAATTTCTGGTCGAGGATATGGAAAAAAGAGTATGTGAATTTTTAATAACACGGACATTTTTTTTTAATACATCAAGAATAAAATTTATTATAGGTTCCCAGATTTATCTTATAGAATATTTGGACAAACTTTGATACGGGCAATGGAACTTGCTGCTTTTTTCATTCAGTTTTTGCAATGGTGGAATGCCGAATATAGTCATATGAATTTAACATCTTTACCTGCTCCTTCAGCTCCGAATGTAAGATTTTACTGTCTGTAATAAACGATTTAAAAATACTATTATCATTAACGATATTTCTAGAGTGACACAAGAAGCAGTCACTATCGAGGTGTTTGTCCAATTTGTTTACAATCGTGGGTCATACCAACCGTTCTTCCTGTATCAGGGTAAGTGAAATATCAGCCATACAAAACATTAAATATTCTGAAAAATAAACAGGAGTTTTACTGATTGTAACAATTGAATTTAAAGATAAATATAAATATTTTATTTCAGATATGTTTTTTGTTACCGTTGTATTATAAAACATCTTCGAAATTCATCATATTGTCCGGTTACAAACTATCCTGCATCTACAGAAGAACTTGTGAGATTGTACGATCAATAAATATATTAAAATTTACTATAAAAACAGATGTGTATATATATATCTATAGTTTTATACATATTTATATTTTGTGTATTATAATATAAATAATTAAATATTTAGTTTATTAAATTTACAATTTTTTTTAGTTTCCAATTTATGTATAAAGTTTTTAATTTCACAGATCTCTTTTTTAATTGATAATTTTGCCCGCATGTATCTAAAAAATGGTTCGTTCTTGTGTGACTTTGTGTAATTGTTAAAAATAAAACAAAAAATTCTCTAACTTTACTCAATATTCTCTGAATGCAGAAATACTTAGCTATGGTGCTAACTTTATAAATAACTGATGACAAGTTAACTTTACTAATTACTTAGGTACATTTTGTTATTTATTAGATATTTGAATTTATTGATGCTTGAAACAAAAATATTTTTTACAAAAACAGGAAGTGTTTTTTATCTTTTATCATAACAGATAATGTTTCCAAAATCTCAAATACAGGCACGGCTCTAAAAAAATATAGAAAATAAAATACAATATTGTTTTCTATTTTAATTCTAAGTAAACATAATATTTCTTAGGGCCCCTGTGAATAAATAATTATGTATATTGTTTAAATAACTGTTTTGGCTATCAAGCACTAAACACAAGGATAATGTGTTGTAATCTTCAATATATCTTTATTTATAATGTTTTAATTACTACTGAAATAAGTAAACTATATATTCTAAATTCTAATAATATATATTATGGTACAATTAGCGGTGAGCTATGAAACTTTTAACAAAGAGCTCGTTCATAGTTAAATAAAATACAAATGTTATATGTTATACGGATTATTTATGGTTACCAAGAAACACAAGGGGCTTATAAATTATAGAAAAATTAAACAAAGTAGGGCTCATGCAAGCCTCCTGCAGATCACCACTGGGTACAACTAAGTACATTTTATTTTACTTTAACTTTTGCTATGGTTGATTTAATAGAAAAACACAATAAAATTTGTATCTATTTTAAAATAAAAACATCTTACCAAAACTATTATAAATTGTAAGGAATTTCTAAATTGGAAGATAAATGTATTGTAGAAAATGGGGCCTCTAATTCTGAACAGCGCTACTGACTCTTTTTCTATAAATCATATCAAACCATACCTGTATTTTGATGTGTATAAGATAATATCAAATATTATCTATTGTGGTGAAGATCTTCCTGTTTTTTCTGAAATATTTCATATAAAAATGGAATACGAAGTGTATATTTTATAGTAAGTGCTTCGATCTTACACATAACAGCTAGGTAAGTAGTTTAGAGTTATTGTTATATATGTGATGTATTATTCTTTAATCATTTAGAAGTATTTTATATACAATAGTACCTATACATACTGTACTCTGATACCAAAATTAAACAAGAAACCATTTGATTATATCATGATCTAATTTATATCATGATCTAATTTATATCATGATCTAATTTATATCATGATCTAATTTAATCTGCATAGATCTACAATTTATCTTAGACATCTTTCAAAATAGCCAAGCTAAAAGAAACAATTGTTTCTTAAATCTAAGTAGATCTACGTAGATCTTAGAAACAAAGATGGTCAAATAAAATTTTAGATCTGCGTAGATCAAATTAGATTTGCATAGACTCATTTTTTCATAACGTCTATGGTAATCAATGTAGATCAAATTTAATTTCTTATTGGAAGTTTACTAAATAATTTAAAAAAATAATATTTATATTTTTTGATTTTAGATATTTCAACATATCTTACAATGGCCAATAGAAAAAATCTTCTTCTCCTCTTTGATAGACCAACAGAACCTGTTTTTGTTGCAAAAGGGGAGAATAAAACTGTTTTTGAAGTTCCTGAAAGATTTTTGGTAACTATTATAATAAACATTTAATAATAAGATATCCTTTTCCTGATTATACTTTTTATTTTTAGACTGATCGCTACAAACCTATAGGAGTTGAACTTTTCAATCGGTTTGGAGAAGATGCTTCTGAAAGAGTTCCAGTACGCGCAATTACATTACCGAATTTTAATTTTGCATACGAACTAGGACGCCGTGAACCTTTCAGTTTATTTATCAACGCTCATCGTAAATTAGCTGGCCGTCTTATTGATGTCTTTATGGGTAACAAATTTTCCCAATGGCAACATTTTTCAGAATGATAAATGATATCACAGATATCATTTTTATAAGAAAATTTTGAGAATTTTGCCATGTATAACCTGTAACAAAATTTATATGGTAATTATTTTATTAGGAATGCGTAACATCGATGAATTGCAATCAGCAGCTGTGTTTTGCCGTGATAGAATCAATCCATTCTTGTTCAATTACGCACTCAGCGTTGCAATACTTCATCGTCCAGATACACAGGGTCTTGATTTACCTACATTAGCAGAATCATTCCCTGAAAAATTTATTGACAGTGCAGTTTTTTCAAAAGCTCGTGAAGAAGCTGCAATTGTTCAAGAAGGGCAGAGGGTAATTATTTAATTAGCTTTGATAAAATGGCAAATTATTAAAATTTCTTTTTTTAGAATCCAATTGAAATTCCCCGTGATTACACCGCAAGTGATTTAGAACCTGAACACAGAGTTGCATATTTCCGTGAAGATTTGGGCATTAACTTACATCATTGGCATTGGCATTTAGTTTATCCATTTGAAGCTGCAAGAGAAATCGTTGCCAAAGATAGGCGAGGGGAACTGTTTTATTATATGCACCAACAGATTATGGCAAGGTCAGTTAATGAATTTAAGTTTTGTTATTTAGGGACTAACCTTAATTCAATTCCTTTTTAGGTATAACGGTGAAAGGCTGTGTAATCAGTTAGCTCGTGTCAAACGTTTCTCTGACTGGAAAGCTCCTATTGAAGAAGGATATTTTCCTAAGCTTGACAGTTTGGTTGCTAGTCGCTCTTGGCCAGCTCGTGTGGGTAATTCTACCATTACGGATGTTAATCGTTCAGTCGATCAAATCAGTCAAGCTGTTGATGATTTAATTCGTTGGAGAGATAGAATTTTGGAGGCGATCCATTCAGGTTTTGTCAGAAATGTAATATTAATTAAATTTTAATTTACTAAAAATTATTACACCATTAGGGTTCTGTAAAATCTTTATTAATCTCATTTTGTCATCTGTCGGTTGTCAAATTGTAGATCTCATTTTTTTTCTAACTCAAAAATGGTACCTGAAAGGTACTCCAAACAGTACTTAGTAGATACCTATAAAACTAATGACATGTATCGATGTACGTCATGATAAATTTTGTTTATTATATTTAATAGGAACGCGGGGAAAATATTGAATTAACTGAAATGGGTGGAATTGATATTCTTGGTGATATTTTTGAATCAAGTATTCTTTCTGTGAACCGCAACTTGTATGGTGATTTACATAACATGGGCCATGTATTTATTGCCTACTGCCATGATCCTGACCACCGACATCTTGAATCATTTGGCGTAATTGGAGATTCTGCTACGGCCATGCGTGACCCTGCTTTCTACCGTTGGCATGCATTTGTCGATGACATATTCCAGACTTATAAATCTACAATTCCTCGATACTCTGTCAACCAAGTAAGTACTATTAACATTAAAATTATTGTTAGCAGTTTAAAATAATAATATTATATTTAGTTGGAATATCAAGGAATCACTATCCCAAGTGTTCAAATTACTTCTGAAGGTGGATCACCTAATATGTTAAATACTTTCTGGCAACAAAGTGATGTAGATTTATCTAGAGGAATGGACTTCTCACCAAGAGGAGCTGTAATGGCTAGATTTACTCATTTACAACATACTCCATTTACTTACAAGTATTTATTATTATCCTAATGATATGATGGTGATATATTTATTATAAATGATCTATTTTAGTATTCAAGTGAACAATACAACAAATGCTACTGCAATGGGAACATGCCGTATCTTCATTGCACCTAAATTTGATGAAAGGGGCTTGCCAATGCTGTTCCGTGATCAGAAACTTCTCTTTATTGAACTAGACAAGTTTACAGTGACATGTAAGTAGAAAATAAGATATATAAAATATTTAATTACCTGATCAATTATTTTTGAAGTGAACCCTGGAAATAACAATATTACCCAACGTTCTGATCAATCTTCTGTGACAATTCCATTTGAACGAACATTCCGTAACTTGGATTTAAATCGCCCGGTTGGTGGAGATGAACTAGAAGTATTTAACTTCTGTGGTTGTGGTTGGCCTCAACATATGCTTATACCAAAAGGAAATGCTGAAGGTTTCCCTTGTGAATTATTTGTTATGATTTCTAACTACGCTGATGATGTCGTAAGTACAATATATAGAAGTTTGTGAATTTGAAATGACAATTTTAGTTAAAAACATCAATAACTCAAAAGCTGTGGGTCTAATCTTTTTAATTTTTTAGAGCACCCTATATAGGCCTGTGAGTTTTTTAAATGTTAATGGATTTTTTTTTAATTAATCTTGAAGTAAAGATTTCAAGATTTTATTTTATTTTTGAAAAATTTAACTATAATAATTTTTACCAAAGTTATTTTACAATTTTATAAAAATAAAATGATACATTTTATATGTTATGCTTCTAGATACAACAAGATATAAACTCTCCGTGCAATGATGCTGCCAGCTACTGTGGTATCAAAGATCGTCTCTACCCTGATCGCCGATCAATGGGCTATCCGTTTGACCGCATGCCTCGTGATGGTGTGGATACACTGCAACAATTTATAACACCTAATATGAATGTGCAAGATGTAACCATTCAGTTTACTGACCGAACAGTAATCCGAGATAGTCAATAAAAATAATTTTTCATTTATTTCTTTCAGTTATTATGTTCTTTTAGAATACTGTATTGATAATTCAATAAATAATACATAAAATATTCATAATTTATTTATTCATATACCTACTGCTAATTTTAAAATTATTTAATGTAAAGGAGATAAAGGAAAAGAGAAATAAAATAAGTAATATTTTTATTATTTTTATTTGCAAGATAATATATGATTACAATATAATAAAATAATATAGTTTATATAGGTTAACAGATAATGGAAATATTTACTTTTTGTCAATGTTTAGTCAAAAAAATTTTTTTTTAAAGTCAAGAAACAAAAATATTGAAAATAATATAATTCTTGAAAATTAAGAATTCACATGTTTGCAACAGAAAACATGTAAATAGTTAAAAAAATAAACAGAGACAAAAAATATTTTTTTTATAAATTGAATTTAGAATGTCATCTTCTGTCCTCTGATGATAGTGCGATTGTTGAATCGTATAACAACATCCTGGACCCGCATGTTAGGTGTAATGAATTGGGCCAATGTCTCCACTCCGGTACGTGGATAACGATCAAATGGATATCCCATGGAACGTCTGTCAGGGTAACGCCTATCCTTGATTCCGCAGAAACTTGCAGCATCAGTACATCTGCCTTCAAGGTTTTGTTCAATCTGAAAAGACAAAAAATTGTTTTAAAAGAAATAAACTATACATTTTAATTACCAGTTTAAAAAAACGAATACTTACAAAGTCATCAGCGTAGTTAGATATCATTACAAATAACTGACATTGCATTCCTTCAAATGTTCCTTTTGGAATCAACATGTGATGTGGCCATCCGCATCCGCAGTAATTGAATTGCTCCAGTTGATCCCCTCCTGTAGGTCTATTAGTTTGTAAATCACGGAATGTACGTTCAAATGGTATAGTCAGACTTGTGTCTACTGATCGACGAGTTACTGTGTTATTTCCAGGATTCACTGAAAATATAAAAATGGAGTAGTAAAAAGTATTAAGACAAAAACCAAGAAGTAAAAGTAACTTACATCTCACAGTGAACTTGTCAAGTTCAATAAAAAGATTCTTCTGATCACGGAACAACATTGGAAGGCCTCTTTCATCAAATTTCGGTCCAAGGTAAATACGGCACGTTCCCATCATTTGAGCATTTGTAGAATTATTTACAACAATATTGTATGTGAAAGGTTGATGTTGTAAATGGGTAAAACGAACGAAGACATTTCCTCGTTCTTGGAAATCCATTCCTCTTTGTAAATTTACATCACTCTTTTGCCAGAATGTTTGTAGTTGATTTGGAACTCTTACACCGTCGACACGAACTTCAGCACTTTGTACAGTCACTCCTGGATAGTTAAGCTACAAAATCAGTATATTAATGTATTATATATTTTTGTTACTGTATTTTAGTCATATTTATACATACTTGAGCAACAGTATAACGTGGTATTGTGGCTTTGAAAGCATGGAACATGTCATCAACATAAGAATGCAAGGCATAAAAAGCTGGATCACGCATGGCAGTTGATGAATCTCCAACAGGACTAAAAGATTCCAGATGACGATGGTCAGGATCATGAATGAAAGACAAAAGCATGTGTCCCATGTTATGAAAATTCCCGTACAATGCAGCGTTCGGTGTAAGTGAGCTTGCTTCAATAATATCACCGAGAATATCAATACCTCCCATTTCTGTAAGTGCGACAGTTTCTCCGCGATCCTGTCAAATATTTGTTTTTATAAATACAACTGTTTAGTTTTAATTCAAATGTGTGTGTTAACTTACAGTCCGTATAGAACCAGAGTGAATAGCATCAAAAATCCTATCTCTCCAACGGTTCATATCATCAATATCAACTCTAATTTGATCGAGTTCTCGGTTTAAATCTCTCATTACTGAATGCGCAGGACGAGAGGGATATGAACGACTAGAAACCATACTGTCAAGTTTGGAAAAATATCCTTCTGGGACAGGTGCTCGCCAATCCATTAATCTTCTGACACGTTGTAACCCGTTGCTGAAGCGCTCCAAGTTGTATCTTTAAAATTATGTTAGAAATAATAAATAAACTGTTATTACAAATATACACAACTTTAGCTTTTACCTGGCCATAATTTGTTGATGCATATAAAAGAACAATTCCCCACGTCGATCTTTAGCTACAATCGCTCTTGGTCCAGCATTTGGATAAATTAAATGCCAATGCCAATGATGCAAATTCACCCCCAAATCTTCTCTGAAATATGCTAGACGATGTTCAACTTCTAAATCACTAGCAGTAAAATCTATAGGTAATTCTAATGGTACCTACATATAAAAAAGAAAACAATATTGTTGATTTCTATTATTTAAATAAATACAAATAAAACTCACCCTGTCCTCTTCCGGTACTACAGCAATTTCTTCTCTTGCACGAGCAAAAACTTCACCGTCAACAAATTTCTCAGGAAACGTTTCCGCCAAAGTTGGTAATTCGAGCCCTTCTGTATCAGGTCTGTGTAAAATGGCAACACTCAAAGCATAGTTGAATAAGAATGGATTGATTCTATCACGGCAGTATGCAGATATTGATTGCAAGTCATCAAGACTTCTCATACCTGATGAAACAGTAAACTGTTAATACACAGACAGCAAAATATAGTATATTTTTTGTGTGAAATATACATGAAAATAAAAATTAAATAATTTAATTAGTATTTTAAGGTAATAATACCCATGAAAACTTCAATTAAACGTCCAGCGATTCTGCTGTGGCGTGGCATGAAAAGAGTGAATTGTTCTCTACGATCTAATTCATAAGCAAAACTTATGTCTGGTAGAGTAATTGGTTTGACTTGAATATGTTCGGCCCCATCTCCAAAACGGTTTGATAATTTTACACCAAGATCCCTGTATCTATCAGACTAAAAAACAATTATCAACAATACAGTATTTTGATAATATATTTATATAGTTTTAAAAACATACCAAATAATTTTCTGGAACATCAAATACTGCTTTTTTTTCTCCTTTACCAATAAAAATTGGTTCTGTTGGACGTTCCAACAGAAGAAGTAGATTATTTTTGTTTGCCATTTCTATAAAAAAATATTTTATTCAAATACAGAAGCTAAAATATCAATAAAACGAAAAAAAAATTATAATTGAAATAGAAATAAAATCATGATTAAATAGAATAAAATTAAAACTTACCGATGTAACAATTCTGCACAACTGAAAATATAATTTTTTATACCAAACCTTTTATAATAAAAGGTGATGTCAGGTGATATTTACAAATAGGTATTAAAAGGAAATACATTTTACCACAAATTAGTTATCTGACCAAAAAGGAAACGGTAACTATTCTTTTATAAATCAGGAAGTAATAATTTTTTTAAAACAATCAAAAAGATTAATAGGTATTTAATGTATTATTCTTAACATGAGCAATATTTATTGATATATATTATTGGTTTAAATTAATGATTGATTTTTTAAATTTTTCAGTATAACCATCCAATCATTGTTATGTGTAAATTTCATAGTTTACATATTCTTAAAAAATACAGTATGTATATGTAAATTCTGTAGCCCTCGGTAAAGATGATTTACCTTCACCCCCCTATAATAAAGTAAAAAATAATATTAGGCGTTTATATTAAAGGTAACTTTTGTCTCATTTTACCGAATCTCTATCTCTTATAATTTCCGAGATCCCCATGGTGTCCCCTGGTATTTAGACACCCTGAGCCCTGAGTGTATAATATGGATTAGTCTGGCTTGTTTAATAATATTAATAACTTAATATTATATCTCGGCTTCTGGGTCTGTCATGTCGGTCTGATCATTCTTTTATAAATACCATATATTATATAAAAATCAAGGATAAAATAGTTGTAATAATAATGGAAATATATCTCATATTTTAACAGTCTATTTATATCTTATAAAATATTTTTATTTCCTAGAAAAAGAATGCAAATTTAAATAATTTTTTGTAATAATAGATATTTTTAAATGTATAATTATATAATATGTATAATTAAATAATATCCTCTTGTAAGCATAATATATTATAACCTATTTATAAAACCACAACTATTTTAATATTTAAAAACAATATAAATTAACCATATCCTTTCTTGAATTATTGTGGTCAAATAATAAAGGAAATAAATGTATTTTGTAGGTAAATAAATGACTATTATTAATAATTAATTGATAACACAAGGTGAAATCACATGAAAACAAAATGTAAATAAAAATAAATATTTGGTTTTATTAATTAATACTCCTATTTAAGAATAGAAGTTGTTTTTTTTCCAGCTTTAATATGATCCTTAATAAAGTTTGATTATTTATTAATTAAATTATTAGATATTGAATAAAAAATTTATCAAAACCCACACGTGGGTGTTGCCGTGCAGCCCACTTGGACACAACTCAAAAAATACCAAATCAGTCCCGAGTCCTACGAGGTACATGAAGCCATATATGAAAAAATTTGTATGAAAAACAGACGGATGGAGGGTCATGACTGAAAAAATTCTTAAAATGGGCTAAACTAGAGCCACAGTTTTAGTGAAAACTTAAGGTGGTTTTCGTGGGTTGCGTTAAAAATACACAATCTGAACGAGAAAATAAAACAAAATTATTAAACATCTATTTTTATTTATGCATTAATGTATAGAATACAGTCCGATTTTATTTTCATAAATTTTTTACAAACCACAAGTACATGGAAGAGAATTTCTTCAGATTATAATGTAAAATGTTGGACACAATGAGTTTTTGACCAATATTTAATAACAACTAAAATATAAAAATTAAGAAACAAAAATTAATAAAGACAATAAAAATAATAAAATGAAATAATCCAGACAGCAAAAATTTCAGTATTTCTGAAAGGTTTTGCTGTCCACGAATATAATTTTTAATAAAAAATAAGAACTTAACATATTTCAACCATTAAAAAGCATAAAGTATAAATTGTTAAAAGAAAGCTTGGATAAAAAAATGAATTATTTTAGAACGTCATCTTTTCTCCTCTGATAATAGTGCGATTATTGAATCGTATAATGATATCCTGGACACGCATGTTAGGTGTAACGAATTGAGCCAATGTATCTACTCCGGTACGAGGCATACGATCAAATGGATATCCCATGGAACGTTTTTCAGGATAAAGCCTATCCTTGATTCCACAGAAACTTGCAGCATCAGTACATCTGCCTTCAAGGTTTTGTTCAATCTGAAAAGACAAAAAATTGTTTTAAAAGAAATAAACTATACATTTTAAATACCAGTTTAAAAAAACGAATACTTACAAAGTCATCAGCGTAGTTAGATATCATTACAAATAACTGACATTGCATTCCTTGAAATGTTCCTTTTGGAATCAACATGTGTTGTGGCCATCCACATCCGCAGTAATTGAATTGCTCCAGTTGATCCCCTCCTGTAGGTCTATTAATTTGTAAATCACGGAATGTACGTTCAAATGGTATAGTCAGACTAGAGTCTACTGATCGACGAGTTACTGTGTTATTCCCAGGATTTACTGAAAACACAAAAATGGAGTAGTAAAAAGTATTAAGACAAAAACAAAGAAGTAAAAGTTACTTACATCTCACAGTGAACTTATCAAGTTCAATAAAAAGATTCTTCTGATCACGGAACAACATTGGAAGGCCTCTTTCGTCAAATTTCGGTCCAAGGTAAATACGGCATGTCCCCATTATTTGAGCATTTGTAGAATTATTTACAACAATATTGTATGTGAAAGGTTGATGTTGCAAATGGGTAAAACGGACAAAGACATCTCCTCGTTCTACAAAATCCATTCCTCTTTGTAAATTTACATCACTCTTTTGCCAGAATGTTTGTAGTTGATTTGGAACTCTTACACCGTCCACACGTACTTCAACACTTTGTACAGTCACTCCTGGATAGTTGAGCTACAAAATCAGTATATTATATTATAGATTATTGTATTTTAGTCATGTTTATACATACTTGTGCAACAGTATAACGTGGTATTGTGGCTTTGAAAGCATGGAACATGTCATCAATGTAAGCATGAAAAGGATAAAAAACTGGATCACGCATAGAAGTTGATGGATCTCCAATAGGTGTAAAAGATTCAAGATGACGATGGTCAGGATCATGAGTATAAGACAAAAGCGTATGTCCCATGTTATGGAAATCTCCATACAATTGGGCGTTCGGTGTAAGTATATTTGATTCTATTATATTACCAAGAATATCAATACCTTCCATTTCAGTGAGCGCTACGGTTTGTCCACGATCCTGCCGAATATTTATTATTATAAAAAAACTGCCAAAAATTAATTCAGATGTGTGTGTTAACTTACAGTCCGTATTGAACCGGAGTGAATAGCATCAAAAATCCTATCTCTCCAACGATTCATGTCATCAATACTGACTCTAATTTGATCAAGTTCTCGGTTTATATCTCTCATTACTGAATGCGCAGGCCGACCAGGATATGAGTTACTAGAAATCAAACTGTCAAGTTTAGAAAAATATCCTTCTGGAATAGGTGCTCGCCAATCTGTCAGTCTCCTGACACGTTGTAACCCGTTGCTAAAGCGTTCCAAGTTATATCTAAAATAATATTAAAAATTTTATTTTGTTATTGTAAATACACATAACTTTAGCTTTTACCTGGCCATAATTTGTTGATGCATATAAAAGAACAATTCCCCACGTCGATCTTTAGCTACAATCGCTCTTGGTCCAGTGATTGGATAAATTAAATGCCAATGCCAGTGGTGCAAATTGATTCCCAAATCTTCTCTGAAATATGCTACACGATGTTCAACATCTAAATCACTAGCAGTAAAATCTATAGGTAATTCTAGCGGTACCTACATATAAAAAAGTAAACAATTTTGTTGATTTCTAGTATTTAAATAAATACAAATAAAACTCACCCTGTCCTCTTCTGGTACTACAGCAATTTCTTCTCTTGCACGAGCAAAAACTTCACCGTCAACAAATTTCTCAGGAAATGTTTCAGCCAAAGTTGGTAATTCGAGCCCTTCTGTATCAGGTCTGTGTAAAATGGCAACACTTAAAGCATAATTGAATAAGAACGGATTGATTCTATCACGGCAGTACGCAGATATTGACTGCAGGTCATCAAGACTTCTCATACCTGATGAAACAGTAAACTGTTAATATGCAGACAGGAAAATCTTTCAGAATGGTATAATAAAGAGGTATGTTTTTTTTATCACTCTGTAGTTTTATTGCTATTTTTTGTGACTTAAAGTTAGTAAAAATGAATTATGAGATTTATTTAAATACCCATAAAAACTTCAATTAATCGTCCAGCAATCCTGCTGTGGTTTGGTATGAACTGACTAAAGCGTTCTTTACGACCTAATTCATAAGCAAAACTTATGTCTGGTAAAGAAATTGGTTTGACTTGAATATGTTTGGCTCCATCTCCAAATCGGTTTGATAATTTTACTCCAAGATCCCTGTATCTATCAGACTAAAAAACAATCAACAACATTTTGATAATATTTATATAAAATTTTTAATAACATACCAAATAATTTTCTGGAACATCGAATATTGTTTTTTTGTCTCCTTTACCAATAAAAATTGGTTCCGTTGGACGTTCCAACAAAAGAAGTAAATTACTTTTGTTTGCCATTTCTTTAAAAATTGATTCAAATAAAATATATTAAGTTTACAAATTAATTAAATTTGCTACAATAAATTTAAAACTTACCGTTGCAATACTTGCATCAACTGAAAATATTTTTGTTTGTATCAAACCTTTTATAAAAAAAGGTGGAGTTCAGTGATATTTACAAACGGGTGAAGGAAATGCATTTTTTTACAAATTATCTGACCATAAAGGAAATCAGAAAAATAAAATATATCAGGAAATACGTAATCTAAGAAAATGCATTTAATATCAGTTGATCTTTTAACGTTAACAGTGATCATAAAGTTTCTTAAAAAAATAACTGGAATTTTTTTTTAGATCTAAATGGATCTAATTATTTAGTTACAGTCAAAAAAATTACATCTGTAAATTTTTTTGTAATCGACAATCGAATTATTGAAAAATTGAATGTACTATATTTAGTTAGCGCTGAAGCCATGTAACGTTTCGACATTTCTAAATCTACTGAATAATATATTTTTAATTAATATTTTTGAAACGGGACAAAGGAAAATTTTAGAAAATTTTCCACGGAATCTCATTAGAAAAATGCCCTGTATAAATTTAAGGTAACTGACTCTAACAACATCCTCGTGTAAATATTTTTTTATAAAACCACAAATGAAACAACTTACTGACCATATCCTTTTGAACCGTTGTGGTGAAGATTATGGAAATAAATGCATTTTATCAATAATTCATTGATCAAGGTATAAACAATAAGTACACATTTTATATTTTTAGTACGTTTATTGAATCTTCTAAATTTTTACAATGCTATTTTATTTTGATACAAAAAATTAATATAACATGGCGCACACAGATTAAAAAAACACATATATAAGAAAATTATCTAGATAATAAACCTAAAGTAACATTTATTAAAATAAAGGAACACACATCCCCCTTTTTACACACATATTATAAGTCAATCAGATTAACCCTTAGATAACTAAAAAATACTGTCATCTAAGGGTTAAGAAATGGTTAATTTCAAGAGAATTACTTACCTTTAAAAACATATGTACAATAAATATTATCAATATTTAAAATAAATGCATTTTCTTACTTGTTTTAAAAAAAGGCATATTTTAAATACATTTTTTTATATTTGCCGAATTAAAAACATATTCTAAAGAAACAAAAAAAAAAAGAAAGGTAAAACTATGTAAAATACAATAAAGAGAAAATCTATTCCTTTAAGAAATGTTTAATTATTTTTAAAATTACAAACACCATAGAAAAATAATATTAAATGTTAGTATTAGAAAATTAAAAAAACAATATTAATGTACAAGCGTTTGTGAAAATATAGATGCATTGATTTCAATAAGAACTGTTAAAACTTTAGAATATGTACAATGCTTTTACCCAAACAACTTGTACAAAACAATAAAGTACCCACATTATTCTCTTTAAACATGCGGAGGAAAGAGATAAAGATAAATTACATGCACTAACGAAAAAAAGAAAAAAAAAAAAACAAATAATAATGAAATCATACCACGATCCTGAAATCCTGTAAACATCAATACAAATCCTACACATTTTCCATCGTTGTTTTACAATCCCGTCTCAATCAAAATCCACAACATGTCCTTTTAGTTATAAAAGCTAAATGTCCCGTCCCACGGAGTCCTAAATGTTCTCATAGTCCAAATAAACACTTAAATCCACTTGAGGATCTATAAAAAGGTACGCTTTTTGTATATTTCGAGAAACACTGCTCCCGTATCAACGGCTGTCCAAATAACGGAGAGTTAAAACATTTACACGTATTCCGCTAGGTTATTTCAAAAACAACATTTAATGGATTTTTTAATTTCTTTTAAATAAGAATCTGCATTCAAACAAAAATTTTAACACATTTAATTTAAGATTATAAATTAGTAACATATTTTTTCACAAGTTAATTTTTTTTAGTGTACCAAAATGTTATTTTATCTAAAATATACAGAAGACTGACAAAAACAGATTCTTATTTCAATTTAGAAATAGAAATACATATGTATGAACATATAATATAAAATCATTGACAGAAAAATGTACGCACTATTTTGTTCATTTAAAAACAAAAATAGTCTATTATTAACACTTCAATTTCTCTATGAATTAGTCAAAAATAATTTCACTGTTAAATAGAATTGCCATACATGTTGAAATCTTACAAGGAAATATATAGGGCTCATGACTATTTTACAAAAATATGCGCCAAAACGGCAGCAGCTCTTAAATTATTAAATATCAATTGTTTGAAATTATAAAATTAATTAACAATAATGAATGTTGACTAAAAGTATTTCGGTGATAATTAATTCATAAATTACATTTGAGAAAAAGTACAATATGAAGTAGTTTTTCTGCAGACAATTTTATTTAAAATTCAACGTGAGTACATGTTTATGTCATTGTGTACGATTATATACATACATACATATACAAAACATGCATTAGTTTATTTTAAGCTTGAACAAAGATTTGGACTATAAGAACTGACCTCGATCCAATAAGCCTAACCCTCCAACGATGGCATTTGATCCATCCTCATAGCAATAGAGTCCATCGAAGGGCCAAGATTTTCACGTCTGTGCGTGTGTAATCAACAAGAGAAAATCGTGTCCCTCCGAGTCCCTCGGTGTCCTACCGACTCCTCTTGTTTTTATCTTTATTTATCCATATAATGCCTTAACTTAAATCCAATTTTACCATCCTTGTTCAATTTTCACTCCCACAGACATAAACAGAAAAACAAATGTTATTTTTTAAATCAATTTACAATGTTTTTTATTTTATATTACACAAGAAACTAAAATATTTTTTAAAGGAATATGTGATGTGCAATAATTTAAAGTTAGTTGGGAATAAACGCCGCAAAGTCATGTACGTTATTTAACTTTTCAAGCTTAATTTATGTATTTCAGATTTAATCACTTTTTCACTGATGTTAATAAAAATACTGTTGAGGCAAGAATGGCGTGATTTTTGTATAAATTTTCAAATTTGAAAAGTTAAATACACATAAGTGATTCAAAAAACACGAAAAAATAATAATTATGTAGTTATCACAAATATTGTATAGAAAAATATAATAATCAAAATGTTTTTTGTATCACTTTTTATTTTTATGTCAAAATTTATTTATTTTTTAAAATAAGCAGACGCCAAGTATTTTGGAGTTGAAGAAACTCAGACTGAATATTTTTTGTGGGGGAAAAGACAAAAATCAGTTTTTGCTGATTTCATAAGACACTACAAAAATATCCAGTCAAAATTATTTCTGAGTTTCATTAATCTTTCCGACTTGGCTTCTGGTCTACATTTATAGTTTTGTATTTTAAAAATTTCATATTTTACATTTTATTTATAATAATAAATAGCTACTATTACGCAAAGATTATTATTTATATATATATTGTAGCTAACAATATATACATAATCAAAAATAATTTCTAAAGATAAAAACGTTATTGCCTCACCATACGAAGTAGTTTATTATAAAATACGTAAATGACTAAGGAATTATTAAAAACAAAATTATAGATGGTAAACTGAATTGTTAATATTAATATCTGATATAATTGCAATAAGTACTCAGCACCTAAAAACCATTAACTATTCAATATCAGAAAATTAAAAACTACATATTTTCAAAATAATAAAAATCAATTAGTATTAATATATCATCAGAGTTTATAACAGTTCAAATTAAATCACAATAAATAAAAATTTTGATATGCTCATAATTATTTTATAACCATTATCAAAGAAGGAATGAAATTTTACAAAAAATGATTACATATTTTTTTGAGTAATGAATTTGTTTAATTTATTGCATAATTAATTTTCAATAATTAAAAAAATATATCCAAATTAATACCCCATTTAATAGCTTAAGAAAATTGCATACGAGGTTTTATCAATATTGATATGGCCCCGTTCAAAGCTGTCCCAATATGTGTTAACATTCAACCATATCAGATGCGTAGTTTTTTTTAATAGGAAAATAGGTAATGATGCATTTTTGTGGGCTTGGAGATTTTTTTAATTTCGAAAAAATAAATAAATAAAGAAAATACAGAAAATGTTGGAGAAAAATTAAAAATATCATTCTTGATAATTGCCAAATCACTATTATAGAAGTTGTTGAAGAAGTTGATATGCCTTATGGCTCACGTAAAGCAAACTATTCGTTTGTGATTTTTTGTCAATGATACCTCACCCACCATATTTGCCAGACATGACCCCCTATGACTTTTTCCTGTTCTTCAAAATAAAGGAATCATTAAAAAGGACAATGTTTTGCGACCATAAAGGAGATAAATACAAAATCGCTGAAAGTTATATCAAAAGTGTTTCACGGATTGAAAATAACGCTGGCATACATATGTTATATTCGATGGGGACTACTTTGAAGGGGGCCGATGAATAAATATGTATTTTTATCTATAATATATTTTGGACATGTGAAAACATAAATCTGGCACATTAAATAAGGTTTTAATAAAAATTAATAACATGTTCACCATTTGAAAAAAGTGAGTTTCTCAATCATCAATACATTGGTTAAAATTGTTTTACAACGAAAAAGTATTATTTAAAAAAAACTCATTCTTTTCATTAATTGCAAAAAATTAAACAAGTTCAGATAAGGAATACGTACACAAATTATATCTCATTTCCAAAGTATTTAATATGGCGATCGAGAACGTGATCTCGAGTGTCTTCTCACTGGAGAATAAGTCGGAGAACCACGGCGCCGTGACGGTGGAGAGTAAGATCGCGATCTGGTTCTGGAACGTCCTCCGGCTGTATCTTCTTTGACATGAATATAAGCAACCTCTCCCTACACGATTTAAAAACGAATATAAGAATTTGCATTGCCGGCATTACGCATAAATATGTCATACACGGTCTATCGGAGATCAGGTATTTTTTATTACCTAAAATAACCCACATATTTGCCTCCAAGACTGATATGACACACATAGACCGCATATGACAAGAATACCGCAGTCTTTTTGACACATAAGAAATATTATGTGTCAAAAAAAGTTAGTGCTGTTTTCCAGTTACTCATACTTTTTAAATTCATTTCCACAAAATCAATAAAATTGTGTCAATTATTTTCAGACATAATTAGTCACAGTTCATAAACACAAAACGATTCTTCTGGTGACAGCAATTAACTTGTCTTATTCTTCATTAATGACACCATGTAGTGTCTTCCAACAACTCATGTCCTGGTGTACATTTTTAACCATTTTCTTGCTATACGTTTACTACATGAATCTTACCCAAAAATACTTCGTATTTTGTAAGCACCATTAAAACCCATTTTGAACTTGTCGAGTAAACGTGTTCAAAATATCTGTACATGGGTTGCCATGACTAATCAAGTCATAGTGCCAATTATTATGTTATTTTGTCTGTTTAGTAAGAGTGTGACCAACATAACTTTTAAACTATGCATTATAAAAAAATATATATAAGTACTATAGCACTTTTATATTAAAAAGTAGTTGAATCACTGAAATTGTCAATTATTGTCTCACATATTTGAGACATTATTTCCATTAAAACCCAGCAGCCACTAACAAGCAACTTTACCAGAAAAATCTACAGTAGTGATTAATTTTTTCTTGTCCCTAAGCTATTGTTTTTGAATGGTATTTGAAAATATAAGCTTATAGATGAGTTTTAAATAATCTCATCTACAGTAGATGTTCCATACTGCTAACCCCCTCTGTGTTTTTCGACCAATCATAAGATGCTCACAGCGCTGGCGCAATTAATTTTATCATAAGTGATAGTTGTACATAGACGTGCAGGAGAGGGTTTTTGAGAAGTGGGGAATTTACAGTATAGAAGGTACCGTGCCCAAAATGGTTTACAGTATGGAAATCTATTGTATTAATTGATCAGTTTGATATCTTAAATCATTGACGGTGTTTGTTATTTATTGACTAGTTTATAAACTAGGACACATACAAAGGAAAACATCTTTTAATGTATGTGGTACTCAAAATTAAAGACTTTGCTTCCTAGGTCTTTCTATCAGGGACGTACTTTCTATTTGTTTGTTGAGAAGTTTTTAACATAACCTGCTTTCAAACAGGTCTTCCTGGTCACACTCTTATTAGACAGATTTTATATTTATGGATGATCTGTATTTGGTTTTATGAAAATAAATTTAATAAATATTTATTAATTATTTGAAAACAGCACTAAAGAAATTAGTATTAAAGAGATATGTTTCTGTATTTCGATAAGCGAGTTGTTTATACTAAAATAAAGATAAGTAGTCTACAGTTTATTCGAGTTCAGGAGCTATTTTGACAGGTTACAATGTTTCACAGATGATGCGCATGCACAGACATTTCAATGCAACGACTGCGTTCTTTACCTTAAGCATTGATCTTATTTCATAGATAATGTCCCGGTGTCTCCAGAACACGAGGTGACGTACAGAAATATCCTTTTTTTTAACAATATGTCATCATAGCTACACAAAATGTAGCGGCAGTGCTGCACTCGTTGAATTATCACAATCTTTTATTTAAATTATGTATTAAATATATGCCACAGGTATTTAACTGCATTATTGCATCAATTGTCAATTAGTACACTAAATTTAAATTTCAATACAAAATTGTACATTACATAGAGCAGTGGTTTTCAACATTTTTGAGATTGCAATATAATAAAAACTTTATGAGGTCTTTGCAGCACTTTTTTACATATTGGACGGATAAATGTTTGGCGACACAATACTCTGAAACTATATTTTGTTGGTTAAGTGGTAAAACTCAAGATACAGTGGTTGAAAACCACTGATACAGAGTTTAACGTAATCTAAGAAAATTTAACTATGTAAATAACTTCCCTTTTAAAAAATTTTACCAAAAATTGTTTTATCCCTCCAAATTTTAGTACTCCAATTATGATAAAAATATTTGTTATATACATAATACAATTTAAAATAAAATACCTCGTGAGATCTAAATCGTGAATCATCCAGTTTTTTAATAGCGTACTTCATATCTTCATATCGCAAGAATTCTACTACGCCTGTACCATCTTTATATGCATCTGCAAAACATACATCTCCGGCTTCACGCATATGATCTTTTAAATCTTGCCAGGACCCCGATGGTGGTAATCCTAATAAAAATTTAATTTAGCTGTTGTTAACAAACAGTACACGTTTATTTTACCAGTCACAAGAACACGAAATTGTGATCTTCTTGCTGGAGGGCCACGGGAACCTCTTCCACCTCTATCCATTCCACCACGACCTCCTCTATAACCAGACGGACCTCCGCCTCGAGGGAATTCTACTCTTAGTCGATACCCGTCGTAATCGTAGCCATCTCGAGCATGCACTGCATCATCAGCATCTCTGACCAATATAAAAATATGTTAGGAAATTGATCAGACAAAAATAATCATAAGTAAATACCGTGCATCTTCAAATTCAACAAAAGCAAATGGAGGACCGCGTCTGTTCTTCAAATCAACAAATGTAACTTTACCAAATTTATAAAAAAGATCTTGGATGTCTTTTGTTCTTATATCAGGTGGTAAATTTCCTACATATATTCTGCATTCACTTCGACCACCATGAGACATTTTAAATTTGAGTAAAATTAACGTATAAAAAACAAAACTTCCACAAAAACAACGTTTAATATCAAATATATTCGTGAATATGGCGTATATAGAAACAGGAAGAAAGGATAATTGTCCACAGAATAAGAAGTTCCAGTTAACCGGATATTTATCAATTGAATTAAGTTTTCCTTGAAATTATTATAAAATAAATAATGAAATTACACGCTATTTTAATCATATATCAATCAATTACTAATAGTTTTGCTTGAAAGCCATTAATGAAAACAAATAAGTTTAATATTCAATGAAAGTAAGTAACCAAAACTAGAACATCTAGCACACTTTTATTCGAACGAAATGTCATTAGTCACGTGATTATTGACCAATAGAAATGTTCAAAATTGTTGCAGCTTAATTTTTTATTAAGCAAACATATCTCTTGTGTGGTATAATTTTTTTAATTTATATATATACATATACATATATACGGACTTGTTATAAGAATTGGCTAAATATAAACGATTTTTTGCAAGTTACAAAATTGAAGGTAATTTATAACTGCAATAGTTATTTCTCTTTTGATACGTATTATTAAATAAGGTTATGATTAACCTATACGGTGTTGTGTAGCTTTTTATTTATTGAATTTTTGAAATTACAACTTGAATGTCAGTTTAAAATATATACATTATTTGCTATTAAATTGATAAACAAATTAGTATAAGTAAGAATCCTGATTGCATTAAGAAAAATATATTTAACATTTTCAAATTGTCATTTTTCGTATTGTTATTAATCTTTACATAGGTAATTGTTATGCATACTTCATATAAATAATAAATGATAGTTATTTTCATTTATATTTGTGTAACATATGATATTGTAAATGTTTTATTTAATATATCAGATGCATCAAATACAAACTCGTAATGACAGGCACCATTGGAGCAATTCAGATAATGGTGGTTACGGAGATACCGATACAAGGACCAATCTTATAATAAACTACCTACCTCAAAACCTACTGGACAATGAGCTAGGAGACATTTTTTCTACTATTGGTCCTATAGATAGTGTACACATTGCACGAGATAACTCAGTATGTTATATTTCCATATTTTTACTTTTTATCGTTGTATACAAAATTCTTTGAAATATGCACATAGTATATTTTTCAACTAGAACACAACAGTTTTTAATATCAACAGAACTATATGAATTTGTAGAGCCAACTAACTTACTGCTAAAAATCCTAAGTGAAGGTACTCTAATGTAAAATTAAATAAAGAATGGTACTTTTTTGCATATTTCAGATCCTAAGCTTAAGGTTTCAGAATAAAGTATTCTTTCAATAAAAAATTATGTATATAACGATGATCCGTGTACCAACATAAAATATATTGTAAGCGTAAGTTATGATATATATTCTCACACAAAAACATCTCCTGTTTGTCGTCATAACATTCTGAAACTATGAATCGCAGAGTCTTGCAAACGGTCTTAAAATTTTTGTTATATTGTCTCGTTTTACATATTCATATTTCAAATAATTTTGAATAATCTATTAGTAGTTACAGCTATTCAAGTTATGTACATTAAAAACACCAGCTTGTAAATTAACAAGTGAGCTAATTACCAAGGCCGATATTAATATTGTAATTTATTTTATACTACAAAACTGAAAGAGTTACTTTCCAATCATTGAAACCTTAATCCACTCGATTAATAACTAATAACTGAAAATAGCACACATTAGTGTTAAAATTACTAATTTAAGTCATATGAGTTTTAAAGATTTCTACCTAAAAATAAAAGTAAAGGTAATGTATTCACAGTCAGAGAACAATTAAGAATTCTATCATTCATAGATTTAAATACAAAATGTATTAAAATAATAATAACATAAAGAACTGTATTGAGTAAACTATTGATCAAAATGATTTGAAATTTAAAGTATGTTAAACTTGACTATAAAACAAACAAAAGAAGACTATACTGAAGTTTATATGATTTATAGTTCTAGAGCTATTTTTTCTTATTCATCCGAAGTTTTCAAATTAATTTATTTTATATATGTAATATGTACATAGTTTAAATTAGTAATTATTGTGATCTGTTTTATTATTTACTACCAAAAAAGTGTTGTATTCTAGACAGGGTTGCCAGACGTCCCGCTACAGGATAGTTAGTCCCGCGTCCCGCGCAAGAATTCAAATGTCCCGCTTAAACATCATTCTTAATTTTTGTTTGAGGAGTATGTGCATAATGAACATTTAAAAAAGAGGGTTTTCATATTTTAAAATCAGTTAAAATCTAATAATAAATATAACTAATATTTGTGCAGTAAATATTTGTAGATAAACGGACGTAATTTAAAAAATTATTGATGATATTTATATATGTTAAAAACATTAAAAAAAATAATTTTTCTGCAACCTAAAAATTACTACCCCCCCCCCCCCCCGAGACGATGTCCCGCCGGAGCATTTGAAAAATCTGGCAACCCTGATTCTAGATAGTAGATACATAGTCTTTAAATTTTTGATAGGTAATGTAAACTCCCTAAATAACATACTCATTAAAAAAAAGCAACATCTTAAAATAGTATATTTAAATACATAGTATAATATTAAGAAATAATTTTATTACATGTGAAATATTTAGATTTAACATTTCTTATTAAAACTATTTAAATGAAGATCCTGTCATATTCTTAAGAAGAGTGTTATAAGTAGCAACTTGCGATAAAGCATCTTGTGCATATTTTTCAATGTTTGCCGATTCTTTTAATATTTCAATTTTGTTTTTATAATCAATTATTCTTTGGTCGATTTCTTGAATTTTTTCTTGTAATGTTTTTAGCTCACTATAGACTTTATTGTTTGATATTTTTTCCTTAAAAAAATAAATTTTATTAAAGAATGTATTTATACATTAATATACTATCTTACAGATAATGTTTGATTTTTTTTCATCGCTGCATCAATTGCTGACTTGGTTGCATTTATTTTCTTAATTAATAGTTCCTTTTCTTCAACTAACTCTTGGTAATTTGAAACCAATATATTATGAGCTTCTTGAGGGTCTTGCACTTCTAAAATATTTGATTCTAGTTCACTGTATTTATTTTTATTTTCGTTAATTTTTTTCTTTAGTTCATTTATCTTATCATTTATGTTTTTCAAGTGGGTTTTCAAAAATTCATACTCTATTTTTCCATTTTCGATATCTTTAATTTCATTTGTAAACTCGCTCCTAAAAAAAAGTATTCTATTAGTTATATATAAGAATATATTAAATACTGGCATTAAATATGTTAATATAATAATAATACCCTGTTGTATCATCAATTTGAAAGGACCAGTATTGTAAACCTTCGCGTATTATATCTCCTGTATTATTTAATAGTTCTTGATGATGACGTAATCTTTCTTCTGCATTGGCCCAATATTGGTCTATACGTTCTTCATGTTGTGTGAGTTCTAAATACTTAGCGTGCCGAGCACTGTAACCTTCTTGTAACTCTAGATCCATCGCTTCTAAATTTTCTTGGTATTCAACTAATGTTTTTTTAACTTCTTCAATTTCTTTTTCTAACTGATTAGTCTATAATTTGAGGAATAGTTAAATAAAAGTTTTTTTTTAGAAACTGTTAATTTTGACTAAAATTATTTATGAAAAAATTAAGAATTCACGTACCGGATTTCTAGCCTGTCTAATTTTTTCTAACAATTTATTTTGTTCCACTTCTACGTTACCAGTATTTTTTATTTCTTTCAATATGTTTTCTCGCTCTTCCGTACACGAGTTATATTTTTGTATCAATGAAAGTTGCTTATTCTTCATAGGATTATTTATTTTTTGTTTATAAAATTCGTATTTAGTCTCTAGTTTCCTCATTGCTTTTTCATACTGCTTTATATTATCATTTAGATTACTAATATGTGCTTTGTATCGATGATATTTTTGTTGATTTGCTTGGGTTAAACGTAATAGATTTTTTTCATTATTACTGTTTTCTTCTGAAATTTGTTTTTTAATATCGTTTATCAATTGTTCTTTGTGTTTACGACTAACGTAAATATCTTCCAGTTGTGTGAGTAAATCTTGGTTTTTAATTTGCATCTCGTTTATTTTACTCGGTATATCAGATATAATTAGTTCATTTCCCAAAACATTTGAAATATATCTTGATTTTTGGGCCTTTTGTTTCAATTCTACCACAATGTAATATTTAGTATTATACAATTGATACTTAATTAATCAACAAATACCTGTTTTCTCAGCTTCGATTGTTTTGTGTTTCTTTTCCAGTTCATTTTTTACAGTAGCTACGCTCGTTAATTCTGCTATTTCTGCTTTTAGTCTTTTATATTCTTGGTTAATTTTTTCAGCGTGTTGATGTATAAGTGATAAGTAATATCTAAACAGTACCTTTGGTTTAAAACGTAATTTGATTTTTAAATATTAATCATTACCTATCGTCTTTAACACGTCTTGTGTGTAATCCTTTATCGATTTTGCGTTTCTCTGATTCTATTCCTGTATTTTGCTGAACGGCCGTTGGAGGGGGTAAACCTTTCGGTAATGGGGACATTCTTTCGGAAAACATATCACCTCGATACATACCTGATTTTGGTCTTGTTGGTCCTGCACTTTTAGGTGGTATGGCAGAGTCATATCTTTTCATTTTTAAATTTTTAAAAGATTTAAGGAATTTAATTTGAAACTGCAGTAAACAAATAAATACCCAAGAATCAAAAATCAATATACAAACATGTCTACCTATGTTACCGTAGCAACTTGATTTATTAATATAAACAATAAAGGGTAAACCAAGGGTGAACAACCTTTTTTTGTTAGCAGGTCAAATGTAAAACTTTCAAATACGAAAATTATGAGAAATAATAGAATTTTTTAATATAATATAAATGAATTTAAATATAATGAAAAAAATTCTTGGGTGTTTTAGAATAAAATAAAACATGGGATTACAGTGATAGCTACTTTAAAAATTAATCACTAAAATAAAATAAAAATAAATATTTCCAAGATAATAAATATCTTAAGAAATTTTTTTAGCTTCCGTCCTCTTATCAGCAAAAATAAGACCCCTCCCCCACCGTGCTCTAAACATACTTAATACTTTAATGGCCACTTATAGAATATAAAAATATATTTCTTCTCCCATTCGAGCTATTTTTTAAATTTAATTCGTATATGTTGTTACTAATTTTTAGACAGGATACAGCTATGGATTCGGTTTTGTTAACTACAAATATCACACTGATGCAGAACGTGCAATAGATGCATTTAATGGATACGGGATCGAAAACAAACGTCTTAAAGTAGCATTTGCGCGACCTAGAAATGAATATGACAAAGATACAAACCTTTACGTTACAAATCTACCAAGAGATATTAACAATAACCAACTCGATGACATTTTTGGTAGATTCGGGACAATCGTGCAACGTAATATATTACGGGATAAACAGACGGGAGTACCGCGAGGAGTCGCATTCATCAGGTGATTACAAATATATTTGCTGGGGAGTTTTTTTAATAAAGAAAACTCATTTTTTACAGGTTTGAAAAACGCAGCGATGCTCAAATGGCTATTCAAGAAATGAACGGCCAAGTATTAGAAGGATGTTCTGAGCCATTAAACGTGAAAGTAGCAGAAGTTCATGCTAAACAAAAACAGAACATGCCAAATGTTTATCCACGAGGCGGAGGAGGTAAGTCTTGATCTAAAAGTACTATTTAAATATGAGAAATGATAAAATTAATTTGAAAAGGTCCCCAGTTTCCCCATAATATGAATGCGCCCCCGATAATACCGCCGGTGTACATGGGAGGCAATTACCGAATGCCGGGAGGTTCGATGCGAGGCCGTAGAGGGATGCCCCATTCACAACACAATTATGGTCAAAGAGAATATTACCCAATCGGATCAGGCGGTGGATATTCATTAACGTAATAATTTTATGTATCTGTCGTCACAGTGTTTAAAACGTACGTACATATATCTATGATAGAATGGTTCTAGTTATTTGAAAATTAAAAGAAACAGTCTGATATTCATAAATGTTTTTAATTAATTTGTAAAGCCACTGCATTTTTTCACTAAAACCTTGACAAATAACACAATGTTGAAACAAGTAAATGAATTAGCCTGGCACTAGTCAACGGTTTAAATTCTCAACATTTCAACACTGTATTATTTGCCTAGATTTAAAAATGTAATTTTAATAACCAATGACAATGTTTTTTTTTTCGAATTATGATTTTTTAATTATCTGTGAATTGGATCGTTTCTTTTAAGAGTTGCTTTAAAAAGTACAGTCTTGTATTTAATAGCGTGTATGTATGTATATTTATATGTATGTACTTTATTTGTTTTCTTAAAATAATTATAGGATCGCAGTTTGTTTTACTTGATCTAAGAATATTTGAATTTTAATTATTTTTTTTCCTTCTTTCATTGAAAATGAAATAAATATTTGTAAATGTTAATTTTAAAAGTACATAGACATTAATTTATGAATATTTATGTAAATTGTAAGTATTTTATGTTAAAATATGTATATTGATTATTTAATAATTTTTATTTAGGTACATACTTGGTAAAATTTAATTGTTTAGGTTTAAAATTATATGAGATACTTTCTTGCTTTTTTTTTGTTTACTGTAATTACTTTTTCGGAAAAAAATGATCAGATCTGATTGGATCTAGTCCCTGACGGGAATATTTCAATGCTAATCAACAAATATTTAGGAAATATGTCACAAGGAACGCCTGGAACTCGTACTTGACCTATCAATCTTATATAAATATCATGGCTTATTATTCAACTCCGTACTATCTTATTTAAATATATCTATATTAACAGTAACTAAAAATTTACTTATATGGTTGGGAAGTGAAATTATGTTGTTAGCAAAAATTGGCTGGATTTAGAATTAGATCTAATCTGATCAAATTAGATCAAAATTTGAATTAAATCAGATCCAATTAGATCTGTTAATTTTTTCCTCAGGTATAATTTAAGTGTATTTAAAAACAAAATTAATTGCCAAGAAATGTGATGTTATTTAATACTAAAACGTTCTTTTTATCATCTATGTTTAACCTTTCTCGATCATGTAAAACTAACATTAAAATAAGCTTCTCCTGTACTGAAAAAAATATATGTAATTTTTATTTAATTGCAATTAATTATTTATGTCTTTTGTTACCGTTAGTTAGAAATTATGTAAAAGTTTGATTTAAATAATATGAATTTGAATTTGGTTTTGTCAATATTTTTTGTATTGAATAGAAATCATGTTGGTAATAAAAAGATATGAAACTTATATGTTTTTTATTTAGGTTAGGTCTTAACAATCAAAATAACCCCCTTTGCTCGTTACTGTCAGTTTGTTTGCCACTTAATCCTAGTTTTTAGTCAACCAATCTTAAATAAGTTCACAGCACTTGCGTGTTCAATTCTATTAAAAAGTGAATTCTGTTTAAAGTTTAATTAAGAATTCATAGAACTTCTGTGATCTAAGTATCTAAGAATCAGTAAATTCAAAACCAAAAGACAGTAATGATGTTTCTTATCACCAGATCAAAGTGACTATTTTTGAAACATTGTTTTATTGAAATTTTCATTATACATTATAAACATTTACATTAATTGGTTATTTATTTAGTAAAAGACACAAAAAAGTACAATATAAGTATTAATAATAACAAAATTAATATCACAAAAAATAAAATTACAATAAATCAAACGTCGACGATTTTATTTACATAAATAATATGTCAACATTTTACATATTTTGTTTGTTATATCGATTATGGCAGTATTTTATAAAAATAGTATTGTTTATAACAATTTATATTTATATTTTTTGGCCTAAATTATAAAATAAATTTATAGCCGATTTGAACTTTATGCAAAAAAAAAAAATTAATAGCTATTAAAATTAGTCATCGATGGTTTTTAAGAATATACAGTTTTCGTTGTAGTTTCGTCAATCAGGTGTAAAATTCTAAAAACAAAAATATTGAGATATTTTTGATTATGTTAAAATAATTCTACTTACTATTCGAGTCATACGTTAGCTTAGTAATAACTGCTCCGGCGGTAGGAGAAACGAGATGTTCCCTTAGCTGTACATTGAGTTAAAGCATCGCCATTATACCCATCTGGACATGTACAGACAGCAAGATGTCTGCGTGCTGTACAGTCTGCATTCACTCCACAAGTAGAAATTGAGCAAGGGCTGCTACACGAGTAGTCAATACACGCTTTGTTATCTGGGCATTCTGAGTCGTTGAGACATTCGCCACGCTGGCAACTGTGTAGAGCGTTTCCAATGTATCCAGGTGGACAAGTGCAAACTGGTCTTTCACGGCCTGTGTTGTCGTGACCTGGTGTGCAGATAGAGTTTGCTCCACAAGGGTTTGGATCACACAAGTCCTCTGTAAAAAGTTTAATCAGTAAAATCATAAATAACATTATAATAATTTTTTAGTAGAGCCTTAAATTTTCTGTAAGAAAGGTTATTACAACTTTTGTAGTTAAATATCTCCCTATTCAAAATTTTGCTTCCTAAAATTCTAACCGTAGTCATGCAATAATATAATTAATTTTTTTTAAAGTTATACTTTTTTAGCAATGTAATGAAATTTAGTAATGTAACGGAAATGAAAAGCTATGTAACGAAGTTTTACGCGGTGGAACTAGGTATGCATTATGCATGAGTATCAACAAAACTGTAGAAATTGTGTCTTTTACTAAAATAACACAACTGTAAAGGGTATTGCCTATATAAAAAATAACTTTTTAAAATTTGATTTAATACTGGTGCTGCCATCTAGCACTAAATGAAATTTAGCCTTCTGATCTGATTGATTGATTATTACATCATAATATTCAAATTTCATGATTTATAAATATTATGGATTTTGAAATAATATACAATTCAATTTTAATTTGATTAAATAGTATAGTGAAATAATGTTACGAATTATTAAATAAAATATTAGTGTCCTTATAAATTTATATGTATTGCATTATTTTATTCATTTAATCAAGTTAAAATTGAGATTATGTATTCGTAGTCGTTTTTAAATCACGCCAAAAAAGTATAACTTCTAACGTGTGTAGTGTGTACACACTCATATTTTTTTTAAATAGAAAATTGAAATGTTTTTAAAATTGATATTACCTTTGATGAAAGCACGGCACTGCACAAATGGATTTCCAGTCATATCTCTTGGACACGAGCAAACTGGTACTAAAGTACCTGGCCGTACTTCGCAGTTGGCTCCAACACCACAAGCGCCAACGCAAGGATCTGTACACTTGTTGTTGTAGCATGCAGGTTTATTTGGTGAACAATCTGTGTGTGTCGTACATTCTGGACTGCATGATACTGATGGATTTCCGTAATAATTCTAAAACGACAATAAAATCAAAACATAAAAAAAGTTATGATTGAATGAGCCATGTAATAATGTTTTATATGGAAATCTAGGGCCCCCTTTTACCCCCGTTAAAAAACTACGATAGATGACTCAGGGTTTTTTATTTTTTATATAGAAGATAAAATAAACAAATTAATAAGATTAATTATTTCAAATAATTTATTTTGATTTTGTTAAAAAAGTATATCTACCTCTGGACACACACAAACTGGACGATGGTTTTGTACAGAAGAACAAAGTGCACCTTGACCGCATCGGTCGCATGGACTTCTACATTTGAAGTCGTTATCACAGGCTAGATTTTGAGCACAATCGGAATCAGAGTCGCATTCGTGCCGGCATCCGCTCAGAGGAGATCCGGTGTATCCAGGAAGACATGAACAGATAGCACGTTCGCTTCCTAAAGGTCCTTCAACACGGCATTTAGTGTTTGATCCACAAGGACTTGGACGACATAATTCCTCTATAAAAGAATTGACATTTAAAAATAAATATTCAACATTGAGGATTCTTTAAATTTAAAGCATAAAAGTCGTGTTTGTGACGTAAAATTGCATCTTTCCCGACGATACTATATAGGGAGTAAATTCGGGAGCACAAATGCAATTAAAATATGTCAGCAGCTTTTGAAAGATTAAATCTCTGAAACTAATAATCATAGAATAATCGATAAAAAAGAGTTTTAACCATTCGTCCCTCAACGTAAAAGATACAGCAAATTTTCAATCTGAATGACGTTTACCGGATTCAGGCGGAATCAATATGAAAATTGACAACTAAAAAAACTAAAGCAATGTGGGTTGGCAGCACTGCAAACTTCTTCAGACTGGTTGAAAGTAATAAACAATAATTGAACCGAATTGAACATAATGAAATTATTGGCAGTGTATACGGAATTTTACAGAAACCGGAATAAAACGTCAAAATTTGATTTCTTTTGATTCTTTTTTCAATTACTGAGATTTTCATAGGATTTGATACATATAGCCGACATTTAATATTTCACCCTCTGTTATAGATGAAAAGTAGTAATTAGTCTCATTAGATCCGACAGAAAAAATCCTACGGGAGTGTAGCATTTGCAGGAAGAAAATCAACCTCCTATCTCGCATAGGAGCTGAGATATTTACAATTTTATATTACCTTACAATTAGTTAAAATTTGGTGTAGCATTTGCAGGGAGAAAATCAACCTCCTATCTCGCATAGGAGCCGAGATATTTACAATTTTATATTACCTGAGCTAAAATTTATTACGCGAAATTTTAAATGATTGTTGCGTGAATTTTTTTACCTGGGTCTCGTTTTTTGCATTGGCTGAACGGATCCCCAACATGGCCTGGAGGACAGCTGCAGACGGGCACGTGGTCACGTACACGACACTCTGCATTATAGGCACAGCTTCCTGCACAAGGGTCTATGCAATGATATTCACGACAGGCCATATGCCCAGCACAGTCTGAATGATCTGAGAAAGAAAATACAGTAGTTTAAAAATTCCATAAATATTTTAAAAAGCGCTAGTCTCAGTTTTATAAGGCATTATTATTAATGAGTTATTAAACTTTTATGATTCCAGGTACTGACGTGAAATATTTTTATTTCTTGGTTTTAAATTATTTTATTTTATGATTTTTTTTCAAATTATCCCCGGGTATAAGACGAACTTTCTAATTACATAGGTGGGCATTAACTCGTTAATCCGTTAATAGTTAATTAACGAAGTTAATAACAAAATGCTTAACGGATTAACTTTTAAGTTAACTCAAATTTTTTTTAACGTTTTTGTTAACTTAACTTCCGTTAACTTTAGTCCGTTACATTGGTTGTTTGATGACAAGTACATAAGAAAGTTGTCGAAATAACAAATAAAATAAAATAAAAAAAGGTCATTTTGAATGGTTAACTTTAACTTTCGTTAAATTTTCGGTTAACTGTAACTTCCGTTAAATTTTCGGAAGTTTGACGCTTTAACGATTAACGAAGTTAACTTTTTTATTAACGAAGTTAACTTTTCGATTAACTGTGCCCACCTATGAATATTTATTATTTTTTCGTATTTTACCTGTACATTCCAGTCGCATACAACGTCCTAAAGGATCTCCACTGTGTCCTGGTAAACAGGAACAAACTGGCCTGTCCCCTGACACCGTACAGACAGCATTTATTCCACAGGTACCACTAGCGCAAACAGATCTAGTATAAGCTGCAAAAAATCATCAAAATATATACATTACAAATTTTTAATTTAAATAATTGACATCCATTGATACTGTTATAAAAAAATTAAATACGTGAGCGTGCAAAAGATATTGGTACTTAACAATTGCTTTTAAAAGTTATTTTTAGATGCTTACCACCATCAGCTCCAAGCGCCAAGAAAATAATGGATATTGCACTTATTTCCATATCTGTAATAATACAATAACACTGCATAAATAATATAAAATGCGCGTAAAGTCTATTTTCAAACAGCATTATCTCAGTAACGGCATCAACTATACATAAAATCTGTTTTCAGATTTAAATAGTAACATTTATTACGGATCAATTTAATATGCGAAATATATGTTTACACATAATAGCGCGAGTGCCCGATATTAAGGGGAAAAGCCACTGTGACGCAAAAAAAATATTTTTTTCTTACATATTTTTAAAGTATACATATTCATAAAGATGTATACAAAAAATTGAGTTTAAATTTTGAAAATTGACGGAGTTACAGTCAATTTAGTGAGACGATGTAGCACGGCCGGTTATGACATAACAAAAATGACATTTTTCGACCTGGTTGACACGATTCCTCAAAGACTAATGAACCGATTTCATATTTTTTTTAAATAATTTTCGTAATTGTAGTAGCTATCGTTGCACGTAGCCGATTTTTTAAATTTTGATAATTACTATTTTTAAAACCGCTCTAATAAAAAAAAATAGGTCTTAAAAATGAAAAAAAATTTCAAACGATCGCCATTTTGTGAAAAAAAAAATAAAAAAAAAACGGCTACGTGCATCGATAGCTACATTCATATAGATATTGATAAAAATTTTATTTATTTTTTTCATATAACCCTTACGAAATTTCGAGTCAACCATAGAGAAAAATATTTTTTTTGGTCGTCACATCGAGGCTCATAACTTTGTAAATATTTAATATTTTTCAATAAAAATTGATAATAAATAAGTTGAATATATACTTAATAAAACGTCCTTTACCTGATTCAAAAATAATTAATAAATAAAAAATAATTGACAATTTTTTGACCCGTCACAGTGGCTATCCCCCTTAATGTTAAATTAAAGTCGGATATGTGACAACCTTAATGTGAACGAGAAGAATGAGTCTCCCAAATCGATTTAATAATAAAAAATATAAATACTACTTGTAGTGTTCGAAATATATTTACCTACAATTTAAAATACGACCGGATTAAGTCAATGCTAGCCCTAGGTGGAAAACGGTATAATGATAATAATAAACTACCTATTATTTATTTTATTCAAATTTTAAATCGCATATATTGTGAAGAGTCTTTTAATACTTTAATATCGTGCCGTACTCTAATTAATTTAGTCATGTAATAAAATGCCTTTGGAGTATTAGATAATTTGCATTCCACGAGAAAAGTTTCCGGCCAAGAATTTAATAATCAACAATTGATCATGCAAATTTTAATGTCAATCAAATTTAAACTATATGTAGGTATGTGTAAAATGTAGCCTGAAGTCTGAAGTACCTACTCAAACTATTTTAATTAGTTTACAAGTTTACGGTAATCGTAATTTGATATTGTCTATTACGGCAAAGAAAAAAAATATCACGCCTGAATATAATGAATGATTCTAAATTATTACGCAAATCTGAAGGTGTTATTGAAAATGAGGAATACATTTTCTAATTTAAAATACTAACGTCAACACAATATAAATCTTAATAGTTCTAATTTTAATAATTATGAACGGGCACGACATATTTCAATAAATTTATTAATGTAAATTCAAATAAATAACAGCAGTTTCTCCTCCGCTTTCTTTGTGTTATGAAAATCTAATATTTTTATTTTAATGGGCATGAGGAAATTAAAAGGAAAACCGTCTGGCAACAAAACAAATGCAAGACTCCGACCTTCACCAACCACGCCCGGCTTTATTGCAGAACTCATCCACGATGCCAAATAAGGGCCTTGCGTGGACCCCAAGGATTTGTTATAATTACACCCATGTATTACGTCATTCAGGGACTACAAAAACCACTGATATATTTATAACGCGTATTGTTATACAATCTTCCAAGTTTCCACAATAAAGTATGTTCATTATTCTTCAGCGGCGCACCCAACAAAAATCTCCGAGAGAGGAGGGGGGATTTTTTAAAATCTATATCTATAAAAGAGTTTGTCCTTAACCACTCACTCACTCACTCACTCACTCATATATCAACGTACAGCCCAAACCCCTGGACCTAGAAACGTGAAATTTCGTAGGTGTCTTCCTTTTATGATGTAAGCATCCACTAAGAAAGGATTTTTCGAAATTCAACCCCTATGGGGTTAAAACAGGGTGTCAAAGTTTATATAAAAAAATATTTTTTTTGTTCGCATTCGATCGAAACTTATCGAACATAATCTACAATATAAATAATGAAATAATTATTTCAGCATTTTCTAAAATTTAACCCTTTAGGTGTTAGGGGGTGGAAAAATTTGTAAAAAATATATAATTTTTTTATTCACCGAATGAAACATGGCATACGTTATGAAAATTCAACCCCTATGGGAATGGGGGGGGGGGAGGTAAAATTTTGATATGTTTATCTTCATAATTGCATGTTCATGATATTAAAGTAAATTTGGACAAATTAATATTCAATTAAAAATGAATGTTCGATATTCAAGTCCTAATAGCATGGGACGGGGACGAGGATGGATTTAGATATGTATGTTTATATGCATACCTGCTTTACTTATAAAGGTAAATTCAGGCAAAAAAGTCATGTATTAAAATAAAAATTTCGATATTCAACCACTAATGGCGAGGGGGTTAGTTTTTACAATTTTTAACTAAGATCTGAGTTGTTTACGTTTTTTATAGATAATGAATAAAAATCAATATAAAAAAATGTAATATGTCATCCCCTATCACGTATAGAGGGTTCTAATTAGTTTCGAAGTTTACGCGAGCGAAGCCGCGGGATTCCGCTAGTTATGTATATATCTATAATTTTCATTTGATTGTTAAGTTATATAATATAAATTGACGAATTCGAGGGTGGATTCAGTCCTCTAGCCCCATCCCCACAGGTACGCCACTGCTATTATTGCATATTTATAATATACTACATATCGATATATCTTTTGAGTTTTCAACGTTTACAGAAATATTCAGACCAGCAGTTCCCCATGTTTTTATTTTATAACAAAATATCAACTGTAAGCTTTTAAGCTTCTGCGGTGATCTTGATATGGATCTTGACTTCTGGGTAGAAGCTGCGTCGTTTGGTCGTTCATCGACCAACGTTTTGTCACATAATGCAGTGGATATCTTCAGAGCACTATGAAGTGTACTTTCAATTATAGAGCCCCAACGAAACGTTAGCCGATAGAACGATCCAACTGACGCGGCTTATGCCTAAAAGCCAAGATTGAAATATCAATAGTATTTTTTAACTATTTTTTAATACGTGACCTAATTATTCAATACATCAAATTTTTGGTTTAAGAAGGTTATTGTTTGCCGATTCTTTAAAAAGAAGGCACAATGCAGTTGCCTAGGCTTGCCTAATGTAAAAACGACTGTACCTTTTATAATTTGTAATAATTCATTAATTTAATATTTGATCATTATTTTTTAATTTCATTGAGAAACTTTTGATATAGGTACACCTACTGCTTTTTACGCTTCCACAATTGTAAAGCTTGTGCAAATTTTTGGTTTAAGGAGGTTTACTATTAAAGTACCAATCTTCTTATTTAAAATAGAATTCAAATATACTATTAAATCTAATTTTAAGTTTAAATTCCAACCATTGAAGTTATATAAAATGTATCATAACCCCCTCTGGTTACGGCCCTGGTTTCCATATAATTATTATGTTCGACTTACAATTCTGCATATTTTTTTATACGACATTTATGACCGCATATACCTAGAAAATCCATTATTTTAAATCAATGTAACATTGACTGACTCATTCAAAATATCAATTTAAATTTTTCTGCAAATGAACCTTATCTAAATAATAGTTTTTTTCTTCGTTATTCCGTATAAATAACATATAATTATAAATCTTTACCTAGACGCGTTTCCTTACAGAGAAAATGAACGCCCACGTCTTAATATACCACTCAACTGGTTACAAATTCGAAATCATTGTAATTATTTACATATACGTAATTTTATATCGCAGTTATTAAAAAAAATCGGTTTCGGCAATAGTCATGTACAGTGCCGTAATATCAAATTTCGTACCCTAACCCCGCAAGAACTTATTATTCATATTATCTATAATTTATATGTCTCATTCATTTTTTCTACAGGGTGTCTCAGGACTGTGTCAAAGCTCAATATTTCATATTATTATAAGAATTAGAAGAAAATTTTAAATGCAAAAGTTGTCAGGCTAGCTGCTAGAGCAGGCTTGTCCAACCCGCGGCCCGCGGGCCGCATGCGGCCCCCGAGCACATTTCGTGCGGCCCGCAAAAGATTAAAAAAAAGTAATATATGAAAATAATTAACGATAAGTATCAGGTAAAAAAAAGGTCTTCAGATTTTTTGTCATATAAAGTATATTTAGTGTAAATACAGAGATATAAAGATATTAATTAATTAAGTCAACCAAAAAAGGTCTTCAAATTTTTTTGCGGCCCTTAACAAATTTTTTCGCTATTTTTTTGCGCTCTGCGGCCCGCGAAGGTCAAAAGGTTGGACACCTATGCGCTAGAGCATCGGCATAGTTTGAAATTAGTTACATTTATACAGAGTGACCCATAACTGCGTTACAAATCAAAGTTATGTTTTTTTAAATACAAACTATATATTTTTATTTGATAATCTAATAGCATTCATTTTTCTGAGTATTTTGATGTAATTAAAAAAAAAATTGTTTTCTGTTTGAAGTAGTTTTGGCATATTCTCTATTATTGCGATATTATGTCAAACATTTACAAAATTGTATTATTTGTACAGGGTGTATCAAATCACTAAACCTAGTTTTTTTCAAAATTTTCAAATGGAACATCCTATATATTTTTACATTTTCGAATTTCCTGTTCAATTCTCAACTTATTTTACAAACCATGTTCTATTCCTAAATCCAGCCGTTAAAGAGTTATTTATTTTATTTTAAAATCTTAAGATGTTTTGTAAAAACAATACAACTTATTATATGTACAACATATAAACTTTTTTTATTAAAAAAAATGTGTACGATACGAAATCTGAACGAGAAAGAGTTAAGACGAGATGGCTTCAATTTTGTGTAATAAATTCAAGACCGAGATTATACAGGTAAATAAAATTGGCTTAAGTCACGAAATCCTTGTTTTATATACTAACGAAAACTAAATCTATTTTTAATCCAAATATATTATTGTTTCTCTTAAAAGCAATATTGTTGGACGAAAACAATAATATATAGTTGATTATTAATACGTAAATTCGGTCCTGTTAAAATTAAAAAGCAGTATTTAAAAAAATGACACGTTGTAAATAACAATATCAAAATATAAACTATGTCATAAAGAAGATGTTGCCAAATTTTAACACTCAAATTTAAAATTATAAAATATCTATAAAATTATCACGTTTGCCTTGAATTTCACATAGTGTAAATTTCATTAAAAAACGCCCTTATAATGAAATAAAATACGAAACCTATATAGATATCAAAACTTATCTATTTACATTAATTTAATATTAATTTAATTTCAAAATTTTCTAATATTGTAGGGGGATATTCAATAACTACGTAAGTATGTCAGGGGAAGCAAGGGGAGGGTAGAATAATGTGATAAAGTGTGACAGGGTAGAGGGAAGGGGTTCGATAATATGTGACGTCACGATATATTTCATTTGAGTGAATTTATTTAAATCAAAAATATAACTATCGATGTGTCTGTAGGAGGGGGGGATTAGGCGCCACTGCTCATAAATCACCTTTATTTAATGTTAAGTATTATGTATTGATTACCGAGTTTTTAGAAAGAAGGCACAATGCAGTTGCCTAGACTTGCCTAATGTAAAAACGATAGTAGGTACCTTTTACGTTTATAATTTGTAATAATTCATTAATTAATATTTGATCATATATCATTGAGAAACTTTTGGTGCACCTACAGCTTTTTTTTTACTCTTCCACAATTGTAAAGCGTGTGCAATTTATTTTATATAATTATAGGGGAAAGTTGCCAAATTTCTCTTTGATCTGTTTTACTCCTACGTGAATATATTTTCACTACATCAAAGTTTGACTTTTACATAATAATCAATAAATTGATTTACAAAAAAATATCAATATAGCACTTAAAGGAGGAACTAACCCATCTGTGTCGGGTCAAAAATAGATTTTTTCATTTTCTCAAAGTATAGGTAATATACTAATATACTTTCATGAATGTCTACCAAAAGTAATGTATAAACTCGCAGAATTGACGAGATTAGCAGGGGAAGATATAGAGCGTCTAAATTCGGCCGACCCTATTGTTTTCGGGGGAATTTTTTAACCCATTATTATGTCAAACCATTCTTGTATAGAATTGCATTGTAATAAACATGTTGAACCTTATGCGGTGTTTACACCGAAAAAAACAAAACAGAAACATGTCTTTAAAATACTTCGTATTTAAAAATGTATAGGGTTTATTGCTTTTTTGTCGAAAAAACACCTTGTTTCTGTTTTGTTTTCTCGGTATAAACACCGCATTATAATTTTATTTTTCAAAATAAATAATTTTAAGTTAAAACAAAATATTTCGTTGTGCTTTTCTCAAAATAACTTTTTGAACTGGTAGACACGCTAACTCGAATACGATTGGAAAAAAAATACGAAAATTTTCGTTAACGTTACGGCAGTTATACGTAACGTTATACGTTAACGTAATAGCTTTTTAAAATTTTTAAAAACAATTTGAATGAAAAAAAAATACAAATTTCATATCTTTAATAATAATAAAAAAGATCGCAATTTATTTGTAAAAAAATAGTTAATTATTTAATTATTATCTTCTAATAACGGTCTTAGACTTGCCTGGATTCCGAAAAAATAAAATTCTCATATCAAAATTAAGAAAAATATAATAAAAATAACTTACTTCAATTATTTTTAACACAATAATATATATCACTAACACTAACTGTTAGGAACTATAAAATACAAATAAAAATAACCGTTTCTGTATTATGTATAAGTTTTCATCTCCCCCACCATCGGAATCTCCGTGTAATAAAATACATAACTCCGAGAAGTTCTGCGATCAAGGATTTTTAGAAAACTGCGTGGGCCGACACAAACCAAAACAACCTTTGTTGTGATACCAGAATTTAGTAGGTAGTAGGTATGAATGATAATTATTTATTGAAATCCATACGTATGGATAATTGGTACAGTGGTATCGTTCCGGAGTACGGAATAAAATAGAAGGTCAAGGATTTTAATAAATTAGAAGCCTATAAGAAAATAACTCATGATAATTTTACAAATAAAAACAAATTTCTTGAGAGTTAAATTAAGCTTTGTGAAATAGATTGCAATGTACAATGGTTTCAATTATGGCTTATACCAGATTAGAGATGATTATTCGGAAATCTATTTTTACGATTGCCCCTACAGTACTAGGGGATAACCTCGGGAGCATAAATATGTCATATTTTGAAAGCTTATTTTTCCGGAATTAATAGTCGCAGAGCAATAAATAAAACGCTAATAGAAAGATTATATAGTCCTATTTATTATAACCCTCTATTTTTAAAAACATTAGCATAAAATAAGCTCTCTGAATAAAAATTCATCTGAATTTAAATTATTTTTTTAAATACTGGAGATGTTGTAAATCAACAAATTAATGTTTATTTAAGTCTTATAGCGTTATATTATAAGCAATATGCTATAAACTATGCACTTACTAATCGATAATATGCAAGGAAAATGGGATTTTGAAATTCCATATTTAGATGAAATTTACGATTCGTATTATTTACTTTTCACCCGGAGGCTCAGGGTTTGTATACTGTTTCTCCGGGCTCCGGGTTTTGTTACAATTTCTCCGGGTTTGGTAAAAAAGATAACGATAAAAATAGGTCATCAGAGGCCGCAAAAGTGAAAAAATATATAATCATTTTCAGTTAATAAAAAAACAAAAAAATATATAGGTGCATTAAAATAAGAATAAGGATCAAATTACACTAGCTTGGTTACACATTTTGATGTGCCACTTGCCTTGGTATAAAAAAAATTTTTTTTGCCTGTCTTTAGCTTCTTAGCACCCCCCCTAAAAAATATTTTTCCAAAATATTTGTACATATTTTACTAGAGGGTGTCATTTTACATATTCAGTAAAAAATTCAAGGTTCTAGCTTATATAGTTTACGAGCTATTGAGCTTTGAGTGAAAAGGACGGACGGGCGATTAGGGTTTCTTCGGAACCCTAAAAAAGGTCTTCATGTATTAACACACGCAATTTTTTGTTTTCAGGATTGGTCAGGGTTGATATAATCTAAAATCAGGGTTTACATAATCTGAGAATTTTTAAGCGTATTTTTTTAGCTATTTTTGTGCACAAAATTATAAAGAACGGAATATATTGTGGGGTATAAAATTTTTACGACAGTTATATGACATGCACAGTATAAAATCAACGGTGTTAAAACAGTGGCGCGGTATAATAGAAAGTTTAGAGAAAAAATTAATGTGATTATATTAATTTGATTTTTACTTAAAATCAGCCTATTTTCTATACTTATCATATAATTACGTTTCAATGTTTATTGATCAGGTACTGTAGGTGTTAATATTTATTTGTATAAAAATATCCTATATAATTGCAGGTAGATAACTAAAAATCACATAACAATAAATAATAAAACATAGGTTGGTTCGATTGGATAGTTTGATAGGTCAAGCCAATAATAGATTACCATAAATGAAAAACAATTAAAATGACATTTTTATACGAATGTTTATAAACCTAGTTGTTAACTGATTTCGGGGTCCTATTATATATCCCTCAACGTTTTTTATATAATAATATATATAGTGGAACCTCTTTAGTACGTTTTTTAGGTCCCGGCATTCAAGACCCCCCCCCCCCCCCCCAAATATTTATTATTCTGTGACCCATTGTTAAAATATTTCGTTAGTATAGTCACCGCTCTATAAAACGACCTTCTACTGAACGACCGCTCCATGCAACGACTAGCCAACCGTTCTATGCAACGACCTTCCCTTATCCCCACCATAATATTACCGTTTCTGCGCGAAATTTTAAAGTTAATCCCATCTAGCTGTCGTTCAATAGAACGGTTGAATTACCGATACCGTCGTTGTATAGAGTGGTGAGTGTATGTTTTTCTCATTAGTGCGTGTTTTACCCTCAGTCCCTTCAAAATTTTGATTACTGTGCAGAAGAGCAGAAGCCCTTATCTCATGGGATCAGGTCCAAGGTATGATCAGGCCCATTGTTTTCATCAGTGTAGCGTAGCTAAATTATGCCTGATTTCATTTACCCAGAAATTTGCCGCCCCTAGGCAGTTGCGAAGATCGCCGCCCCTTCTGTGTGATACGAGATTTTGAAAAATTTTTGGTTGAATAAAAATAAAAAAGTAAAGTTTTTTGATATTGATGACCTTTTTTTAAGGTTTTCATATAAAAAGTTCATTAAAGAATTTTTTTTAGGTTTTTTAGTTTATTAATTATTAAAAAGAAAGTATGAAAATCTTTTTTTAGGTACGTACCCACACTGCCTGCATGGTAAATCCGGGTCTGCATTTACCTCATTTTCTATATTGTATATCGAAAGAGTCCCCCAAAGTCTGGGGCCTGATATTGCTTTACCTTGTCACCGAGCCCAACCTCTTATCCTATTAATATAAAACGGTGTATCTACATTTTGATTTTAATCTATTAGTTGTATAAAATTCAATGAAAAATGCCATGTGAATTGTGAACCTATTTTTTTAAATCACTTACGTTGATTCTACAAAAATTAAATTATATATTTCAAATTTATCATTTTAGTTGATCATTTAAAATCAAAACGTGGAAACTTTGAATACTGAAAAACAAATAAAATAAATGTATGAATTTTTCAATAAATTGTATTTGAATAGATAACAAAGTTACAACAAGAAAAAAATAATACATTCAAATGGAAAATAAATTAATTTATTTATTATCATAAGTCCAGAGACAATTTTTTTTTGTATAAAATTCAGAAATAACTGAAAGGATATTTTATTTCAAATATCACAAAGAAATCTCCAAATTCCCCCCTTCAACATCAAGGAACAGATAAAAATCAGTATTTACTGATTTTTCAATTTTCTTTCAATTTGACGCCAAAAATAGTTGTATTTAAAATGAAAGCTAATTAAAGGTTAATTTTTGTCAAATTCGTACGTCACCAAATAATACTGTCTGAATTTACGAAATTTATTGTCACTTCCACAATCTTAATAAATTCATACTGTCCTTACTCGGTGAAGTACGAATTTGACAAAATTATGTATATTTGTAGAGAATTAAGTTATTATTAATTTTATATGCAACTATTTTTGCAATAAAGTTGAAAGACAACTGATAAATCGGTCAAAATGTCAACCTTACTGGTCGAGGATTTTTTAGCAACATTCTAAAAAGATGAATTTCTTCTACACCAAAATACTTGACACCTGGCTTATAATTAAACATGGATCTAAATAAAAAATAATTCCAAAATATACATGTTTTTAAATTAAATACAAAAATATATAAACGGTGTCATTTCTTATATTCGCTATTATATTTAGAATCTTTCTTATCATAATATCTCTTATAGTCTTTATCCGAGTCATATTTTTGAGAAACCCGATCAAATTCCACATCAGTTTTATATTTTTTATATCTAGTTTCATTTTCTCGCCAGCCGTCTTCAAAATTTTCATTGTATTGATATTTATTTGTTTTCCTGTATTTCTCCCGATAATCCTGCTTATTTCGAAAGTATTTTTCTTTTTCATAATAATCTTCATCCTCATATTTCCTTTTATTCTTATTTTTCTCCCAGTATTCACATTCTTCTTCCTCTTCATATTTTCGTCCTTTTTTATTTTTATCCCAATATTCACTTGATTTATTATATCTTTCTTTTTTATTATTTTTATAAACATCATCTTTATATTTATCTCTCTTTTCAATATTTCCCCACTTTTCATCTTCGTATTTCCTGTATCTTTTACTTTTATCCCAATTATCTTCGCTTCTGTATTTTCCTGATTCATTATCATAAAAATCATCTTTTATTTTATTGTTTCTCCAACCGTCTTCATCTTTTTCGCTGTATTTTATTTTATCTTTCTTTTCAAAACTATCAACACTTTTTTCTCTATATTTTTCTCTTTTATAAGTTTTTTCTTCGTACTCTCGTTTTCTTTTGCTCGCTTTATAATCCTCATTTCTATCATATTTGTATCTTTTTTCAGAACTACTTGAATCTTCATTTCTTCTCTCTTTATTTACATACTCTTTCACTTTAACAGTATCGTTTATTACTTCATCTTCTATGTCATTTGACTTAAGTTCTTTTTTATGTTGTTGTTTTTCATGATCATCGTTTTGACCAAAAATAAATTCCATTTGGTTACTAATAACCTCTCGTAACACTTGCAAATAGTTTTTACGTTTAGTTGATACATTTTTTGCACGATATTTAGCTCTCCGTCTTTTGGCATCTCGCTCTTCAGCTAATAATTCTAGGTAAGTTTTATCTCTGGTTTTTGTATCATTTTGTATTCTAAAAATAATATTTTATATTATAGCGGAGTGGTATTTTATAGTTGATATATTTATTAAAAAGTTACTTACTCGGCTTGCGCTGATCCAATTAAAGTGTTAATATTTTCATACGCAGATAAACCTAATACAAAAAATAATTTGTCAATATCGATTATATTTACAAGAAATGTATTTAAAAGGATATTTTCAAAAAGGATATTTTGTTCATTATTTCATAAATAACTATTTTATGAACCAAGTAGATATTTTAAGGTTATTTTGATAAGCAAATTTATTTTAACCATCTTTTGGTCTGAAAAGATAAACATCAAATATAAATTTACTTACATCTTTTCTTTTATTAACTTTGATCTTAAAATTTAAAAACTTACTTGGATTTGATGATGGATTTTCTTCTAAACCTTTTTCGACGCATTTATCTGTAAATGGAAATATTTGTATAAAGAAATCTATGAGAACCGTATAAATAAAAATTATATGAACCTATTTTTTCTTCTAGAGTCTGATCACATTTTGAAGAACATTGAATCAAATGTTTTTCTAGTTTATCTTCAGGAACTTGATGAGTTGTATTTAATGGGCAATTTACTAATTTGGAAGTCTGTAAAAAATGTAAATTATAGAAATTTGAATAAAAATGGATATTCAAATTACATACTTTCAAAACGATATCGATATCCCAATTTAAATCTTCAATAAAGTTTTCAATTTTTGTTGAATATGTATTTATAAAATGACTTATACTATCTAACTGTTTCCTTCTTATATCTACATTAATATCCATTGTAATATAAAACTAATAACAAATAATCAATCTAATGCGTAAAACTATCAGAATTAGAAATATTTTAATATAATTAACATTTCACGAACACAATTACATGGTGACCGAGGTTAAATATGTACAGCAGCAAATAAAAATAAAGATGCTGGAAATAAGGATTGGTTGGTAGTGCCACGGAATAGTAATAAGTTCATGCTGCATACACACTAACTCGTACCAGTATGATTTTAGTAAATGTCAATTTATGTACATACCTTGAGTAATTTTTTTCTATTATTTCATATCAATAAAAAATGTCTTCAAATTGAAACACATATAATATAGATTATACATACACAATACAATAAAAATTTGAAAATATCAAATACTAGTTGGTCATTACTTTTCTCGAATTATTGTGTGTGCATGTAACTTAATCAAACATAGATAGAGTGTAAGTCGAAAAGTATTATGATTGGGTTTAAATTACACTCATCTCTCGATTTCGAAACCTTCGATTTCGTAACCGCTTGATTTCGAAACGGGCCAAACGCGCGATATGCCAACCTTCTCCAATCCCCTCCATAATACTACCGTGATTGCTATCTCCGCGCGTAATTTAAATTCACCAATCAACGTTAAGGTCGGCACGGTGGTGGGGACCCCTCTCGACGTTGTCAATTCAAGCGGTTCAATTACCAACAACGTTGTGAAATCGAGCGATGAGTGTAGTTTAAAATGAAAGTTATAATTGTGATAATTTATGGTATTGAAAAACTTTGATAGAAAAAATGTAGTTATTTATCGTTTTAGCCTTTCAAATTATTTTGCAACGACTTACAAACCAAACTATCTTTTTTAAACCTCATATTTCTATGACGTGATATAAAATATTTCATAGATAAAGTAATCTGACAAAATAATAATGTAGATTTGTTTCAATTTAAGGCGGTATTTTTTTATATTTATATTAATAAGGTTCTATATAAAATAAAATTATCTTCTATCCATTAAAGATAAAATGTATAGGTACAATTTGCAAATAAAATAAATTACATTTAAAAAAATAGATATTTAATTATATAAATAATTTAGTACAATTACAAATAACAAAACATAGGTAAATCAGTCAAAGAAATAAATATGTAATAACAAACTAAAACAGTAACTTAATGTTTTGTTCTAATTTTATCTATATGTGATATGTATTTAATTTTATGATTGTACAAAGATGTCGGTAATAAAGAAGTTAAAAACATGTGTGTTATAACAGCTGTAAGTCCCCATATTCTATTTCTTCCTCCTAAAAATACTGGCATGGAATATCCTTCTTTAAACTGCGTATATCCAATTTTTTCTGGTGCACATAAATACTTCAATGGGACAGTAAACGCTTCTTCAACTTCTTTAGGATTTAATTTAAACAGTTTTTCTGCTACGGGTGTTTTAATAATGCCTATTACAGGTACCACAGATGTATTTAATTTTGTTAACAATGGTTTTCCAGAACACCAAATTTCTATATTTTGCCGAGGTATTCCAAGTTCTTCTTCTGTTTCCCTCAATGCAGCATTTTCTAAAGACCCATCACCTTTATCTAGCATTCCACCAGGAAAACTCACTTGTCCTCTGTGCGATTTTAAATCTGCCGCGCGAAGCGTGTACAAAAGCGCCAATTCTCCATCTGTCTGACAAACAGGAACTAAAACGGCAGCTTGCCGTGTCGTTGTGTTAGTGGTTGACTTTATCGACATTTTAGAGAATTTTTCGATGCACTTTTTTTTATTTTCATTGTTTAAAATTAATTCTGTTGAATAAATACTGATATAACGTCTACTAACCTTTGAGTAGAGAATTATACTAGATAAAAATATTTTCATTTTCAAATTTGTATTATTAGGTGCGACGTTTTAATTGCTTTTTCTAATAAGAATGTTAATCATCTGACAGCTGTTATCTAGCCATGTGGAGACACGTAGTAGAAAACATATGAACTATATTTTGTATTCATGGTTGCCTAAATCCTAAATCAAAATAATTACTTTTTTCGCTCTATTTACTGAATAAAAAAACTTAACTGTAAAAACTAGTTATTGAAGCAACAAAAGAATGTAAATATATTTTTTTAATTCAATAAAATTGATATACTGAGATACCTACGCATCAACAAAAATTTTATGGAATCAAATATTTTCATGCAAAAATGGCAATATTCCAAGCTCCCAAGCTTCACTCGGTCAAAATGTGGTCAAAATAGTTAAAATGAGATAAAAAACATTTTGCACCTCAAAATATTTATTTTTCAATTCCCTTTGAATATCTGTTAGTCCCTTTTTAATGATTTTTCACAAAATAAGATCATTAGGCAACGATTCTTTTTTTTTAATTGCCATAAATGGGGAAAAAATTATGCAGCGCATCCAAAACATTTTTTCAAGGGGATTTTTTTTGTAATTATATATTTATTTATCAATCTTCATTTTTAATATACAGGGTGTCCAAGATAAGCGTGCAATGCATGGGGATATCCTAAACGGTAAGAGATACAGATGTGGTTAAATGAGATGAATTATTTGTAAGAAAGGGGTGAGTATCACAACATCAAAAAATATTAATAATTTTATGTGGTTCAGGCGGTATACCCAAAAAACTGAAAATTCGGAATTTCTTTAAATGACTATAACTTTTTTGGCAAAGTAGATAGGTACTTTTTATTTGCGGTTTCTTAAAGCACTTTTTTGAGTAGAATTGTTTGGTGTATTTAGAATTTTTATATCACTTTTAGTTTCCGAGTTACAAGCCCTAACTTTAGTTTTTCTTATGGGCCGCAAAGTTGGCTATATCATATTCGAACGTGTTTTTTACTCTACTTTACAATGATATGTCACATGTCATACTTATTATTAAAAAAAAGTAAAAACCTTTTTTTGTAATAGTTTATTGTTTTTAAATATGCATTTGTTATTTTCATTGTTGTTATTGCGATTTTTGTTTAACAATTTTTGTTTTTCATGGCTTACTTAAATGTTTGTAATAAAATACTTTATAAATATCATCAATATTTAGTACTTCGACTTATTTTCTATAATAACTATGTCATGTGATATATCGTTGTAAAGTAGAGTAAAAAACACGTTCGAATATGATATAGCCAACTTGGCGGCCCATAAGAAAAACTAAAGTTAGGGCTTGTAACTCGGAAACTAAAAGTGATATAAAAATTCTAAATACACCAAACAATTCTACTCAAATAAGTGCTTTAAGAAACCACAAATAAAAATAAAAAGTACCTATCTACTTTGCCAAAAAAGTTATAGTCATTTAAAGAAATTCCGAATTTTCAGTTTTTTGGGTATACCGCCTGAACCACATAAAATTATTAATATTTTTTGATGTTGTAATACTCACCCCTTTCTTACAAATAATTCATCTCATTTAACCACATCTGTATCTCTTACCGTTTAGGATATCCCCATGCATTGCACGCTTATCTTGGACATCCTGTATATTGATAAATTCATGGGGACAGGGTTTCTAATCCACTAACCTCCCTCCCATGGTTGCGCCACTGCCATGAATGAATAATAACAGTACGTAATCGTTTTACATTAAACTTTTTAATTGTAAATATTATTGTGTTTATCTCAATAACCATCTGCGTATATTTGAAATAAAAAAGGCAAAAAGAAACAAATGTAGATAAATATGTATCTATTCTGAATATATTTTTAATCACTAATATGTGACAAACCTGTTTACAGTATATTATTATATGAAATATTTCCAATAGTGACAATTTTCAACAATGTATATACATTTATTTATATTCTTATGTGTATCAGTAAGTAAATAAATTTAACCATATTATAAATTAATTTTTATATACAGTGGAACTTCTTTACTACGTTTTGCTTTCACATTTTTCGCCATAGTACGTTTTTTTAAGCTCCGGCATTCTTCCATTAGACCCCTTGTTAAAATATTTCGTTAATACTTTTTTCTCGTTAATACGTGTTTACCTCCCAGTCCCTTCAAAAACGTACTAACGAGGTTCCACTGTAATGTAAAGACTAATTCTAGAAAATATAATATATTTCATTATTAATAACATTTTATTTTTCACTTATGAGATGAAATTGTACAAAATAAAAGTGTTTATGGCGTTTAAAAAAATATAAAAATTTCTAAGATATGAAAAAAATCAAAAAAATCAACAATTTGTTTTGTTTGAAATATGTTTTTTTCTAAAACTTAATCCTTATTGTTAATTTTCGGACTTTTTTTCAATCGAAAAATCTCTATTTTGTTCAATAGGTTATACGTATAAAATTGGAGAAAAAAGTTGACCTTTACGAGGCCTTTAAAGGTTAAATAGATATCATCATTGAGTATTTATTTTTTTAACTCTGAAACAATTTTTACTAGATATTTGACCAATGAAGTATTTGACAGTTCCAGACTTTTGGGACATACTGTATTATATTGTTATTTTGTTATAGGGAACTGTGTTTGCCGATAGATATCATCCTAGAAATGAAAAAAGGATCTATATGTTGTTTGATGAACAAGAAAATCCCCCCAAATTACCTAATTGTAATATAAATAATAATGCTGAAACATGCGCTGACTGCAGACATTTAATGGTTTGTTTTATATCCGAAGATAAAAAATTTGTATCAAAGTTAATTAACTGTAAAGATGAAAATCCAAACACACCATACTGTATTAATAACAGGTTAGTTATCTTTAAAATTAGAACCTCCATTGTATACCAAATATAGTAAGAAAAAAAAATCGGTGAGATACAATTTGGGGGGGGGGGGGGTAAATGCATATAATTTAAATTTTGGAAGGTATTTTGAACTGATGTTTTTTTAGAACACTAAAACTGCGATACTTAATTTGGAATTTCTTATCTACTACCGGGTGTCTCAAGTAACTTTTCCAGTATGGGGATCTCAGTATCTATAAGAGAAAAGAGATATAAAATATTTGTAAGGAAGGGATGAGTATTACTACATAAAAAAAGAATTCATAATTCTATGTGGTTTAGGCTTTTTTATCAAAGTATTTAGTACATCGACTTTCTTTCGAAAAGTAAAGTAAAAAACACTATAGCCAACTTAGTGACCCATAAGAAAAACTAATGTTATAAGGGCTTGTAACTCGGAAACTAAACGCGATATAACAATTCTAAATATACCAATCAATTCTACACTAAACAAAAACAAAGTATTTATCTACTTTGACAAAAAAGTTATAACCATTTAAAGAAATTTCGAATTTTCAGTTTTTTGGGTAAACCACCTAAATCACATAGAATTATGAATATTTTTTGGTGTACTAATACTCACCCATTCCTTACAAATAATATAATTCATCTCATTTAATCAAATCTGTATCTCTTATCTTACTTGAAAAACGGAGAAACCTTGGTTTCTTAGTCACTTAAATTAAAATTGCACCTTTTCCACAAATATACAATGTCACTCAACACGTTTCGATTTCACAAGAAGTCCTCATCAGGAGCCTAACGATTCCAGACTTATCTCTTATACTTACAATTAGATACTGAGATTCTCATGCCGGAAAAATTATCTAGGACACCCGGTATTCCTAATACAAAAAATAATTCTTTCAGATGTACAAATTCTACACCTGACCCTTGCCAACGAAAATTACCTTCATGTTATGGAATCGGATTACTTCCCGATCCAGAAAACTGCCATCAGTATTATGACTGTAGAAAAATCGGCGCAGTACCAAAAATAGAAATATGCCCTGCGAATCAGATTTTCAATTCTAAAAAAGGACAGTGTTACTTACAAGGAGACTGTTACCAATATACTCCTGACAGTTTGTGTAAGGATAAAGAAATGAAGATTGTCCCATTTACCGAAAATAAAAGTATATACGCTAGGTAAATATTAACGAGAAATGCTATTTCTAATTGAGATTCATAACAAAAATACATTTTTACAGATGTCCTCCTAAAGGAGTACACGCGATTGCAAGAAAATGCAAAGGTGCTTATGAATTTGATACCAAACAAAATAAATGCGTTGCAGTATGTTGGCGCGATAATCAACAGATCCCAGATAATTGCGATTGTCATTCGTATTATGACTGTTTCAAAGATTCCGAGAGTAATGAATTTCTTAAAGTACGTTACACATGCCCTTATGGTCAGTATTTCGATAGATATTGCAAAGATATTGTTGGTATAGATTGTATGAATATTGAAGATAAAGAGAATTGTTTAGACAACGATAATGAATTTTAAATAAATTTATGTTTGTGAAATGTAGATATAATGTAAATTTATATTATGTATGTACAGTGTTTATAAAATATATTTTTTTCAAGTATTTAAAAAAGTTGTATCATGCCCAGTTAAATCTAATAAGTATATAAAATTCTCGTGTCACGGTGTGCGTAATTGAACTACTCCGAAACGGCTCGACCGATTTTCGTGAATCTTAGCGTGCATATCGATTAGGGTGGAGAATCGGACAACATCTATTTTTCATCCCCCTAAATGTTAAGGGTGGTCCACCCTTAAATATTTTTTTTATTTTTTTGGTCAAAATTTTTTGTTTTTATTTTTTTATGATACATCATACAAAAATACATACAACCCTAAATTTTCACACCTCTACGATCAACCACTATTTTTTATTTATTAATTAAAAACTTTAATTTTTTTTGGCAAGATTTTTATTTTTATTTTGTCATGACCTTAGAATAAAAAAAAATCATATTACTCTTAATTTTCACCCTTCTACGATCAACCCCTATTTTTATTTGTTAACGAATATTGTTATGAATATTGAATTCGAATTGGTATTGGTATAATCTTATTCTATCTATATATATAAAAATGAAGCCCTATTTCCCTTGGTCACGACATCACGCGTGAACGGCTGGACCGATTTCACTATAATTTTATAGTAAAGTATTACCAATTCGAATTCAATATAAGACAGGACAACGTCTGTCGGGTCAGCTAGTAATTTATATAATTAAAAACTAACTACCGCATGTATGAAAGATCATCACTTGAGAACAGCTCGACCGATTTGGCTGATTTTTTTTGTTGTGTTCGTAATTGTCAGGATAAGGTTTGTATCAAAGAAAATTTTTGGAAAATCCACCGGAAATTTTTCTAATTTTAAAGTATTATACACGTCATTATATATATTTTTGCACGCTGATTTCAAATCCGTCGACAAAAATCAAATCCGACCACACATTCAAAAGTTACAGACATTTTTTTTCAAAAATTTTGAAAAAAATAAAACTTTGAGAGGCTATATCTCGAGAACGTTATACGATACAGACCTGTAATGTTTTTTATATAATTAACATAATGTTAACTATCATGTCATATTTCATGCATCAATCTTCGATTGAAATAAAGATTGAATATTTTATTAATTAATAAAATCAGTAGGATCTATGTATTGTAATTTTATTTAGTTTGTTTTACAGGCAATATATTGATAGTGTTTAAAATAAATAAATAATTTAAACAAAAATTCATCGTTTCATTTTATTATTAATCACAAACAAAAGATAAAATAAGATAATTTTTATCGATCTACGTACTCGGATACAAAAAGATATGATTTTGTATAATAAGATTTAATAATATTAACTGCAAGAATTGATGGTTAAATAATGTACAAATACATTTATATGTTTTTATTTATTTCGGTAAGTATACCATTACTTATATTATAGATACTTAATTATTATTATTAAAAATTGAGTAAATATTTTTTTTAAAAGGCGTATATTAGCGCTGAAATTATTTCAGAAGAATTAGATAAAACAATACCAAAATGTACAAGCACGTCAAACGAAGATTTATGTTTAAATTGTGAAGAAATGCGTGTCTGTTTCCATGATTCAGACAGAAATTATGTGACAAAGACAATTTCCTGTAAAGAAGACAACCTTCAAACACCATATTGTTATGGAGGCAGGTTAGTTTATTAATATTAATTATTAATATATTTGAATTTATTTATTATTACAAGTAGAAATAATAAATTTTGTATTTATTCCAACAAAACAAGTGATTATGATGCTATACAAGCAGTGGCGGGATTAAGAGGATCAATCCCCCCCCATGAGTCTAGAAAAATTATAAGATGATTATGATATACGAGTATTTTTTCAATAATGAATACATCTAACAATAAGTGATGAATATAACCAATTTTTGTACACCACATAAAAGAAAATTTTCATAATGAAAAATATAACTTTATGAGATTTAATACTGTCATACCCCCCCTCCCCCCATCGCAAAAAGATATCTACGCCATTATATACAAGTAATTAACCCTTTAACGCCTAGTTCCGAGTATAGCTCGGGTATACTAAAACGGCGAAAATAATCAAACCCGAGCTCAGTTATAATTGAAAAATAATAATTTTTAAAGAAAAATTATTATTAATTGTTATTTCATCTTTATATTTATTATTAGTTCAATTTTATTTAATTAATTAATCATAAAGGAGTTAGCAAATTTGCTAGCTTGCAAGCACTCTCAAATGAGGTATCAAACATATATGACAGTTTTCTTGGAGTTTCATGAAGACTTTGACAAGATTCACGCACGTGTTGTACGTAAATATGTTAACACTAACGGTATTAAAACAGTGGTGATATTATGAAAATTATTTTGCACTGTCAAAGTCGTCAACTGTATAATACACAATAATAAATCACTGCTCTAAATTCCATAGCAAATCCATAGATACTATCACAAAATTAATACCTCATTTGAGAGTGCTTGCAAGTTAGCAAATTTTGCTAGCCCCTTTATGATACCGTATATAAATTATTCTTATAATTAAAAAAAAAATGATTTTTTACTTATTAAATATATATTTTTTTTTTGATAATTTTGTCTTTTGAGACCTATATTGGTATCTTTTAGACAGCTTTTAAACGTTTTCTTGTATTGTTAGGTGATTGACTTTAATGATGTTAATCTTATTAAATATAATTTAAAGTATTTAGTTTCCTTATGTTTAAAAAAATTATTTACAAATTTTTGTCCTAGAAAAGGAACCAATAAGTGCTTAAAAATATCTTAGAACTTCGCTTCTTCTATATTATTATGTTTATTGTCTTTATTTGGTGGGGGTGCTGAGCCAGAAACATAGTTTTTAGGGCCAGTTACTTAAAATATTATACTCCGCAACGTTTCGATAAAAATATCTCGATTTTAAGTGGTTCACCATCTTTAATAACACACTGTACCCCTGTATTCTTTTAAGGTGTGTTTCTACAATGAACTGCACAAACGAATATTGTTACGGAGCTGGTACTCTTCCAGATCCAGAAAACTGTTACAATTACTTTATCTGCGAGAAAGCTGGCGATAAACCGATAGTTCAAAATTGCCCTATAGGACATCCATACCACCACGCCAACAAGATGTGTTTTGCTTACAGTAAATGTGTCCAGTTTACACCAGATAATTTATGTCAATCAAAAGAAATGCAAGTAGTTCCTTATCCAACTGATGAATCCATTTATGTAAGGCAAGTAACATAAAAAAATAATATTCTATCAGATAACATACTAGAGCTGGGCGCGTGAGTACTTTTTTGCTCACGATCACGAACGCTCACGAGCAAAATTTTTTTAGTCACGCCCGCTCACTCACGGTCTCAGAAATAAAAATCACGATCACGCACGCTCACGAATTGTATTTTTTTACTCACGCCCGATCACGCACGGCGGGTCACGGTCGTGTCACGATTTTAATATGAAATAAATAAAATTTTGTATTAATTTTGTAACTATTTTTTTTTTCGTGCAATATAATATGTGTATACTTTATATTTGTATTATTTCTTTTAAACTACATTTTTAGTGCAAATAATAACAAAAAAATGGATAAAATGGAAATAAATCATAGTATGTAATAGTAACAATCAATACATTTGAAAATCTGGGGGATTATTAACATGTCGACAGAGTGATTTTAAATTTATTTCAAGTTGGCAACGCTGACTATGTATTTTATAGTTCTTTAAAATTCTAATTGTAGTCAATTGTAGCATTTCGTATTAACAATTAAATATGTGAAACGAATCAAACGTATCATTCTAAAAATATACATAGTCATGGACTCACGCACGACAAAAATGTACTCACGCACGGTCACGCACGATTGTTTTAATGTTACTTACGATCACACACGCTCACGATCCAATATTTGAAAATCGCTCACGCTCACGTTGGGTCACGGCCGTGACCCAGCGTGACACGAAGAATTCACGGCCCGCGCCCAGCTCTATAACATACCCCTCCTCTCCCCCGATTTTAAAAATACAAACAGTGTAAATGAATGAACCTGGCACGTTAGCTATCGTCGAAACGCAACGCTATAAGTTAAAGTGCCAGGTTCATTCTTTTGAAGTTGACGCTGAAACGATAACAGGCTTTATTTTTATTTAACTTTTGAATTTTAGATGTCCTCCGGCGGGTCATCGCCCGATAGCAAGAAAATGTAAAGGAGAATACAAATACGATGTTACCCAAAACAAATGTGACGCTCTTTGTAAAACTATCGGATTATTAGGAGATAATTGTGATTGCACGAGTTATTTTAAATGTGGCAGATTAGCAAACGGTACATATGACAGAGTTCACATCACATGTCCTTCGCTTCAATTTTTTGACCCAGTGAAGAAGCAATGCTCTATTGGAGTTTGTGAAAACCTCGATAATTGTTAATGTAGATTTATGAAATATATACGTAGTTGCGTGGCGCAATCAGAAAAAATCGGTAGGGGTATATTTTTTTTTGTTATTATATAATTAATAATTTTTATTTTTTATGTATCATAGTTAAATTAAATAATGTATATTGACAAAAAAACTACCGTCTCTTACACGGAGAGAATATTCTTTTAAAAATTAACAGAAAATGCTGTGAACCTGAGGAAAGAATCAACTTCTGAAAAAAATTAACAGAAAAGTCGGTAGAATTTAAAATAAAGTAAATGAGAAATTACAATGAAATACTGGTTAATTTTAACATAGTACCTATTAAAATTTATTTACTCTGAAAAAGTAATATACGCTATTCTTTAATTTAATTTCTTGTATATGAAAATTTCACGTATATTCTCTATAATTCTACTATGTTCTATATTACTTTTCATATCTGACCTATCGCCGTCATATATAGAAACTGTTATACAGTATATTGAATTGTAATAGACGTTCTTTTAAATTTTACCATGTCGGGTGTGAAAAATTTCTAGGATCAAATTTTTTTTCATCAATTTATGCAATTTTTTATTTTTTCCCCATTCCTACGCATCGTAAATAAATAAAAATGTTAATTAAATTTTTTCATCTGACTATTAATAACTTGTTTAAATAATTATTATACTTTTATAATAATAAATCTCATTTTTTCACATACGGTATAGTAATTTTTGATACTGTTGGTATGAAATATTACTACGTTACCGATTAATTTTTCACAGAATGAAATTTCGTCCCCCCTTTAACATGTTTTTATGTTAAACATTCACATTAAATTTTTTCAGTGTGTGTGCGTACCTATGTAGTAGTGGTTTAATCATAATTTGTTGAATGATAAAATATTTTTTGAAATAAGAAGCTACATTTTTCATTATTTGCAATAATTATATAATAGATACTTGTAAAATAGTAAATATATATTATAATTTATGTACATTTATAGATCACGATTTTATACATAGATGAAAATAAATGTACTGCGTAGTGCGTATATTCGTTTATAATAAAGTATAGTAATCATTTAATCATTTTAAAAATTCCAACGCAATTACACGACGTTTTGACGGTCACTGAATCGAGTACGTCCTTTATCTCAATAGGGTATTTGATACTATTAATAATAAAGACTAAAATGTTGTTAATAGTGTAGAATCATCGAATTGTCACTGATTGTTAGTGACTATGGGCTACTCTGCACTGTGAACGAGTGAAAAGTAGACCACTGCTAATAAGTGGATCATTGTTAATATGGTTAAAATCACTGGTTGATCAGTGAGAACCTGTATTTACGTTCACTGAAGGAATCAGTGGAATTATCACCGTTTTAAGGGGGTATTCTAGTGTAGAAATTTGAAAAAATCGAATTTGTTTGAATGATTTGTTTGAAGTAGAGGAAGGCCCCATGTACGGAGCAGGAATCGCGGATTGAAGAAATGTAAGTATAATATGTCATTTAATGGTTAACATCGGGCATAATTTTACTCGAAACTTAAAAACGCGTTTTTCTCGAAACTACATTTTTCAAAACGTTTGACTTGATTTCTCAAGTTCTATTGAACCAATTGACTTAAAATTTGGTGTGAATCTTCTCAATACATGTCTCTATCGTCCTAACTATTATTATAACAAAATAATAATTTTTACTATTTTTAAAAAATTCAGAAAAGTCCAAAAAAGTCGAAAAAAATGTATCATTTTTTCGGACAGCCATAATTTAGTAAAAAATATTTTTTTTACACTTTTTCTTAGTTAGTACGATAGCTGCATTTATCTAAATTAATAATCTCTTTTTTTTTTTTTTTCAAATTTTGAAAAAGCTTGCAATCATGACAAGATTGGCGCGCCATTTTTTTTGTACCCCCCACTTCAACAACTCATACCACTTTCAATTTTGTATTTTTTGACTATTTTTTTTTTTTTTTGTAATCTTCAAATAATAATAAACGCCTGGTAAAAATATGGATAGTAAAAATATTTTTTGATTTTTATTTATAGCACCTGAAAAAACACCTCAAATTCATGCCTCTACACTAGAATACCCCCTTAATTTATTAAGAGAGTATATAATGATGTATATATTTATTTTAGTTAGCTGAATTATTTATAAATTAAAAAAAAGTAAATATTTCATGAAACTTCTGTTAAAGGTAAATATTTTGAATGCAGTACAAGTAATCTTTAAAAAAATATTACGAAAAAAAGCGAAACTGTAATAAATATTTATGTAAATATGTATATATTTCAGTATTTGTAATTGTTTAAACATACAGCAGTGTTTGTTTTTGTAATATTTCTAAGAAAAGCGGTAACTATCAATATTAATATTACTCATGCATGTGCGCCCACAAACGAAGGTAAAGAGAGAAAACTTTCTCAACCATATTGTACGCTACATCCTTTCTCTCTCGCTTCGCACACGGAGCGAGAGAGAAAGATTGTAGCGTTATGGCGTTTTCCCTCTCGCACACTTGTTCGTACGGCGGACGGAAAGGTTGCCTCTAGTAGGTATATGCTCTAAGACTAAAGATAACATCTTAAATAAAGTCCTATGTGTATGTGACACATACACATAGGACTTACCCAAACCACTATGGCTAAAATTTGAAATTTAAGAGTTGTCTCATTCAACCCCGAAGGGGACAAAAGATGTTAAACTTTTTTTTTACTTATTTATTACTGTTTACATAATTAAAGTCGATTTATAAATATTTTATTTTATTCAAGCAATACGTTTATATAAATAGTAATATTGATTTCTGAACAAAACAGATACACTCATAACTTTCAAATCGTTCTCTTGAGAAATTACATTTTTGCAGTTTATATGTATTGTGTTCTTATATTTAATGTAGCCCAAGGACTACAGTATTTTCCTCGTAAGTGTTATTTAACACTTTGTTTAAAATATTTGTTATGTAGGTAGATATGTACCTACATTTTTAGTTGGCTTCGGATATTTTAATGGCTTCAGGCGGTTATTATACTACCAAATAAATATATCAAAGATCTTTGACAAAGATTTGATTAAATATTGAGACTGCCATTATCTATGATCAGAGAAATATTATGAATATTACAAAGATGACTTATTGCACTGTCATATTTCTTTGATCAAATAAATTTTATTACATTTAACATAGGCGGATATTACACATAAAAAAAAACTGCATTGGACCAAGAAAATCTTATTTTGTATATAACGAAAACAATATTTTCTTAATATAAGAAAGGTACTCTTAATTCAACTACATTATTTCTTCGTCCAAGAATACTATAGTTGATTTAAGAATATATTTCTTATCTTAAGAAAATATTGTTTTATTTATATACAAAACAAGGTTTACTTGGCTCAAGTAAACCTTTCTACCTGTGTACACTATCAAAGAAATGTGATAAAATTTCATTGATCAAAGAAATATGATATTTATTTGTTAGTGTAATAGCAGCCTCAGCTACGGCTCTAAAGTTTTTTTAAAATAATGTTACGTCACATTTTCTTCCTTGTTCGTCACATTTAATTACATAGTTAATGTACATATACCCCAATAAAAATACAAATACACGCACATTTTTTTAAACATTTACAATTTTTGGCAAATTTTCAATTTCCAGCGACAGGAAAAATAATCCAGTCCCAAAAATTTGCTTCTATTCTACATTTATAACTTTATTTGGTATCATATTTTGCACAATTATTATAATATAATATTTCTATCTTTGAAACTATATAAAGAAACATTTTACATTTCCTAGTTTTCATTTTATAAAATCTCAACTATAAAATTTGTAATTATTTATTTATATATTTACTTGCTTATCAATTATTTGATAAGCTATTATCATATTATACTAATTCACGTTATATACCACGTGATTTTAATAGAATAGAACGTGATTTCAAGTTAAAGCAATATATTCGTTTACATACATTAGAATATTCTAAATCAATTGTCAAACATTGCGAAATTGTATGAGCACCTACGTTTTCATTAAGATAAGATTTTTTCAAGATTTCTGTCAGTCATTGTTTCTTCTTGAGTATATTTAAATTTTAATCTATAACGATGCCCTCTTACAGGGTCGTTTTTATTATTACTTATTCGTAATATAAAAACGGGCAAGTGCGTGTTGGGCATGCACATGATAGAGTTCCGTAGTCATTCTCACTACGATTTATAAAAGAGTAATTTAAAAAAAAAAATGTAAAAAACTATTTTTTGATACTATTCGTTATAATTTTCACCGAAAGTACTAATTAAAAGCAATATCATATTTTTTTAATCGATAGTTTAGAAAATAGAAGGGAGGACATTCTGATAACGATATTAAAAAGCAAATAAATCGCGACTAAGGCCCCCCATACACCTACAATATAACTGTGCAATATTATTGTTGCACAATTGTATTGAAATATACCTTACGCCTACACGTTCAATAATATTGAATCTTGAATTATTCGCGTCAATATTTTTGTCGGAGCAACATGTGTGATGATGAAGATTTGGCTGCAGTTATGCTGATGATTTTGCTGGCAAAACAAAATAAAAACGAAAGAAGGCCAGTGTACACTCATGAACGTCTTTTAAAATAAATTTATAAATATTCGTGCGTGCGTACGGGACCGCTCCGAACAGTAGACTAAAAAATATTGTACAATAAGCCCTACAGACGACACAATGAAAAAATATGGCGCAATAAAATTTAAACTCGCTCAAACTTTTCTAAAGGCATTGTGCAATCTTCAATATGATTCCTAAACGGTCAATAATATTGGACAATCCGTGATATTGCACAATAAAATTGATCGTCTATGGGCCGCCTAAAGGGTTGAAATCAAAAAGTCATTTGATATTTTTTGTTGCATTTTAGGAGACCTATCAAATGACATCCCACTTAATGGGGTTAGTGAAAAATGTGTGTTCATTTTTCAGTCTATGAAAAGGGGGTCCAAAATATTTTTGACAGTGTTCATTATAATTTTCGGTGAAAGTACTAATTAAAAACTACATTCTGAAATTTTTTCATATTTTTTGAATCGATAGTTTAGAAAATAGAGGGGGCGCTCTGATAATGACTTTTGAGAGTAAATACATCGTGATTGAAAGGTTAAAATCAAAAGGTCATGATGCATTTTTGTTGCATTTTAAGAGACCTTTCTAAAGACACCTCACTCAATGGTGTAGGTGAATTTTTTTTTCAATACACTTCATTCAATTTTTTTTAAATCTTATCATTTATTTTTTTGAGTCATCAATCTATGACCATTTAGTGTTTACCAAATTTCATCATGGACATGGCGAAACTATATAAGGGTTCCTAGTTTTCTACGTTCCTAAAAAGTAGCAATAGAAATAGTTCTACGACTTCTACGTTATTATTTGCAACACAGTAATTTTTAGGCATTATCAATAAGTAATAGTTTTTTAAACGATTAAAATTATACTGCGTTCTGCGTTTTGTAAAATGTTATTTAAATCAATGTATAATCAATAATTAATGAAAAATATATAAAAATATATATAATATATATTTAATATTCGATATACAGTAGAAACCGGTTATAACGACATCGAATAGTCGCTATAACCGGTAAAAATGCAATTACACGGGATTCAGTTGGACTTTTATTCTGAGTCGCTAAAACCGATACATCGTATTAACTGATGTCGTTATAAACGGTGTCTACTGTATTTTAAAATTCCTTTTCTAAGAATAAATAAATAATTCACGAGTATTAGACGATATGGAGACGAGATTATCTCCAAATTCATGAAACGAGACTTACCCAAGTAAGTAAAAAAGGCTGGAATAACAGACAATATAAAATATAACGTACCTATAATAAATTATTTTACCGTCAACATTTGTAACCCTAAACGTATCGAGTATCGATCCGCGCATGCGCAATACAATATACCGAAAAGCGTCGACGCGGCGTCGCGATGCCAGACAAACTTGATTGCCGAGGGACGCTCACTAGACGTCACTAGAGGGACGGCCAAAGCACACCTGGATCTGTTAACACTGATATATACAATAAACAAGATGTGGTTACCAGACATTGGAGGCATGGTATAAAGAGTACAAAACTTTACTTACTTCGTTGTTTTTATTTATTTTTCTTCAAAGAGAAACCAACGTACACCGGATTCATGACCGTGGTAATAGTTTTAGGTAAGTTTTTATTGATGAAATTATCAATGCAGTTTAGTATATGAAGGTTCAAATATAATAAGAACAAAATTGAGTATTGATTGTTAATATTTGTATCGAGTAGTTGTATTAAAAATAGATATATATAGTTTTAAAAAAAATAAAAAATACGATGGGTGGTGCCTTTTCTGCAAAAAAAAAGTAATAGAAATGTAAGGGAGTTAACTAATTATTTTATATTATTTACGAAAAATGATACTTATTACTAAAAGTGCTTTTTTAAATTAATATATTAGAGTTGATTTTATTTTATTTTTAAGAACATGCGTCTTATGATCTTATGTCTTAATTTTGATTTAATAGTAACTTTTTGTTTAATCAATTTTGATTCTAAATACAGTGGTTTGAGGGATGCATCTTTTTAATTCCATATTTTCTATAGATTAGTGTCGGATTTCAAGGGGGACGCCTGGGCAATAGTATTAAAATAAATCCTAAGCTTAATATTTTTAAAACGGGCCCTTTATATTTTATATATGTAAAAAAATACAGAATAAATTATAGAACTTTTAATAATTTTAATAAAAATGTTTTATATTACACACAATTTCCGAGATATTTGTAAAAATACGAAAATGTTTTAAAAAGTTTTATCGTAAGTTTTATCGTAAATGCGAAAAAATTCCTTCATTTGAATTTGCAATGGGCGTGGGCTGTGCTTTTTTCACAGAGAGTTAATACCCCGTTCAAAGTGTATGTTAGCTAACAAACTGTATTAAATTTCTTGTAATAACTGAAGTTAACACAATCAAGTTGCAGCGTGGAGACTTTTTTTAATTTCGCAACTGACCGTTGCAAAACATAGGCGTTGCGAATAATTATTATTATATTTGCGTTATTATTTATTTTTTATAAATTAATAAGGGGTGGTTTGTAATAACAATAACGTACCAATATACATAGGTAATGTATAACCAAGTATAAAAATGAAATTGATTTAATTAAAAATAAGAAAAAGCCACATGAAGTTTCTATGTTAGTTGTCTATAAAACTAAAAAACAAAATTTTTCCAGTATGATGGTATTGTAACATATGTATACTTTACTTTAAATCGAAATTTTGCCTTTCCCTGAATCTATTCGGACTATGTTCGCCATAACCTATACGTGTCTGTCGGTCTGTCTGTAGACGTTGCGCTGTAACTCAAAATGAGAAAGATTTGTTTTATTTGAGTAGATAAGGTATACTCTTATATCATGGGCGTTTTTCTACAGAGAGGGGGCAAATGGAGCATCCCCCTGCCTGGGATGAAACCTAACGCCTAATCGAATTGAATTTAATCTAACTTAATTGTTTAGTACTTATTTATACCTCTTTTAGTGATTTTTGGAAAAACAGTCATAGTGTAAAATTATGTAGAAAATCGCGTGATGACCAAAAAAAAAGATCTCACATCTACAAATTCCCCTCCCCCCGAAAATTGTACACACAATTTTATAGCGTTTTTAAACATAAAAGGTATTTCCCAAAATACTTCGTTTTTTGATTTTCTTTCGCCATCTTAAAAATAAATGTATGTAATTTTACTCCATCAAATATTATTTTCTTTTCAATTGTTATTTTGAAAAATATTTTAGGAAAAACATGTGACTGTTTGAAATACCCTGGAATTTCCTTAGATAATTTTTTTATATAAAACGTAAAATAAGATTCTGTTGAAAATACGATGAATCATCCGGTAACCTCGAGTAACCGGCATGTATAAAAAAACAATTTGCATTACTATATTATTTAATACTTACTCTACTCATATGAGCAGTGGCTCGTTATACAGTAAGCAAATGAGGCAACTTTCTAGAGCCCCTAACGGCTACATAGTGCACCACTGTCTATTGATTTTGTCATATTATGTCTGAATCTTATAAAATGTAGAATATAAATTATAATTAATTAATATACATATTTCTTATTTCCAGTTATACAAAAGACTATGGTCAATACCCATCGATTAAAAATGAGTGAATTTCAAAACAACATGAGAATAAAACATTTGTTATTGCATCAAACTTGCTAATTATTTAAATTGTGTTATACACACAAATACATATACATACACCGACACATTCAAAGGACATTACGTATATATGTACATATACTATATATAAAGTCAGTGTGTGTGTGTGTCAGTGCGTGATTCCAAAGGCTATACTAGATTAGTGACGTAGTAAGTAGTGGGGGGGAGTTCAACCTATATTAGCCGTCGTCGCGTTGAGTCCACGCGACATTTAGTTATAGAGTGATCTTGGAGGAAGTACCGTTAAAAAGACTATTTTTACGGATCGGTCGTTGAACAGTTCGGGCAAAGGACTTTTATTTTTGTTTGTGTTTTTGTTGCATGGGTAAGTAAATATATATTTATATTATATGTTAATTTTGATATTGTAGCAAAATAAGGAAGAATTAGGCATATATAATATGTCTAGTCTGAAATTTTTTGTTCTTACAATATTATTACTACAGACCTTTTTTTGCTACACCCTATAGTTACGCCTCTGCTTATTTTATAATTAAATAAATTAAATATTTAACAAATTAAACACACTCGATTTTGGGTTAAAATGGTTTTATTGTTAACATTACAGGTTTTCCATTTTTTTCCCTATTTTCCTGATTTTTATAGCCAAGCAAGCATACTCGCTTCGTTTTTCTTCCTATTTTAAGCTGGCCTGTATGAATGACTAATGTATCATGAATTTATAACATTTTTAAGACTTCTGTTTTATGACAATAAACGTACATTGTTGTTTAAAAATGTATTGTTCAATCTGAAAGTGTGCAGTTGGCAACCCTGAATTGCACCATATATTGTACATATGTTCAGAATAAAAATCAATTTTATAGTGAACTTTCTTATACGATCATATGTATGATATATATGAAGTATTGTTATAACCGAATCTTTTTGAATTCATTTTACCTTCCTTGAAATTAGAAAAAAATTCTTTGGACAAACGTTATAGCGATTATTATTATCTATAATTTATGTCCTATTCAATCTGTTCTATCTTTTAAGCAGTTTAGCCACAAATATGTTTTTATATAATTAGAAACACATATACTGTATAATCAATACAATACAACGTATAAGAAAGTCCTGTTACATAAAACAAAATGTAAATAACTATATAGATTTAATATAGGTAGGTACATAATAAAGAGAATGCCTTTGGTTGTACATTTTGTGTACATATATATATATATATATATACCTCATTGCACATTTTATAGTGGCGCCTGGGGCACACAGACAGTTTTTACCTACATCGTATTTTGACATCGATCGATATTCCACTAAAACTAATATTCTTAAAATTAATGCTAAACTGATTAGTGATAACATAGGTGGTCATGAATAGATTACTTATATCGTAAATCTTGTTACCTACCGTTCTGGCTTAAAAATATTAAATTTAAATATTTTTGTACAGGATTATTACAGAGGTGTATTTAGGGTTGCCAAATGTACTCTTTGGAGAGCTATTTTATTATAAATTAGTTAAGCCCCTAACGGAAACATTTTAATGATAAGCATCTACGAAAAAACTGTAAATTTTATATTTTTCGTAAAAGTTCTTATTTTTTCACGAAATTCTGTCTAGATCAATTTTTTTATGAAATTCTACGAAGATATGACTCACGGGTTTTCGATGATTTTCATATAAATTATTTCCACGTATGAATGGAAAAATTAATAAAAAAAAAGATCTTATATCTACTCACTATATAACGACCTTCCATACTACGACTGGCAAACCGCTCTATATAACGACCGTTTTCCTAGCGCGAAATTTAAATTCACCAATTGACGTTAAAGTTGGCACAGTGGGCGGGGCGACGACGTGTCGTTATATAGAATGGTGAGTGTAATTATATTTCGTCTGGGAGGGGGGGGGGGGATCCTCATGTATTCACTCTCCTTGATTCAATATGTAAATACTTGGTACTTTGTTTTGTTTACAATCTTACATAGAAAACCAGTTTCTGAGGTGAAAAGACTTACAGAGCTTATAACGGGGTCTATTTTATTGTAAATAAATGTCAGGTAAATCAATGAACCCTAAAGGAAAAGTATACGTATATATGTGTTTCGGTTTATTTGCATATTGCGATTTAACTCTTTTGAACACGAAACTTTACCTGCATAAAGGGTGTCCAATTTTAGAATAGAAAAACGCTTTAAGACCATTTCTGACAACTTTAACTTTAAACGCTTAACTAGGAAACACAAAAAAAACTCTAAGGGCAGATTTGGAAAAATTGAAGTATTTTCTTCATAACTCGATCAAAAATGGTTTAACAGCAATACAAAAAAAAAACAAATCAAAAGCTCAATTTATTTTTTGACGGTAGCAAAAAAATGGGGCTCAGATACACAGAAAAAAACTGTATTGGACCAAGAAAACCTTGTTTTGTATATAACTTTGTTTTGTATATATTTTCTTAATATAAGAAACATACTCTTAATCCAACTACGTTATTCCTTCGTTCAAGAATACTATAGTTGGTTTAAGAGATTATTGCTTATCTTAAGAAAATATTGTTTTCGTTATATATAAAACAAGGTTTACTTGGTTTGAGAAATCCTTTCTATCAGTGTATTTTTTTTATTATCAAATTAATTTTCACTTTCTAGAAAAACATAGTACGATTAAGATTACAAATTATACTATGCTGATTACATATATATTTTAAACTAGGTGCTTCGCGCCCCAACCTCTAATCCACTGACTTTAACAGCTATCAGTTGTCAGTGTCAGTTCTAAACCATGTCAATTTCAGACGTCAAAAAATATAAAAACAAAATTGAAATTCAAAATTCATTCACAGCTCCATTCATGCGTTATATGACACACACCTACACATATTTATCTTACTATTTATAGTGAATATTGATCCATATTCAGTTCAACAACATGAATTATTTTTTATGACTAATAGCGGCTTGTACATTCATATATATATTTCATCTATAATTTAAGTACTGCTTCAAAGAAATGGAACAGTCTATACAATTACATAAAGTAATGACATATTGTTTACTCTAGCTCAGATTGCTAATCATAGCTATTCAGTATCTGAAGGATACATTCTAAGAAAATAAGTATGTTGTGTAATATACACTTTATAATATTAATCAAATAAGAGATGTAAAATATATAGATTAAAGTCTGCAAACAAAGTATTAGTGAAACTGCATTTCTATATAAATAAATATTATTAAGTATAAATGTATAAATTGCTCATTGTGTTTTTGAATGATTTCATCGGAAATCCGATCCGTCAGTAAAAAATTTTATCATTTTATTACAATAATAAAATCTCGTTCATAAACAATTTATACACGTCATAAAATATTCTGATGTATGTATTAACTAGAAAAAAGTTTGGTAATTCATACTGGCTTGTATTTAAATGCATTTTTCTGCATAATAAACTCTTTTTATTTAATTATTGTCACTAATAACAAGTATACTGAACGAAAAAAACTAACAAATTAAATCACTTTAAATAAATAGTTTCCACTAAAAATACTCTGCACTAAAAAAATAATACCTTGCACTTTTGACCTCAATTTGGATCTGTCAGAATTAAAAATACATATTTTTGATGTATTTATTGTGATTTTTGTGATTTTCTATATTTTAACCTAACCTAAACACTAGCTCCAATAGATTTGATATTTTTAATATGATTTTTGTAATTTTCTATATTTTAAAACGTTTAAATTTTCGCCTTATGCATTACAAAAAAGTATTTAAATTTATCTTCGATGTACAAAGTGCATATTATCTAATATATAGTGCAATTAATAAATATAGTCCATTCATATATTCAGTTATACGTTATACTTACTGTATCAGCTAACATAACAAAAAACATATTACATACATATATGGAACAAAAAACAAGTATTCTACCTTTTTTGGCAGATGTGCAAATTTTATTGTGGAAAAATACAATTTGTAGTTTTCCACTAAAAATTATAATTTGATGATAAAATATGTAACATTTTTTTATATCTATGCACTAGTAGGGTATCAAAATATACATGTACTGATTCAAAAATTATAAAGATAGGGCCCAAAATTATTTTATTTCTAGATTAAAGTATACAATGTAATATAAATCAAAAATAATGAAACTTCAAATAACTTTAAAATTTTATTTGATGAAAATATGGGGCAGAGGGGAAATATATAATTTTGGAGAGATTGTCAAGTCCTAATTGTATACATTTAGGGAGGTTCTAACACACGCAAGTATATCTTGAAATTTGTACTACTTATCATTTACAATCATTATGCATTTAATTTGACCTTGCTGGCAACAATAAAACCTTAATGTCCAAGGTAAACGTTATCAAGAACTACACCGTCATATAATTTCCTTGTACGTACAACTTTTTGGTATTTCTGCTTTAAACGAAAATGCGTCATTATTACGCAGAACTTTCAAAGCCTGCTTTCTCGTAACGATAACGCCGTTTCACCCGTCTCACTTCACCTCGCTCGAACAGCTGTTATAAAAATCACGTGTCAGCTTTGACAATCGTGTCAACAACATTGATTAGACAGCGACAATAAATGAATAAGTGCGCTTATAACCTTCATTTATAGGTATTGTGTTTGTACTGTTATGCCTTCACCCCAATGCAAACATATTGATTATATGTTGAGTTATTGCGAACAAGCTGAGAGTGGTGGTGATTGATGAATCAAGTAAATAATAAAAACAAAAACATATTCAAATGGCTTCCCTTAAAAAAGTAATTAAGGGATCAAAACAATTCTAAAGAAAAAAACGCCCAATATTGTCTTAAAAAAAATTAATTCCTTTACAAATTTTGTTAAAAAAAAAGTTTTTTTAATTTACTTTATAATACTATAACTAAGGTCCGCATACCAAGGGGGCTCCGTGAAACATGTTTGTTATAAATTAAAGTACTTTTACATTTCTATTTACCAGTTATTAATTAGTATCTAACAACCTTTTTTGTTTTTCTACCAGGGGGAGTCCTTGAAAAATAATGGTTTTAAAAGGAGTCCCTAGACCATATAAGTTTAATAACCGCTGCTATAAATCATAATTATATATAAATAATTTAAAATATCAATTTGCAAACAAAAATTGAAAAGTTATAGAGGCTTCAACATTTAAAAATGTATTTTTATTTATTTATATATTTTTGGTACCACAATAACAGAGCTGTGAAATCCCCCCCCCCCCCCCCCCAAAGCAATATTTTGATACCTTATTTAAAATGTAAGAAAAATTTCAATTATTTGATTCGTAAATTAACAAAAAAGGATTTTAATATTTATCCTTGCCTTACTTCCTGTCAGGATGTGATGACAAGTATTTACGTAGGTATATAATAATTTATTTAAAGGTCGATAAATACCCTTGGTTTAGGTTTTTTTATTGTGTTGACAATATGTCAATATGACGTGTTTCTGTTTGACAACAATTTATATAGATAACATCTTTAACTGTTGTCATTGAAATGATAACACAAAATTAGTTTATTGATTATTCAAGAAAATATTACATTTTTTTAACGAAGAACTACATACTACATACATAGGTACGTCTTTCTCGGCGGTGTTAAGGGGTAACCTCAGGGGCACGAATGCAACGAAATTGGTCCTTTTTGAAAGCTTATTTTTGGAATAAATAATCGTAGAGCAATAAATAAAACGCCATTTACACCCTGATTCAAAATTAAGAAAAATTTCATAGGATTTTGTACATTATTTAATTTCTGTGCCTAATTTATCCATACTAATGTTATAAATGCGAAAGTAAATCTGTTTGTTACCTTTTCACGTCTAAACCGCTAAATTGATATTGATGAATTTAGGCAGGGGGGTAGCTTTTATTCTGAGGAAGGACATAGGCTATACTTTGTACCACGAAAAAAACATTAGATAACAAAAATACGTCGTTGGTAAAAGCTAATATTACATATTTTCTATTTTTTCGGCCTAATTTAAAATTCGATATTTCATTTCAGCTTTCCATCGTCGGTTTCAATATTAATTTATTCTATCAAAAATTGTTTTGAATGTCGAATAAATAAATATTTTATATAGCTATTTACACTAACACCATGATATATGTTTTACTAGCGAGGAAATATAATAATAGGCTTTAATAATAAAATCGATCGTTTCCGGTTTGTGAAGTAAACATTGAACGGATGTTCTTAATAAACGTAACTTTCTGATGTATATTTTGCTATACTTAACCTGTATGTATTTAATGTAGAGGATATCCCGTAATTCAGAACGCGTAGGAAAAAATAAATTACATAAAAAGTTCAAATATCTTTATGGGTCATGACTTACGGGTCAGGCTATATTAATTTAGTTAGAAAGGGAATAATTAATGCGTTTTTTTGCATTAATTTATGAAATATCCGCGTAAAATGTACGAATTTCTTCCTAATAAATAATTTAACAAAATTTCATATATTTTAAACATATAAATAATACTAATTAAAATAAACTAGTTTAATCTGGCTTTTACTGTTTCATTTCCGCGTAGCTCATGGAAACTGTAATTCGTGATATTGTTACACGCACGAACGACCTAGATATTATTTATGCAAAATTGTATTGTTTAAAAAAAAAGGTCGGTCGAATGAATGGAAACTATTAGGTATACTTTATACACGAATAATTAATTTGGCAATTCTAGAAAGTATATGTTTTGTGAGCAATAAAAAAACCAATTCAAAGGAAATGAGTGTAATTATTGCTCTTCCTGAAATCATCGGAAATGTAAAATTATGTAAATTACCAATTATCTGTACAATCAATTTTCCATAGAACTACCGAATTAATATTTATTAAAAACGCGCCATATTAGTTTGTAGAATTTTTTTTCCATAAAAAAAAATCGAAAGTCGAGTCGCGGAAATTGGGCCTTCATCTAATCGGACATAACTGACGCAGTCACAGTGTGTTCTTTATAATTTATGTTCATAGTAATTGTAAACAATAATAAACTGCCCCATTACGGAGTATTCACTCGAAAAAATGCCCAACTAGGAGGTTGATGACAGTACTCTATAATCGGACAACTTCGATAATTGGACACTAGCGTGCAAAACAAATGTACAATTACTGCGATTTCGCTGTATAGATTTTATTATCCTAAAAACAATTTATTTATAGATAAAAATTGACTGTTTATTATACCTACATATGCATACTTAGATAATATATAAGATGGTAAAGCCTGGTAAACCATTTACCAGTTACGATATTTTTAGAACACGTAATAATATATAGGTATACGGTATACAGTGCAGAAATGTAAATATAATAAACTGCGCAATAATTGAAAGTGTGCTGTATTTTGTTATTATTCCGTCCGGTATTATAAAGAAATTGAATAAAATATGTTAGCTTAGATGCAGTTTGAACGGGATCATCAAACTTATATGACAGTTGTATGACATTTATTAATGTTTTAAGTGGTGATTTAATCTACAGAAAATTTCTCGCGAATAAAAAAATTACTTTACCTTAAATCGTAAATAATAATTAAGAAATAAATGAGTTTTCTTTAGATTATTTATTAACATATAAGCCTCCCCTAGCCCCTAACTATGGCCTCCCAGACTAGAACTTTACTCCCCCACACCCCTGTAGAGTAAAAGTAATGCTCTTTTTGTCAAAACTGCAAAAGGATCACAGAACTCTTTATTGTTCATTGTTCAATAGGTACAAATAATTTGGCCGAGGTTTCATAGCTTGATTTACTGTGTATTTTAAATTTTGGAACTCGGCCAATATTTTAAACTATCATGCATTTTTTTGAGAGGAAGATACTGTACTTTTGTTACAGTTTTATTATTTGTTATAGGAAGTAACATATTTTATATACCACCTATATATTTTGCGTTTGATATTAAGGTTGAAATAAGATGAGCTAGTACTAGAGGCACAATAGTAACTGTAACTTGTAACGTATACCTACATCTATTGTCACTTTTTCGCATCTATTCAAGATAGGTGAGGTAGATTTTTTATCTAGAACAGGGCTTCTTAAAGCGGTGGACCGCGGTCCCCTAGGGCGCCGTGACCTTCCCACAAGGGGGCCGCGAAAAACCGCGAATATAACAAATAAATTTACTATCATTAAACAAGTACATATGTTCAAATATGTATTTAAATTATATAAATGAAACAAAAAAAACCTTATCTAAGGTTTCAATAAAAAATAGAGAGGCCGTGAGTTATCAATATGAGCTGCAAGAGGGCCAAGACGTCAAAAAGTTTAAGAAGCACTGCTCTAGAACCTCTACAGAATTTTTTTCCGCTAGATCTAATGAGGCCAATTAAAATCGTTCATTTGTGGCAGGGTGTAAAACGGCTATGGTAGATCGGCTATATGTACAAAATCTTATGAAAATTAGCTTAACTTTTTAATGCGGCTATATTTCAGGGTTGAGGGATGGGGGGTTTTTACTATAAAATCTGTTTAATGTTCGGGGAAGATATAGTTTTTCGTCAAATTAGTTTAATAATTTTAAAATGTAAATATTTAATTGTTTCTGTATAATAATGTATTGTTATCTATTTTTCTAGATCGAGAAAAACAAGAGCAGTCAGTATCGGGTTTTGGCAGCGGAGGTGCTGCGGGCTGCTACGCAAGCTTGAATGATGCAAGCTGCACTTCAACAGTCGGGAATAACGGGGCCGGCGGAGGCGGCCAGGAGCACAGCTCCGGAGGGGCTCAACCTTGCGGGGTTCAGTCACACGTCGGGGCCGCCGAACATGAACCAACGGTTGGCCGTTGGGGCTGCGAATGGCCGAGTTGACTCGAAAACGTTTCAAGAAATGAATTACAAAATGCCCTGATCGGGGGCCCCCAGATTGATTCTGTGCTGACCGACGGTCAGTGCAGTCTCAAGAATAACTCTTGCAGCGACCAAAACGGCATTGATTTTGCTTTACGAAATGGTCGCACTAATGACATTGCAAGTGATTATATCGATCCTCTCAACCCGACAATTGAATCAGTCATCGATGACTGTTATACAAGAAACAACATTGACTCTGAATTTATCGTCAATTTGATTGACAATTATCAACAGATTGCAAACACTGGTTCTAGCGTGACAAATACCACTAGCTGTGATTTTAATGATAAAGATATATCTAAAAATGTCGAAAACAATAATGATAATAAACGTTTCAAAAATTATGTCAATAATATAAATGATAACTTCATTTATAAAAACAGAAAAAATAACTTGAAAATAAAAAATAATTTTGCAGATGGAACTTATTATATGAATATAAATAATAATTACATTAAACAATTAAATTACACAGATTTATATGTAAATGGCAAAGTTACTAATAACAAACTCATTTTCAAAAATCAAATTGTTCAAAAAAATAAACCATATGATTTGTTTTCAAAATTTAAAATCGTCAACGATCACAGAATTAATAACACCAAACAAAATAAATCTTTAAAAATTGCAAAATCTTGTAATGTTACGCTGAAACAAAATCATTCAACATACGAAATTCTACCTCGTGTTACTTCGAATACAACTAAAGTACATCCTTCTACAACTAAGAAAAATCGACAAGAATGTAAAGAGAACAGAAATTTAATGCGATCTATTTCAAATCCGGCCAAAGTAACTACAGCCCATGAATTTGAATTATGGCTAAAAAAGTTTTGTATAGGAAAATATCACCCTAGTCTTTTAAAACCGTCTTTCGATCAGATCCAAGGAAATTGGCCTTCAAGTCATCCACTTCCATTACCACAGTGGTCCGATATCCCTAAACGTGCAATGAAATTTCATTCATTATACGATTACGAGCATTTTATTTCTAATATAGAATTATTGGTACAAAATTTACTTTCAAAACATAACTACAACACCATCGGTAATTTTATATCTTTATATAAAGCTTTCAAAACAAGTAAACATACAGACCTTTCCGACTTCTTTGGATCTTATTCTCCAAACATCACAGATAAGCATCACACATGTGTTGGATTGGGATTGGAATTAAGAAAAAACGTTTGTCAAATGGAAAATAAATTCCCAGGTATTGCTGATGCACTTTATTTGGTATCTTGCGAGGAATGTATTGAAAATGTAACAGAGTATATTAATATTGGAGATGATATTAAAAATTCAGCAAGTGCTGTAGAAAAAGAACATATTCTAATGGCCCTGAGAGTTGAAGTAGAAGGACGTAAAGGAATCGTACTTTGTGATCCAGGATATCACATTGCCAGAGCTGTAACCATTATGGAAGATGGTTTATATCCTCATACAGGTAAATATATCTTAAATCATAGTCCAAATCTAGGCAGTAGGGACTCCTACCTTATAAGTTAGGCACTTGCCTTATTTGCCTACTGTAGAACAGCCCCCCCCTCCCTCCAGGAATCAATATTAATGCAATACTATATTCTATGATTTATGTATTTGTTTAAAAAAAATTGATTGATGAAATTATTTGTTTACAAAATTTGCCCCTGCATATATTTTTACATTTTTAATTATTGTATATTTTTTATTATTATTTTAGGATGGTTTGTACAAGCTAATGAAGATAATGTCACAAAGGAATATAATTATTCTTATAATAAAGTAAATCCAAACTTCATCAATTGGTTTGACCGAGAAACACGAAATGGAATACAGAAAATTAGAACATCGTTAATTTTCATTACAAAACCTTACATAACCGCAATTGATGTTACCGAGAGAAGAAATTTAGTTTACGATTTTAGAAGTTTGATTGCTCGTGACATTAAAGGACATCTAGTGGCTGGTCTATACTTTCCTTTAAGAGAAGGATGTAAAGAATTCACTTTATTTTACCAAAAAGGAGGTAAAAAAGAGAGGATCAAACTAAACTTTGAAGACTTTCTATATCCTGAAAAGGTGAGATTTATATTACAGTCAAACATGGATTAAAACCTTTAGCAAAGTTAACAACCAATTTAGATATAAGATTTATTTGAAAATTTGTTAATTTATGTTTGTCATTGTAAAAAAATATATATACATTAATATTATAATAATAATATAACAGTCTAATACTATTTTTATTGTTTCAGATATTAGAATCTAAAGCACAAATTGTGTCAGCTTGCAATGAACAATTGAATTTATCAGAAAACGAGAACTTACTAGAACATCTAAACTCACTTGCACGATTGATGAACGATCAAGAGTACATTAAACAAGTTCTGACGATTAATGGTGAAATCAATGATATGACCTAGCAGTATCTTGAACCACCGAAAATCAACAACTTTGCAGAAATTACATACAAAAGTTGCAACACCTTTTATAATTTTATTATTTTTATGCTTTTTATTATTTCTAATTTGTTTATTGTTGTAATTATTTGACAGTTAATTTAAGGATTTGTATAGAAATTCAAAATATTTTATAAATATAAATATTTATATATTTCATAATACGAGTTCAGCAATATAATATAAATTTTAAAAATATTAGAATACTTACTGTTAAAAACTGCATTCACTTTACATATTGTAAAAATTTCTATACACATCCTTTTTTAATTTATATTATATTTTTAAACATAAGTTTTATAGAATAGCAAATATACATTATTATAATTATTTTTTGATGGCAGGTTTATGGAAAATGGATTAAAATTGGGGAGTAGTTTGTTAGATAAATTGTAGCACATTTAAAAGAAATACATTTATTGTATGAGTTACACAATGTATTGAATTATAATTATGCTATTATGTAATCTATACTTGCTTTCAAATATTATAATCAATAAATTATGCACTTGATATATTTGTTTAATTTACCTTATATGTTCCCTTCCATAATAGTAAATGAACACAAATCTCTTAAACGACACTAAACAAACCTAAAGCACAGAATAATAAATATACCTAAAGTTAACTGAATAAAAAATGAATTATTAATATTTTTTTATCGTTTAAATTCATTTTCATTTTTACAAATATCCTATGCGCGCGCGTCATGGCGCGTATTTATAAATCAACTGTGTTACCAACCTAAGAATTTTACTTTGATAAGTATCTGATGCGTGCGCACCAGATACGAGAATGGGCCGCGCATTCTATCCTTTTAACACTAATGTTAAATAAAGACAAGTATAGACTCAGACTACTGCATTAATGCACATCTACAAAGACGTAGCCAACCTAAGAAAGTGTCACATATACAAATTAACTCTCACTAACAGTGTATTTATTGTTTCGTTGTATATAAATACATCGTAACATTAAGGCCTACGGCGATCTGATTCTTCTCAGGAATAATTTGTGTGGAACATGATTAGGCCAAGTTTATGGGTCCACCAAGATTAGTCTGCGGCGGAAATCAAGTGAGATTTTCAGGTTTCCTACGGGGAAATGAAAATCTGACTGAAAGCCGGAAGATAAAGAAAACACGTGCTTCTGTACTGTAGAAGAGACTTTGATTGCCATTTTGTTAAAAAATTAATTAAAAATCCAGGATTTTTAATTTTTTGGAAATTACAGTATTTAATTATATGCCAAAATTTAATTCATATTTTATGTTATTAACATTTTATTCACCTGTACAGTTGTAGTTCCATGGACGTAGGTACTATTACGCGAAGGAGAAAATGGGATTTTTTTATCTTTTAATTTCATTTTGGTTTCGAGATTCTTTTTACTTTCTTATACGGACATATGTATTAAATACATACATAAAATGGTCTTACAACAGCAAACGTACATTTACTCTAGTCAATTTTGGAATTTTTCAAATTATTTTTGAAACAGTGCGAATTAGGAAAAGTTTTAGATAAAAGCAAATCGTTTTTGCCCAGAGCCGCAGAATTTGCAAATAGGTCACTGAATAGTCGATAGACAGGATTCAAACAGTAAGTATTATTCAATTACATAATTTTATTTTACAATACGCATTACAAATTACAACATATTATATAAAGACAGTTCATTTTAATTTCACAAATTCAATTCTATAACATTATAATTTACATATTTACTTTAAAATATCAAAAAACAAATATCTTAAATAATAAACACACCTGTGAGAAGCCCTACATATTTCAAATACTTAAATGAACATATTTTGTATTTGTATTTATACACATGTCATATCATTTAAAATAATTTATATATAAATGTCTTCAATAAAGTAATTACAAAAATAAAAATATAATATTAATATCGTTCAGAAGTTCATTACCAACTAAAAGAAGGTTTTTGCCTGCTTGAAATAAAAATATAGTTTTGACAGTTTTGATTTTACAAATTCAAAAGGTCTTAATAATAGTTCTCTAATGGTTGAATGTCTTCTATTCCAAAATACTTGGCGCCTGGCCTATCAGGTAAAGTTATAAATGGTCTGCCAAAACACATTTTTTTCAAGACGTGGTAACAAACTTGTTTAAATTATTACAATTTTTTTTACTTATACTAAACAAAAACTTAAAAACTAAATTTGTAATATATGAAAAATTTAGGAAAGTATATCTACTTATTTTTTTTTGTATTTATCCTATATACTAACATTTTTCATTCACCACGATACAATACGGACAGTGATACACTACTCGTTAAAAACATTAAATATAACCTCACTTTTAATTTTGCACAGAATAACAATTTTAAACGTCAACGCTAAATAATCTATGCAAAATCATACCTTGAATAAAATAAAAATATATCAGTCAATAAGATTTATAAAACTCGCAACGCAACTGATGAAATAAATAAGATTTAAATTTACTATCTTTTCAAAAAAATCAATTTGTCATTATTTAAAAAAATAACATTTGAATATACGAAACTTTTTAATTTTACGTTGAGTAAGTTATTAATTACTTTCAAAATCAAATGTTTACAAATCAGGTGGTCCAGATACAGATTTGATATTACGCTGATGTCTACGATTGGCATTGTGCTGTCCAGGCTGACTGTAAGGACTGCGGCCAGCAATTGGAGTACTGCAAATGAAATTATTTTGAAAACCCTGAATTGTATTTTTTAATACATAAGATTATAAGCCACCAAAATAAAACAACCCCTTTAGGAGAATTAATTAATTACATTAGGCTTTTGGAGGGAGAATGGGCTCATAAAACGTTATAAACCCTTACATGGAGGAGGGGGAAGTCCAAAGTATTATTGACATAAGTTTTTTATTTCAGCTGTTCACCGTTTCTCAAAAATAGGGGGAGTCAAAAATCATCCTTACATAATTAATTAATGCTCTCTATTATTAGTTAATATTTTATTAATATAAAATGACCCTCTGAAGATAAGAAAACATCAATCAATATGAATGCTGTGTAAAGAAAACATGTTATCGAATTATTAAGTTTAAAAATACAATAAGCGTCGGTTATTATGATTCAAACTTAAATTCGTTAAATTCCAGAGGACAAAAACAAACAAATGGGATGGGGAAAAAAGAAATAAATATTATCGGTTAATAGAACCTTATTCAACCAGAAAATTGCGGAACAAATATGATCACAATAACCGTCGCCAACTGTAGAAGCGTTGTTAGTTATAAAACATCTAGAATAATTATTCAAAAATAAACCACAAATATAACATAAAAAAAACAGTACATGCCAACAATTTGCATTATTCACTAGCCTTTACAAACAGACAACTATAAAATTAAAGAAAGAATAATGTTATGTACTTACAGGCTAGCACACAGGAAAAGACGCAACTTCTCACAAATTTAAATTTAAATAAATGATATTCTAATATTTTCTCGCATACCTGAAAGTTGATATGTAATAGAAGTGTTATTTAATTATAGTAGATGAAAAATGATCAAGTGAGAAATAACACTACAAAGTGATTGACTTTAGAATAATTATTGTAATTAATATTATAATTAAAATAATAATTATTATAAATTTAGTTTTGGTATTGTAAAGAAATAAATAAAATTTGTTAGCTAACAGGTACTTTAGGGCTTCAAACATAATGACAGTTCCATGACATTTATTAATGTTTTAATGTGTTTCAGTAAATTCAGACCACTGTTATAAATTCCAAAATATATTTAAAGAATTAAAACCCTGTTGAAAGTGTTTGTTAGCTAACAAATTTTCATTAGTTTCTTTAAATTACCAAACAACAAACAAATTGTTTTTTAAATCAACTGACGTCTTTTACAAGTCAAATTTTTTAAAGATCTAAAATGTATGTGTTATTCAATACAATCGAACTTAATTATACCAGAATTCAGATGTTATGAAGATTTTCTAGTTAGAATTTATGCAAAAAAAAATCAAGTATTGTTATTTTTAAAGTACTTCAAGTATTTTATAACACTTTAAAAAATAATGGCCCAAATATGTGTATGTATCTAAAGTACATTGACTTTCCTATATTTACCTTATACAATTGATATTGAATTTTGAATGTAAAAAACAATATGGCAAAGTTCGATTGTGTTTAAATTAGTGAAAAAACAAATCCAAGCATTGTGAATAAGCACATATGAAAATGATTCTGTTAGTATTATAATAATAAAGAAATTATGTTTACCTGGTATTAAAAAATAATATTAACTATGAAAATTTAAACGTTTAGGATTTTTAAAATATAACCTCATTTTCATTAAGCATTAATTTGTTAGTATACATAAAAAAATATGTGTTATTTCAAAACTTTCAAGAACTTTACCTGCGTTTTGATGTGGATGATTTCATTCTAGGTGATGTTAAAGTTGAGCCAGAAAGGTGACGACCACGTCTGAAATATGTCATCACAAACGTGCACAAACATGCTTACTTTAGCAATAATTTTACAAATAAAACTATAATAAATAAGTCAAATTGGAATACTTGGTTTATATTACTATGTATAGGAAGGAAAGAATTACTTATTTTCAAAGTACAGTCGACTCTCGATAATTTGAAACTCAAGGGACCAGAGAAAAGGTTCAAATTACCGAGAGATCAAAATAATAAGAGTTCCAATAACCAAGAGGAAGTTAGGAAAAAATTCAAATAAATAAGAGTCTGACTAAAAGTACATACATCGAGTCTGTGCATGATCATACATGATTAAACGAATTATAGAGTGTTGGCGAGCAAGATGCCGTTACTACAACTTCAAATTACATGGATTTTTTTCAATTTATCAAGTGTTTTTCAAGGGGCCAGAAAAAAACTTCAAATTATCAAGAGTCGACTGTATTATAAAATCGATCAAATTTGATCGTTTCTGGACTTGTAAAAATGATGGCAAAATTGACTTTTCAAATTCAGGAATATTTGTATAATATTGAAAATTTTTTTATGATCACACTAAAAAATTGAAATATTTCTTGCAATTTTGAAAGTTTTATACAGGAATGTCAGAATTTTTGATTGACCTGCATTACAATTTTTATAATGCTATTTTTTGTTTAACAAAACCAATTATTTGTCTGGGAGCTATTTACCTACGCAAATAAATTCTAACAAATAATCACTTGTGCAAAAATAATAATAATCAACATCAATAATAACAATTAATAGCTTTTATATAAAATTATAACATTGGTTTAAAATACAACAAATGCTTCTAATAATCAATTTAACACCTCAAATTACTTTGTTTTGAATCTATATATTTTTATATATATAATATATTTTGACAACTGAGACAATAATTTTTTGAGACATAAAATGTAGATTCAGCATGAAATAATTCTGAGCATTAAATCAATAAATTATCAAAACGTTTAGACTTTACGAGTTAAATAAATGTTTTCTCATTAGACTAACCTGTGCTGTGGCATTGGTGTGGAAGTAGCAGCGGCACCGCTTGTCGAAGTGGCAGGCGGTAAAGCTAGCTGTGCATGTCGATGGCGTGCCGGACCGATTGCAGCAGGACCATTCGGGTTACGGCGAATACGAGTTTCCCATTCACGATTGAAGGTATCGGCCTCATCTTCTTCTATGTTGATGTAATCTTGACGTTCTTCGTGATCTCCAGAATGTACATTCTGTTCACGCTCAATAATATGTGCACGATCTCCAATATGGTGGCCTGTATGATAAATTTGTGTCAAATTTAAATTTTAATACACAGTCATCTTTATTTTACCTATAGCCATTTTTTTGGTTCCTGTAACTGAATCTTGTTCTGTACGTTGAGTTTCTCTTACACCCCCTGGAGCAGAACGTGTGCTGGCTGAAGCACGGTATACCTGCGGTTTACCATCAGGCCCTGTACTCATTTTGACTACAGAACTGCTAACGTAACTGTGGCATGATCCATCATTGGCTAGAGAATCTAATGAACCTAATCAAAGAAAATCCAACCGTTTAACTTGAATATAATCGATCATGTTTAATACTGTTAATTACCTCCTAATAAACGGTTGATATTCATATTTGGAAATCCGTACGGCATTAAACTATCATGTGAGCCCCTCATTCCTGTACTTCCCATCAATGCAGGCATTCCCATACCTCCCATCATCCCAAAAGGATCAGAAAACAAAGAATTCATCATATTGTTCATTTGTCTCATGGACCGCATATGTGGTCTGTAAAAAATTTCATGCATAGATATAATTTGTCTGATTTTGTTTGAAATTGTAGTAACTAAATATTGACGTTATATAATGTATATGTATGAATATTAAAAATACAAAATAAATCAATTTTAATATCGTTCTAACATTCCAGAACTTGCTATGGCCGTCTGCTGTTATGAAAAATTAAAATAATATATGAGCATTTCTACATGCATTTATTGGTGTATAAAATATAGTACATACCCAAAAAATGGATCTTCGTCGAACTCGTTCATTATTGAACCAAAAAGAGACATTTCCTTAAAACACTTAAATAATTTTCACTTGAGGTATCCTCGAGTGTCGAAATCGAATTGTTTGACTAACTTTACTGTGATGTTCGTCTAGTTCATTCTGGTAAATTTGGTTAATTTTTTTGTCACCAGAGTGGCGCTGGTAATAAACGTCATACGTCATTCACATTCGCGTTAGTTAGGTTATGTGGGACAAATTTTTTATATTGTGATATCAATAAAACTTAAAAAATCAACTAATCATCATATGATAATAACGTAGGTTTTTTTTGTAAATTACACATTTATAAAAGTTTAATTAATAAATACTTTTAATTATTTTCAGTGCCACATCAACATAATTTTAAATAGTTGCTTTAAACAAACAAACAACTAATGGATACAATTATAAAAGAAAAAAATGAAATGAACGGGGATACAGGATCTCTACAGAGAAAATCAAACTCTCCAGCTTTAATGAAGTTTTCTTCTTATGTACTGGCATTGCGACCATGGTCACTCAGTGCTAGTTTAATGCCAACTTTATTGGGTTCCGCTATCTCTTACAAATTACTTGGGGCATCTAATTTTAACTTTCTGGGTCTAATATTGACACTATTTACCGTTGTTTGTGTACATGGTGCAGGAAACCTTGTCAACACATATTTTGATTTTGTAAAAGGTATTGATAATCGAAAATCTGACGATCGAACTTTAGTCGATCACATTTTAACAAAAGATGAAGTTGTATCGCTCGGGGCGTTTTTATACGCTGCAGGATGTTTAGGATTTATTTTATTAGTTGCAATCTCACCAGCCAAAATGGAACATTTGGCTTTAGTTTATTTCGGTGGATTATCATCAAGTTTTTTATACACCGGCGGTATTGGTCTAAAATATATAGCTCTGGGAGATGTATTGATTCTTATAATATTTGGACCGATATCGGTACTGTTTGCCTTCATGGCACAAACAGGACGGGTAGAATGGGCGTTGATATTTTACGCGATACCATTAGCATTAAATACAGAAGCTATTTTACACAGTAACAATACGAGAGACATGGAATCAGATAAGAAGGTTGGGATAGTCACACTCGCAATAATTATAGGTCATACAGCTTCTCATATATTGTATGCTTTCCTCCTTTTCACGCCATACATTATATTCGTTGTACTGAGTCTCAATCATACAAAATGGTTTATGTTACCGCTTATAACATTACCAGCCGCTTTTAAATTGGAGAAACAATTTCGCAGAGCCGACACTATTAGAAGTGTTCCGAAACAAACAGCGCACTTAAATCTTTATTTCGGATTACTTTATGTCGTCTCCTGTAGTTTTGCGACGACGTTACCTTTCATACGCTAAGCGAAACTAGAGTTAAGTTAATTTGTGTATAGATGAATACTTAATGTGAATATACCAAACTGCCGAACTGAATTTTTGTACTTATTTCTACTACGAATATGGTTTATAAAATAAAGTTTTATATTATAACATTATTATTGCATGTAGTATGTTCACAGTAAGTCTTAAAAATAAATTACCTCAAGATAGTTTACAACTTAGTATCCAGATCTGAAACAATTTCATTTGTACGTGCACATAGGATTTTTGAGTAAGCAATGTTAGGTTCCCTCAGTGTTAAGGTTTGATTTGATAGGATTTTCCTCGAAGATTACAAATTAATTGGTGTCTTTCGAAATGTTGTGTTGTTAATTTTAAGACGATTTTGTTGTTACATATTTTTTGTTAAAATACAATCTTAATTAGTTATTAACTTATGAGTGTTTGCACGTAATTCATAGTTATACAACTTTGAAAAATGTTTATTTAAGATTCTGCAATTATCATGCAAACATCTGCATTTTTTTCAAAAATGCATTTTTCATTAATTAATAACTAATTACGAAAAGACACCAAAAAATTAGTCATCTACGTGAAAAATTCTATCGAATTCACTCTTAACATTTTGGGGATCTAATATTGCATACTCAAAGGTTATGTATTGCTGTACTAGATTTGATTTTATAATATTTCTATAATAATTATTTTCTGTATTATTGTATAACGAAATGTAACGTTGTTTGCTTTGTTGTGATAGCGAGTCCCAGTTTAACAGTTACAAAGAACTAAACGAATTTGACTGGAACTGTTCTATTTATTTATTTGGTTGCTGGAAAATATTTACATAATTGCTGATAAGTTATATATGTATAATTTGTATTATTGTTATTGAAATATTTTATTATGACTAATTAGTTAATTATAATACAATTTTTTTTATTAATTTTTTATCATTTTAAATTGAATCATGTCCAGATGCTCAATAACAATTTGTAATTACTGGATTTGTAAATTATTTAAAACAACTATGTTTCTATTAAACCCATTGACAATAAAAATATATTCATTATATTTAATGTAAGTTAACAATTAAATTGCATTGACAAATCTTTTCAGCATATTTCTAGAGAACCAATTAATTGTAAGCTTATGTAGGTAGAAATGACTATTAAACAGTTTTCATTATCGTCGAACAAATTTACTAAACTGTTATAAGTCATTTCATTTACATTTAGTATTTTGATGTACAAACATATCTGCAATTTTATATAAAACGATAACAAACTGTAATAAAAAATAACTTTACGGGGTAAACATTGTCTTTTAACTATGTTTATTCTCTTTTAAAAAATATTATAAATAGTTCATATTTTGAAAGAAGCCAATATTACACTTATCAATTTAAAATACATAAAATTAACGATTCAAAATCGTATTTATACTTGTCCCTGAGATTTTAAAAGTATGTACAAGATTAGATTCCTACTGCTTTGCTAATTCGTGCTGATTTAAATGATTTTTTGTTAGTTATTATTATGTAATAATATGTATACAGGGTGTCCCAGTTTAAGTGCACACCTCTAATAACTTCTTATGGTGAAATGTTATCAAAAAACTTTTCAGATAAAAGTTACACGGTTTGGAGGGGGACATAGACGTATGAGGATGAAATTTTTTTAGGTGGTATTTTCAAGATGATATAAAGGTCAACATCATTTTTTTAAATAGGAACCTATAGTTTTTATCAAGTAATTTTATTTTACGTGAAAAAACACGTATCTTTCATTGAAAACTTTTTTTTACCAACTTAAACCTTTCCAAGATATCTAACAAAATAATTCGAGATTTTGAACTTTCAATATTTCTTTACTCACAAACCATCAGGTTTAGGGAAAAAGTATAAAATACAAAAAATGTTTATTTTGGTCTAATAAAACTTAAAGAATTATTCTAAATTTTTTTAACATTTTTTTTGCTTAAAATAAATTGAAAAAGTTTTAAAATTTTAAAAATAATTCTTCAAGTCTGACTAGATCAAAATAAACATTTTTTGTATTTTGTACTTTTTCTCTAAAGTTGATGGTTTCTGAGTAAAAAAATATTGAAAGTTCAAAATCTCGAATTATTTTGTTAGATATCTTGGAAAGGTTTAAGTTGTTCAAAAAAAGTTTTCAATGAAAAATACGTGTTTTTTTACGTAAAATAAAATTACTTGATAAAAATTATAGGTTCCTATTTAAAAAAATGATGTTGACCTTCATACCACCCTGAAAACACCACCTAAAAAAATTTCATCCTCATACGTCTATGTCCCCCTCCAAACCGTGTAACTTTTATCTGAAAAGTTTTTTGATAACATTTCACCATAAAAAGTTATTAGAGGTGTGCACTTAAAATGGGACACCCTGTATACTCGTACATTTTGTTTTTAACATAAAAAGAGCATTTGTTTTACAAACGTACCACAATATTCTAAAGCCATCAAGTAAAATTAATGAAAAAATTGTCAAGTGTAATACAGGTTTTATAATATTATTATGTGAACTGAAAAAATCATGCAATGTAAAGTTATTGCTCTTCCAATTTATCTGAAAGTTGCAAACTACAATTCACAAATTTATATTACTTGAGCAGCTAATATAGAATATTGCCACTGTGTAGATTTTTTTATTTGTGGATAATATATGGAAGCTGAATTGTATATGCAAAAGTATTGTAAAGAAATAAAATGTAGCTATAAATATATATATATTGTTGTGAAAATATGTATTAATATTTGCAATATCAATTATTAAAGCTTGTTTTAACTTGTTACTTTTGTTTATATATCTGTAATAATATGTAAAGTAAAGAAAATCACAAATAATAAATATAAACATCGGATATTATCAACACGGTACGGTTATGATTAGCTCCAGATTAGTTAGTCCCGCTTAAGTATTCAAATATCCCGCTCAAACATCATTCGATTGTTGTGAAAAATAAAATATTGTTGTAATTTCCTCATGTCATACCATCAATATATTTATATTATTATTGATGTGGAAATAGCTGTCACAAGTACTTACAAGGGAACCTTTTCAAGTCGAAAATTCGTATCGAGTTTAAACTTCGTATGTAGTTAGAGAAGGTCAAGATAAGTAAGAAAAAAATTATCACAGCTGCGGTAAAACGGTTTAAGGGGGTGAAACACCCCTATGAAAATGTGCAAAATAATCATATTTTTTCAAATAACTCTGAAACTAATGAAAATTTTAAAAAATCTACAATACAAAATTTTCATGATTGTTTATGCTCTTTCGAATGGCGATAGTCAAAATTCGAAAAAATTTAACCTATGGAATGTGGGCGGGAGGTGGGGGTTAACGGTTTATTTTTTTCTAATTTTGACTATCGCCATTCGAAAGAGCATAAAAAAATCATGAAAATTTTGTATTATAGATTTTTAAAATTTTCATTAGTTTCAGAGTTATTTGAAAAAATATGATTATTTTGCACATTTTCATAGGGGTGTTTCACCCCCTTAACCCGTTTTACCGCAGTTATGATAATTTTTTTCTTACTTACTTTAACCTCCTCTAACTATCATATATACAAAGTTTAAACTCGATACGAATTTTCGACCTAAAAAGGTTCCCTTGTTAGTGAATGTACTTGAAGTATCAAGTACAATTTTGATATTTTTAAATTTACTTGAAATAAAATACTTTATGTACAAGTAACTAGTTCAAGTAATTTTCAAATATTCATTGTTAGAGCTATTCAAATTTAAAATAACGAAAAATTTTATATAGTTTTGTAAAAGATATTTAACTATTATTATCAAAAGTGTACTAACTACTAACTGTATTAGCATACTAAACGAAACTATGTATTCGTAACCACAGTTTTCTCAAAATCATTCAAAAAGTATTGTTTTTTTAAGGATTTTTCCGCGCGTGCGACGCGGCAAAAACGAATACTTAAATAAATATATTTTTTGCTTGAAATATAAAAGTTGAATATTTGTTGATATTTAATGTAGCTATTATTTTTTATATCAAAAATGAGCTATTAAACAGTTAATGAAAAAAAAATTATCAAAACCTACACGTAGGTGTTGCCGCGCAACCCACTTAAAGGACACAACTCAAAATATACCCTTGCCAATCGATTCGTGAATCAATCCCGAGTCCAACGAGGTACATGAAGCTATATATGAAAAATTTGCGGGAGGGGGGGTCATGACCGGAAAAATTCCTAAAATGGGCTAAACTAGAACCACAGACCAACCATTTAGCGAAAACCCGAGGTCTTTAGTTGGTCAGGGGGCCGAGATATCGCGGTGGAAGACAGACGGAAAATCGAACATATAAGCGCTACTACTTCGTGGGTTGCGCTAAAAACAATATTAAATGTAGTATTATCTTGTTTTAATTCCATTTTCAGCAATTTCTATCATGTATGTATTATTTATACATACTAGGTAAGTATTATTACAATTTATATTGTACATATATCTTTGTAGAGTGTAGATAAACAGGTAATATAAAACTAATTAAGAGGATCTATGTAGATAAATAGATATCAATTAAGTGATTTTGCAAATATACCTGTATAGATAAACAAGTATATTATAAAATTAAATCGCATTTATTAAATATAAGAGTATCATTTTTTTACTGAAAAAAACACCCTTTTCGAATTTGAAAGTATTATACATTACATACCATCATAATATGTAAAATAACACGCTGATGTCATATATTATACCAGATTTTAAATTCATTACATTAATACATGCGATAGCGACTCTAAAAAAATGGATTTAGTCGAAATGGCTTCTGAAAAAATATACAAAATTTTAATAGCACATGGCGCGCCATCTATCGGGAAAACATGAACTATTCAAAACTTAATTGGAATGGCATGTGAATAAATAATCATTTTAAAAATTATGTACATTTTTATATATGGTGGAGGCGCCGTCGTATTACGTCATCAAAAAAAAATTTTTTTTTTCGAGTTAAGCACGCTATCGTATGTATAAGGGTATGGTGATTCCAAAAATGTTAATAAAAAGTTCCGCTCGGACCGCTAATACTGTTTTTTATCAAATTTACGAAGAAAAATCGCTATAACTTTTGAACCCTTCGATAAATTTCGAATCTGATACGAAAAGTCGAATCAGCGTGTCCCGTTACATACGATAACGTATCTAATTATATGAAAATCGAAAAAAGTTTTTTTCGGTCAAAAAAGAAGGAAGGCTATTACCTTGGTTTTTTTTTGAGAATTTTTTTTTGTGTCAAGTTAGCGACGCTATCGTATGTATTAGGGCACCCTAATACCCAATATGCCCATCAAAAGTTGCGCTTGGATCGATAACATGGTTTTTTATCAAGTTTTGTCTTGCAAATTTTCTTCAAAATTTGAACCAATGAATTAATTTAAAATCTAATGTAATATATGATATCAGAGTGTCCTTTTACATAGGATGACGTGTCTATTACTTTCAAATTTGAAAAGGGTGTGTTTTTCAGTAAAAAAAATGATACACCCTTTTTGATTTTGAAGATAATATATACCTCATCCTATGTAAAAGGACACTTAGTTATTATATATCACATTAGATTTAAAATAAATTCACTGGTTCAAATTTTGAAGAAAATTTGTAAGACAAAACTTGATAAAAAACCATGTTATCGATCCAAGCGCAACTTTTGATGGGCATATTGGGTATTAGGGTGCCCTAATACATACGATAGCGTCGCTAACTCGACACAAAAAAAAATTATCAAAAAAAAACCAAGGTAATAGCCTTCCTTCTTTTTTGACCGAAAAAAACTTTTTTCGATTTTCATATAATTAGACACGTTATCGTATGTAAAGGGATACGCTGATTCGCCTTTTCGTGTCAGTTGCTAAATTCATCAAAGGGTTCAAAAGTTATAGCGATTTTAAGACGAAAAATCGATAAAAAACAGTGTTAACGGTCAGAGCGCAACTTTGTATCAACATTTTTGGAATAACCAAGTTGTAATACATACGATAGCGTGCCTAACTCGACACAAAAAAAAAATTTGTGATGACGTCAGATGACGGCGCCTTCACCATATATATAAAACTTTTTCAAAAAATTTCGTGAATATGGTGGAGGTGTTTTTTGTGTAGTTAAACATTTTTACCGCTAGATGTCTTCATATGTATCTTTTAAATTTTAATATTTTTTTCTGAAGCTATTCCGACTAAGTCAAATTTTTTTGTCGAGTTAGAGACGCTATCGTATGTATTAGGACAGCTTAAACAAAAAACGAACTCATAAAGATTCTTTCGGGTCAATAAAACTGTTTTTTATAAACTTTTATCTGAAAAATTTGCTTGAAATTTTTAACAAAAAAAGGAATTTTAAACTGGTCTTATATATTATATCTGCAGGTTCTTTTACATGCAATAGCGTGTATAATACTTCTAAATTAAAAAAGGATGTATCATTAACCGTAATAAAAAACACACCCTTTTCGAATTTGAAAGTAATAAATATGCCATCCTATGTAAAAGGACACTCTGTTATCATATATTACATTAGATTTTAAATTAATTCTCTGGTTCAAAATTTCAACAAATTTTTGAATACAAAAGTTGATAAAAAACAGTTTTATCGATCCGAGCGCAACTTTTGATGGGCATATATGGAAATAGGGTGCCCTTATACATACGATAGCGTCGCTAACTCGACACAAAAAAAAATTCTCAAAAAAAAACCAAGGTAATAGCCTTCCTTCTTTTTTGACCGAAAAAAACTTTTTTCGATTTTCAAATAATTAGATACGATATCGTATGTAACGGGACACGCTGATTCGACTTTTCGTATCAGTTGTGAAATATATCGAGGGGTTCAAAAGTTACAGCGATTTTACGACGAAAAATTGATAAAAAACAGTATTAGCGGTCCGAGTGGAACTTTTTATTAACATTTTTGGAATCACCATACCCTTATACATACGATCACGGGTGTTCAACTCAACGTTAAAAAATTTTGATCGCTATATGTGCTGCCGCCTGGCGACTGTTGAACTAACTATACCATTCCGTAGCGCGAAATTCAAATCCCTTTTCATTCCAATATATATTTTGTATTATACTCAACAGTTTAGATGCAAAATATTGCAACTACAATAAAATATATCACCAAATATGATATAATTTATTGTAATTACAATATTTTGCATTTAAACTGTAAATCTGTAATGAAAATAATTGAAATAAAACAAAATATTTTTACAAATATTTATTATCATTTTTTTCTAGAAAGCATGCAAACATAAATATATTATATAAATTGGAAAAACAAAAAAAAATGTTAAATTAATTAAAAGATTAACTATAATTAATACAATATCTATCATATTTAATTAAGGTATTTCTCTGGAAGCAACAAGGTTTGATAAATGATAGAAAAAGATAAATATTGCATGATTTGTAAAATTTCTCAGAAAATTGAAATAAATCAACAGTGAGCTCAGATTTTATAAATAAATAACAGAGTAAAAGAAGTTCCATTAAAAATTCTGAAAACATTGCGAGTACAATTTCTATAGTTGCATTGTTAAATACATTTATTTTATTTTGATATCTTTTGCTCGTAGGTATATTATATCATTTGAGGATTTTATTTGGAGCTTCTTTTACTCTTCTGTTATTTATTTACAAAATTTGGACGTACTCTTCAATTTAAAGCTCCTTTAGCACTAAATGCTCCTTTAAAGTAAATTTGGTGTATTACAAACGTGATTTAAATCAATATTTAAGCTCTCAATGAAAGATAGACATAATATACGTTGTAAAGAAATACTGCAGATAATTTAAAATCTATTTAATTAAATGTGTTATGCTTCGATCTGTTGATAATATGACAGTTAGTTAAAGGAGCATTTTGTTAAAGCTGATAATACTGGGCGTAAGGCCACAAAAAGATTTAATGGAAATCAGATTTACTCAAAACTGGATATTGTTCAGATTTTAATCAACATTGAAAGCGAAATATCAAATGAGATAATAAAATATGCTTAATCTTGGTAACAAGCATTGTGTACAAAATGTACACATACAATGTCTGTCATTACAAATAACACTGGTCCAGATATTATAGTTTTCTCAGAATTATTGTTGTCCGGTACATCATTCTGATGATGGGTCCTGATTAAGGCGTTTTCATTATCCTGACACCTGACGATTTAATCTCTTGCCAAACGTTCTTCACAGCTTGAATCGTTGCCCCACCATCCTTTGAGTGAAAGTGATCGATAGGAACTGTCATTCCGGTTAAAACTCCAATTTAGAAGATTCTGTTCTATCTGTGTCCAGAATCTGTTCATATAAAATAAAATTTAAAATTAGTGAACCATAAATATTGTTGTTTTAAAATGTTTTTATAAGAAATATCTATTATTTCGATATATTATGTTATGTTAACATACCTTCAATGTTCGGATTCTTCTGTAACAAAACAAGATAGAACATTCTGCCACTTTGGAGTCTTTTCTCTGCAGTTTATACTGTCGAACAGATCATTCATCATCTTCACAAATTCAGCGGGTGGCACTGTAATCATACAATGAATAGGTATATATGATTATATATTTATATTATAAATAAAACACATCATTAACATTTAAGTATAATGTGTAAATACAAAAAAATATATTTCAAAATGAAATTGTATTTCATAATTTTTATTAGTACTTATACTTTTTTTTATGATTATATGTAGGTATATTCAAAATAATGGTAAAAATCATATTAATTTTAATTTGTGGAATTTATTTGCACCATAAACTATCTTATTTGTTTTATTTCCTTTACTTTTTTGTTTCGTGCCCCTAAAACTTTATGCTTCATACATAAGAAACAATCATATTAAATTAAATATAAAACTATTTCAATGAAATTCAGTTATTTTCAACTTATGTATTTTTTTTTATTTCAATATACATAATCAATTAAAATTCAAAATAAAGTTTTACTTACTGATATCCAAATTACGACGTAATGTATGACATTTTACTCCAATTTGTTCTTGATTAATTATACACACTTATTGTTAGCATAAATGTTTATTTTTATTAGCACTAAACTGATCAGACATACTTATTCAATTTAAAGTCGAAACCACAGAAAATACTGTCGAAACACAGTTAAAATAGTTTTTAGCACAAAAATATCGCAAATGGCGACAATAATTCTGAAATGTTCCTCTTACCGCTCGCCCTCCTCATCATAATGCTATGACTTTTTAATACTAGTGCTGCCATCTAGCACCTGTTGAACCTTACTAAAAACGACGTTTACATAAAGAAAAATTTCCTCATTCTCAGTCGGTAACAGTTGGACCCCCGTGCATACGATAGCGTGCTTAACTCGACAAAAAAATTTTTTTTTGATGACGTAATACGACGGCGCCTCCACCATATATAAAAATGTACATAATTTTTAAAATGATTATTTATTCACATGCCATTCCAATTAAGTTTTTAATAGTTCATGTTTTTCCCGATAGATGGCGCGCCATGTGCTATTAAAATTTTGTATATTTTTTCAGAAGCCATTTCGACTAAGACCATTTTTTTTAGAGTCGCTATATCGCATGTATTAGTGTAATAGTTCAAGTTTTCCCCGGCAGATGGCACCACACGTACTATTAAAATTTGAACCCTTTGATGAATTTTAAATTTGATGTGATTTGTCGAATCTACATCGAATCTACATCCGATAAAGTGTCTAAGTAATTATTTTAAAATCAAAATGTTTTGTATAATCTTTTTTACATTCGTAAACATGCCGGTAATGCAGAACTCGACACTTACTGGTGCTATTTTTCGATAACAGATAGCGCTACTTGTATTTTAATTCATTTATGCGATTTAATTTGTTTATTTACATAGGGATAAATAAATAAGGCATAAGGGGCATAAGGTATAACGTGGATATTTGTTTGTGATTTTATAGCATCTATTTATCTACATAGATGCTCTTAATTAGTTCTTTGTTACCTGTTTATCTACACAGGTATAAAGTATTGTACTATTAAAAATAACTTACCTTTTATTTATAAATATTATTGTATACATACTTATTACCTTGCATCATTGTTGACACAAACATATTATGAGGCGCAGCCATAATATTTATTTTTTATGTTAGCAATATTATATAGAAAAAAACTATATTTCATGGAAAATTAGTTTATTAAAGCAAGTACTTACTTGAAAAAGTACTTGTGCCTTGCGCTATATACTAACTTTAATTATAGAGAGTACCTATACAGCGCATATTAATATGTACTTAAAGAACAAAGTAAAATACTATGAGAATTTTATTTGCTAAAATCAAGTAGTTTGAAAAAGTACTTCCGAGTACTTTTTCAAGTATTTTCCCAGGAAAAAGCAATCAGATCTAATTGGATCAGAGCAGATCTGAAATTTGATCCAATTAGATCTGCTCTGATCCAATTGGATCCAATCAGATCAGATTGGATCCAATTGGATCTAAAATCGGAAATAAAATTTTTCTTCAAAAATAGCATCAGATCTGATTAGATCTAATTGGATCAAATTTCAGATCTGCTCTGATCCAATTAGATCTGATCGCTTTTTCCTGGGTTACTAAAAGTATTAACACTTCTGCTGAATGTGGTATTGACATAAAAAAGGTGACCAGACGTCCCATTTTTTACAGGAAATATATATTTTTTTAACATTTTGTTCCACTGTCCTGACAATCTTGATTGGAATGCTTAAATATCTGTAAAATTTATATTTACGTTATTTTTAAATTACATTGTTATATTTTGAGTGATTTCATTAGATGATAAAACGTCAAAAGTATTGATTAATGTATGTACTAACAAAATGCTTTTCAAGCCATTGTTTGATTAAAATTACTGTCTATTTTTTGGTTTTGTTGAACTTTATAAAAATTTGTTTGTAATATAGTTCTTAACAAAAAAAAAAACAATTTCTCCAGTCCTCCCCCTCCAAAGTATAAACATGTACTGTATTTTCTCTAGGGAAATATGGAATATCATTAAAATATATAATGCAGTGTATATTTACAAATCATTTATTATTATTTTAAACTGCTACATGTTTTCATTACAGTGTCTACCTACTATTTATAAAAATGTTTATTATGGACTTACACATCTGATTTAATATACATAAAGATTAAATATTTTTTAATATTATAAATGTCGACTTTAAATCTGCACTTATTAATGAAAAGTAACATAATTTATCGAATGCGTACTTTTCAATCAAAGTGTAAAAAAATTAAGATATTGGTCGTCCAAGACCACTGAAAATCATTGTATATTTATACTTATATGTATCTTTTGAAATTCGTATAGTTCATTAATTCATTACCTTGGTACAAATGAATAGGTCAGAATTTGACAAAATCTGATAAAATATAAATTATAAAATTTATTAAAATCTGACAAAATTTAATAAAATATCACATTTTGTTAAAAAAAATTATTATAATATTAGAAAATAAAAGATTCTGTCATATTTTGTCATGGAGAAATTCGTAATTTTACTGACAAAACTTTCTTCTTCAATATTTGATATGAAACTGCTAAATTAAATCTCACTAACGGCGTAATTTAAGTTAGTTATTTAATTAAGAGAATATTGCTGTGCTCATAATTTGTTATATTCTGTCAAAAAAAATCTGATCTACCAATTTGTACCATTAAATTTTTTTTATTAACATATACATGGGGAAATAAATACACGTATATGTACCTATATGATTCTAAGGATCTGCAAAATACAGAATAACTGATTATATTATAATTCCAGTGACATAGCTAGGGGTTGGCGAAACAGATTTCAGGGGGTGTCAAAATGGAGTAGAAGAGCTTTCCGAGGATAACTAATAAAATGGTCTTCATAAACTCTCAGAGGGCATAAAATAGTTTTTTTGTCGAGTACGCAGTGACCTCTAGTTATGCCACTGTATAATTCAGTATAAAATAGAAATTAAATATACATTTATTTATTTTAATTATTTGTTAACAAATCAGAAAATTAAATATCACAATAAAATGTGTAGCTTGAGAATTCTTATATCATTCATAAAGGTAGGTATTCAAAATATACAAAAATAATTCTAATCTTTAACTCATTCATGACTAAGCACCAAAATCTTTAATGAATGTCATTAAAAATATGTAAATATAATGGTCATACTTTTCTTCAGCTTTTACATCGATATTTTGTTATTGATTTGTTATAATTTTTTATTAAATAATACAAATTCTGGTAAATAAAAATGTGTTAAATTAATACTGATAATTCGAGATGACATTACTATAACTGCGAATTAATTTAATATGAATTTGTTTTAAATCTACAAATAATTTTGATAATTTAAACAAAATTTCAAAACGAAAAAAAGTATGTTCATGTTACAAAATACCATAAATTCTGCGTTCTGTAAAAGATAATTTAAAAAATTTGTAGAAGGCTTTGTAATACCTTGTTTGGATTAAGATGATTTCTTCTTTTCTTTTTTCCAAACTGAGATTCGTTCTTTGAGCTCCAGCACTGAAAAAAATATTTATAAAATTTATAAAATACATTTCATTTTCGTCATAACTGTTCCAAAACTTGTAGACAAATAATTACATTAATCCATTAGCGCCCAAAAGAAAACAAAAACATGCAAAAGATTTTTTTAATGAAATTAAGTACATATTCAATTTATTTAACACAAACTTTTATTAATATTTAGAAAAAAAATAACAGTGTGTATTCAAGCGAGTAAATTGGACAGATATGAAGTCTATTTTGTGTGAGACTGATTTTCTGATATCATTTTTATTTAGATAAATTTAATTTAAAAGTCATGTTATATGTATATTTAAGTTATTTCATATGATTTGAACAAAATTCGAAATCACATGCTCTAGTTGGATAAAATATATTAGCATACCACGTACTCTTTTCATAAAAAAATTATTCAGAACAATTAAAACACATTTAAACGCTTATGAAACTAATAACGTTAACATATTATGTTTGTTGCACTTCTACCAACTGATTTTTAAGGAAATATTGTGAATAAATATTGTGACGGGTGTGACATTTCAACTCGGATTGGAGTTCATAATTTCTAAATAATACTAGTTAATAACATAGTTTTACCATTTTTCTATAGATCTTAATGTAATACATGTATATTAAAAGAATAAAAGGTCTACGGTTATTTTACAAAAAAAATACCAGCGTTCAAAGCCCTGTGACGGGTGTGACGCCAACTATTGCAAGTCTTGCAACCTCTATTCAAAATCTCAAAAGTTTAGCGAAAATATTGAAGTTACTTCATAATAATCATACTTTAATATGTTTAACTTGTTATTACTCAACAGACATTGTGATGGGTGTGGCAGAAAATTTGACGGGTGTGACACGTTGAATAGGATACAATAAAAGTACTATTTGTGTGTTTAATTGCTTATTGATATTATTAACTAATATTTATTTTATCAAATTATTAATTATTTATCAAATACATCAATAGACTCATTAAATTTATAATAAATGTGGTCACCCTTAGTCATTATTGTTGGCGAGGGTAATTTTTTTTTAATTTGGACAAACGTCACGTTTGATATGTAATTGTCAAAGACTTTTAATAGTTTGCCATGATCGTCACTTATTCTAAAGTAAGTTATTGTGATTTCACTTTATTTGTTGTTTTTTTGAAATTTTTTGGAAATTTTTTGAAAATTAACTAACATTTTTTTAATTTTCTATTGGTTTATGAAAATTGATGTTAAATAGCCTGTTAATTTTATATTTTAGTATTCATTTTCGTAAAATATTTTTTTAACTATTTGTTATCGATTACCGCGGACTGACCCAGCAGTACTAATTATAAATGAGGTGTACACAAATGTATATGGCAGGCGTTAATGGGTTAATAATCTTTTATTTAAAAAATTAATAAATGCCAAATTAACATTATCTAATTAATTTAACATACCTGGTTGCAACATATCTTCAGTTAATGGTTGTCTATTGAAAGGATCTGTAGAGCTATTGAGCAAATGACGCATTATAACTGGCCGATCCATGACTTTACCAGATGGAAGTAATACTGGATCAGACATTAATGTGTCCATTAAAGGATCACGGAACTCATCTGGGGCATCTGCTAGCCAATCGTCAGATTGCTGGTTGGCAACTAGAATATCATGTGCCTTTTGTGCCAAGGCACGGAAACGTTCTGTTTCGGAGGTTGTTTTAATTAAAGTACGTTCAATGCGCGATGCTGCATCTTCAAAAAGTTCCTTACAAAAAGAACGCTGAAATAAAATTTATATAATTATTAGAGGGTGAGACATTAATTATAATAGGTATGTATATTTACCTCGTCTGCAGCTAAAGCTGCCGCAAATTTATCACAATCAAGATGTAAGTAAATATCAACCAATTGACTTAGCAAACGTCTTGGTTCCCATCCATATCTTTCAGGTTTTTTCACTATTAAGTTTTTGCATTTTGGTCCACTTAGTTGCTGAAGATTAAAATTCAACATCGATGCTAATCTGTTCAAGAAAAATTAAATTAATATTTCACATAAGACGATTTCTTTCGTAACACTAACCTGTCGACTAATTCAGGTCTTAAAAATGGTTCTTTAATTTCTACAGTCAAATAATGAAACATATCTACAGTTTCTCTCGCCAACGTCAAATATGATCTGCACTGTCTTTCATCAGCAGCAAGTTGTCTAGCGCGAGTTGTAGCAACGTCTGATGATAAAGCAGCAAGTGCTTTTGGATTTTCCATAAGTTCTTGAACTTCATGTATTCGTTTTAAGCTTTCTAAACTTTCATCCAGAAGAAAAGTGGTATCGTTCATTAACATATTAATAAATTTTACAAACTGTTTTCCTGAACGTGATTCGTTGACAATAGCTGTTCTATGTACAGGAGATTTCCACATCGTCTATAAAATAGCTTATATTAATATTCTACCCATGAAAAATTGACCAAATCTGATCCAATTTGATCAGTTAAGACCAAAAACTTCATATTCCTTAAGATCTGATTGAATCCAATTAAATTAAATATGTTTAAATCTGATGTACTTGAATTTAATCAGATCTGATTGGATCTAATTAGATCAGATTATATTTTTGTAGGTAAATAAAAAAGTTAATTGAATTCTTGCTAACCTGTAAAATTAAACTAATATGATATCTGATAGTGAATTTGTCATAAAACTCAGAACTCGATCCAGTAGTTTCTACATCTGTATAAAACTTCATCAAACAGCTAGGTAAATGTTCTTCAGAGAGAGGATGAGATAACACGCGTTCATGAAGCGTTTCTGTCTGCGCTATATTCACAGCTGGATGAACGACAAATAATACTTCAACTAGTTTGGCGATTAGATACGGGTTACGGATTTGCGACCCTGAACAAATTATTACAAGCAACCAAGTCACCAGAGTGTTGTCTGCGCATTCAGATATAACACACGGCGTGTATCTAAAATTATACATATGGATAAAAAAAATGTATTCGATTATAAAAATAAATAGTACTTACTGAAGAGCAAACAGTAGAAATTCAGCAATGTCTTCAACGTACCACTCGGGGAGAGCTGCGAAAGCAGGGCAAGCGTCGGGAGCTAGTGGTAGAGGTAATGAAGTCAAATTTAATACAGTTCCAGCTCTTTGGTTTGTCAGCATTGCAAGTTGTATTTCGGCTGCTGTTGTATAAAATACTAAAGATCTTCTAATTAAATTCCTGCAATTAAACAAAAACGTAAGTGTACATTTTATATGTAAAATTTTAAACACGTAGTTTTGATTTTCAGCTGATAAAAAAAATTATTGTGCTGATCATATTTTTCAACTATTAAATAGGAAAAACCCTTTAATAAGATGTAATTATTTTCAGAAATATAATCATCATACTTGTCTAATAGTCCTGCATCTGCGCAGGCTTTCGATTTGTTAAGTCTTTTAATTTGTTGTTTCCATCTTTTAATTAATTGTTTATTTCGAGATGCAAAAGGTAAGTCTTTCCATTGAGATTCAGAAGCCATCGTTTCATCTAACAGTTTCTTGAGGTCTCGTAAAGCTCGTAATCTTCTTTGGAACTTTTGTATTGTCGGAATCAAAGCTAAATGATGGCAAGCCAGAGCTAAATGCCAACATTGGGTGTGGAATTGAGCCTCAGGCCATTTGTTATCTATTGATTTATCTATAAATAACAATTGGTTATTAACCCTTGAAATACCGCTCTTATACATAATTTTGTATACTTACTTATTTCCTCTAACCAGCTTTCAGCTTCTTTTGAAGTAAATTTAATTCTTGTATCATTTTTCACGTCGAGTACAGAATTTGGATGAAAAGGATACAAACAATCGACTTTATCTAACTTAACTTTAACTGCTAACATTTGAAGCACACTTAGAAGATTCAGCATAAACCCATCTCCTGCTAACATACGTTTTTCTGACTGCAACTGTGATCTTTTTTCGTTGTGATGTATTAAAGCTGCAAAGTATGACAACATTGCGTCTCGGCTCGCAGTGTTAGCTAAAATATCATGGAACGTTTTATGTAATAATACTCTTGTATTTTCTAATTCTTGTTGCAAAGTTTGGTTTAATAATTCGTCTGCTGTTGTATTTCCTGAGAAGAACTTTTCGGCTACTTTTGGTTCGTCTTCTGCAAAAACCGAAACAGATAAAAATGGACCCAGGAATGAAATCCTTGTTAGTTCTCTTCCGACCGCTTGCGTGCACGTCTCAGGCAAAAACTGGACCTGGCAAGTTATGAGTTTACAGATCGGACGAACATTTCCTACGGATCGTATTTCAGCTAATTCAGAAAAAGCTTGAATAGGGCTCCGATGTTGATTTTCAACTATACTTGCTTGTTGCATTGCAAAGAATAATCCCTGTAGAATAGGGCTGAATATTTTACTGAAAACTTCAGAATTGACGTGAGTTCTACAAACAAGTTCTGTGATGAATCCTCTAGGTAACGTCTGGGCCAGAAACAGCGGTAGCAATGGTGATTTTCTTGTAGGGTAAGCACTTTGTTCAACTATTAAACCTTGTAGTACGAGAGAACAATACTGCACAAGCTGGCCTCGAATATTGCAGAGAATGTCAGAGAGAGGTGGAATACTGGAACGTTTAGGATGATTTCTTTCTTCTACTCCGACTCGGTTATAACATTCTGTCAAATACGTAATCGCCAAACCTTGTTGGGATGTATTTTGTTCTTGTGGAGGAGTAACAAAAGGTAATAGCGGCGCAGGACATGTCGACACTGGGCTTGTAATCGGACTCAAATTAGGTGTTAAAGTTACTGAATTTAAACTAGTATTGTCACTTGGTTCTGTTACGATTTTGATATTTTTTAACGGATTTTCTCCGGTGGAAATTATAGATAGAACTTCCATAATACACTGAGAGATTAAGTCTTGTGTTGCTGTGTGTGGTTGTTCAGATATATGTTGCGCTGTTTCGGGAAGAAATATTGATGTGTCAGAGTTTTCTGTTGTCCAAGAAACACATAGAATTCTTGATACTGCAGAATGAAGTTGCTCCTCGGTCATTTCAGTGCTTGAAGAAGATGTACGTTCTCTTGTGACATCTCGTCGTGGATCTGATTCATCAACCTGTTTTTTAAAACTCAATCAGTATTCATATGCTATAGATATAAAACACTTCAGTAGTTAAAATAAGTTCGCAGATTATTTAACCCTTACTCTGATCTAAACTATAAGAGATACATAAAAATTATGTACGTATGTTTTGTAGTGTTCAATTAATTAATTTTACATAAAAATTTCTAAGACCATATATCTAATTTTAATATCTATGTCACTGCAGACATTTTTTTATATAAAAAAAAAACAACAAAGGTAACAAAGGATTGACAATAATACACTGAATTGAAAAACTGATCAGATCTTAATGTGTCTATTTTCAAGGTATCCTTCCAATAGTCATAAATAGTTTGATAAAATTGAAAATCTTTAAATATATACTTAAATAATAAGAAACATATTAAATTAATTGATTGAGAATATAAATTAAATTGTACCTCCATATTTTCTATTCCTGAATCAATATCAGCATTTGCAGTCTTGTCTGCACAGCTACTGGCTTCATCTACTTCCATATGCGAGCTTGCGTCTGAATCACTACGGTGTTGTGCCAAAGAACATTTCATAACGACAGGACTTTCCGACGGATTTTGTGGATTCTTAGGCACCGCAAATAAGTTTGTTGGTTCATGACGAAACTTTTCAATGCTAGTTTCAGAACTCTGTCTTGTGATTTTATTGTCACCTCGTGGATCATTGTTTTTGTCTTCTGTAACGACCGAGTTACTATCTTTTGAACAATTCGATTCTACAGATGGCAGTGGTGTTTGAGGCGGTGAGGTAGGTATTGGAGATGCTCCTAATCGAGCCAGACGTCTTTTTCGTATCTATATTATCAGTAAACATCGATTAGTAACATAACCTTAATACTATACTCTGATTTAGAATATTAATTCAGTATTGAATACAGTTAAGAACATCAAAATCGTGATAAATAATAAAAAAAGTGTCTAGACAAATGAATAATAAAAAATTACAGGTCTATGCCCTTTGTCAATAACATGCAAGTAGAGATTTTAAATTTATCAATAAAAATGATTTCAAATATTACCTCTTCTTGTGTCAATTCGTTCATTTTTTTCTATATTATATTCTTATCAATCCAGGATCTGTAAGAAACAATAGACAAAATGTTAGTTTCCAATCTAAATATGTGTTTAGCAGTGAAAATATATAGAAATCAACCGTACGTCAACTAATAGTTCGCTGAACAGCTGAGATACAAAGCTTCTATTAGAATGGGATCGTTTTTACAAAACACGATGCAAACGCACAAGTTTAATCACAGTCATAACGAGAACAACAAGTCATATTACCAATGGCGACTTGCCAATGCATGTGTCCTTTTTTATCTCTAGTATATTTCATAAGTTTATTTGTTACTTTCTCCTTATCTTACCGATGACAATGTTAAAAGATGCGCGCGCATGATATTGTTCGTTCACCTTGCGATATTTATACGTAGGTGAAAAATTACAAATTAAAATATAATATTGTAATAAGGAAGTTTTAAAATGCATTTAGTTCATTCGCATTTTCTCCCTTCTATTCGTAATGTAAAAAGTTATTTGAATTTGTATATAATTAATTACTCAATTAACTCAAATATCAATGACCAGCGTTTATAAAACAAAAATCAGGGAGCACTGCTGCCTATCCCACAGAAGGTACTATTCTTCTCAACACTAATTTCTAAACCATCTACCACGTAGAAAAAATACTCCTACAATTTTTATAGAGCATTCGATTTAAAAAAAAAAACGTGAATTGGTCGTCATTTTTCTAAAATGGTAACCGACAGGGGAAAAAACTTTTTAATGGAATAATTAAAATAATTTTCAGCTGTTTGAAATTTTGAGAAGTATTTTTTTTCTTCTTGATGAATGGCCTATTAAGTATAGTCAATAGTGGATTTATTTTTCCGCTTGTAAGCTGGAATTATTATTGACGCACTTAGATTATAAGTTAATGATTTTTTACATTCGAAATAGTGGAAATATTAAAAACATAAATGACTAATAAATACAAATAAAACGTGTACTTCAAACTTTCGATTTACACAATTTAAAGATTGGCAATAATAGCGTTTTGGTACTGTTGTAAAGTGCAATGTAATGAGGTGCCAAAATGAATGTGACAATTTTAGAATTGTTATAAAAATGTTAAATTTAAACTTTAATTTAATCAAATCATTGTTTGAATTACTTACTTTCTTAGATTTTATTTTTGCTCAATTCAAATTGTATTATTATTCTTGGAAAATAGGTTATGCTAATTACAGTTAACTGTTAAAATTATTTCCGTTGCTGTTACGGAAATTACAACAATAACTTTATTGTTGATTATTTGTATTTATTAGTTACAGAAATTTCAATATTGTTTTTAGAATAAAATAATAGCAAAACTGTAATGCAATTAAATAAAAAATTGATATTGAATGATTAGATCAGGCACGTATTAAGAAAAATTTACAACTATTTTTTTCTAATAAATTTTATGAAAATGTAAATATTAAACAATAATAATAGGTTCTTATTGTTAATTGTGGTATTGATGTAAGATGTAATTAATTAAACCAAAATTTTCATGCATTTTATTATTTGAAACTTACGGATTAATTTTGAAGACATCTCAATATTCCATTTACTGAAATAGGTAATATAAATAACTCCAATAAATTCAATAAATATATTTGGCACAAAATTCAACACAATACATTCAATCTTTAAATAACAAATACAAATAAAACATACGGTAAAACGTTTAAAATCTTTTAATAATTCTAGTCAATTCACTGGCTATCAGGTAAGAGATGTTTAATTAATGATTTCATACTGATTATTATTTGTGACATCAAATTTACCGGCTCAGTTTGAGCAATAAAAGATAAAATTGACAATGTGCTTTACATTTTCCATGTATACAAACAAATGTTTATTGATTTTGGTTTCTCCTATTTAAAAAAAATCTGAATATTTTTCCCCTTCCAACAAGGTCGGTGTCGGAGAACAGACAATTTTAGTTTTTGCCGATTTTTCGACTTCCTTTCAACTTTACGCCAAAAATAGTCAGATACAAAATGAAAGTTATTTAAACTATCTACAAAAAAGGTTCTATTCATATTTTTCGTCAGATTCGTATTTCACCGAATAATGACCGTTTCAATTTATTGAAATTATTTTCACTTTTTTTTAATTTTGATAAATTCAGACGGTCATTATTCGGTGAAGTTCGAATCTGATGAAAAAATGTATAGAATATTTTTTGTACAGAATTTAATTAGCTTTCATTTTATATAGAACTATTTTTACCGCAAATTTCAAACAAAGCCGAGAAAATTACAAAAACTGATTTTCGTTGAAAGGGGAAAATTTCAATATTTTTTAGTAGCACTTTAGTAAAAAAAATATTCAGTCTGAATGTCTTCTACTCCACGCCTGGTCTAGTATTTAATATTTAACGACGTAAAAATGAATGTTTTAATTAATTAATTAATTAAATTAGAGAAACCAATTAAAACATTTTTTTGTATAAAAACGTTCAGCGAAGATTTTATCTTTGTTTGAAAACAAAATGACGACATTGATTTTTTTTAAATATTAAACAATACCATTCAGTATTTCAGTTCATAATATCAATAATGCTGTCATAAATAATTAGTCAGTAAATTAAAATACCATATTTTATATATCTTTGAAAAAAAAATTGATGCATTATTTTTATTATTGTATAAAATGTATGTATTTAATGATTGCCATAATATGCAACAATAGACGCCATGTTGTTTTTTAAATTATTATTTTTTCTTCGCGCAACGTCATCTATGATTGCTCATGGAAGAATACGAATTTCGTTTCGTCGATGTCCGAGTTCGATATTTTTTAAGTTAACAATAAGATCCGATATTAATTTATACTGACGTTGTGATTTGTTCAATTACTTGAACGTTTCTTATCACAGGTCTTCTATATGGAGTCCAATTATCCCATCTAGCAAGTCCTTCAGGAACACTTTTCGATGGCCTCAGAGCTGGTTTATAATATTGATTGCAATTCATAAAATCTGCTTGATTTGTAATACAATGAACTGGAGGTTCAGGAAAGTCCATGTGCGCTGCATACGATATACTTTTGTGCAAACCGTCTTGGTGGCGCTGATAATTGTTATCTCTATTCAGTCGAAACGAATGTCGGTATTGTCGATTTCTATCAAATTGGTGCTGATCTCGGGTAAAATGGTTTGCAGACTGGTTGTACTGGTTCATTAATCGTTCGTAATGGTTTGAGCCTGGGATAAAGTGATTTGGTGGATAACTAGTGTATCTGTTGTTGTATTCGTGGTTGTATTGGGGCGACATCGCTGGGCAGATGCATTCACTAGTCGGTAGAGTTAGGTTGGAGGTAAATGAGTTGTTATGCTCGGGCTTTTTTGCGTAGCCGACAAAAAATAAAAGGCCGGCTCCAATGAAGGTTGAGAGGCAGCTAAAGTAATATCCAGCCTGGAGGAAAAAACGTGATATGTTAGTGGCACGATGTAGATGATACAAATTCATTCATTTATTGATTTTATGTTTTATTTTATTGTAGGATCATACACTTAGTCATAGGCTCCGACATGAAAACATAAGGGGGTTAAAAAATACAAAAAAAATATTCTATTTTATAATATTGAATTGTTTATTTTACGAACAAAATAAATGATTTGAAATCAATTTTAATTAATATAATATGCAATCTACAATAAATCACCCCGCTAAAAAATTTAATCAATTTGAAACAAAAAGTTCGTTTGTAGTACAAAAACGGTCTATATAGAAACAAGTTAAGTGCGGGGTCCTTTCTATTTTTAAGAGGCCATACCAGTGTGACATTTTCAAAAAATCAATTAATTTTTTTTTGACTTTTTGGAGAGTTTATAGTTTCAAGAATATTCTGTGAAAATTTCAAGGCCGTATCTCTAATACTCTCTAAACAGCAGCCTTCTAAAGAGCGACCGCTCGCAGATATGAAATGCCCAGGAGCTGACGTTAAATACGTTTTTCTCGAAATGAGATTTTTCAAATTTGCTGACATTGTAACTCAAAGAGCAATTATCCGATTTACTTGAAATTTGAAATGAGTACTCTTGAATATATTTACTCTACGATGAACATGGATATTTTTGATTGGATGAAAATTGACGATTTGGCATTAAAAATACGACCATTTTACAGGCAATAAAACAGACTTTTTTTTTCATAACTACGCCATTTTGTTAGATTTTAATATTTTTCGAAAATCTTAGTTCATCGTACAGGAAATACCTTCTAGTTTAACGACATTATTTCATTTTTCAATTTCAGCTACTCCATCGTCCGGAATCATGGCTGCAGTGGAGGAGATATTTTTGGCGCCTCCGAAGACAATAAGTCCCTTAAATATCGATATTTTTACGTGAAAAAATTATGGAATACACATCTAATATAGCTAAATATATTCTCAATTTTCCAAAATATTTCATTGAGTATTTTTCTTCCAAAAAATTTCTGAAAATCACCCAAATTTACATCGTTCACACTGGTATAACCCCTTAAGTTTCTTCGTATAAAATATTTGAAATTGATAACACATACGTATATTTTAGCGGGTTTTAAACTAACCAAATCCAGTTCTGAAATTATGAAAATCAAAATTCACAACAATAAATCAAATAGCTATTTTCCATTTCAAACAAAATTAATCATAATTTAACTGGGTCACAATCTTGATGAAACAACTGTTGATGGAACGGGAATGTTAACGACTACACACTAACCTTAGGGTGTGCCTGATTGATGTACCCTGCTATTGGAACACCGATAAGTACCGGTATTGCTTCAGCACCTCGGACGAATCCCCACGCTTTGGTGAAATGCCGAGCGCGCACCCTCTCCAACGTGAACATCTTGATGGAGTACATGAAGCCCCCGAGACACGTGCCGTAAACGCTCGCGAATAAAGCGTAGCCGTGATATCCTTGCACTACACTCAGCGAAAGTACGGATACACCTGGAAGGTAACATAGTTAGGAAAATTCACGCACTCGTTTCTCTTTCTAGTATAGGTAAAATGGATTTACAAAATTACTTTTTTTATATGTAGTTTTCAAGCAGTAAAAATACACGTTCAAATTCAATGGATTTTTAAAAATTTTCTTGTCCCATTTTTAAGTAATGTGTGTCTAAAATTTTAAGCTTATTTCAGGATTTTTTTCGTAACAGTATAAAATATAATCTTTTCAATCTTTTTACATTTTTTTATTCGCATCTTAAATTATAAAAAAAAGATTTTTTGTAGTAAATTTTGTAATATTTTGTTTGCGTTTTTGGGGTCAAAGTGACTTCCTCGAAATCCGAGCTTTTCGAGCTGTGCTACTCAGAGCCGACCTTTGCAAGCTCGGCGCCCCGGGCGAAATATTTTTTTGCCGCCCTCTCGATCTTTGAAGACCTGTTTTTTTTTGCATCTTTCTTTTCTTTTTTTTATGTTTCTCATTCATTTCGCTTCTTGCCGCCCCCGCTCTTTAGCTCTCCCAGGTAGAATTTCTGTTTATTTTTTTCCATACCAAAATTTGCCGCTATAGGCAGCTGTCTACATTGCCTGCATGGTAAATCCGGGCCTGCGCCCAGTATTATCAACATTAACTAAATGCTCCTTTACCTAACTGTCATATTATCAACAGATCCAAGCATAATACATTTAATTAAATAGATTTTAAATTATCTGCAGTATTTCTTTACAACGTATATTATGTCTATTTTTCATTGAGAGCTAATATATTGATTAAAATCACATTTGCAATACAGCAAATTTACTTTAAAGGAGCATTTAGCGCTAAAGGAGTTTTAAATTGGTTGATAATACCGGGCATTAGAGACATTAGAGTATTATCTTAAAAGTCCTCATTTCTAGGTGTTGAACAAACCCTGCAATCCGGGTTAGAAGAAACAGTTAAAAAATATTATAAAAATCGGAATAGCTGAACGGTACATTAAATCATTTTGCAAGTACGCTCAAATGGCGCAGAATTAAATTTTGTACAGACGAAAAGAACACAAAAAATAATATTTTTTATTTTCCAACTGCTTGGAAAAGGTCTTTATCAAAAATATTTTAAAAGCAAAAAAAACATACATATTATTTTTTCTCGTCAACTTGGAGCCCTAGTTTCCTAAGGTTTCTACTATATGACACGCCACTGTTATAGACTATCGATATGTTAATTGCGAGAGTGACTCCTTTACTTACCGATCCCCAGTAAAGCAACTTGACAGAGATACTGGCGACTGATGAGACACTGTGAGCTAGGGCGCACTGTGAGGAGCCCGAAGCCGACACAACCGAGCGCCATCGCGAAGCCGAGGAACGTTTGTAGCAACACAAGTGCGCTATCCTCCAGACCTTCTCCGAACCCCTGGAACGCCTGTAGACATTTGTGCGTGTTTGAGTTTCGGTGATTAATGTTGTGTGAATGAAACCCGGCTGGATCGTTTGTTATATCACTAAACAAACAGGGTGTCTCGATATTTGTGTATGAGTGTAAATGTATGGTCCAGACTTAGATATTGTCTACGAATAAGGTTTTCTAAACATTATATTTACATATATTTGCGAATCGAAATCAATTTTTACAAACTCTACTTAATTAATGGACGCCCTTCAATGGATAAAGTTAAATAAATTACAGTTTTGAATTTGTAGGTGTAAGACATTTTTAATACTAGTAAAATGCAAAACAGGGTGACCAGTATTTCTCTGGAACAAATTTTTCTGACTTTTCCCGGTTTTCCAGGAGATTTTTTACAGTTTTTCCCTGTTTTTTATTTAAAATTTAGATAAAAAACCTAAAAAAATATTTTTTTTGTTTCCTAAAGTTGATAACTCCGCTACGAGTAATTGGTCGAAAACAAGAGAAGTGACTAGGGTCATATAAAGTAGTTTTATACCCACAATTTAAGAAACTGGTGAACAAAGTCGACAAAGGGGTGCTAGGGTAGTTTGGCAGGGGGTATTTTTCGTGAATAACTTCGTTTTTTACTATTAAAAAAAATACCAATTGTTTTTGAATTACATTTTTTTCGATGTTTCAATTAAAAAAAAATGCCTACAACATTTATTTCTACTGCGGACCATTTCAAAAATAATTAGAAAAATTATTGTAGAAATTATATTTATAGAAACTTGAAAAGAGTAAATATGCATTTCCGGTGTAATGATGGTTTTAAAAAAATAGTAGGTGCACATCTACAGTATACAAGAATCGTAAGTTTAAAATTCCATGTTTGTAAGTCCTGCCATTTGGGCTGTAGAGCGTTCGAAGAAACATATATACAATCACATAGACACACACATACGTTATTGAGATAATGGTCGTACGTAATTCAAAGACCCTTAAAACGTGTAATTCCGTTAAAATTTCGAGTTAGAATTTTTTTTATGATCACAGATTTTTTATTTTGTTGGACAAAATATATTTTTCGATTTTTCGCAGATGAAAAAAATGGTAAACTAGGTATAATTAAGCCATAGAAAAAGCTATAAAGGGATATTATTCAATTGCGTATTATGTCACCTGGTCTCCAGATTAGTAAATTTCATGTAAGTATATATGTGTATGTATAAAAAAAAAGTAAAAATAATTAGAAAGACAAACTTACCAGATAAAACACTGGCGTATATAAACCCAATGCAGCAGTCGCTGAAGCCGCTAGCAAAACTCTAACAGGTCGACTTCTAAGCGGGGAGAAATCAAACAGTGGTGGTTTTTTAACTCGTATATGTGTTTTTTTCTCTTTTACCTGAAACAAACGGCATCGTAATTAAATTACAGTTACTTTATTGTATCTTAGATATTCCGTACTTTCTTTCTTTGGTTTTTCAAATGCATTATTGCCCGTCGTTGCGGATGGTACAGACTTGCTGGTCGATAAACAATGCCGAGAAAAAAACCTACAATAAGTAAACCTGTCACGGCTTGCAGACCCAATCTCCAGCCCAGTTTTCTGTGGAAATAAATTAATAAAATCAATTTGATAAATATTTATTAAATTAAATAGTTTTTAATATAACGACCGCTTGATACAACGACGTGACAACCGCTTGATAAAGCGACCTTTCCCTATTTCTGTGCGAAATTTAAATTCACCAATTAACCCATTAACGCCTGCTGTACACATTTGTGTACACCTCATTTTATAATTAGTGCTGCTGTCTATGGATATTAATTCACAATATTTCAGTTGGTAGAAGTGCAACAAACAAAATCTGTTAACGTTATTAGTTTCATAAATGTTTAAACGTGTTTTAATTGTTCTGAATAATTTTTATATGAAAAGAGGTACGTGGTATGCTAATGTATTTTATCCAACTAGAGCATGTGATTTCGAATTTTGTTCAAATTACTTCAAATCATATGAAATAACTTAAATATACATATAACATGCCTTTTAAATGAAATTTATCTAAATAAAAATGATATCAGAAAAGCAGTCTCATACAAAATATACTTTATATCTGCCCAATTTACTCACTGTAAAAGGGTTAATATTAGTCGGCATAGTAGGGAGCCTCTCTCGTCGTCGTTAAATCAAGCGGTTGAATTACCAACACCGTCGTTATATGGAGCGATGAGTATTCTACATAAATAATTAATTAATTCTAAATGATGCTGTATTACAATTTTCTGTATTATACTTATAATTTATTTTATAATTTTCAACGGTTTCCTGCAGTAAAAATGAATTGTTCCTGAACATCAAAGGAATTAAAATTTACGGCTGAATTTCTTTATTGCGCATTTAAAAAACCAATATTAATTTATAAATATGTATATTTAATATTTATACAACCTGCGACGAGACTTATCGCGGTATAGTGCCTTAATTTTGCACGAGACAAGCCAGAGACGATATTAACTTTATTTAAAAGTGTCGCTTATAATAATAATTTGTAAAAATTTACTATTTGATATTAATCTTGAAAATTCGTTACCTATACACATTTCTAAATTTCTTTGATTATCACATAAGTTGACATAAGAATAAATGAACTTTTTTTATACAAATTTTCAGGCTCCATGTCTCTGGCACCCCCTTTTTTGAAATTCGAACTTTATTATATGCAGTTCGTTTGTGCTTCGTTTGTGCAGGAAATCCCGTCGTTTGTGCTTTAACCCTTTAGGAGATATTCACAAAACTCAAAGGGGGTGCTGTAGACATGCGAGCCCCCCCTTTTTTGAAATTCGAATTTTATTATATGTAGTTCGTTTGTGCTTCGTTTGTGCACGATTGTGCAGAAATTTTCATCGTTTGTGTTTTAACCCTTTATGTTATTTATGTTTAAAAATACCGAAAACATGACTCTGGCACCCCCTTTTTTTAAATTTAAATTTTTGAATGTGCAGTTCGTTTCTACTTCGTTTGTGCACGTTTGTGCTGAATTTATATTCGTTTATGCTTTAACCCTTTAGGAGCTATTCGTAAAAAAACTGTTAATGCGTTATAAACATGATTACATCTGAAGTGGAATTTGATCCTCTTTCTTATTTTTCTACTATGGCAATAGCATTACCAAGATTATAAGGGCTGGTAAATTTGAGGTTGTAACGAAAAATAATCAGGCATCAACCCTACGCTACGGCACTGTAGATATATAAAACCATCATCAAACATTTAATTAAAATAAAATAAAAATCAACACTATCGAAGTGACACCTAAAGGGTTAAAGCGTAAACAGAGCTTCTAGTTAAATAAATAAGAACACAAGACGTATATTTGTTTTCGAAAACTAATATTCATATGTAATCATGTTTATAACGCATTAACAGTTTTTTTTACGAATAGCTCCTAAAGGGTTAAAGCATAAACGAATATAAATTCAGCACAAACGTGCACAAACGAAGTAGAAACGAACTGCACATTCAAAAATTTAAATTTAAAAAAAGGGGGTGCCAGAGACATGTTTTCGGTATTTTTAAACATAAATAACATGTAAAGGGTTAAAGTACAAACGATGAAAATTTCTGCACAAACATGCACAAACGAAGCACAAACGAATTGCATATAATAAATTTTAAATTTCAAGAAAGGGGGGGCTCGCATGTCTACAGCACCCCATTTGAATTTTTTAAATATCTCCTAAAGGGTTAAAGCACAAACGAAAGGATTTCCTGCACAAACGTGCACAAACGAAGCACAAACGAACTACATATAATAAATTTCGAATTTCGAAAAAGGGGGGGCTCGCATGTCTACGGCCCCCCATTTGATTTTTTTGAATATCTCCTAAGGGGTTAAAGCACAAACGAAAGGATTTCCTGCACAAACGTGCACAAACGAAGCACAAACGAACTACATATAATAAAATTCGAATTTCAAAAAAGGGGGGGCTCGCATGTCTACGGCCCCCCATTTGATTTTTTTGAATATCTCCTAAGGGGTTAAAGCACAAACGAAAGGATTTCCTGCACAAACGTGCACAAACGAAGCACAAACGAACTGCATATAATAAAATTCGAATTTCAAAAAAGGGGGTGCTTGAGACATAGAGCTAAATTTTCACATGAGACTCGGTCTCAATCACGTGTACGAGACGAGATTATTACTTATAAAATTTGAGACCTAGACGAATGTTAATTCTAAAACCCGTTACAAGATTTATTTGACTCTCGTTTTGTCACATGTGCAGCTCTAAGAGAGAGAAAGAATCAATTCTCCTTACTTTTTATTCACTATGTACATAATATTTGTTCATACAATAATATTTAAAAAAATTACTTAAAGTCTGGAAATAGAAAACAAATTCTCCTTAAAAAAATATAAATAATATAAATTCTTTACGAGGTGTCACCAGTGTGTTTGACAGTTGTATTATGTTGCTTATGGATTTAACAAGGTAATTTAAAAACCACTCACAATTCATAGACAACAAAGCAAAAATATGAATTTCGTGGGGAGTTTTTACTTGGAAGAATTCGTTTATAAAATTGAAATAAATATATAAATGGCGGAAATTAATTTATTTTAGATATTATGTATGTCTTGTTCTTTTAGTTTTTTTTACACGGTCGTCAAAAATGGACGAATCCATTTTTTTATACGGAAAGAAGTCAATTTTGTTGTATAGGAAACATTTTTCGATTGTTTTGTACAGTGCTTGAGAAATTCTTGTTCTGAGACTGAGTTTTATTATCTTAAAAGTCATACAAAATAAAATATAGCTTTTCTAAACAAAGTTTTTAATTTTTGTAGAGCCTAAATAATCACTATGCAACACATAAATTTGAATAGGTGATTTAGAAGGTATTTGTAATGCCGAAACCGAATTCGTTGCCCAAATGATTCCATCACGTCAGGTTTTTTAGATATCCGAACCTAAAAGTCCCAAAAATGACGATTTCGGCAATGTTGGGGAATTTATTACTAACATAAGTAGATAATTTTTTCTGAAGTTTTCTTTCATGATTTCGAATAGTACTATCTTTTCTCTTTAAAATGATATTTTACATTTTACTATGCGATTTTTCTTTACCGAAATATACTACTTTGAAGACATATGTAGTAAAGTTCATTGTATCTACTATACTACACTCTATCATATCTTCAAACTAGTACATCTCGGCTAAAAAAATCGTACAGTAAAAAGTTAAAATTCATTTTAAAGAGGAAAGATAATACTATTTATTACCGTGACCGAAAACTTTAGAAAAAAATTACCTACTTGATAATAAATTCTTTAACATTGTCAATATAGTCATTTTTGGGACTTTTAGGTTAGAATATCTCAAAACCCTGACATGATGAAACCAATTGGGCAACATATTCAGTTTCGGCATGCCAAAAGCCTCCTAAATTTTCTATTCAGATTTCTGTTATATTACAAAAGTATTTTTTTTGTTGTTTTTTTCTGTACATCTCGGATAATAATAGCGTCAATCTATCATTATAAAATATTTTTTATAAAATCTATAATAATGTTTACAGATACTCTATATAAATTGATGGATAAACTGCAAACATTACAGCCTAAAATTATATTATTACAGTTTCAGATTCTAAAAAATATTTTATAATAGTAGGACGTCGTTTACTTTCCGGAATATACAGGAAAACACTATAATTCTTTAGGTTTCATTTTTTCCGTGAAAAAATTCTATAATTCATGTTTATTTTAAATAAAATAGGCCAACAATTTCTGTTTGTTTTCTTATAGGAATATAGTTAAAATTTCAGTTATTACTATCTACATAATATGTTTATTAATAAAACATACTAAACCATGAATTAAATAGATATGCATAACTCAAACCTCACCCGACGGCCTCTTTGTAGAGAACCGAGAAGAGCGCCACCCCCACGCCAGCTCCGGCCTGGACTACCATCTCAACAAACGCACGCCGTCTCTTGAAATAGTGCGCTAGAACCAGTCCGGACGTTTCCCGGACTATGCCGGCTCCAGCGCCAAGCACGACACCGTACGACAGCAGCGCTTGGTGGTACTGAACGGCAAAAGATGTAAACAGACACGCCAAAGGCATTACCAGACCACCTGTAAGTGTTTTATGTTAGTAAATAACTTTACAGAACACTGATATACATTTTATATTAGGATTACATTTAACAGTTTGAAGTTAAGAAATTCTGTACTTTCAAAAGGTATTTTTGACCCCATGCACTCACTAAAAGTTCACAAAAATTGTCACATTTTTTGCTTGTTTCATTATATGGAAGACGGATGAAAATTAAATATATAAAAAGCATTGAAAAGTAGAGTAAACTATATTATACACAGGTAGAAAGGTTTACTTGAGCCAAGTAAACCTTGTTTTGTATATAACGAAAACAATATTTTCTTAAGATAAGAAATATATTCTTAAACCAACTATAGTATTCTTGGATGAAGAAATAATGTAGTTGGATTAAGGGTACTTTTCTTATATTAAGAAAATATTGTTTTCGTTATTTACAAAACAAGATTTTCTTGGTCCAATACAGTTTTTTTGTGTGTACTAAATAATAAATTAGACATACTTTTGACAACAATTTCAAAGCTTTTATAATTTCTAATTTAATTGGATAGAAATTTCATTAAATTAAAATGGTTTGTTTTATATCCGGGTAGTCTATTTAAATTGCGACAAGCAAATATCTTGAAAATTAAGGGTTTTCAAGGAAAATATTTGGTACAAAAGTTTCAGGGTTACGAGGGGGAAAATCAATGGTTGTGAAATTTTTTAGTGGAGGTTTAAGATCAACTATATTATTTTAAATGGAAAAATCTATTTCTTATTTTACACATTCGTATTTTATAGAAAAACAAACAAATTTTTTTTCTGATAAGTTTTTTCAAAAACCTCAATTCTAATTTTTTTTTATTCACAATTAATATTTTTCATTTTTTTTATTAAAAAATCCAAAAATAAAAAAAAGCACACATCTAGTAATAATAATAAATAATAATTTCAAAATTATTTAATAAAAAAAATCAATAAAAATTGAGGTTTTTGAAAAAAACTTTCTACACAAAACTTGTTTCTTTTTTCTGTAAAATACGAATATGTAAAAAAAAAAAGAATTCTATCTCTTCTATAAGAGATCTTTAAGTCTTCACTCAATGTCAAAACTTTTACATCCATTGGTTTTTCCGCTCCCAACCCTGAAACTTTTGTACCAAAGATTTTCTCTGAAAAACATTAATTTTCGAGATATTTGTTTATCTCGGTTTAAATAATTTAGTTGATTTAATCAAATTCAAGTAAAATATGAACAATGTATATTTTATAAATATATTTACCTAAAACGGCAGTTAATCTCGTAGATTTTCTTCTACAAATGGCAACGATTAATGGCGAACATAAAAACGATGTACAAAGACACAATGCCCCCATCCAAGCTGAAAATAATCGAGAGTCAATAAACAGTTCATTTCTTGTAACTTGTAATCTTGCTTTACAATTTGTCTTGGCAATTGTTTATTAGTATAAAAGACAAAAGGAAGAACTATGTTGAATAAAATCATTAATTATATTGTATGAATATTGATATTTAATTAAATTAAATGAACAAACACCAAATTAACTCCAGTCAAATTAGATTCTTAAGGGGTTACATACAGTTAGAATTAAAATTTTTTTTTTATTTCATTTTCGTAATGTACATATATTTAAGTACACACACAGAAAATTTCAAGTCAATCCGGCGATTATATTCGAAGTTACACGCATATTTGTAAAGACGTTTGAATGTATGAGGCAGCGCGTTTTTCTCAAATCTGTGTTTTTAAAGTCGGTGACCACTATTCCTCGGAAACGGTTGAACCGATCAATCTCAAATTTTAACATAAGTTTCTTAAGAATATTTTTTAGTAATTAATCGAAGGTTTTTTCTCACCGATAAATATTATTTTTTTTATAAACAATTTTAAGGTCAAAAATGTCGAAAATCGATATTTTTTTTAAGAAGCCGCCATTTTGTCAAAAATTTTTATTTTGTTTATTCCTTCGATTAAGTACAAGATTATACATTACTTTAAAGAAATCCGTTTGGGTTTTTTATTTTAAAAGATACAGTCCAGAGATATCGTGGTCACCACAAGGCGCCTTTTTTGATAGGACCTCCTGGAGAATAACTGTAGCAGCTTTCGAAATTATTATTTTGAAAAATAAAAAATGTTAAAATACAATTGAAAGTCACCATAATATGTGTAGGTACAAATTTTTACATCAATAAATTATAAAAGTCTTCTCTTAAAAAATTCTTGAAAAAAAAACCTTTTTTTGGCCTTCTGACTATATGTAACCCCTTAAATGGGATTAATATTCTCATTTGATTGGACTACTACGATAAAATGTAATAGGTAGGTATTATTTTTTTATTTATATAACTTTTTCTATTCAAAGAATGATGTTATTTTTTAAATAAATAATTGGAGATGTTCAGTACATTTATATTCAACGTTAAGAACTTTTAAAAGCACCTGTTTGGAAGTTTTCAACAAGAAAAATATCTATTGTAAGTTTTAACGTATACATCTAACTTCAGACATAAAAAACTCGAATAAAAGTTAGCAGGAAGAGACGTTGTAAGAAAACAAAATACAAATAAATTGAAGATGCAATTGTAAAAAGTAGTTCTGTGCAGTGTTGTTGCATTTTGCGTCGGTTCACAACAATAAAGTAATTGACAGTTTCAGTTTTAATAGTTCCCAATAGATGTCATGTTGACTTTTGTTATTTTTGTTACGATGGATGAACAGTCCCATAATGTACACTATATACTTTATACTAATAGCCGACATAAAAAGTTAACAGCAATTACATTGTAATGTATGTGTATTTATTTTATGAAAAAAAAACAAACAAAAAAAACCAATGATTTTGTTTGTTTAAACTTATTTTTTTTAATAATACATTTCTAAAGAAATTTTATCCAAACAAAATAAAAATATGTATGAAAATCATCCCTTAAATAAACAAAACATTAATGAAACCATATTAATAGAACCGGTTTTTATTTATTTTCAAAATTACATACTAAACAATTCACGTGGAATTTGAAAAATTGTATGCGAAAAATTCTGCGCAAAAATAAATAAAGCAAGAACAATCCTTATGTTTTAATTAGCATAGAGATTAACTGCAGAAGCTTTCCAGAGTTTATAAATTAGGAAAGAGATTGTAGGGTAACGAAAAATATGAGAAAAGTACATTTTTTTAATACAGTGGCGTCGTATTTTTCAAGAACTTATTTATAAATTTATAAACAAATTTTTTAAGCAACTGTTTTACTTCCTTGTTCTGAAAAAATGGAAGTATTGTCATACCGTCGAAAAATCGTGCCCAAGATAAAGAAAATTCTGAGAAATTGTACTATCTTCAAAACGTAAAGAAAAATTAATTTCCGCATGGTGACTGTGCGTGTGTGTGTTTGTGTATATTCAAGATAAAAGCAAAATCTGATTGTACTACCTTCAAAACGTAAAGAAAAGTTAATTTCCGTATAGTGACTGTGCGTATGTATGTCTGGGTGTAGAATTTTCTTTCGTTCACGAAAATGTTTGACCCACAATCAGTAAATAATCCAGACCTATTGATTTTGATGCTAATCGGATTAGGTTTTTTGGAAATATTCGAAATTTGGTACCTTTTATCGTCTAAAAAGTGATCGTTGCGAATCTTGATAAATTTCGGTAATTATAAAATTTATTTGGCATAGGTCAGAAGTCAGAGTACAGTTGGGTCAACTAGAGGTAAATATTACATTATAAATAATTTAAACATACATAATTTATCAAATCAGATCAGTAGAACGATGTACATAAATATTATAATAGTTACTAATTAAACGACATACCTATAAACAATATTAATCGTATATCTATGTAGTAACAGTTTAAAGCCATATGACTCTAATATTTGCATTTGAACATGCCATATAAACAATCAACATTTCCCTTTTGAATATAATATAATAATTCTAAATAGTTTTGATTGATTATTAATTTATTAGATAAGAATCGATTTTAATTGAATGCGTGATTTATTACTTATATCTTCAATATATTGTATAGTGATGATAGGATCGAAAAATCGTATCCTAAATAAGGCCAGACTCTGATTATATGACCTAAAACTGCGTGTATTTTCTTTAATTCACGATGACTTGTTAAAATACACCAATTTTATTACGGTTTTGGAAATATATTAGAGATATAAGGTGACATATTTTTATCACATTCATGCTCCCGAGGTTACCCCCTAGTACTGCCGGGGACGACCTAGTTCAACATCAAAAATATTATGGAATATGGTTCTCCATATACCGATATTTTTTGTTGTTCCTTTTATTAAAGAGAACTTAGAGTTTACGAACTATTTGAGATGTGGTGAATCTTGGAATTTGTGGAACATAGATTTAATTACTTGAATTAAAGACTTCAATATTAATTATTAATTCTATAACCAAGTATATGATTCTAGTGTACTTCCAGATACATTAAGTAAAATTTCGAAATTTCATAAATTCTGCATAGAAATAATATTCTAAAACGAGTTCAGTTTATTAAAGCAGGCTCTTTATGGAATAACATAGGGCCCCGAGGTGAAAACGGGGGGGGGGGCTTGAAATGTATTTTTATTGCTTTTTTAATATAGTTTGAAAATCAAAAAAGGGGCGAAAACTAATTTTGCCTGAAGCCCCTGCTTACATAACACACCAGTGAATATAATAAACTAATTTGTTTAAAAAAAATATGACCCGCCACTGCCCATCTTTCTAGTCAACATAAAAATGTAATCGAAAAGTGAAAATAATGCACGTGCTATATTTTCTTCGTACTCCTTGACGTATATAGCAGTAAAAATACATATTTTACGTCATATTACATACGTTATTGCAGACTTGCATTGGAAATTATATTTTTTACAAACTGAAATATGATAATGGTTATTTCAAATATAAATACATATACAGGAATACAACGACAGTTGTTAATGTGAAATCCCATTTTTATTAGAATACTTTCTGGATTATCTGGAATTTGTATAACCGGAAATATAATTTCTGTGCGTCTGCTTTAAGCTGTTTATACTATCTGAGTTTTGTTTTTTATAAGACTGGCTATAAGTTTTATTATACTTTCTTTAAATGACTTATGCTAATTTAGAAAGAATATAGATTTTTATCATGATCCAATAATACATAATAGGCTACCTTGTCTATTATACGAAACTTTTTTTTTTAAATATCATTTTCATGGGTTGAAAAGTCAGATCATGAATATATTTATACTTAAAATTACAAAAAAATATACTTATTTTATGATCTGAATGGTATGCTACTGACTTTACGGAGCACATTTTTACGGAGCCCACTGGTAACAATTTTAGTTAGCGTATTTTTTCCTTGTTTAACTAAATTATGAAAACTATATATTGTCACAGTCTAACAATAAAGCGTTTCAACCAGGGATAAATAAGGGTAAATCGGGTTAAAATCCGGGTTATCTTCAAATTCTAAATTCCAATTAACTATTGACATTTCAGGTTTGCATGAATACAAGAGAAAACGCCTCGTTTGCAGTTTTGTAACTATAAATATTATTCTTATGTAAATGGTGTTGGTTAAACAAACCAGGCTGGTGCTTTTTTTATGCATAATTAAATTTAAAATAACAGAAAACATATTTTCTTTTTTTCCAAATGTAAATTGAAATGTGAAACGTAAACATTTACTGGATTCGATATTGGATCGCATTGTTATAAATGTAGATTACAATCAAACAAAATTACTGGTTGCAAATAAATGGTGTGAGATGGATGATAAAGTTTATATTTTTATTGTATATACCTACATAGGTAAAGTTTGTTGAATGAAACCGTTTTTATGTTGAATACATTTGTGTATTTCTGTTAGATACATAAATCATGTTTCTTTTTATGAGAATAATATGAGTATGGTTCTTTACTTGAATGTGAAAGTTTTGTTGAATTTTACAAAAGATTTTTTTAAGGATTTTGGTGTTGATATTATCCTAAATACAGTCGAAATATTTTTAACTTTTGTAATAATGTAGTCTATTTGTAGACCTACATTTTTTAGTAGAATTTTTATTTTTGGCACCATTTTAAAAGGTAAAAAATATATAATCATTTTACACCTGTGTGAAGTTAGTCCCCCTTTTGTTGAATTTTAAAATTTTGAAAGTTGGGCTGAATTGTGCTATACTTGTTTTTACATTGTTCCAAAATATTTCCCCCCTGAATTAAAAACAACATTAGAAAAACTCAAAAAACGATTTTTTTTCAGTAGCCCCCCCCCCTTTTTAAATAAAATTTTTTAATAGTTGTGATAAATTGTGCTAGTTCTTCTTAACATTGTTCAATACTCTAATACAGCGGTTCTTAAACTAGGGTCCGCGGACCCCCGGGGGGCCGCCAAACTTTTACGGGGGTCCGTGAAACATTTTTGGTAAAAAATTAATTCACATAAAGTAATTTTATATTTCTATTTATCAGTGATTAATTAGTAAATAATGACCTTTTTTGTTTTTCTATCAGGGAGGGAGGTCCCTGAAAAATAATTGTTCAAAAAAGGGGTCCCTAGACCACATAAGTTTAAGAACCGCTGCTCTAATATAATATTTCGGCTCCCCAGAACAAAAATACTTTTTTCACCATCCCCCTTATGTTGAATTTCAAAATTTTGAAAGATGTGCTAAATTGTGCTAGTTGTTCCTAACATTGTTTCAAAATATTTCCTCCGTAAAATAAAAACAATTCTAATAAAACATGAAAAAACGGTTTTTTTAGTGGAACTAAAAAACCTATTTCTTTCACGTTTAACTATTGTTATTAAGGGCATAGTTATACAGGGTGATTCAGCACTGTCGTGCCAAACTTAAACCATAGATTGAGAAAAATATTATAAGCAAAAAACTTCCAATAAACATGTGTCCGGAAATTTTTGGTTAGGGAACTACAGCCCACCAAAGATTTTCATCAAAATGAGTTTTTATTTAATATCTAGATAACCTTTTGTGATAAAATGATGAAATTTGGTATTCTGTTTAGTAATAATAAGTGTTATCGATTTCTCATATTAACTAGTTATAATTTAGACCGAGGATGTATGGGGCCTGTGGGCCCATCAATTTTTATCTAGTATTTTTTGTTCTTTAATTTTTTTATAATGTTGGGTACTTATTTAAGGTTATATGACACAAAATACGTAAAAATATACTTTGCTTATTTGTCATACGATAAACCGTAATATCGATAGAAAAGAAAGCATGCAGAATTTAACTTAATACGGATGCTCCAAATTACAAAAAATAAATTTATATTCTTGTTCTATGATTAAAGGTAGGAAAAAAAGTTCATATAAAGAAACCTCCTAATATGAATCCTCTAAGATCTATAGCCAGTTGTAATACTGTATTATGTACTTTAATAATTTGACTAAAAAACGAAACTAAAAATGGCTATTTGTTGATAAGGATGCATTTTTTGAGGTATACTTATGTTAACTTTTTGTCTTAATTTTTATCATAGAACAAGAATATAAATTTATTATTTGTAATTTGAAGCATCCGTATTAAGTTAAATTCTGCATGCTTTCTTTTCCATCGATATTCCTCGAAAACGGTTTATCCTATGACAAATAAGTAAAGTACGTTTTTGTGTATTTTGTATCATATAACCTTAAATAAGTGCCCAACTTTATAAAAATATTAAAGAACAAAAAATACTAGATTAAAATCGATGGGCCCACTGACCCCATACATCTCTAGTCTAAATTATAACTAGTTAATATGAGTAATCGATAACACTTGTTAATACTAAACAGAATACCAAATTTCATCATTTTATCACAAAGGGTTCTCTAGATATTAAATAAAAACTCATTTTTAGTAAAATCTTTGGAGGCCTGTAGTTCCCTCACGAAAAATTTCTGGACACATGTTCATTAGAAGTTTTTTGCTTAAAATATTTTTCTTAATCTACGGTTTAAGTTTGGCACGACAGTGCTGAATCACCCTGTATATTTGATGTTATCCTTTTCTGACAGTTCATTTATGATGAAATATTAAATTACTTAAAATTGGCACATTTCTAATTATAAATAACTGATCCACTGAATAATAATTTATACATAATAACATAGTAATTATAAATTGTAATAATTGTTCTTGCGTGGTATTACAACACAATTAACTATGTCCTTAATAACAATAATAAAACGTGAAAGATAACTAACAATAAACATTAAACGTGAAAATATAAACTTGCAAGTGTTTTAGAAATGAAGAGAAACAAAACAAAACAACTGTAGTTTCAACAATTGTTTTCATAAATAATATAGAGATTTACGAAATTGAACGTAGTAAAGTTACTACCTGAAATAATTTTGTTACGAAATTTGGCGGGAGTAATTAATTATAGCATAATTATTATAAGTACAGTAGCACTTCGCAATAACGGCTACTCGTTTAACGGCGTTTTGAAATAACGACACTATTAAATTTTCGTATTTTTCAGTTGTAAATCCTGTATATACTATAAGTACTAAATGTAAGAAATGTTAAAGAAAAATGGTCAAATTACACTGGTTTGGTTATTCATTTTAACGTGCCACATTCATTGATATAATTTTTTTGCCTAGCTTTAGTTCCTAAACGCCCTCCCTAAAAAAATATAAAACAAAAAAATTGAACATATTTTACTAGAGGGCATAATTTTACATGTTCAGTAAAAATTTCAAGGTTCTACCTTATATAGTTTACAGGCTATTTAGCTTTTACTGAAAAGGACGGACAGACGGACGACAAATTGAGATTAATAAGGTTTCTTTGGAACCCTAAAAAGTCGAAACTGTTGAAATTCCCCCCTCCCCAATTAATAGACGCTCAGTAGGTAATAAAAATTTATAACAAATATTTATCTCTAATATTGCAAATGTCCTTTTGTAGAAATAAAATAATGTAAAATATTGAGACAAAAGTACTTACATATATAAATATGTATAATATGAATAAACAATATTATAAAACGCACAGTGGTGCTCTTTTTTAAAGTGGAAATGATAATTAATATTATGACAACAGCAATTATACTTTAAACATGAAACACTGGTTTTGAATAGAACCACGAGTAAAATTGATTCATCTTACGTCTCGCTCGTTATTATTCTCGCAATTTACATTTATTTTCATTCTGGGTTATTTGTGTAGCATCACGTACTGTAAATCGCATCAATTTTTAACATCTGCTACATTCTACGCAGGCATTTTAACGTTAAAGGAAGGAAAGTATTGTTATTGTGGGCGTTATGCATATATGGAATGATTTTTATTAATTATTCATTGACGTTTTCATCTTCATTGCATACTGACGTTTATTATTATTGATAATAAATTGATAAGATGACATTCACCTTGGGTTGCATACAGCAAAATTAACCACACTTAGTTAATCATGTTTTCATGATACATATTAGTTCTAAACTTAATCTTAATTTATAAATGAACAACTGTATATTATAATTATATGCACGTTTATACTCTTTTATCAATTACATAAATTTATACAAATTCTTTTTCATTACCTACTGAAGGCACAATATATTGAAATCCGTAACGATAACGGTAAAAATTATGAAATTCTTTAAAAAAATATATCTTTTATATAAAAAATGTAAAATCCCATATTTGTCGAATACAAAATCATATCAAGCCACTTGTTGCTAGCTGGTATTTGCCTGTCAATGTTATTAAAATATTTTTACAATCGATTTATCAGCCCACGTAGGTTTTGGAATTACAATAATGCAAATAACTTAAATTTTAACGAGAAAACAAAATTAAAAAAATTTCAACATATTAAAATTTATATTATTTTAAGTATCAGGATCTCATAAAAAATTCATTATTTTTTTATTTTTTTTGGTTTTTCTATAACCAGATGCTATCAATTGTAACCGGACAAACATACCCTTCTATTGTTTATTTATTTATAAATTGAAATCACTGCAATATGGATTAAAACTCTCTGATAATATTTGTTCTAGGAAAAATGAGCAATACCTGGAATTTTGCAATATTATACTGTCACTATTGTATTCCAGTAAACAAAATATAAACATGTAATCAATAAAATAACGTATGTAAATAAACCTGTGCAGGTATATGGGAATTTAATACCAGTCTATGTAAAAGGAATATTTGATTTTTGCTAATTAAAACAGAAATAAACAACACATTGTATTTTTTATTTAAAATACCTCTGTACTAGATTTTTTAAAAAAATATTCCTGGTTTTTAATTGTGAGAGAAAATTTATTAGTATTCGCGTATCTTAATTTTCGTTTATTTATTGGGCTGTATTTGAATATAAATTACATAAATTTTAGAAGAAAAGTTACAATTTACATAGATTCAAATTTTATGAAATTAATAAAATAATATATTAGTTTCTTGTTATTTCTGATTGCTTTGATAAGTAGTCTATGATTTATAGTCCTAGATGGCTAAATAGGGATTGTTCAACTTATTTGCTTTCCTTTAAAAACCCAAGAACTTATTTTTTTTAAATTCAGGTCTACAATTTACTACAATTATGTTAAGATTCAGTTTTTCGTAATAAGAAGGGTGTGAGAGACAAACATAGACTAAAAAAAACACCAAAAGCTTTACTCAATGGGTTGTATGGAACATAGTTCAAAATATCTATGTTTTAGAAAAAGGGCAAAAAATCAATTAATAACGTTTGAAAAAAAAGTGGTGCATGAATCTCATAGAGAAGATTTAGTTCTTCAATTTTCATCATAATATTTTTTTACGTAAAATCAGCCGTTTTGGAAATATTTACGGTGAAAAATCATGTTATTATGATTTTTTGCTGCATTCTTAAAATTATCCTTCACTTTGAGCACCAATATCGAGAGTAGGCTGGAGATTAGCTGAATAGTGCATATGACATTTTTTACGTATAATTTAATATTGAATCTTTAATTCTTAGTGGGCTCTCACACGGGAGTAATATAGCAATATAGCAACGCAGCAATAAAGTAACTACCAATTAGCAGCTAGCAATATAGCGATATCATATTGCTTTGGTGTGAGATAATATGTCCGATTCAATGTATACTGACAGATAGCAATAATATCGCTAGTTATAAGTTGCTAATTGCTATATTGCTCTGGTGTGAGAGCCCACTTACAGTATTACAGTTTTGCTCTGAACAGCGGTTCGAATGAAAAAAATGGAATAAATACTATTCCGAAGGTAGTTTTTCACGTGAATACATCCTCTTTCGATTAAGGTGGGAAATTTTCGAGTTTTTATTCCATGTTCGTGGAAAAAGTATCAAAACTTTATTTATTTTTTCTAAAACATGTAATTTACTTCCACTGTTACTTTTTTATTTCGATAGGAAACAATTTTCTGAAAATTATTTAAAATGGTGGTAAGAAAAACTAAACAATGATTCTGCATAGCTCAATGAATCCATTTGATGCCATATAAACTTTCCCCTAGATATTTCATTATGAAGTACCATTGTATGATGAAGTATTACGTATGTATGTATCATATTTCGGATATTGTATACTGTTGTATAACACATGTGCTTGGTATTGAACAAGGAAGTGATTGTTCATGAAGCTTACACGATGATTTACACTTCACATTACAATACACATACGCTTGTAACATATCTCGATATAGGAGTGATAATATCTGATATATAATTTCGTATGCAGTACACGTTAAAGATTACGTTGAAAATAAAGAATATCATGAAAATATTATTGCAATAATAAAAAAATTAATGATTGAGAAATTTTTAGGTTAATATTTTTTAGTCTTTTGTACCGAAATCTGAAAAAGAGACAGTTATGTTATGTATCTTTATCTGCCTGTCTGTTTAAGCTTTCTTATAATATATATTTCTTATATTATATATATATTATATATAATATAATTATAATACATGGTGGACTAATAGAAAACTTTATTCGTAGATAAAATTGGGTAGCATTTTTTTTTAAATTAAACCTATTGAGTGGAGTATCAAATGAAAATTGACAATGCATGAATTTAAATTTGTTTTGTTATAATTAAAATCTTTGTAAACAAAAATTAAAAATACATATATTGACCCATATTATTGTGCTCACATCTCCGAATTTTGAACAAAGAAAATTATCAGCTCTAAAATAAAATAATTCAAAATTGTCATAAAATATTTAATACCTACATAGTTTTTTTAAAGACAAATTCCCGGGAAAAAATTGTAGATCTGCAGAGATCTAATCAGATCTCGACTGATCTCCATTTTGAGACAATATCATATTTTTCACTGGTTTTTGATCTATGGAGACTTACAAGGATTTATAATGTCCTACAAAGATTTAAAAGGATCTACAAAGATCTCTAAAGATCGTTGTAGATCAATACAGAGATTAAAACGTTGAAAATTCATTAATTTTAGGGGTTGAAAAATCATTAATTTTCAACGTTACAATGATCTTCAGAGATTTTTGTAGATCTTTGTAGAACGTTTTAGAACTTTTGTAGACCGTTGTAGATCTTTGCACAGATCAAAAACCGGTGAAAAATATGATGATGTCTCAAAATGGAGATCTGTCGAGATCTGAGTAGACCTCTGCTGATCTACAAATTTTTTCCCGGATTATTAAATTTAATTGCGATTGTTTAACTTTGATAAAATAAATTAAATTAATACAATCGAATAAATAAAAAAAAACTACTACGGGAGACTAATACGCAAGGCTCGACTCGCAGTTAACATTTTTTTAGTGAAAGAAGAATTAAAATAAACAGTTCAGTAGTTAGAAGGTTATGACTGACAGATAGACGGAACATTAAAATCTATATTCGAGGTATTTAATTTTGTAATGTCATCTACGAATTGCAAAGAAAAAATAAAATTTACCTGTATGCATGACGTAGGCGTCTCTATCCCCATGCCTGCCGGCGACATGTTTTGCTGTGTAGAGGTACAACAACCCGAAAGCTAGCTGTAGCCCAGTGGTGAGCAAGTGTGCAAGAAACCCCGCGGCGCACACCAGCCACCCCCACCCGCCTTCCGGGTAATGGTGCGAGGCTATCGCGCGTCCACGAAGCGCTGGAACTCGCAAAGCTCTCACCTGGAACGATAAAGCACAGTCAATGGTGTAGGTGTTGAACAAATCGAATAGGTCTGCTGGCGTTATAAAAGTCATACGTTGGTACTGTGCAGAAAAGCTTACCAACTGAACAAATAGTAATAATATTATTGATATACAGGTTGTATTGTAAGTCAGGACCTGTATGGATTTTTATTTATTATTATTACAAGCTTTTATTTAACTTCACTTGTTAGTTAGTATGTTAAGGCTGTTCATGCCGATTTTTCCGAAACTAAATTCTACGAGATGTCGCCACCGTAGAAAACAAAAATTATTTACATATTACAGATACAAGTAATTCAGTGACAATTGACGATCGAATGAAAAATGGGATATTCTCGAAATTAAACAGATGAAGCTACAAATGATAGAACTAGTTCTTATGTTTTTAGGCTTACATTCAATATTTTCAAAGGAAAATTGCAGAATTATTATAAAATTAGAAAGCTTAAACAAATATCTATGTCGTGGTATATTTTTTCCCCGTATTTTTCAAGAATTTTTGTTATATATTGAGTTTTATCATATCAATAAAAATACACACATTTTTAGATTTTTTTTATTAATATTTAAAAATATTAAATCTAGTTTATCTCTGTATTTTTTCCTAAATGATTTATTAATACTGGTCAGAGCTGAATTTAAAATACAAAACCGTAATTTCTCTATTCTTATGGCAATTCAAATTAATGAATAAAAATTCTTAAGTAAAATAAGAAATGTAATGTATAAATTGTTAGTTCAAATAAATATATAAAAATTTTTATAACAAATTAACAATTTTATAAATACAATACGTTTTCTTCATGAGCGCCCCGCACTTTTATTGGTTTTAGTCATACAAATTCTTTTTATTTGTTATTTTTGTTAATTTTGAGTATATATATTTTGAAAAATATATACATATTAGAAACTAAAAACATGATTAAATCACAAAAACGCGGAGGTTTCGTCGGGAAGATATTGAAAAAACTTTGGAAAGCGGTTTGAGATCTACAATTTAAAAATTTTAATTCTTCATGTAATTTTTTACAAATTTAAAAAAAACATTTAAAGAAATTGAAACACAACATTTGATGCTCAAATTTTAATTGTTTATAGAAATATATGATTTACTTATAAAATATATAATAAACAATAATTTTCAATTATTTATATAAAAAGTAAGCACCATTTATTAATACACAACATCAACATAACAATCACGACATTTAAATTTCGATTACTTAAATATAAGAATAGAGGATTAAGATCTAGGACCGTCTCATGAATTCCTAATAACCTAAGATTAAATCAACAAATTTGAAACAATATAGACTAACCTCTCGCAAAGCAGGCCATGCGCTAGCTTCTTCTTCTTCATCCTCATAATCGTCAGGATCGTCCGGAGTAACTAAACCTACTCCGCAGGAGTTAGAGTTGCAGTGATTGCTGGCAGAATGGTGTAGCGGTGCTTGGAAATGGTGATCTGTAAATATATTAGTATGAGCATATTACGTGTTATCTAACTTTTACATTTAACTTTATTAGTGTAACTACATTACATTTAAATCATAGTTTAATTACGTATAGGTACAGAAATAAATGTGAAGTGAGAGGATTTCAAAAGTTGTAATATTGAAACCGGAAAGTCGGTATTATAGGTTAAATTGTGTAACAAAAATATCGGTAGGTGTAAGTAATGTATTTAGAATATATCGGGTATTCAAAAAAATATGTTTTTTTTTAAAGTTAGTTTCCTTTTTTTAGTACAAATCTTCATGATGGTGCCCTCTAAATGGTATGTCTATTATGGAGTTTCTGCCCGCGTACTTTTGCTACGCCACTGTGTTTTTTTACAGTGAGAACATATAAGTTTTAAATAAAAACAACAAACTAGTTTAATTTTTTTTAACCACTTAATATATAAGGTATCAAGCGTGTAATATGGATCACTGTGGGCCATACTACACGCACGTTTTTAAGAGGCTGATTTTCGATTGTTTTAGATTTTTAAAAACATTTTTTTTAATTTAAGGGGGATGGCCACTGTGACGGAAAAATTTTTTTTTCTTATATTTTTTTAAAGTTTACATATTCATAAATATGTATACAAAAAATTGAGTTTAAATTTTGAAAATTGACGGAGTTACAGTCAATTTAGTGAGACGATGTAGCACGGTCGGTTATAACATAACAAAAACATTAAACATGTTTATCTCGGAATGACATTTTTCGACCTGGTCGACACGATTCCTCAAAGACTAATGAACCGACTTCAATTATTTTTTTTTATAATTTTCGTAATTGTAGTAGCTATCGTTGCACGTAGCCGATTTTTGAAATTTTGATAATTACTATTTTAAAAACCGCTCTAATAAAAAAAAAAATGAAAAAAATTTTCAAACGATCGCCATTTTGTGAAAAAATAAAATAAAAAAAAACGGCTACGTGCAACGATAGCTACATTCATATAGATATTGATAAAATTTTTATTTATTTTTTTCATATCACCCTTCTCGAAATTTCGAGTCGACCATAGAGAAAAAAATTTTTTTGGTCGTCACATCGAGACTCATAACTTTGTAAATATTTAATATTTTTCAATAAAAATTTATATTAAATAAGTTGAATATATACTTAATAAAATGTCCTTTACCTGATTAAAAAATAATTAGTTATATTTGTGAAAAAACAGTGGCCATCCCCCTTAAGCATTATACTTTGCCTACTCGATCTCGTTAAAAGATTAAATTATCTGTGTAATGAAATGATAAGTGCCGATTTTAAATAATATTATCATAGTTTCCTTACCGAAAACATATATATACCGACTTTACTCTAACTTTTTATATTACGCACAATTAGAATTCATTATTAATTTTCATCTTTCATAACAATTGCAGTGAAATGAAAATAAAATAATAAAATTCAATAAAATTAGTGTGAGACACTAAGTTGCCGAATTAGTTGAGAAAAACCCATCTATTGATTTTAAAGTTAATTTAGAATTTGAAAGAGCTCTGATGACGTCCATTGTGAAATGATATAAAACGTCGACAATATATAAGAAGAAAATGTAATTTTTCCTATAAGTAATTCTGAAAGTTTCTATTCAGACATAGGTATTCTGTGTAGCGTGACTTTCACATTTACAAAATAAATGTGCTGGTTCAGGATCGGTCAGCATGATATAGGTTAGACGTCCTGATTTTTACTTGAGAATGTTCTCTGTCACGCAACTTTCTATAGCCAGATAAGAATATCAAAGCTTTTACATTTTCCTTTCTCTAACATCATCATAAATATAGAAATTTGTTTAATAGGTAGATGAATATGTCTTCGTAACCAAGTCAATTTATTCTGTTACTATTTTTAATTATATCTGACAGATTTTTGTACAGTAGGTAATTAAATAATTTATTTTTATTTTTAGAGAAAAAGTCAATGATAAACATCAAATTATAAAACGCAACGTCTCTCTGTCTGTCCGTCTGAATGTTTGTTAGTGCGCTTATCAATCGAGAACCACTTATCCGATTTACGTGTTTTTTTAAGAATATCAAAGCTTTTACATTTTCATTTCTCTAACATCATCATAAATATAGAAATTTGTTTAATAGGTAGATGAATATGTCTTCGTAACTAAGTCAATTTATCCTGTAACTATTTTTAATTATATCTGACAGATTTTTTACTGTTATTAAATAAATTTTTGTTATTTAGAGAAATAGTCAATAATAAACATCATATTATAAAACGCAATGCCTGTCTGTCTGTTTGTTAGTACGCTTATCAATCGAGAACCACTTATCCGATTTATATGTGTTTTTTTTTGTATGAATTCGTAGATATGTTCTTTGCCCAGGTTTTAGTATATATTTTGTTATGTTAGGTAACATAAGGAATAAGCAGTGATGATAATAGTAAATCAAGTCGGAAAAAACTTTGCCGCAAGTGTGTTCTTTTGCAATACACTGCATAAACCGTTAAATATTGAATAAAGAATTGTATAGAATCAAAAAATCCTGAATAATAATTCCGTGCCGCGGGCACAGCTTACAGTTCTGTATGATATGTACTTATGTACATATAGGTACATATGTATGTAAAAAAAATTCGTTCTCGGGTGAAAAATGGATGCTGAGGTCTTTTTATAAAAAAATATAAAAATTATTACAGGATTTGAAAATGTTTAAATTAAAAAAACCTACAAGTCCCTAGAATATTTAAACAAATATATCAATAAAAAATAGTTCATATCTATAAAAAAAAATTTAATTAATTTAACACAAACATAAAATTGTTCGGCTTGATTGAAGAGAAAATAGTTACAAAAATATTTTTTTTTCAGATTTTATTATTAAACTGTATTTAATTAACCAATCAAATGCCAAATTACTTTATTCCAATAAAAAATAATGTAAAAAAACCACAAATGTACAAAAAACGTTGATATCTCAAAATGAGCTTTATGTGGGTTGAAACATTAGTGCATAACATAATCCATTTTATGTATGTAAAATGTATTGTTATCATTTTACAGTTTTCACCTCTATAAATACGCGAACATAAAGAATACATTTTTTATATACATTGTATATTTTTATTGTCATAAATATAAAAAATTCAATTACATATTTAAAAAACTGAAGTCCACAAAAACATGTGATAGAAACAAAACCTTCATGTATTTTGTTCTCAACAACTATTTTTTACACGTAACAAATTGGAATCGAGACATAAACAATTCGTTTTTGTAGTATAACATGTATTGTCCTGATAAACGACACTTCTGAGGTCACTGGTAACATAGACGTATCAAGAAACGGGATTTCGGGGGCTGAAAGCCTTTCAAGAAGTATATAGTTGAATGTAAGAAATGTGGATTGAATTTATATTTATTCTTTTTTTACATTTATTCAGGTTGTTTGAAAAGATCTTGTGGGTTTTCATGGGTTGGTTTGAATGGTTGATATAATCTATATCTATAAAAGAGTTTGTCCTTAACCACTCACTCACTCACTCACTCATATATCAATGTACAGTCCAAACCCCTGGACCTAGAAAAGTGAAATTTCGTAGGTACCTTCCTTTTATGATGTAAGCATCCACTAAGAAAGGATTTTTCGAAATTCAACCTTTCAAAGTTTATATAAAAAAATATTTTTTTGTTCGCATTTAATTGAATCTTATCGAACATGCTCTACAATATAAATAATGAAACAATTATTTCAGCATTTCCCAAAATTTGATAGGAGGGGTGGAAATATTTGTAAAATATTTTTTTTTGTATTCACCGAATGACGGGGACGAGGATGGATATATGTTGATCTGCATACCTGCTTTACTTATAAAGGTAAATTCGGGCAAAAGAGTCATCTATTATTAAAATAAAAATTTCGACATTCAACCCCTACTGGCAGGGGTATACAGGGTCTGTGTTTTTGATATGTTTATCTGCATAGCTGCTTAAGTTATAATGGTGGAGTCGGGGCAAAATAATCTGCAATAAAAATATTCGATATTCAGCCCCTAATGGCGAGGGTAACAGGGGGTTGGTTTTTACAATTTTTAACTAAGATCCAAGATATTTATGTTTTTTATAGGTAATGAATACAAGTCAATTTAAAAAATGCAATATGTCATCCTCTATCACGTACAGAGGGTTCTAATTAGTTTCGAAGTTTACACGAGCGAAGTCGCGGGATTCCGCTAGTATTATATACATTATGAAAGGTAAAATTCCAAGCCAAACCAATTCGTAGAGTTTTGTTTAATGGCGAAGATAAAATACCGAAAACTTAATTTTTTGTAGACCATGCAAAAATTGTTGCAAACTGGCAGGAATATTTTACCTCTTCTAACCTATATGATTAACCTTTTCCCCTTTAGATTACCAGAATTATTATTAATTAAAGAATAATCTTAGACAAGAATTACAATCCTTTAGAATTTATAATATTGCAAGAATCATATGATGTTTATAGAAAAAAAATCTAATTCACCTTAAAGAGGTTGACACTATAGGGTACGGGGTTGGCTATGCGGGGCACGATGCGTGGAAAGCGCATGTGGATAAGCACAGAGTGAAGGCAAGGTGTGTCTCTCTTTGGAACATGCGATATCACATATTTTTTTCGCACACTTGTTACTTTTTTAAATAAAAAACGCGATTCCTAATCGTTCTGAAAATTTACAGATATCTTTTTAAATGAATAAATAATGTATGCTCAAATTTTCATCAAATTGTCTCTGTCACATCACTTTAAAAATTCCTGTCATGTATCGATATTATGCAGTTCACATAAGAATGCATGTTCATTTGTTTATTTAATATCTCTTAAGCTATTCTCCAAATGACCATAAAATTAAAAATCCTTTTTAAAATATAAATCCCATGTTATTTTCAAATTTTCTTTTAAATTTCTCTGTTAATTTACTATGGTGTCAACCTTCTTAAAAATACCTACAAATTTTGTAAACAACTAAGTTTTTATAATATAAAAGAAACTGGAGAAATTAGGCCCAAATAAACTATGCGTTATAACAACCCTTAATATGTGAGAAGTTAAATTCAGTGCAATAAAAATTAATAGCTTTATTTTATATTTCAAAATGGATTTACCTACATATAACGTACCTGTATTATTTTTATAACTTTTGAAAGATTCATATTTTTGTATTCTGGAGTTCAATCCTGTCATATTGAACATAACAGTTATTTAATTTATGTCAGTTTTCTGTGCCAAACTTACTATGAAGACCTGCCAATCTCCTTTAAATATTATTACTGTCATTCGATCGACTTGACCAAACATTTATAAATAAAATTATTTTGAGTTCTATCAAGAAAAATGAGTTTGTATAAAAATGTTTTATTGATATACCTACAACAGATTTAAATTACATTTTACAATATATTTTAAAATTTTGTCAAATACCCTATTGTTGGCGACTCTGACCGTACAAAATCATTTTTTATAGTATCACCACTGTTTTAATACCGTTGATATTTACATACATACAACGTGTGCGCGAAACTTGTCAAAGTCTTCATGAAACTCCAAGAGAACTGTCATATACGTTTGATACCTCATTTGAAAGTGCTTGCTAGCTATCCAAGCTAACTTCTTTTTCATACCGGACATAAGCCGATTTTTTTAAATTTGAGATTTTGTTCGAAATTCATTCGTTAAAAATGTATTTTGACTATTTTTTTCAATGATGTCATTGTCTATCTTTCAGTCGGTCTGTAAAAGCTAAAATTTTCAAATTTTTCTAATTAATTTTGAAGCAGTGCAATTTAGAAAAAAACATTTTTGAGGTAAAAGTTGTAGAGAATATTATTAATTATAATTTATATTAAAAAAAGTCTTGAGGCTTCCGCAGTGATCTTGGTATCTGGGTGTAAACCGCGTCGATTTGGTCGTATTATCGGCCAACGTTTCGTCACATATTGCAGTAGACTTCAGAGCACTTTAGAAGAGAATCAGTTATTCACACAGTTATATCCTCAGTATTGCGTATAAGAAAGTCTCGTGTTATTCAAGACAACTTTAAAAAAAATGTACCCTTTGAAGACACTTGATACGCTACTGATTACAAAAAGGTCAGGGGATGGATACGATAAAACAAATAAAATCTACCGTTATTGGTTTAGGTTAGTTCTCGCTGAGTCCGCGACGTGTCGCCGGTGTCAAGAATAATACCGGAAGTGATTTAGGGTTGACAGTATGCGGGTGTATTCAGGAAACACGCCAAGATAAATACCTGGATCTGGTCGGATTTAAAACTGCCGTGCTTTAATTTATATGTTTATGATGCAATTTGTTTTCAGGGAGTTTTTGTTGATGACGCTTATTAAAAGAAAGCTTTGCATCGTAATACATATGTGTGTACATTAATTAAATAATATAAATGGAACATAATTTATTTAAAGTGTGGTTGAATTAATATTTGATGGATATAAAATATACAGTTCCATAGAATCTAAAATAGTGGTCTCAAAAATCAATTAGCAAGGGAACTACACAACATAAATATTTTTTAAATTATTTTATATGTTTGTTACTATTAAAAAATGAATAACCTATGACCATAGGTGGGCACAGTTAATCGAAAAGTTAACTTCGTTAATCGTTAACTCGTTAATAAAGAAGTTAACTTCGTTAACCGAAAATTTAACGAAAGTTAAATTTAACCGTTAAAAGTTAACCATCCAAAATGTTTGAAGACCTTTTTTTATTTGCTATTTCGATAACTATCTTATGGTCTTGTCATCAAACTACCAATGTAACGGACTAAAGTTAACAGAAGTTAAATTTAACGGAGGTTAACAAAAGCGTTAATAGTTTTTTGAGTTAACTTAAAAGTTCATCCGTTAAGCATTTTGTTAACTTCGTTAACTAACGATTAACGGATTAACGAGTTAATGCCCACCTATGCCTATGACCTATTATAACAATAGATTTCTAATTAGATTACTTGAAAGTGTCGTCCGAAAGCTATCAATTTATTAAAAAAAGAAAAATATTTTTTAATAACGCTTTAAATAAATGTTTCTGTAGAAAAAAAATATTTTTCATTATTGTAAATAAGTAAGTGAGTATATAATTATAAAGTACTTAAAATCAAAAATATACTACCTATCATCATTCGTTTGTTAAATTTTCTTGCTTCGATTGCTGATTTTAGAGAGAAAGTTGCCATTTCACAAAATCGAGCATTTTCTATACTTCAAAAAGATCTAGTTATCTCTGAAGGACTTTTTTGATGTTGAATACAACGAAGGAGAGAGAATAAAAAAGAATTTGTAATAGGAAAAATGTGATTTCGTATTATATACGAAACATATCGACATATTGGATCTTAAAAAAACACTCTGTCAGTTTATTCTCAAATCAAAATTTATTTTATTGGTAAATAGTATCGGTACTTAATGATATTTATAAAAAAAATATATATATATATAGGACAGTAACGACTTATATTTTATGTATATTCAACTTACGGTGAAATTAAATGTCATAGCATTATGCAATCCAGTGACAATTGTACCAACTGTACAGAAGCATATTTTTAAATTGAAAAAAAATATATTGGGCAATTAAAACTTTTTTTATTAGATTATTTTTTTCATCATAAATAATATTCGCACTGAAATCGTGGCAATAACGCAAACCGCTTGGTTAGTATTATACACTCACCGCTCTATAAAACGATCTTCTACTTAACGACTGCTCCATACAACAACTGACCGACCATTCTAGCCAACGACCTTCCCCTATCCCCATTATAAGTTTTGCAACCTCTATCCAAAAACCCGAAAGTTTAGCGAAAATATTGAAGTTACTTTATAATAATCATACTTTAATATGTTACGAATAAATTATTTTTTAGTTACACAAGAGCATCAGGTAAATACGTAATCTATTTAACTGGTTATTACCCAATAAACATTGTGACGGTTGTGTCAGAAAATTGTGACGGTCGTGACACGTTGAATAAAAGGATACAATAAGAGTACTATTTGTGTGTTTAATTGCTTATTGATATTATGAACTAATACTTACAACAACTCATTAAATTTATAATAAATGCGGTTACCCTTAGTCATTATTGTTGGTGAGGGTAATTTTTTTTTAATTCGGTCAAACGTCACGTTTGATATGTAATTGTCAAAGACTTTTAATAGTTTGCCACGAGCGTCACTTATTGTCAAGTTATTGCGATTTCACATTATTTGTTGTCTTTCTCGACCAAATTTTTAAATTTTTTGTAATATTTTGAAAATTAATTAAAATTTTTTTAATGTTCTTTTGGTTTATGAAAATTGATGTTAAATAACCTGTTAATTTTATATTTTAGTATTCATTTTCATAAAATATTTTTTTAACTATCTGGTATCGATTACCGTGGACTGACCTAATAGAGTTATTTGTATTTTGGTTGTTAATGACCGGTTTTCTTTCGGTAGCAAAAAATTTTTTTTAGGACAGTATAATTTTTATTTGTGTATAATGTATCTAATATACCTACATATAAACTTTTAATTTATTTTGACATTTTATTGGTGTATTTAAAATGAGCGATCATACATATGTATATATTTTATGGGATAATTTTAATAAATTTTAACCTGACAAGTAAAATTTTACAGCAAATTTATCTCCAGTCAATATGTTACGTTGTAAATTTTTTACAACCGAATGAATTTATATAGTTTTTCTCGACGGCTGTATTTTTTGTAATAAATATTTATAAATTATTTATGTGTTATATAAAACATCAGTTATTTTTAACGGCCGTAAATACTTGCAGTAAATTATAAATTAGCATTTTAGTTTTTCATAAATTCGTTATTTCGTTCCGTGAAAAGTATAATTCTTACATTGAATACGATGAATTTATATAAGAATGGATTTCACAAGAATAAATAAATTGTATCATATGCAGGGTTAGTAAACGTATTATTCTTCTTATTGTTAATATCTCAAATAGTAGAAGTACAAAAATCATTAATAAAATGGATGATTTTTCGTTTCTTTAGTTACTATTTTTTTACACTTATAGCAAATGCAGTTATTTTTGATGAATATTAAAAAAATGAAAATAGTGTCACATAAGTTTAAAACTTTTTAAATGGAAATATCACACATGAGTAATAGGTAGTAGCAATGTGCCACAACTAATACGTAGAACTACGGATCTAGTGGCTTTTTTTATAATAGAAAATATATAATTTTTATGATTTATTATGTCGGGTATATGTAAAAAACTATTTTATGCAACTGCAGGGAATGAGAGTTAAAACCAGTTTTATTGAAAATGAGGCTATACAGAGTGGTCCGGTTTGGGATACAGATATTTTAGGAACTGATTATCTGACTCACTGTAAGTAAAAAATTCTTTACAAAAAAAGTGTCACATGACAAAAACCTTCCACTGAAATACTTTTTTTTTCATGAATACTTATTAATATTATAAATAATTAAGTTATTTTACTTATCCCCATTATTTACATATTAAGAAAACCCGTTTTAACGCTGTTTCATTTAGTGCTGGTATTTCTTGGATCATATCTCCCGCGTTAAGCAGGGTTTTACTGTACATAAGGGTTGAGGGAGAGAGTTAAAACTCATTTAATTATAAATGACACAATGTGTATGTTCAGTTTACTAATTGTTCTACGACCATTTGTTCCTGAGATATAAGCTTTCAAAGTGTGACATATTTTGGGCTCCATGTCTCTGGCACCCCCTTTTTCGAAATTCGAACTTTATTATATGCAGTTCGTTTGTGCTTCGTTTGTGCACGTTTCTGCAGGAAATCCCGTCGTTTGTGCTTTAACCCTTTGGATGGTATTCACAAAAATCAAAGGGGGTGCTGTAGACATGCGAGCCCCCCCTTTTTCGAAATTCGAACTTAATTATATGCAGTTCGTTTGTGCTTCGTTTGTGCACGTTTGTGCAGGAAATCCCGTCGTTTGAAAAAGGGGGGGCTCGCATGTCTAGAGCCTCCCGTTTGATTTTTTTGAATATCTCCTAAGGGGTTAAAGCACAAACGAAAGGATTTCCTGCACAAACGTGCACAAACGAACTGCATATAATAAAATTCGAATTTCAAAAAAGGGGGTGCCAGAGACATGGAGCTCATATTTTGTTGCAATCATGCTACCGAGGTTACCAGCTGAACAGACAGTTCAATTATTATTATATTTCAAACAATTTTATAGTTTAATGTGTTGTGGAATTGATTTATATTAAGTAAATACTTGTATGTAGAATTTTGGGAAGTTTTACTGTATATTTTTATACAGTCTAACCATGCAACATGCAATACATTCTTAAAGTAAAAATCTTATTAAAATTTGAAAATAATTAAATACTTTTCTAAGAAACTTTGATTTATAACATTCATTTTATTCAACTTTGTAAGTAAAGTAAGAAGAGAAATGTGTGTTTACATTGAAACATATTTTCGAGTTTCACGAATTCTTTGAGCGAGTAAATAATATAAAAAGAATATGTTTCATTAAAGAATTTAAAGCTGTCCTCGATCTACGAACTTTATTAAACCGTACCAACCTCATATAATAAAACGCAATAAAGTTAGGAATATAAGAAGAGAATCTTTTATCAACGCCAACTTTCGCTCATTGAAAAGTTTCATAATAAACCGTTGAAAAATGAATACTTTATGTAAATCAAAAATGTGTGATTGATTCTTCAAAATACGACTTGCAGTTAAAAGGAAAAAGATAGGGGTGGTATGTCAGTTTTAGGGGTAATATATTTTTCTTATGTGTATTCACTAAGATTAAATAGAGTTGAACATGCTGTTGGTAATATTTATGTTTACGTTATTTTAAATCAGAAAGATTGAATCAACACTTCCGTCTGTCCGTCTGTCTGTCGTAGTCTTCTAGTCTGCCGAACTTTTTAACCTATAAAGCTAAACTTTGGCATAATTGTTGATAATAGTGAATCAAAAATAGACTTGAGTTATAAAGTTTTTGACACTTTTAAAAAGGGGTAATTTTGTTTATACAAATCCGGCAAGTTGGGTATCAAATGAAACCTAATAATTCCAGAAATTTAAACGTGCAAACGCTTTATTATTTTTATTTAAACAGTTTAACAATTTTGTGCTGTAACTTTTTTATTATTTGGTTCTTAATTTTGTTAAAGGTATAAATCAACGGTATGGGACACTAATACGCGAGGGTTGACTCGCATTTGACAAATTTTTATAACACATTATTGTATTTCAAGCGATTTCGATAAATATGGTTACCCTAAATTCGAATAACCAAGTACAATTCTGATTTCAGAAAAAAATATACAGATAAAGATATTTATTTGTAACAGTAGTTTACAGATTAAACCAGGGGTTCCCAACCTTTTTCCTACATAGACCCCTTTATTTTTAGATTCTAGAAAATATAAATACAAAACACTACAATTTTGCTGAAAAAGTACAAGTTAAAAGCAAAAGAAAGGTAATTGCAATTATATACCGGGTGTTAAAAAAGGAGTGTAAAATATTTAAAGAGGTAATAGTGTGGACCAAAATAAGCAAAAAACTTTCAATAAACATGTGTCCGAAAATTCTTCGTTAGGGAACTAAAGTCCTCCAAAGATTTTGCTCAAAATGAGTTTTTATTTAATATCTAGAGAAGCCTTTGTGATAAAATTATGAAATTTGGTATTCTGTTTAGTAATAATAAGTGTTATCGATTTCTCGTATTAACCAATTTAATTTAGACCAGGGATGTATGGGGTCAGTGGGCACATCGATTTTTATCTAGTATTTTTTATTCTTTAATTTTTTCTTGAATAAAGGACTTATATAAGATTACATGACACAATATACACAAAAATAATTTTGCTTATTCATCATAGGATTAACCGTTTTCGAGAAATATCGATGGTAAAGAAAGCATGCAGAATTTAACTTAATACAGATGCTTCAAATTACAAATAATAAATTTATATTTTTGTTCTATGATTAAAGGTAAGAAAAAAAGTTCATATAAAGAAACATCCTAATATGAATCCTCTTAGATCTATAGCCAGTTCTATTACTGTTACACGTACTTTATTAACTTGACTAAAAAACGAAATTAAAAATGGGTATTTGTTGAAATGTATGCATTTTTGTGGTATACTTATGTTAACTTATTTCTTAATTTTTATCAAGAATATAAATTTATTATTTGTAATTTGAAGCATCCGTATTAAGTTAAATTCTGCATCCTTTCTTTTCCATCGATATTTCTCGAAAACGGTTAATCCTATGACAAATAAGCAATATATATTTTTGTGTATATTGTGTCATGTAATCTTATTTAAGTCCTTTATTCAAGAAAAAATTAAAGAATAAAAAAATACTAGATAAAAATCGATGGGCCCATTGACCCCATACATCCCTGGTCTAAATTATAATTGGTTAATACAAGAAATCGGTAACACTTATTATTACTAAACCGAATACCAAATTTCATAATTTTATCTAGATATTAAATAAAAAATCATTTTGAGCCAAATCTTTGAAGTCCTGTAGTTCCCTCAGGAAAAATTTCCGGACACATGTTTATCAGAAGTTTTTTGCTTATTTTGGTCCACACTATTACCTCTTTAAATATTTTACACTCTTTTTTAACACCCGGTATATGTAGATAAATACAGTTGAAGAAGAGTAAAGAAAAGGAAAATTTTAAAACAGAAATATTTATCATAGACCCCTGGAATACTATATAATACTATATATATATACCTTTTTTTAACTTCCATAAACCCCCAAGGGGCCACCTGAACCTCGTTGGGAATCCCTGGATTATACATTTTTAAATCATATTTTATCGACTGGTTTACCGTAAATGGATATATTATTCCAAAATATCTGTGTAATGTAGAATCATTACCTTTGTTTTTTCGTATCTTATTATAATTTATTTAAATCGATTCGAGTATAAACTATAATGGTTTGTATTTTTTATGTTTTGTTTTATTTTTCTTGTGATGATATTCTATGTGAAGGTATGGTACATACATATATATTTTAAAATATAGCAAAACCCCGAGTGTCTTCAAGCTACTGCTTATGTAAATGGTATGATTTGAGAAAATATATACATACATATAAAACAGGGACGTAGACAAAACATTTTTTTTGAGTGTAAATATTTTCTATAAATAATAAATAAAATCGATGTAGGAATATAACCTCTTTAATAGAATTATTTTTAATATGGTTTGTATGTGGAGACTGATGAATTTTTCAAAATTATGGGCGAGAAATAAGGCCAGTATTATTAGAAAAAAGTGAAATATAATTTCATAATTATATGAGTTATTTTTAAAATCATAATTCTTCATATTTAATTAGGTTCATTAATATTACAACAACTTTAGATTTTTTTAATGTATTTTTATTAGAAAATATAAATTTTACAATTCTTACTTAATAGTAGGATTATCGTAAATCAATTATGATATAGTCCAGAGTTTCTTAAACTTTAATAGTCCTTATTAGATCTCCTTTTCCCACAAAATATATTTTATTACAACACTGAATTTTACAGATCACCAATAGCTTCACACGCCCTAGATATACTGACAGAAAGAGTTCTGACAGCCAAAATCGATATCTGATTGATTGTAGGAACCAAGTCTCATTGATTTCATCAATCAATATTATTTATTAAATACATATACAGTGGTACCTCGACATACGAGTTTAATTCGTTCCGCAACCTTGCTCGTATCTTGAATTACTCGTATCTCGAAGCAAATTTCCCCATACAAAACAATTAAACTACCATTAATCCGTTCCAACCCCCAAAATGTCACCCCAATTATTTTTGTTACGTGGTTTTGAATAATAAAAACGTATTTATAAATGACAAATATTTATTGTACAAAAACAAAAAAGAGAATGTAAAGAAATAAATTAGATATCCTCACTGGTCTTTGCCTTTTTCGCTACATTTTTTTTGCGGTCGCGTGCTACCGGCCGACCTGCTAAACTAAACCGAACTCGTATCTCGAATTTCGCTCGTAACTCAAAGCAAAAAAATCACTCGCTCGCCGGCTCGTATCTCGAAAAACTCGTATGTTGGGGCACTCGTATGTCGAGGTACCACTGTACTTCATTTTTACGTTACTATAACTGTTATATCCGGTATTATAAAAGCTAACAATTTTGCTAGCTAGTAAGCACTTTCAAATTGGGTATCAAACATATATGACAGTTCTCTTGGAGTTTTTGAGAGATATTTTCATACATAGTAAAAACGAAGGTATGTAAAGTATATTTACTAAAGTGTGTTTACTAACCTTGAGTAAAAATGGTAAAAACCGTTAAAAACTCGAAAAGAACAGTCATATAAGTTCGGTACACGGTACACTATTTGAAAGTGCTTGCTAGTTAGTAAATTTTGATTGCTCGTTTATAATACCGGACTGCTCTAGTAATTTAAGGTAAACCTGAGATAGGAAAAACTTTTTCAAGGGTTTTTTTATGTTTTAAATAATATATCGCTATTTGGCTTAGTTCATTGAATTCGTATTTTTTTAAGCTATTCGATGCCATAAAAAACAACTTTATGATTTTTTTTGAGATACCGCTTTTGTGCTTAACACGGCAGTATTACACTATCAAATAAATATCATATTTGTTTGATCAAAAAAATTATATCACATTTCTTTGATAGTGTAATATCCGCCTATGTTAAATGTGATAACATTTCTTTGTTCATAGAAATATGACAATGTAATAAGTCATTTATAAAATTTATTTGATTATGCATAATGACAGTTTCAATATTTGATCAAATCTTTATCAAAGATCTTTGACATATTTATTTGATAGTGTAATAACCGCCTAAGAAACGAATACATAAAATAGAATTGAAATAAAATTTAAATATATATTGTTATAAAGATAAAATCGACTGTAACATACATACATATGTTCTTAGATTGCGCGCCTGTTCTTTAAGAAACACCCACACATATCCACCAACGCAAGAGCGACAGTTGAGTGTAGACGTGAATGCGAATCATTTCCCCGGAAAATCTAGATTGAAAGCTCTCCATTATACGCGGTACATCACGGGTAGAACACCGGTAAAAGAAAGAGAGAGAAAAAGAGAGAGACATATACGCAGCTAATGCCGTGTATGTAGTGTTTATTTGTTTTGTTTTGATTTTATTTATATTTCGTATTTGTTTAAGCGCTAAGATACAAAGAATTTACGTGATTTTTTTTTGTTTTGTAATTTATGTTTGAGAATTATATTGACATTTTTTAAATGTTTTCTGAAGACTACATTTTTCTGGAAAAGTATAGCAAACCATCTACACTCAGCACTCTACAATACGACGGAATCGGTATTGAAATCGTTCCATCGATCGACGGCTAGAGAGGCACTCATCACTGTACCGACTTTAACTTAGTTGGAAAATTTAAATTTCGCGCAGAAATATAGTAGTCACGGTAGTATTATGGTGGGTATGGGGGAAGGTCGATGGATAGAACTGTCAGCTAGTCGTCGAGTGGAGCGGTCGTTCAGTAGAGTGCTGAGTGTACTTACATAAATGGCAGCCATTTTTTTAATGCCAAATTCAATATATATTTTCTATAGATGTAGGTTGGAAAGTTTTAAGGAAGTTGACACTATAGGGTGCTGGGCAGGATTTGCGGGGAACGGTGCGGGTAAGCACCTGTGGATAAGCATAGAGTGAAGGCAAAGTGTGTGTCTCTCTCTCTGGAGCATGCGAAATTACATAGATGCGTCTTTCTCTTTTATTTCACACACTTGTAATTTTTTTACTAAAAACGCGGTTCCTAATCATTTTGAAAATTTAGAGATATCTTTGTAAATGAAAAAAGTATGTATGCTTAAATTTTCATCAAATTCTCTCTGTCACATCACTTTGAGAAGTCCTATCATGTTTCGAAATTATGCAGTTCTTATAATTAATTTGTTTATTAATTTATCTTTTAAAGTATTATCCTAATGACGTTAAAATTTTGCAATTTCCTCCTTAATATGCATATACATAACAAGCATATAAGAGAGACGATGGTTTAAAATAGACGTTTCTCTTTGTCATGAAATACAATAATTTATTAATTTTATAAATCCCGACAATTAATATTTATTTTAAGATCCCAACGCTACACCACTGACTTTACGGAGCACACTATGTGGAGCGCATTGGTAACAATGTGGTAAGAGTCCTACATCTATCCTCGTTTAAGGGAAAAATTATTCACCATTGCAATAAGTTATATTTTTTATAATGTTTATTAAAATAAAAATTTGTATAGTATCTACTTACTTAAAAATATATTGATTTAAAACTTTTTGATTAGATATCGGAAGTGAGCGTTTTCTTACACCTAAGTTTGAGACGTATCATAATTTAATTTAATAATAGCACAAACACTAAGTTTCCCCGATAGAATGAAACTATAATTATGTTATAGTGACCCTTCACGTAAAAGATAATTATATTAATTACTATATAGTGTTAATTATATCATAAAATTGTACAGTGGTTCTCAAACTAGGTAATATAAAATTAAACATTATATTTTGCGTTATTTAATTATGTACATAATGATTTAAAATATTTTACTTGATATTTCCGTTTCCGGTCCAAACAAGCAATTTTGGTTCAATATCTGTATTTCTCTGTGTCAATTCTTTGAATCCTAATAACCAAAATCAGGTCATTTTACGTGAAAATTACATAGTCTTTGTAGAGCATCAAATCTTCTATAAAAAAGTCATTACAAGTTCTGGAGTAAAATATTCCCTTACAAAGAAATATTTACCTTTGCAGAATTTAATACAGGAAAGCACTGTGCAATTACTTGGCAAACATTTTTTTTACATTTTATGACATTAATACGTAAAATCTTAGTTATTTTATTAGAATATTTTTTTAACTTAGATATAAGTATTCATAGAGCTGAAATATAACTGGAGAGATAACTTAATATTATGAGCTCCTTGTCTAACGAGCTCTGATTGGCTGACAACGTGAACCGACTCTCTTTACTTAAAACATTGAAATCGTGGTAACCATGGAAACAATTGGAATATTTTTAGGTTAGAGAATACTGGAAGCAAAGTGGTACGTTGAAAACTATCTTTATCAGCGCTCGCTCACCCATTAGAGCAGTGTTCCCCAACCCTATGCCCGCGGGTACCATTGTGCCCGCTGCTGACTGTGAACGATAAAATAATTAAGTTTTCAATTACATGTTATGTAATTTATTTGAGAAAAATATTTGTTTATAAATATATTATATCATTTTACATTTATTCTCTCAAATTTAACGTATACCGTAAAGTATAGCCAGAAAAGTATGTAACCATTAATTCTTTTTCTGGCTGTACGCAATTACAAAAATCACTTACATTCTTAAGATAAATTAAAAATATTTTGTTGATGCAGATTTGTTAATGATGAACATTTGTACATATATCAAACATTGCACAAATTCGTTCAACAATATATAAACAATGATCAAAGAGTATCAGTTTTAAGAATAGCATATTTTACAAGTCACGGCTTACGTAGGAACTAAGAAATATATGAAAAAATGTCTCTGAACCTTTTAACATTACAAAATTTTCCATCAAAAAGTCAGCGAGATACATATGTCTGACTTCTTTAGTTTAGGCGTGAGAAACGCCTGAGTGCCTGAATCAAAATTGCGATTATGATGTGGGCACCTTGAAAAAATAAATGATGCCCGCCGCCCAACCGGTATTTTAGAATGTGCTCTTAGGTAAAAAAAGGTTGGGGACCACTACATTAGAGTTATATCTACAGCTATATTAAATCTCTATGCATATTCCATGTGTAAGCATTTATACATTAAACATTCTATAATAAATGTATTATTTAAATCTGGTTTGTTGTACATCAAAGCACTCTATAAGTTTGTCACATCTATACACTGTTGAACTGACAAATTTAAATATCAAAACCTCACTTAAGCTCAAAATGGCGGCCGATATAAACTGTAAAGTTAAATATTATATAATTATTTTTTGAAACATCATTAAAATACCATTTAAGGAGAAATCACCACTTTTAGATATTTATGACTGAAGCACTTTTGAAGCTCGTCAACATCTGTTAATATAATGACTTTTTGTCGAGTTACTAACAAAATTCATTATTAATGTCTCTGAAAGTTTTTCATTAGAGTTCTTTTAAAAAAAATAACCGTCTTATTAGTCTTCATTTGAAGTCTTATCATAACACCGAATGCTTTTGAAATAACGTTATGTCAAAGTATACATTGATGTTTTTAGAAACTTGTTCCATTTTCTGGAAAGTTAAAATGCATTCAGATAAGATTCAGAATTATTGATTTGAATTTAATCTGTTTTAATAAAACTTGAAAATACTATTTTTCTCTCAATTAATAACTTTCTTATACGGTCAAATGTATGCAGGAGTATGTATTGTAAAGCATATTTTTGTAAATGAATGAAGCATGTATGCTCAAATTTTCATCACTTTGAAAAGTCCTGCCATGTCACGAAAATATGCAGTCCTCCCTATTATACGAATACTTACATGTTAATTTGTTTATTTAATATCTTTTAAACTATTTTCCTTATGACCTTGAAATTTTGCAAGGATTTTTAAAATATAAATGTCTCGTCATTTTCAAAATTTCACCGAAATATCTTTGTTATTTTTCTATGGTGTCAACCTCCTTAATTATTTTCGCCATGATGTCTGTGTGTCTTTCTGTACATGCTGTAACTCTAAATGAAAAATCATAAAAAGTTGAAAATTTCAATTTAGGATTCATTTTCGTCTCACTCAGGAAAAAATATAATTTTGAAAACGATTCTATAACCGGAAACGGATGTTTACTTTTTTTTTAATTTTCAAATTAGTTTTGAAAGTGAGCGAATTAGAAAAAAATGTACAGAATATTTTTATCAGCTCACTAAAAATTTGTTCTTGATATAATTTGAAACACGTGCATTGTTCACTGTCAGTATAACGTATAAGAAAGTCCCGTGGTATTCATACATTGCAATGTATTATAGTCGGGAAGGTGAGCGCCAAAATTTGCAACTACTTTCTAAAAGCTGATTTTTTTAATTTACGTCACATTTGTGGAGTATAGATATACAACCTGCCTTCAGTCAGCTAGTTTCGTTAGCGTTTGGCGCGTGGGTGGTAAATCAGCTGCTGACGGCATTTGTTAAGGTAAAATTCGGACTGACTATTTTTTTTTAATAATTCATATTTTAAAAAGTATAGATTTTTTATGAGTTAAACGCGCTGCTGACGCGCCCGGTTGCAATATTTTGATGACTGACTATGATAAAAAGGGTTCTTACTTAGTATACTACTTACAAATAAATTTTCAAATTTTAGAAAGTAGTTGCAACGTGTATAGTTTTTTTTACAAAGTTAAAGCCATCCCCTCGCCAAACGCTAACGAAACTAGCTGACTGACGGCAGGCTGTATATCTACACCACAAATGTGACGTAATTTAAAAAAAATCAGCTTTTAGAAAGAAGTTGCAAATTTTGGTGCTCACCTCTTGGACTATTATGTTGCCTTCGACCTTCGATAACTTATCCACAAATAAATCAATGTGTGAAAAAATGAAAAACATTTTTCAGACTAGCGCCTAGTATTATCAACTTTAACTAAATGCTCCTTTAACTAACTGTCATATTATCAACAGATACAAGCATAATACATTTAATTAAATAGATTTTAAATTATCTGCAGTATTTCTTTACAACATATATTATGTCCATTTTTCATTGAGAGCTTAAATATTGATTTTAATACAGCAAATTTACTTTAAAGGAGCATTTAGTGCTAAAAGAGCTTTAAATTGGTTGATAATACTGGGCATAGGTTAAACATAAAAAAATACTTGCTAATATTTTCCGCACTAAATAATTTTGTACATAGATTTGAACGTGTCACTGAATTAATTAAATAAAAAGAGCCGACCCTGTAAACTTGTACAGCAGCAACTAGTAGATATAACAAAACCCAATTTTCAAATGTTGTTACAAGAAGACAATGTATTCTTTCTCCGACTCCATCCCCAATGATTTATAAAGATAGATAAGACGGTAAAAGCGACGACCTCTACTTCCTGCTGAATGTTAAGGCGACGTATTTAATCTATGGCCTCTATCTTAGATGACAATTATGTAGAATCGATGAGATTCTTCTTCGAATGCGCGAATTATGCGTGCAAGCAATAAATTCTTACATTGTTCTCGCCATTTACGTTACCGCCATTTATTCGAGGTTTAATTTTAAAGATGACACCGGAAACGGCGGTGCATATTATAATTTCAATAGATACGTTTTGTTCGATTTGTATAACAGTAATGGTACGTTATATTTTATCGGAATACATGAATATTGAATATGTTATCAGTGAATTTAAAATTTCATCGACTTTTTACTAATATTGTTATGTAGGTAATATACTATTTGTATTGTACTTATTTTAATTTTTGTGTAGGTATGTCATACACACATAATACTTTGAATAATTAATAATTAAATAAGGCACTGGTAGTAGTCTTGGACTACACCCTAGTGTTGAACATTTTTAATTAAATGTACTGAATTAGAAATATTTGTTGATATTATTGATAACTGCTATTACTGGATATTAATCTATATACCTACATTAACTATCTCACAGTGTTATTTGATGATAATTGATCGTTTTGTTTAAAAACAGTGGATAAATAATTATCGCAGTTTGGCACAATATCAAGAAAAATATAGTGAAGTCGATTTTTTTCGAAATCTGGATTTTGATGAAATTACCTATTTTGACCTTCCCTGAATCCATTTTGACTATTTTCCCCATGATGTCAGTGCTTCTGTCTGTCTGTAAGCACTGTAACTTAAATACGACAAAATCGTAGAAGGGTGAAATTTTATATTTAAGAATAATTTTTGTCTGGAAATAAAATCTCCTATTTCTAAAAACGATCATTTAACCGGAAACGGTCAATTTTTTATTTTTCAAATTATTTTTGAAACGGTGTGATTTACAAAAAAATGGTAAGATTTATGTTCTATTCATTTTTCAAAAAACCAAATTTTGAAAAAAGAATTAAAATTATTATATCAAATGGTTCATAAGTGTTCATAACAGAAAATAATATTTGCCATGAGTGTCATGTGACTTTCTTATACGTATTACAAAGATTGAACAGTGTGCTTTTTGCCATAGATACCATGGTACCTTCTTATACGTAATACTGAGAGTGAACGACGGGAGTAATTCTAATTATTTAAAAAAATTCTTTCTGGCTAAATCATAAATGTTGACAAAAAATTATGGGGAATAAATTATAGATAATAACAAACTCAACATTTTTTAGCTAAAACATTTTTTTCTTATTTCAAAAATAATTCGAAAATTAAAAAATTGATAAGAGTAAACATCCGTTTCCGGTTTAGTGATCGTTTTAAAAAATAGGTTGTCTTTTCATACAAAAATGAATCCTTATTATAAATTTTCTCGCTTTTGTCAATAGTCGTTTTGGAGATATGCATTGTTCATTATTACGTATAAGAAAGTCCCGTGGCTCCAATGACAGATTTTTTTGAATTTATTTACCAGAAATTTCCACGATAACAGCAAACGTCCTTAATTACAAGCATTCAATTCGAGTGTCGCGAAGTAAGAATGAGTGGATGCAAGTAATAACGCAAGTGTGACAGGACAGCGCGTGTTGTCCTGATTGCGTCCTGGGTACGTCCACAGAGACGTGTTGGGATTGATGCCACTGGGGATCCTTTTGTCGTGCGCGAGGTTCTTCCTTATCACGCCCTGTCGATCTTCGACAAAGGATTATCCCGTGTCTGGAGGCAGATCTTTTTTTGTACGCTTGGATTGATATCGTTTCCATTTTCCTTCGGGAATCGGACGTCTGCAGAAGGTGGCGAGGTATTTTTTTTAACTTCTCTTTATGGATATCTGATTTGAGTTAGATGTCTGTTTGTGATTCCTGATTTTATTATTTTAATTATATGTTTACATATATTTAAAACTGGCTGACTGGAGTATCCCGGGAGTTTCTTATACATAATATTGAGAGTGTACAGTGTATGAGCTTCTAATTATATAAAAATAAAAAAAACTTAACAATAACAGAAAAAAATAAATCGGCGATCTAAAATTCTTTCCAACTTTTTTTAATTCGCCCTGTTATTGGAAAAATGTATCTTAATATATATAAATTACGTGTCACATTGTTTGTCCGCGATGGACTCCTAAACTACTTAACCGATTTTAATCAAATTTGTACACCGTGTGCAGTTTGATCCAACTTGAAAGATAGGATAGCTTACATCTCAATTTATGATCGCAATATTATTTTATTGCAAATTATTTGTCTTTATCTGTTAGCTCCAAACGATTCTAACAGATGGTGACATCTGTTGACTGGATTGAGTAAGTATTCAATAGATGGCGCTGTTAAACTTCGAAACGTTTCATATAACCTACAATTTAATAGCATAACCACCACATGTTGCTAAAGTATAGGTTAACCACAGCAACGCGTGGCCGGGTCAGCTAGTAGTTTATAAATTATAGATAATAATATTGTCTATAACAATTATTTAAAACATTTATTTATTATGAACTGTTTCAAACATAATATAAATAAAATTTGTCAAGTGCGAGTCAAGCATCGTAATTCAATTTATTTAAACTTTAGCATAGTTGTGAACCACATATATTTAATAGTACCTACGTTTATTAGAAAACAGATGACTAGTATTTTAAAAATAATTTTAAATTATTAATACATATTCACAATTTTTATTCAGATTTTTCTCACTATTACTTTCGGAAATATGAACAGGGAAGAAAATATTTTTACATTTTTTTATAATTTGTTGAACGAAGATTCTATTAATAACAAACAAATTGCATATTAAAATAGGAAGTGTCACCGAAACTGGATGAAATTTTTCTTTGATAACCCATTCCCCCCCTCAAAAATGTCACAATTTACCATTATTACGCCAAATTTCAGATTAATACATCAAACGGTTCAGTAACTAAATAACTATGATATACAGACAGACAGTACAGTTTTGATTCTATATAATTTTAATCCCCATTCATATGGCGATGGTAACTCTAATCGTAAAATTTATAATAACATTTTTTGTTTATAATCTAAAAATCATTATTTTTGATATACCCTCTATTTTTTGTCCGAATAACCATTTGCGAGATAAATGAAAAAAACTAAACCCGCGGAGATATTTTACACACGGGTTTTGAAATGTCGCCGTTTCTAGTTTAATATACAACCATACCAATTTCCATGCTTCATCAAAAAGTGCAAAGGAAAAGTTCGTAATATCCGGACTGTAAGGTTCTTAAAAACTCAAAATTTATTAAATTTAATAATCTCAAAATCTATTATATTATAAAACTACCCTTTACACGCGTCAACATTTAGAATAGAATCATGGAGTAGTAAAGTAAAGCAGGTAGAAATTATAGGAATATATTTTACACCTTAACAAATATTTGATAAAATCGAAGTATTCCAACTGGTTAAAAAAGTGTCCCCAGTTTACGGTACATATGTATATGTATTGTTTTATTGACTAAACGAATTTTAAGAAAAACTCAGGTCGTTAATTTCAGTTGTAAAATCAATGGTGCCTAACATACATATATACACAGCTAAAGCTGAGTGTTGCAGTTTAGTTTATGTGTAATATTCCCGTGGGACACTTCATCATGGTGTGGCATCGCTTCCCCCGTGGCTATTACAGAAAACAATGATGCGCGGAAAAGGAATCGATGTTATGCCGTTTCCGGTTTATACGTCACTTCCGATATTGTTCAAAATGACGTATTGATGATAAACATAGGGTTTTGTGGGGAATTCGAATTTTTAAAACGACTCCATTGTTGGAAATCATAAACTATTGTTTTGAGTTCACTGTTCTGGAAGAAGGAATTAAATATTTTTATCTATGAAAATATCAGGCATATTGTTTGAGATTTTGATGCGAGTGGATGTTATAAGAATTAATGAAATAATCTGTTTTGTTCTTTATTTATTTTTGAATTAAACAATGAGAACGGTTTTTATAGTCAAGTGTCCCATAAGTCAGGATCCATAATATCTGCAGTATAAAGATTTAAAAAAAATAAAAACGACTTCAAAATAACACTAAAAACATTTGTCGGTTTTCTATTCTTTTTTCTTAAAATGTTTTTTTATTTTATTTTGGCTTGTTACCTAATTATAAAATAGCTAAATTTAAATAATGTGAAATTTTCAGTTTTAAGTTTTTTTTTTAACTTTTGAGTGGCGTTTCTAAGAAATCAGCGGTCATATTCTGATAAAATTTATATGTGACCACCTCGGAAGTATACTCTTTTAAACAAAAATAGTTTCACCGAATAGGTGCATATTTGTCGCAGTTGCAAATTGAAAACATCTTCAAAGTGGTCAGATTTTGAAAAAAATTATATATGAGTTAAATAGTTAAAAAAAATCATCTAAATCGGCGCATATGTGTTGGAATTATGCCCGAACATACATACAAAAAAAATATACACATACAAATGAAGAACCTTCCTCCTTTTTTTGAAGTCGGTTAAAAAAATCAATAGAAATCTTTATATGAGTACTGACTTATGGAACACCCGTATCTGTTATAGAAATAAAATTATAAATTTTTAATAATAATAAAATTGTATAAATTCTTGATTTATATTGGTCGAAACGTTAAGTAATGTTAAAATACAGCGCGGGATAAATACCAAAAATAAAAAAATTATACAATCAAACAACCGCGAAGGTCTATGTTCAAAGATAATATAATTGCTTTAAAATCAGTATTTTTTCTTGCTATACAACGAGATTGGTTTAATTTTTTTATTTCTTAATCATGCAGATATCATAAAAAGTTGTTTATGTATACCTATAATTTACTTCATTTAGTTGTAAGTTAAATAATTTTTCTTATTTAAAAACTTATATTGTTAATTCAAAAATTTATTGATATATTAACCGTTATGACAGATTGAAATTATTGAGGTATCTGAACATAACTTCAATATCCGTTTTTGATTATTTCCGGGACAAACGAAAATGTACCTTCGTCATATGTGTGACATATTCATAGTTAGTTTCCGGATCCGGAAAATATTGAGATAGATGTATTTTTTATCTATATTGTATCGATTTGTTTGTAATTTGGTGGAAATTATATTTAACAATTTAACAATAACCAAAAAAATACAAGGAACTTTTTTATACGAAATACTGAGAAAATTATATAAAACACATTTTTCAGGCTAATTGATAAAAGATATGAAAAAATGAATGGGATATAATTTGTAGAAAATAATTTTCTCTACATCTTTTATCAAAAAAACTTTATTTTCTAATTTACACCACTTCAAAAATAATTCGAAGAATTCAATATAAAAAAAAATATACAGTTTCACCCTTTTTTGTTTTGGAATTACAGCATCTACAGACATTATGATGAAAATAGTCAGAATGGATCATCAGTATTTCGAGTTCAAAAAAATCGTATTGCAATATTTTATATGTAGTTCATACATATATGGTCGTATAAGAAAGTAAAAATATGAATAACCTCTATTTTCATTCATCAAACGTACCATACCTACTAATATTTAGGAAAAATTTATCGTAGGCAAGTTTTGAATTGATGTCCATACCTTTAAATGTTCAAAACTTTTTCATATATAAAAGCATGAAATATTTGAAATCATTGGGAGTTTAGGGAATGTGGTAGCCAATAAACCTTAGCGTGACCGGTAACATATTAAAAGTACGGTCATGAACATTTTTTGGGAATTTTTGTTGTAAATAACCAAACTGTCTACATACAGGTATTTTATTTATTTTTTTAATTAATTTCATAATGGATTTTCATTCAGTTTCAGAAAAATATGAGTAAAGTTTAATACTTCTATACGTTTTTTCGTTTTTTGAAAAAGTTTCTATAAAGAAGAATACCTAATTACTTTTTTAATAACAATATGTTCAACTGAAATTAGTAATTGAAATGTTTTTACATTTTGCGTTAAAATTTTAACAAAATATCTAGTGAATTAAAAAAAAATAATTCGTATTTTCCCTGGGGAGTATACCCGCACTTTCATCTAAGTTAAAGGGTTAGGTGTAGTCAGAGACATGAAAAAATGACAATTTTAAATAAATTTTTTTTGCCAGTAAATTATTTTATTTTATAAAAGTAAAAACATAGCAGCATTAAATAAGGTTTCGACTTGACTTGACAGAAATTTTAGAAAAAAAATTAATAATTTTAAAAGTAATGGCTGTTTGTGTTGATCCAGTTCCAACCGAAGCTCCATCACTTATTCTTGGCGATTCATCCAAATTCAATCGGACAAAAAAAATTACTTTTATTAATAGAAAATCTAGTGCCTGATCGAACTTTTTTTCTTTCTTTCTTAAATTAACAAAATAGCAGCCTCTGGAATTTTTTTTTGTGTACTCGTATATAATGCTCTACAGATACAAAATGATAGCAAACAAGTACTTTCAAATGCAATATCTAACCTATATAACAGTTTCCTTGAAGTATCATGAAGTATTTGACAAGTTTCTCGCACGTGCAGTAAGTAAATATCAATGATATAAACACTTAAGAGAAAATTATTACGTCTATAATACAGAATACATATTTTTACAGTGCAGCACTAGTGAATTTTATTCAAGAACATTATGGTTATTAGAAATAAAATTTTAAATCAACTTTCAAATTTATTTTATTGATATCAGATAGGAATGTGGTTTTAAAAAAAATATATAAAGCTTTCAAGTTTTTTCGTTTATCATTATTTTCACCTTAATTTAAATACGACTCTGTGTAAAATACATATTAAATAATATAAAAGAAAATAAATATATGTATCTATTTATTTTGTAGTATTTTTACGAAGCGCTAAATCCCAAACGCTGTACAAAAGGCGTCCGACAATCGTTTATAAGTCGAGCACATAAAATACAACAGCAAGCTAAAACCTTTACGCCCTACATCACCGTCCAACGTCAATAAAATTGGACCACACTCGTTTTTGACTTGTAGAGACCCCCAGGGATACTCACGTTATTCAACAACAGATCCCGTTGGAACAAAACCAGTGCTGGATTAAAGACAAGTGGGTTTTTCATTAAAAATAAACAGCTGTGACCACTACAATACTGTGTTTTTTTATTACAGAAAAACTAATATATAGGAAACGCTATTTTACTATTTATATAATATACTATAAAATAAAATCTCTTGCCGCGTCTATCTGTGTATGATTTTCTCAGTAACTAGGTAACTACTGATCGGATTTTATTTCGGTTTTTACTAATGAATACAGCATTTCACGAAGAAGGTTTAGGTATAAAATTTGTAAATATTTTGTTTAAATTTCGGAAAGAAGACAATTATCTTCGCGTGTGATGCGTGAGTAGTTGGCGATAAGTGAAAAAATGTTTAATAGGTTTATTATAGATCAAATTTATATCCCCGGGTAACACCAAATCCAATGCGCTAGTTTGCAATTTAAAATAAATAGAATTTCAGATCGATAATATTATTACTCACCGAAAAAATTAAAGGACCACTCGATTTTATCGAAAAAATTGCTCATTTTTAAAGTAATGCCAATAGGTCAAATATGATCATTTTTTTATTTACAGGGTGTGAAAATTGAAGTAAATTTTATCTTCTTTTCGAATTCATGAGTATTTTTGTGTTATGAAACGTTCTTTTATGGCCAAATAGCGGTTGAATAAAAAATAAAAAAAAATATTTTTTTTAAATACGAAAGGCAAAACAATGCTCGACCTGTAGGTCCTGTAAAAATGACATTTTCTTAATGTTAGTTCTTATATTAAGAATAAATCTAGAAATTAAGTTCTATCAAAGAACATGAAAATGAGACATGTTAACTTCTATGTGAAAAAAGGTTCAAGTAAAAATCTTTTAATTTGACTGAGAAAATGCATTTTGAATTTTTTGTATACGTTTGTATTTTTTAATTAGTTATTAATATTTTAATCTCGTATCGGTTTCGTTTGATAAGAATTTAAACCAATCTCGTTTCGATTTCGTCTCGTCTAAAATTAAGTCACATCGTTTTGAGACCGAAATGGCGTTCAACGCTAATATCTTCTAACTAAATGATTTCACGTTCAGGGTTGAAAAAATAAACGCGCGCACCAAAAACCACGATTAATAAGGGATCAGCATAATTCGATTTTCTCGGATCATTTGATCCGACACTGTCTGCGTTTACGAGGGGAAGGATGTGTTGTGTGCGTATGTGTGTGTGTGTGTGTGTGTGTGTGTGTGTGTGTGTGTGTGTGTGTGTGTGTGTGTGTGTGTGTGTGTGTGTGTGTGTGTGTGTGTGGGCGTTCAGTGTTCACACAGCGGATTATCAACTGACGGAAATTGAAAAGGTGACGTGGGGCCCGCGCCACGCACAGATTATGTCTAACGACGAATAGATGGCGCTGGATATCGTTGTTTACATAACAGTTGTACTGCGTGCCGAACCCAAGCTTACTAGATCGGTGAGTTATTGCTTTTCACATCGTGCCCCATTCGATCAAATTGATATTTGTCGCTTGGACTAAAGATATGAAATTATTTATTGGTGTATGTTTTCTTCAGGGAATTTCTTGTTATCTTTTATGTGCTGTTAAAAAAAGGCACGTCATCCAGTATAATGATTGGCCATAAGTAAAACTCCTATATACAAATAATTCATAATTTACTATGTAGCTGTATTTTCGAGAATAAGGAAAAAAATTGTAGAAACAATTAATTTTTTTCGAGTTTCCGATTCACTTTTTTTAAGATCTCAGCATGTATAAAATGAATCGGGACAAAAACAATTTAAAATTTTTGTAATTAATGCTTCTATGAAACCGCGTATACGTAAGAATTATTTAAATTGAATTCCTAATCTTAACGCCGTCATTGAATATATAATATACTCAGGGGTGTGCTGCCAAACATTTAACAACCGGCTCGCTATTAAAAAAAAAAAAAAAACAAAAAAAACCCGCATATTTTGTGTGTCCTAAGGCACATATTGTGTTAATTCCTTTATTTATATTGTTTTCGTATTTTTTTATAATTTTAACAATACATACAATCACAGAAATACAAATTCGATAAAAGCTGTTAACACGACACTGTCTCGTTTTATTATTTACCAAGTGAAGTTAAATAAAAACTTTTAGAAACAGTAAAAGTAACACTTCTCGAATACACCAGATTGTCTGTAACCAAGGTATGTAAAGTATAAGGTAGCCTCATGGCTCGGCTCGAGAGTGGGAAATACATCATCTGGAGTGCCAAAATGAGGAGAGAGGGAATGATGTGTCCAATCATAACACGTGTAGCCTTGGATAATGTCATTTGGGGTGCCCAAGCTGATTGGCCAAAAGCTCATGAGGCAACCTGTATATTTACTAACCTTGGTCTGTAACAACTTTTTATGATTTTGCAATGGTGAAATTGTACTTTTGTAATTTAAAAAAAATGAGCCGAACTTTTATTATTTAACAAGCTCGTCGATTTTCAAAAATCTTAACAACCGGCACGTGCGAGCCGGCTCCAGCACACCTCTGAATATACTACAATCTTTTCGAAAAAGTATAAGCAGAAAGCAAAAAAGGTCATTGTAATTAAAAATTTTAATAGAAAAAATTATCATAGATCTCTGGAATACTATAGACCCTTTTTAAACTTCCATATACCCTCAAGGGGTCCACCTGGACCCCGTTGGTAATCCCTGGTGTAAATGTACATTAATAAAAACAAACGTATTGCTCAAAAATACGTGTTGGTTAAAAAATATTGAAAAGAACGATCAAAAATGATTTGTCTAAAAAAATATAAAAAAAATAATTTTTGCCCGTTTTCAGTTATACTTAACAAAAGAAATAGTTATATATCTGCATTTTTTTCGAATTAGAAGCACGAATAAAATTTATGATTTCTGAGGAAATATTTTAATAAGACACATATCTAGATTTAGTAGTTTTACTAAAAGTGTTTTTGTCAAAGCAATTTCAAATGTTTTGTTATGAAGTATAGGTAGTCTTTTTCTTTGTACTTTCAGGAGATTTTCACCGAGCATAGCTGCATTGTGCGTATTTGTATATACTGGTATATTTATTTACTAATGTAAGAAAGTTATAGATATTTCCTGAATTGTTCAACGAACTATTCACTTCAGAAACTCAACCTCATTGCTGGAATAGCAACTAGCAAACAACTGCTAACTTCCGTTCAGCGCAGTGTTTGCGAGTTGCTAAACTAGGTTTCTACATTACCGAGTAAATAGGTTACCGGTTACGTGGTAATCGTATTTACCGACGCGACCACATCGTGTGTTCGCAACTCGACTAGGTCAAGTATTGTTGACAACAATGTGAATTGGTGTGAGAACATGATTGTTGTGTAAAGATTGGACCCGGTATGTACCCACTGTCCCAGTATTATTTATTCGGCATTTGCATGCATAAGTGTTTGTGCACACAATTACGTACATGCATTTTGATTTATGGGTTAAATAGATGAGTTATATCTGAGCGATAACTGCAATTAATGTTAAACACTTTTAGAATTATTGCACAAGGGTGTGTTCATTAAATATGTAAGGATGATTTTCAAAACTTTCGACCCTCTATCTACATTCTATCAAGGATCCTTTTCCGCTAGAAAAAATCTAAAAAATATGTTTTAAGAAAAAAAAACTAAACTAAGAATTCCAAATGTTTCACTATTATTGGGATTAACTAAAAATCTCCATTTTCTTTTCAGAAAATATTTATAGATGTTTCTGTTACATAGGACAGTAAAAATTTCATTTTTTTCTTAGACAAATTTTCTTGGTACCATTTTCAGCGATTATTTTCAAGTTATTGCACGGCCTACACTTGTTTTAAAATTTGACCGACCACTTGAAAAGGTTGGCCTCCTCTGACATAAACAGGAAAGGAATTTTCTATTCTATAAAAACATCACTTTGTGAACATAATGTTTTTAGAGAATGAAGATTTTCTTTAGTGCTTTGTCCTAAGTTGTTAAAAAAATAAAAGAAACTGAAAATAAATTAATTGAAACATACCGGATTTTTTTAAATATTAACATTGGTGATATGGAATCTTTTAATAAAAAAATGCCCTTATTAGTTACGAATGTAAATATGTTTTGTAATGTTTACTTACAGTTAGATTAGGAAAGCTTATGGATTCAAAACAAAGTTACTTATTTCATTATAATATGAAAGTATTACAAAAAACGACTGTGAAGCCCAGGAAAATAAGGCGAATAAACGGTCGCCGTACAAAAAAAAATAAGTGAAGTTTTCTCATCGGAATTATCTTAAGTAAGGCATAAGAAAACACGTGTAAAAAGTCGATTACGAAATCATGTGCGCAAAAAAAGTTAATTAAGGTCAAAGGTCACGAAAATCCGTTTTTTCCGAATATTTCGAAACCTATTGGTTTTATGGCAATTTTTATTATTATCAAATTTATTCTTTAGTTAATTTTACATAAAAAGGCCCTGCAAAAAATTTTTGTAGGATCAATAGTTCTCGACATGTACGTAGAGAAAAATTGGAGTAAGATAATTCCGGTGAGAAAACTTCACTTGGATGTTTTTCACAGCAAAATTCTTATTTTTCTGGGCTAGTGGCTATCTTTTATCAAATGTTTCTCCATATACGTTAATATATGAAATAATTATAACTTAGATACTTTTAAAAGTAATAAAAAAATTATAAAATTTTAATATTTATTTTGACTTAACAGGGGAAATTTTTTCGGAGTACACTGGTTTCAATCTTGACAGCGTGTTATGAGTCCTATACAATTCCTTGTCTATGAATGCATATATATGTGTAAATGTGTATAAAACAATTGATAATAGTAGCAATGTTAAAACAAAACAACATAGAGAAAGAGTAATTGTGAGAGAATTCGCTACCAGCGCCTCTAGTGGCGGTTGTTGTCGGTAATTACAGACACTAGAGCCATCTTGCGTGCGTGTTGTTAAAAAGAAGCCCCATCTATTACTACACTATGTAATCACAAAACAACAGCATGCAATAGAATTCAGATGATGGAATTAAGTTAAATGATCGCTATTATTTGTTCTTTAGAAATAAACCTTCTCTTTTTGTTTTCCCCTAGGTACATTTTGCGGTGAATTTTTTTTATAGAAATGTTGATTTTATTTTCACGATCTGTTAACGTACTAGAATTTGCCAAGAAATAAACTGTTTTTATTTTAATGTTTACATATATTGTGGTATTTGCCTTGGGGTATATACAATTTTAAACATAACTGGCTACTTACGTCTTTAGCCGTCAATCTTACATTAGATTAGTAAGACTATGGATACATAATAAACAATGTTAGTTCGTATATGAAACTGATACTAAAACCTTATGGCAGTAATCTTAAATATAATGTCACTTTTATCATTTCCATGCATATTATCTCAGAGGCATCAGTTGAAAATTTATTAAATGCAAATATACTTTAAACTACAATTGAATTTGGTATGTTAGAGAGATGATAATTCCAAATAGATGTTTTTCTGATAATAATCAATTATTATCACTGAATGTCATCTATTATTAATTAATTTTATAATTCAAAACAATATATCTTTTTAAGAGGTTACATACAGTTAGAATTTTAAAAAAATCGATTTTTTTAAATTTCATTTTCGTAATGTACATATATTTAAGTACACACACAGAAAATTATAAGTCAATCCGGCGATTATTTTCGAAGTTACAAGCATGTTTGTAAAGACGTCGCAGAGCGTTTGAATGTAGGAGGTCGGAGCGGCAGCGCGTTTTTCTCAAATCTGTGTTTTTAAAATCGGTGACCATGATTCCTCGGAAACGGCTGAACTGATCAGTCTAAAATTTTAACACAAGTTTCTTAAGTATATTTTTTAGTAATAAATCGAAGGTTTTTTTCACCGATAAATATTTTTTTTATAAACAACTTAAGTCAAAAATCGATATTTTTTTTGAGAAGCCGCCATTTTGTCAAAAATTTTTATTTTGCTTATTCCTTCAATTAAGTACAAGATTATACATTACTTCAACGAAATCCGTTTGGGTTTTATTATTTTAATTGATCCAGTCCAGAGATATCGTAGTCACCGCAAGGCGCCTTTTTTGAGAGGACCTCCTGGAGAACAGCTGTAGCAGCTTTCGAAATTATTATTTTTAAAAATAAAAAATGTTAAAAAACAATTAAAAGTTACCATACTTATGTGTACAAATTTTTACATTAATACATTTAAAAGTTTCTCTTAAAAAAAATATTGAAAACACCGTTTTTTGGCCTCCTGACTGTAAATAACCCCTTAAATCCTAATGATACGCCAATGACTCGTGGAGTGATATGGTAAGAACGCTAGGTAATGTGTAGTCCTGTATCATTCCTTGTCAAAAGAGTGGGAAGTTCTAGGTTAACATAAGTCATACAGCATTTAATTAAATTATAATTTTTATATTTTGCATACCTAACCTTCATTTATATTCTGAACAATCGGCATTGATTGAACTACATTAATAAAGAAAGAAGAAAGAAAGTACAATAAATAAACAAACGTGTTGACATTTCGACAGTTAAAATGAATGTAAAACGGGATAATTTAAAATCTTGTATAGTTTAAAAAACAGTTCGATGTAATATATTTTTCAGCATATTTTAATTTAAACAACATGACTTTTCTTGTAAGAAAATCCATCAAACTTCTGGTGTAACAACTAATTTCGGTAGCTGCTAGGTTCTGTGACAGATGGGAAAACTTTCACCATGTTTATATAAAATGTGATGTTATTTAAAACAGATTGGGAAGTTATGAATGGGAAGAGGAATAAGTTTTCGCGTATTTTCGGTGAAATGAAAGAAAACTTTACAAAGAATTTAATTGGAGAATAATATGTTATATTTAGTAGCAAATATTAAACAAACAATATTGCTTATTTTGATAGTTCCCACTGAGATTTCAATATTTTAAATTTATACTGATATACTATGAATTAATAAGTTTAGTATGTCATATGAAAAAGAGTTACTTTCTCAATAAAATTAAATATATTATAGATACATACAGGTTGTCCCATAAGTCAGGATCTACAGGGCAAATAATAGTCCAAATATGTATTAAGGGGTTACATACAGTCAGAAGGCCAAAAAAAAAGGGTTTTTTCAATAATTTTTTAAGAGAAGACTTTTATAATTTATTAATGTAAAAATTTGTACACATATTATGGTAACTTTTAATTGTATTTTAACATTTTTTATTTGTAAAAATAATAATTTCGAAAGCTGCTACAGCTGTTCTCCAGGAGGTCCTCTCAAAAAAGGTACCTTGCGGTGACCACGATATCTCTGGACTGCATCTTTTAAAATAAAAAACCCAAACGGATTTCTTTAAAGTAATGTATAATCTTGTACTTAATCGAAGGAATAAGCAAAATAAAAATTTTTGACAAAATGGCGGCTTCTCAAAAAAAAAATCGATTTTTGACAAAAATTTTGGCCTTAAAAATTGTTTATAAAAAACAAAATATTTATCGGTGAGAAAAAACCTTCGATTAATTACTAAAAAATATTCTTAAGAAACTTGTGTTAAAATTTGAGACTGATCGGTTCAACCGTTTCCGAGGAATAGTGGTCACCGACTTTAAAAACACAGATTTGAGAAAAACGCGCTGCCGCTCCGACTTCCTACATTCAAACGCTCTGTGTGTGTATTCAAATATATGTACATTACGAAAATGAAATAAAAAAATCGATTTTTTGAAAATTCTAACTGTATATAACCCCTTAAAAAATCTGTTAGTGTCTACCTACAACATGAAAACTTGACTTATGGGACACACTGTATATAAAATTACATATTATTATAAAATACAAAATAAAATGTCTAATAATTTGTAATATATGAAAAATCTGAATAACTATTTTATCGTTTTCAAAATATATGCTGTTATATTTTGTGAAAATTCATGCAAAATAGAATAGACCAATATGTATTTAAATTCTTCACACCTTTCCATTTGTAAATTATCACAAGTAAATCCACGTATAAAATACGTGAGTCACGTGGGACATCTCTATCCGTGACCCAAATGCGAATCACATTCACGAGATTAAATCTTTCCTTAGAACAAAGAAAAAATACCTACACTTCAAAAGCGTTTAAATATAATATAATTTTATTGTGCGCGAAAGACAAGGGTTACATGCATGTATATTTAACATTTTATCTCGTAAAGAGAATATCGTATTCTGTTTTTTATTACCTATATGTTTATATTACATACCTACTTTTCCTCGAGTGAAGATTTAAAATCAGAAAGCATTAGATTTATTATAACTTCGATAATATTTTTAAAAAGCTGTGTGTGCCTCACTCACATAAGAGCACTGTGTGAAGCGAAACTTCTTTTTCCATAAACCGACTTTACAGTGCCTTCCAAAAGATCGGGGCTACCTAAATTTCTAAACATTTGAATGTTTAGAAATATAGGATTGAAATTTATAAAGATACAATGGGATCACCAAATATCTTATTTAACTACAAAAACACCCACTTGCATATCCCTGGGAGGCGGGGAAGGGGGGGGGGGGGGCAAAGAAATCTTAAATGGCACATAGGGTTGAGTGAGAGTCCGTGCGAAGGGCTTAATGAGACAAAAACAACGCAGGATCGCAGAGGTCTCTACGATTTTTTTCGGAAAGTTGTGATCATTTGAACATTTTTATTGAGATTAGGTTAAATGTATTTTCAAAAATGTTATAAAATGAAAAAAAAAACAAAAAAACAAATCCAGTTGAAAAACTGATGCTATGCACACTATCCTTAGTGTTTCATTTTGAAAATATGTTAAACTCATTCCAGCTTTCTAACGAATTTTTACTTCAAAAAAATAAAAATTAAAAAAATCCCAAAAAATCGAAAAAATATTTGAGATAAAAAAAAAAAGGACATTTTTTAGGTAAGAATTGTAATAAAAATATACGTTATGGGTGGCTAAGTAAACGTGAAAAACTCCATTTATATCTTGTAGTTTTAATATAATTATAAAATAATTATTGTAGTAAATCCTCAGTTAAATAACAGTAGAGGTGTTAAACGAATGCCACACAAAAATATATAAAAAAGTTAAAAGGGTTTCCAACATAAATTGTAGACAACGAGTAGAAGCTCTCCAACGGCTAACAATAAACTGAAGAACATTTTAGGTTGGTTCACTAATGTATAAAACATAAAAAAATATGGACAGCAACATATACCTTAAGGGCAGACTAACGTTAATTCGTACCAAAAAAGGCACATTTTTATGAATTTTTTCCGACAACACAGTTAATATTTATTTATTTAAACTAATGGTACATCAAAGTATAACATTCGAAGAATATTTTGTAAAATTTTCATAAAAAAAAATTTAAAAATACAGCAATGGCGGCAATTATTTGGAGGCGTCTCGGAAAAAAGTTTAATTGCGGTGCCCCTCATAACTCGGTCCTGGATCATCTGAAATAAAAAAATAAAAAATTATTCGTTAGCTAATCGTTTTCCTCAGGTAACGCTGGGGTTTTTTTTCGAAATTTCAATTTTTCAATTTTTGGGAACACTTTGAAGTGAAAATCGCGATTTTTGCCCAAAAAAATCGGGTAATTTTTTATTATAAAATAAAAAATATTGACAAATTTGAAAAAAACTCTCCAGCGTTACCTCGTAAATTATGTACAGAAATAGTCTTTAAAATTTCAAAAGAATCGGTGCAGTAGTTTTGAAATTATTGTGGGAAAAACGCTTTAAAGTTTTAAACACTAAAAAATTTAGAATAAAACGTTCATAAGTTTTTTCGGCTTACCTCACACTGAATCATCGATGCCAGGTCCATAAAGGATGTTGCTATCGTCCATAATGTCTAATGCATCTTTTTGCTCCTGTCTCCGACGAATTCTGCCTTATTTAGTTTTTTTTTCCGCTTTACTTATACGCATGGAGTCAGTTGATCGCGCCCATTCATGAGCGCTCGGTTCACTTTAAACTGCTCTAACTTCGTTAGTTTTGCTCCGATCCGTGTAAAATTTTCACACAATATTCTTGAAAAGTTTTTCATTCAGAAAATCGAATAAAAAAAAATTGAAAAAAAAATAATTTAAATACGTTAGTCTGCCCTTAAACACTAGCATTTACTCGCAACTTCGCTTGAGTGTATTACCATTCATTTTAACGTAGTCATTGAATGATTGCAGATACCAAAAAGAAGAACTCACAAAACTTGAGTATCAGAAAATAAGTAAAATGTTAGTTACATATACCTGGATACGAATCGCAGCCCATCTAGGCCGATTAAAATAGAAAATATATTTTTGTACCTATGTAGATTTTTTTTACTAGGCATAACTATAGGTATTGACTTCATCTTAACCATGGGACGAAATTGATATCTGATTAATTGTAGTAACCAAGTCTAACTAGCAGCCTTTTTCAGATTTTATAAATCAATATCATTAAATATGTATACTTCATATTACAGTGTATTAAATTAGAATAGTAATTTTTTATACTTGCTAAAAATAATGAATAAATATTTTAAAAAAGCTTGTAAAAAATGGCAACACTGTCGAATCTCTTACTGGAGTGGTTCTATATTGCACAGGCGTCTGCGGCTCTTCAGTGATTTTAACTATTTATGCAATTCCAGATTCTTTTTTATTTGCAAGGGCACCGTTCTAACAAAATTTTAATTACAATTAGAGACAGCATTTATTACTATGGCTCTCTGATACCTTTGCAATCCTATTTCCTTAACAACTTGGCTCTTCTAACTTAAAAGACTGCTGACCCCTGGTCTAGGATAAGGTTGGACGCGCGCCGTTAATTTCTCGATTCTCGACCGTGACTCGACGTAAGCGTGCGAAATTTCATAAAGGAGGTAGTAAATTTGCTAGCTAGCAAGCACGCTCAAAGTTTTATGAAGACTTTGACAAGTTTCGTACACATGTTGTATAACGGTATTAAAACAGTGGTGATATTATGAAAATTATTTTGTACGGTCATAGTCGCAAACTGTGTTACAAATACTATACGTTGAAGTATCACTGCTTTAAATTTCATAGCAAATCCATAGATAATATCATCTAATTTGAGTGTTTGTTAACTCCTTTAAGAAACCAGACATTAATGTATTTTTTAAACCGATCCGTCAAATAAATATATGATTTAAATGAAAATTGACATGAAAAATAATGAGCTTTATTGTTTATATACAGGTGTTTAAAAAAGCCCGGTACCCCGGAATAACTCTTTTCCTTTGCCTTGAACCAAAAAATGTTCAAGGAAAAAGTTGCTTGGTTTCGAGGAGAGGATCATTTGCATACCAAACCACCCCTCAGCCACTCACCCCCTTACGGGGGGTGGGGGTGGGTTAAAATTTTCAAATGGGAACCCTTATTTTTTATTAGCTTATCAAGTTCTACGATCAAAAGTAAATATCTTTTGACCGAAACTTTCTTTTGTTGAGGCTAATCCTTTTCCACTAATGACCATGAAACAGCAATTAAAAAATGTTCAAAAATCAACTTTCACTTCCCGGAATATCTATTTTTCTTTGCCTTGAACCAAAAAATGTTCGGACAAAAGTTGCTTGGTTTCAGGGGGAGGATCGTTTGCACCCCTCCCTCCTCTCCCAATCCGGGGGGTGTGGGTGAGTTAAAATTTTCAAATGAAAATTCCTATTTTTTATTCTCTCATGGAAGTCTTCGAATAAAAATAAATATTTTTTGTCCCATTTTTTTCTGGAACAAAATATTCATTTTCATTCGAAGAATTCCATGAGAGAATAAAAAATAGGAATTTTCATTTGAAAATTTTAACTCACCCACACCCCCCGGATTGGGAGAGGGGGGGGGGTGCAAACGATCCTCCCCCTGAAACCAAGCAACTTTTTCTTTGAACATTTTTTGGTTCAAGGCAAAGGAAAAGAGTTATTTCGGGGTACCGGGCTTTTTAGCGAATTTTTCGAAGAAAAATATAGCTATTGCTATCACCATCATGACGCAACTTCGGAAAAAAAACTATATATCTTTATCAAACTTGATCTCGAGATCACGAAAATGAGGTCCGTTCAAAACTGTATGTATATATATATATATATATATATATATATATATATATATATATATATATATATATATATATATATATATATATATATATATATATATATATATATATATATATATATATATATATATGTATATCTGCCGTTTCGAGTGGACTCTCTAGCCTTCCAGGATTACTTCCGATCTTTTTGAAACTTGGTTGAAAAATCGATCTCACGAATACCTCGGTTAAGTTCGTTAGTCAGCGAAATTCCTTTATTGATTTCAAAATGGCGGCCGTTCAAAACCGAAAAAAAATCATATCTCGGGTATTAAATATCGGATTGATAATATCAAATATGTTTTGGAATCCTCTCAATAAAACAAAATTATTGTGTCTCTTGTGATTTTTCGATATAAAGTACCGTTTGGTTGATATTTTAAAAACAAAAAAAATATTGTAGAGATTGTAAACTAAGAATCTCGAGTTCGAGTCCCGATGTGGAAATTTTTTATTTTATTTTTTGGTTTATTATGTTTATTATGTAGAGTAAAAAGTTAATAATCAATAAAAAATTTAAAAAATTTCAGAGCCAACTTATTTTTACACATTTAATTATTTTTTTATTTTTTTTTTTATCAAATAAAATTCGCTTACCGCGGTGGTTGCGCGGACAGAATATTTAAACATCCTGTATATGGTATGTAGTAAGTTATGATTTTTCTTCTTATTTTTTTATCTTTAAAATGATATTCCCATGAGAAATTGAAATTTGATGTAAGATTTATTACCTCAATATTTGAAAGGCTGTAGCCGGGTAAGCATGCAAAATCGGCCTTTGCATGGATTTGGCTGATTATTTTTTTGAAAGTCACATTCTATGTAACATTCAACCTGACCAAATATTAGCTTCCAAAAATTTGTAGTTTTCGAAAAAAAAATTATTTTTGATTTTCAAAAAAAAATTTTTTTTTTTATAATCCATCAATCGAATTTGATGGTGCTTGTGGTATATTATAGAGGTACTTATGACTCATCAGAGGTAATTTTATTATGGTCCTCTGTACATAGTAAACCAGAAAAAAAAATTAATAAAATTTAAAAAATTAAAAAACACTATGTTGTTTTCGGGGGGCAATCACCATTTTTTTATAAAATATACCTTGTACGTACCCAAACAACATATCAAAATCCCAAACTGATAAGAAGGGTATAACATACTCGTATAAATTCGCATATGGTCGTATTGGCGCGGCGCGCGCGTGACGCGGGTGGACTTTATGGAGTGGAAGTGTTTTAATACTTTTAAAACATCTCTAATTTGTTGCTAAACAACAGGGCTGAACTAGCCTGGAGAGACCCGGGGAATTTGAAGGGGCCCATGGTCTGACAAATATAAAATATAGAGGCCGTAGCCGGGAATGTATGGGAACCGCCATTGAATCAATTATGCTAATTTTTTCTCATAGGTTGCTTTTTAAGAAACATAAAATCGCCCTAATTGTATTTGTGCTTCAAAATTTTTATGTTTACTAAGAACATTTTTATTTAAAAAAAAAAAATCCTATCTATAACTTATTATACAAGAAGAGTCGTTAGTTCGCAGCGGCAATGTGATTTATTGCTACTAAAGACGAATATAACATTTCAAAAGCGATCTGAGGCGATTTTATGTTTCTAAAAAGCAAACTATGAGAAAAAATTAGCATAATTGATTCAATGGCAGTTCCCATACATTCCCGGCTACGGCATCTATATTTTATCTTTGTCAGGCCATGGGCCCCTTCAAATTCCCCGGATCTCTCCAGGCTAGTTCAGCCCTGTTGTTTAGCAACAAATTAGAGATGTTTTAAAAGTATTAAAACACTTGCACTCCATAAAGTCCACCCGCCTCACGCGCGCGCCGCGCCAATACGACCATATGCGAATTTATACGAGTATGTTATACCCTTCATATCAGTTTGGGATTTTGATATGTTGTTTGGGTACGTACAAGGTATATTTTATAAAAAAATGGTGATTGCCCCCCTAAAACAACATAGTGTTTTTTAATTTTTTAAATTTTATTAATTTTTTTTTCTGGTTTACTATGTACAGAGGACCATAATAAAATTACCTCTGATGAGTCATAAGTACCTCTATAATATACCGCAAGCACCATCAAATTCGATTGATGGATTATCAAAAAAAAATTTTTTTTTGAAAATCAAAATTTTTTTTTTTTCGAAAACCACAAATTTTTGGAAGCTAATATTTGGTCAGGTTGAATGTTACATAGAATGTGACTTTCAAAAAAATAATCAGCCAAATCTATGCAAAGGCCGATTTTGCATGCTTACCCGGCTACAGCCTTTAAGATTTCGTTAAAAGTATGCTTATTATAAACAAAATGACGTAAAAAAGTTAAATGATCAAACTATACAGGTCTGTATCTCAAACCATTCTCAAAATATGGTTTCATTTTTTTCAAAATTTTATAGAAAATTATTCCGATTTTAGTTGATAGATAAAATTAATATAATTTGAAAACAGACTGTACAAAATATGCATCTTAAAAAAAAAATTATGTAACATATAAAAAAATATCTAACTTTTAAAAAAGAGATTGCAGGGAGGAGGGAGGGTTATATAAAACTAAAATTCTATCTTTTTGGATGTTAAAAGCTGATTGTACAATTATCGTTATAGTTTTGCTATTAACGCCCTTGTTGTAAACATATATGCTTACATACATTTGAATGTGCACATTTAAGCATATTTATGCATTCTGAGTTAATGATAATCGACAAATAAATACAAGAGTGTGAGAGAGCGAAAGAGAGAGGACTGAAAAAAAATAAGAGAGAGATCCAAAGAGAAAGAGAGATGCATTTGGACGTGTTAAACGTTCGGAATTCCGTAACAGCTTTGAATGGGACTATGGAGTGAGACAAGGTACCTTGATAATGGGGTTGTTGAAAAGAGAAGACCGATTCAATTATTCTAAGTGATGAGTTTTTTTTTAGAATGGGGTTTTTGAAGCGCTGAGAGTGCCATTTGTAAGTTAGACATTTTATGTCTGGTTGTCTTAAAGTTTTGTGGTAAGGAGAGGAATTTTTCTTTCGCACGTCTGCATTATCATTATTCTTTTTAAATGTTTGCAGTGAAATATTTGCGTTTTTATTGGTTTTTAATATACACACATTTTTTTAAAACTTTGTATACTTGCTGTTTTTTTTTTATTTTTAATTACTATATTAAATTTTTATTATAATAAAATATAAAATATTCAACTCTTTTCCATTGTAAATAATAACGTTATTATGTGTATGTATATACAGAATGTACAAAATAAAACATTACATAATTTTATAAAAAAAATAACTATTCACAAAAAAAAAATTCAGACAAAAGTTACTCACAATCAGTTTTGAAGAGTTTTATAAAAGTATGAGATTTAATGAACAGTTGTGTCTCTCTCAGATATAAAAATTCATAGCCTCGTTCAGTCTCAAGAAAATTAGAGCTGTCTCGGTTTTGTCTCGTACATATGATCGAGACGACATGACACCAATACGGTATCGTGCATGAATACGATTTTTTTTATTTAGAACTTACTCGGGAGATCTAATGAAACCAATAATCGCAGAGCAATAAATAAAACGTCCATAGATAACTTATTTAGTTCCATTTAACCCTCCATCCCCAAATCCTTAATACAGTAACATAAAAAAGTTAAGATAATTTTCATAGCTAATTTTATAGATATAGAATATAGACCGGTAGTACAGTCAAAGCGTCGTAAAAAATAAGGCAACCGTGCATTTTGGGTAGGCAGCAATTTTTTAGGTGGGTTCGTAGAGGGATCATCCGTGACTCTAAAACTCATTTTTCGGGTTCCCGAAAGATATTGTTTTTCCGTAATCTTGAAAATAAGGGTGCAATTAGTTTTTTTATTTATCTCCGTAACAGTCAGCTTATCAAAAAAGCATTTTAAAGGTAATCGAAGTATCTATAACTTTTATTCATTACTTTTTGGCTTAACATTAAAAATAAAAATGTTATGAGCAAAAAAGGATAAAAAAATAGGGGATGAAAATCTTTAAGGCAATATAACTATTGTATTTTTAGTCCTACAAAAAAAGTACTTCTGACCTTTTTTGTAGAACGTTTCTTAACAAACAATTTAATCTATTCATTTTTTTATTTAATTTATTTTTATTGATGTTTCAGCGTTGTTAAGGGAGGTAAATTGAAAGTATATGAGTTACGTAGGTACAAAAAATTGTTGATACAAAAAAAAGTTTCAAATAAAAGTTGTTCGCTATAATATTTCCTACAACTTCTATTATGAAAAAAATATTAAAATTTCATTTGTTTATCCGCTAAGCAACAAAAGTGGCTAAAAGCACAATTTATTAAGTTTTAATATCTAATTAATTATAATGATTTTTTTTAAGTTGTTACGCCCGGAAAATTAACAATTTATAGTCAAGCACATTCATTGTAAATTTGGTATTGATATCTTGAACTGTTATTGTTTTATTAAACTGTTAATAAATTGTCTTTTGATTAACAGTAAAAAAATTACTATAAACTTTTTTTTTGTACAACTGTTTATATGGGTTTCGGAAAAATTATATAAGTGATTGCCAACATAAAAAAGTCAATTATTCAATAGTTTGGAAAATGGTGACGCTTTAATATTATTGTCAGATATTTTACAACAATAAGATTTAATCACCATTTTCCAAACTATTGAATAATTGACTTTTTTATGTTGGCAATCACTTATATATGTACGTTTTTAGGAACCCATATAAACAATTATGCAAAAAAAGTTTATAGTAATTTTTTTACTGTTAATCAAAAGACAATTTATTAACAGTTTAATAAAACAATAACAGTTCAAGATATCAATACCAAATTTACAATGAATGTGCTTGATTATAAATTGTTAATTTTCCGGGCGTAACAACTTAAAAAAAATCATTATAATTAATTAGATATTAAAACTTAATAAATCGTGCTTTTAGCCACTTTTGTTGCTTAGCGGATAAACAAATGAAATTTTAATATTTTTTTCATAATAGAAGTTGTAGGAAATATTATAGCGAACAACTTTTATTTGAAACTTTTTTTTGTATCAACAATTTTTTGTACCTACGTAACTCATATACTTTCAATTTACCTCCCTTAACAACGCTGAAACATCATAAAAAATAAATTAAATAAAAAAATGAATAGATTAAATTGTTTGTTAAGAAACGTTCTACAAAAAAGGTCAGAAGTACTTTTTTTGTAGGACTAAAAATACAATAGTTATATTGCCTTAAAGATTTTCATCCCCTATTTTTTTATCCTTTTTTACTCATAACATTTTTATTTTTAATGTTAAGCCAAAAAGTTATGAATAAAAGTTATAGATACTTCGATTACCTTCAAAAATGCTTCTTAAATTTTTTTTGATAAGCTGACTGTTACGGAAATAAATAAAAAAACTAATTGCACCCTTATTTTCAAGATTACGGAAAAACAATATCTTTCGGGAACCCGAAAAATGAGTTTTAGAGTCACGGATGATCCCTCTACGAACCCACCTAAAAAAATTGCTGCCTACCCAAAATGCACGGTTAAATAACGCTTTGACTGTACTACGGGGGTTCCAACCTTTTTCCAACATTGACCCTTATAAAATAATTATTTTCTTTATAAACCTCCTTACATTTTTAGATTCTTGAAAACATAAATATATACTACAATCTTGCAAAAAAGGTCAATAATATATAAACAAATATAGTTGAAAAGCAAAAAAAGAAGAAAATTTTAAAACAAAAATTTATCACTGATATACTCCTTTTTAACTTCCATAGACCCCCCCAAGAGGCCTATTGGACCCCGTTGGAAATCCCTGATATAGATATTGTCGTTATTCTATTTAATTAATTGCGAAACTGTCTTTTTATACTACTCTTATAATTTAAAAATGATAAATATTAATAAGATTGTATATTGAATGAAATAAATGATAATTAATGATAGCCCTTAAAATCGAGACATTTGAATAATGTAGATATTATCTCAGTTCCGTACCAAGCCTTATAAAAGTACCTAAAACTATAATACCTTATAAATCAAGTTAATGTAGTTAAATATTGAATTTAGAGAAATAATGTTTCCAATATAATAAAATTTATGGTGACACATTATTTGGAATTTATCTTTGACAATGATTTCCTCTTCCAAAAAAACTAATAATCTGGAGATAGAGTTGTAAGGATTTAAGCGAAGTTAAACAGTGCTTCTTTTGTTTCTATGTCAATTTGAAATGTCATCTCCTTTCTGGATTTCATTTCTGCGACTATCGCAGAACCGGGAAGAAATATTACGATTTTTTGCGATCATAGATAAAATTTACGACTTTAAAAACATTCAACTTACATTTTATGTAATTAATTATAAATAATTTTTAATGTTGACATTAATAATAACATACTTTACCGTCATGATAAAAATACGTTTTTTTTAATAATTCCAAGAATTTCAATTTTATTTGATGTAGATATGAACAAACATTTTACAGGAAGAATAATAAACAACATAAAAAAAATTTAATGAAAAAACTTTATAAAATATAAAAACAAAAAGCGGTCGTTTTCTACTTTATTAACATAATTTTCACATATTTCATTCCAAAATAAGCAAATGTTATATTAAAATAAAAAATAATTAGATATACTTTATAAAAAAACTATACCAAAAAATAACGAATATTCTAAATATATACCCTTATCATCGTAACAATCTATACAGCACCATTACCATTGTTGTTTCTTAAAAAATGCCCCATAAAAATAAACAGTAAACATTTAATGTAATAGCGTAATCATAAGAAAACCTCAAAACCAAACACTGTTAAAAACAGAGACCAAAAACCGCAACATGGTATATTGTAATATACCCGTTCTTGTTCAATAACTGTACTGCGCCCTCCTCTAAACATTGTTGAAGTCTACACGCATTAAAAGGCTTCCCAACTTTTAAAACTAAGGGAATAAAACAACACTTGTCAGGCAAGGATATCTGATTCACAGAAACCCATTAGTAACTTTGCACAACGCAAAAACTCGACAACCGCACGCGTAAAAGTTAGAGAGACCGTTGTTGTAAAGAACCAATATGCAACTTGAATAAAACGCATAGATTAAATTCAAAATTACGATGTCTTTTTTGTGTCGTATCACTTCAAAAGGATGTTTAGCTTGTCAAGAAATACTTTCGTTGTTCTTGGACAACTAATTTATTTTATATAAGATTGATTCTAAAAATAACCGACTTCTTCTGTTAGTACTTGAGATCAGAGCATACATATCCAATTTTGTAAATTTGGATTCTTTTGTTTTATTTGTAGAAATTTCAAGCTTAAAACAGCGTTTCTCAACCTTTTAGTATTTGCGACCCAATTTTCAATTACAATTCTCATCGTGCCCCCCTCCCCCAACCCTCATACAGTAATTTTCACTGAAAAATAGATCTCAGCTAAATATAAAAAATGCTTTATGTTGTCAATTTCTAATATTAAACCTTCTTTCGAAAAACTTTGCTCTGCAAGATAGGTCCAAAGAAGTCGCTAATAAATAATTATTAAATTTGTTTTTAATTTAATATTGATAAATACATTGTACCGTACTGATCCTATTTATAATTGTAAATGTAAACGTGTATTTTAGTTTTTATTTTTTATTCATGTCAGAATGTATTTTATTGCTTTTCATTCAGTAAATTAAATAAATTTTTTAATAATATTTTTTCTCAAAATGCTCGCGCCCCCCATTCAGTTTTATCACGCCCCCCTAGAGGGTGCACCTCACAGGTTGAGAATCGCTGGTTTAAAATGATTTATTATTTATTTCTGTACATCAGATTTGACCATTATTAAGCTTCTATTACATTTGTCAATTTTTCCACCGATTAAGTATAGTTATAATAAAATTGATCCACTTATTTTAATTTTTTATAATATTCATAAATATCATTTACATGATTTATTCAACTAAAAATTCTTAAGTTGAATTAATTGTTAAGTGCTAAACAAATTATTTAATTTCTATTAAAAGACAATACAATAAATACTACGATTGTGTAAAATTAATTATATTAATATATAGTATATTTTTCATTGATATAAAAAATTCAACTATACCAATAATATAGATTTTGATCCTGCACGTAAAAATTACTCTTCGTATTGTTACTTTAGTAACACGCGGCCTAGCAAGAAGTACAATATTTTAGACCATTATAGTACTACGTAAATAGTAATATTTCTTTAAAAATTGTTGGAAAAATAGAAGATGTTATATTTTCTTTAGTAACTTGAGCTTTATATTGTAAAAATTGACAAAATGTAATACATGCTTTACAGAGCTTTTAACATTGCTACTTTTTTCTGTAAATTCTTTGATCCCTTAATTAATTTGGTAATTTGATAACTATTAAAATCGCATAGTTATAATGGCGTCTAAATTGTTAATTTAGTACAATATTTAATAATATACAATATTATTGCTTAATTCAGTGCGACAATCCTCTGGAAGTTATTAATCCATCCTAATTCGGATGACAAGGTTACACAAATGCTATGTTCAATTTGATAGATCATTTATCACAAGCAACTTAATAAGTTTAAACTTGTAGATATCAACATCTGCTCGATTTTGTTACGTTTGACATATTGGATAGAAACAAAACAATGATTATGGTATATCTATATGTATAGGATGAGTCAAAAATAAACTCCGAACGATTTATTTGTTAATTTTATAAAAAAATGTTCGTTAAAGAATTCAAATGCAACAAGCACTTTCAAATGGTGTATCAAACCTATATGACAGATCCTTTGAAGTATCATGAAGAATTTGACAAATTTCTCGCACGTATAGTAAGTAAACACCAATGGTATTAAAACAGTTATGATATGAAAACTATCTCATACCTTTAGAGTTACCAACTGTGTTATAATGAGGTGTTTATACCGAGAAAACAAAACAGAAACACGGTGTTTTTATGTCAAAAAAGTAATAAACCCTATACATTTTTAAATACGAAGTATTTTAAAGACACGATGTTTCTGTTTTGTTTTTTCGGTGTAAACACCGCATAATAAGTTGAAATATCACTGGCATAAATTCTAAAAAAATCCATAGATAATATCACATAATTAATACCTCGTTTAAAGTGCTTGTTAACTAATAAACGTATGTCTTTTATTATACCGGACGTATAAATAGTTGGTTTATTTCAGAAATAAATGATGTCATTATAAATTTACATACATAGGTACATATATTATATATAAATAAATCCAAATGATCATAAACATAATATGATAGTACACGACCGTTCCATACAATGATTAGTCAACCGTTCTATGGAACGACCTTCCCCTATCCCCACTATGGACGTACTAGGCATTTCAAAAACATTTTTCACTCGTTGGTGTGGTGGTGGAGGCCCTTCTAACCGTCGTTGTATGGGGCGGTTGAATTACCGACGCTGTATACCTATATGTAGGTATAAAATACATTTTATTTATAATATCCACAGACAAAGAAATTATAAAACCATAATTTTCTGTCAATAATAAGATAATTAAATGAAAAAGAAATCCGAGAACCGAAGACGGCAATAATTCAATATTTCTTTATACTTTGTAACATTTTACAACTGTCGCTAAAAACGAAATAAAATCGAGAAGGATTTTGTTTCTAGTGCGAGAAATCTTTGACAGCAAAAGCAAGTTTGTTATGTCTCCATTAAATCAACAATAAAAACGAGGCACTTTCGGGACCTATGGGGACAAGGGAATTCGATAGAAAGCAGTGATACGTAAGGAAGGATCGAGACTTAAAGTTTCAACACGAAGAAAAAAAAGTCAGTTTTGGAATTGTAAGGAATTAGGATGCCGGTAGGAGGGGTTAACGGTGTTTGTGGCGGTTAAGAGTACGAGAAAGAGGGCACCTATAATAACAGTTACTTGCAGGAACTCTGTTCTACTGTGTAATCATCCAAGTTGGTTTTAATGACTACAGCAAAGGGTGGGCAAATACTTTTGACGAAGGACCGGATTAATTATTATAATAATTACCCATCTGTGGGTCAGTAGTCTTATTTTTTTACGGGGTGTTTTATTTCAATAACCCTATGATAATATTTCAAAAATGAAACAAGAAAAAAAAGGGTTCAAAGGGAACTCAGTTGACGATACCAAAATTATTTTTGGTGGTGAAAAAAATAGTATATGTAATTTAAAAAAATATTAAACATTATAACCTACATACTACAAATAAAAAATTCATTGTGCTCCCATCTTTTGGATAGTATTTAAACTAATGATAAGTGCAAATAATTTAAATAGGTTTTAAAAAATGGTTAAGTTTTTGTTATCATTGCTAGTGTTCACAAGATAATAGGGTACAGCGTGAACCCCAAGAAGTAAAATATATCTTGTATTTAATTTGATATTTTCTTTATTTTAAAAATGATAATTCATGTAGGTATCTAAAGTTTTCAATTGTATAGTATATATAATACTCGTAAAAAAAACTATTCTCTGATGATCTTACGTTTCTCCTATTTCCAAAAAAATATTTCTGCAGAAAATAGAGGTTTAATCGCAAAAATTTACTCTTTTAAAACTAATTTTGAATTTGACACCAAAACGCTCGCATGTTACATTTCACAGTTGTGACGTTACATTTCTTGTCAACAATAATCAAACATTCAGAGTTAGGCAATAATTTAATTATTTTGTTTGTTAAAAATGAATTCCAAAGTTCTTAAATAAGGTGTGTATCTCATAATCTTGTAAGAGGAATTGATATTTGTCTAAAATAAAAGTCAATCACTTTGACGTTTACTGATGCGTGACGTAATTCGCTCTGATTGGTGTTTCATTTAACATGGTGGATAGATGTGTTTTGCATTTTTATTTTAGCAAAAATTAAATTATCGGGAGATTAATATAAAAATAAATACATTTTTTAGAATCTTTTTAACCTATTTCATTATTTAAAATTATAATTTCAATTATACTTTGTTACTGGCATCCTGGCATCATGCCTATATATTTGAGATGAATAATAAAGCATTTAGAATTCTTGCATGTCCCTTAAATATGAATCACTTCTATACAAAACTAAATATAACAATGAATTTATGTAAAGTTTCTAATTATATTACTTCCGAAAGACATAAATGTTTTGTATTTCTGACCACTTCAGAGAAATATGTATGCATGTATGTATATTGTATACATATATCACAAGAACTGATGTTGAGAGAAAGCTTTCTAGAAGATGAAGTCATTGTACTTAAAAGTTTATGTTTTATTTACATGAAAAATTTTATTGTGATTTTTTTCTTTTGTTTTTAAACACGAATTAAAATTTTTATATATTTTTTCGAAGTTTTTTTTTAAAAACTTGTAACAATCGAATTTTGTGGATAAGATACATATTGTGTACCTACATAAAAAATATTATAATAAAATAACATTTCTAATAAACAAAAGTGTTTATGTATACTATATACATTTTCTGTATACATATAATGTTAGTTAACATCTTTTTAAACGGACACTGTTTTGCACTAATATATCAAGCAACAACCAATGAAACGTCAAGTTACTTTTTCCCAATAAAAATAAATGTAACAAAATCATAAATGTATTTTTCTTTATGTGCATCAAAGACATTGATATCGAAATGAGCTTTATGTGAGTTGATACATTAGTGCATAACAGTGTGAACGACTCATCAATGCCTACTAGAAACGTGAAATTACAGAGATGTCTTTTTTATGACGTAAGCACCCACTAAAGACTTTTCTGAAATTCAACCCCTAATGAGGGAGAAAGGGCTTTAAACTTTTTTTGGAAACGTTTATATTATATATATAACTGCTTTTAAATAAGGTATATGGTCTTGGATCATACCCCAGTGTTGGACTTTTTAAAAATTAAATATACAAAATTAGAAATATTTGTTGATAATTGATTACTGTCATTACTGAATCATAACCTATACACTGGTAGAAAGGATTTCTCAAATCAAGTAAACCTTGATTTGTATATAACGAAAACTATATTTTCTTAAGATAAGCAATAATCTCTTAAACCAACTATGGTATTCTTGAACGAAGGAATAACGTAGTTGGATTAAGAGTATGTTTCTTATATTAAGAAAATATTGTTTTCATTATATACAAAACAAGGTTTTCTTGGTCCAATACAGTTTTTTTTCTGTGTAGACACTTAACTGTAAAACAACTTAATTTGATGACAATCGGTCAATGGGTATAAAAATGTTGGACATTTAAACTAATTATTAGTGTAATCTATTTATTAATTATTATATTCACTGGTCAATAGCCATTTTGGTGCAAAGTTAAGAGAATGTTTTCTTGGGTATTTTTGGCTCACTGATTCCGAAAATGACCATAATTTTTTTTCCTAGGTCTAGTTTTCGAGATATTTGAAAAAAAAATCGTTTTTTCAAACATGCAAAAATTAAACAAATACAACCGTCATTATTGATTCAAAAATTTCATTGAAGAGATAATTAAAACTTGCTATGTACACTAAAATAAAATTTCAAAACATTGTCAAATACATTTTTTTCGAGAAAATGGAAAAAATACGTTCAACAAAAAAAATATATGGATTTTTCATGGAAAATTGGTCATTTCGCGAACTTTGACGTGCTGATATTTGCAAAATTTCCACTGAATTATGACAGAAATTGTCGGAAACATAGCCTTATGTCTGCCATTAAACATATCAAAATTTCAAAACAATCGTATAGCCAATCATTATACTTTTTTGAGATTTTTTCTATTTTATGCAGATTTTCGTTTTTCCTTATACTTATAGTTGTAATACATATACCAATAATAAAGGACTAAATTATGAACATATTACTGTATTTATATTCCATTTATCACTTATATTAAAGGAATAACGTTGGTTTCTTTCGAGTTTTTTTCTTAAGTGGCCAATAATTATACCTTTTCCCTATAAGTTTATAAGAATTACAAAAAAGGAGCCTATCAATCCCTAAAAACAGTATACCTTGATCTTAAAGCAGCCAAGTTTGGTGTCAGTACCTTATTATAAAAGATTTCAGATAAAATTTTCTTCAGTAAAAATATACGTGAACAAAAATGTAAATGTTTATAAAAACGAACGCATCGAGTTCGTGTTCATGCATCACTTTCCGATTGTAAAAGGGTTAAACGCTTACACACGCACAATGCAAATATAATAAAAATAGTTTCACGTGGTATATATTTTAAGATACCAGTTATTCATAAATGTAATGCATTTATTCATGAACCTTGTATTTAATTCTATGCAATACCATCGGCATAATACAAATGTCGTATAATTTTCAACCAACAGAACCTAAATTAACACCTATAGAAAAATCCCAAATTATATATTATAACAACTTTCGTTATAACTTGTTATTAATATCTATATATAAAGATATAATTTGTCGCAAATGTTCAAAACACAATTTGTAGCGAGCGGTCTGTGTTCGAATTTAATTTGTATTTTTGTATGTATTTTATTAAAGGCATGTTGTTTCTTTATTTTGGGGTATGGAAAACGCTTTATATTAATATATTTTATCTCATTAATATTTATGATATGTATTTCTTTTTTCGGATTTTGTTTTGCAGAATATTCGTGAAAGTGAAAGGACGATACTGGATCTAGTTAGATTTTATTACTAATAGACGTACATTTGTATAAAAATATGTACATATATTCTATAGATAGAATGGTAAAAATAAACATTAGCTAGAAAATATATCGGATTATACAGGACCGGCTTTGTTCATAAAAATGCTCGAGAGCAAAGGTTCTAAAAATATTTTTGATGATCAGGAAGCTTAACATCTTAAATATCGTAAAAATAAATAAAAGAGGGCAAACGGGAAACTCTGAGAAAATTATCTTGAAACGGTCCAAAATATTGTAATTCATGCTAGGCTACGTGTCATTAATTATCAAGTTACAATACGAATAGTAATTTTTGCGTGCATGATCGAAATTTATATTATTGGTACAGTTTAATTTGTTATACCAATAAAAAATATACTGTTAATATAATTAATTTTACACAATCGTAGTATTTATTTTATTGTCTTATCGAATAGAAAAATGTATTAACTATCGAAATGAATTAATTTGTATTGCACTTAAAAAATAATTCAACTTAAGAATAATTAGTTGAATAAATCATGTAAATGATATTTACGAATATAGTACAAATTGCGCATTATAAAAATTACAATGGAGATTGTAGAAGTTACTCAATTGACAGCAGGTACATGTTAAAGCTGATAGTATTTTTTGATACAAAATTGATCGACAACTGTAATTTTTATTAAAAAATCGACTCCATTTTTCTCCATGCAGTGACTTTTGCATTCACTTAAGAAGGTTATGAAAAAACATGTTTTTTAATGTAATTATTTGTCTACAAGTTTTGTCCCTCCCTATTTCAGGAATTTTTTAACATACGCCACTGCGAGAAAATTGTATGATATGTTTGTAATGTTTATTTAAAAATATGTATGTATCAAACGTATACTTATATTAATGGCCGTTACAGTACAATTATAAACAATGTCTGTGTATACATTTGTGAAACAAAATAATAGAAAAATAAACTGTTTGCTTTATTTATTCGCTCTAATTTAAATTAAGTACAATTCTCTTCTTACAAATTAAATTGTGCAGTGATATATTTAGATTTTTCGACTTTTTATTATAATTTATTGTTAAATGTTCGAAAAAACATGTGAGTCAACGTTAAAGCTATTTTTATTAATAAATTGTATGTATTGCCATAATTATTGCAATAATTGTTGTAACAACCTTGTAACAGTTAATTAAAAAAAGTAGGTAAATAAAAACTGACTGTTATTAAAGCAAGAGTCATCCTGGAACGTATCTACATTAACTTTAAGTACCTATTATCGATTTTCAAGACATGCTTTTGTATTTCATCGGAATCGAAAATTGGTGTTATTACTTCAATTATTTCCTAAAAAAATACCAAACAGTTACGTTTAGTTAAATTATAATATTTTATTGATATAATAAATGTATTTCTATAACAATAAGCATACATTTTAACTGTCTAAAACTGAGGCAATTCATATCCCTGTCCTGCTAGATAGTAAATATTTGAGCTCACATCGTGCTCAACTTAAAATTATAATAATTTTACGTTAAAAAAAACCGTCGATAAGGTTGTTATGTAGTGTTAGACAAAAAATAATTTTATGAAAAAAAAAATATTGTCATTTTTGGGGTTTTTAGGTTTGGATATTTCACGATCCTGATCCTTCAACAATTCGGAGGACGTATTCGGTTTCTGCCCATGATCCAAAAATACAAGGTCTGCTTGACAGCTCATTTGTTCTTTACTGTGACGCCATCATCACTAAATTTTTCTAATAAGGACTTAAAGAAACGACCAATATTGTTTATTAATAGTTTTATTTATTTATTTTTCTTTGATTTAATGCGTACAATATAGTTTTTTGAATCACAACACACATATGTAAATTTTTTGTTGACATAATACTTTATTGACGCTAAAATATACCTAAAATGGCGGCTATCAAAATAATCATAGTATTGTATTATTGGATCATGGTTTCTGCCCACAAAAAATCTACGGGATAGTCTAATTCAACTCTATCAGCAAAAATGATATTGATGAATAAATATCGACAATAAAAATTTTCAAGTAACAGTATTATCTGAAAAATAACTTCAGAGATAAACTTGTATTAAAATTATTAGGTATTTAAATCTGTTGATATAAATTACAATTTAATCAAAAGGTACTCTGTTTAGATTAAATATTAAACAACTATATATACAACACACACAAGAGTAATAACATGGGTACCAACTACCAACCTACCTATCTAAACTCTAAAGTATAAAATATAATCAAAAACTTTTTATATAAATTTACAATTCCATTGGTATGGGAAGATACATACATATACATGAACTACAAAATAATTTACAACGTTACGGTCAATATTCTGTATAAATTCCGCTTCATTGAGATAAACCCCTGGAGGTATAAATATTGTAAATTAACATCTATGATTATATAGTCTGTGCAAGTTACAGATATAATCGATATGTGTCTCCGCTATATTTAATAGGTTATGTGAAATTATTATTACATAAACGAGTGTTTGAACTAGATGAAAAATATGTAACTTTAATAAGATTAATGTACGGTATTATACAGATATTACTAACTTTGGTAGCTTTACGGGGAAAGCTAATGCGACGGAAATAAATAGATTTTTTAACGCATTTATTTAAACTATATATATAAAAAAAAAGTTAAAATTCCAAAAATTCATTGAGTTACAGTCAATTTAATTAGTGAGAGCAGATAGCATGGCCGGTTATGACTCTCAAAAAACTTTAAATGCATTCATCTCAAATCGACTTTTTTCGAGCTGGTTTCAGCGATTTCTCAAAGACGAATGAACCGATTAATAATTTTTTTTTGTTCTAAATTTTACGTCTGTACGTTGTCAATTTTTGAAATTTTGATATTTACTATTTTTTAAAACCGTTTGAACTAAAAAAAGGTGTTAAAAATCTATAAAAAAATTGAAACCATTTCCATTTTGAGAAAAAATTAAATAAATAAAAAAAACGGCTACGCATAACAATATAGCTTACATTCATAAAGATATTGATAAAATAATTTTTTTTTCGATAATCCATTTCGAAATTTCAATGAAACCATGGAGAAAAAAGTTTTTTTTGGTCGTTCCATCGAGGCTCATAGCTTTGTAAAAATTGGTACTGAGTAAGTTGAATAAAATTTCCTGTACACTCGATCCTATAATAATTAGTAATATCTGTGAAAAAATTCCTAAACATTGACATTTTTTTGACCCGTTAGAGTGGCTTTCCCACTTTGAAATGGGGTATCATAATACATATGTCACTATTATATTATTTATAAAATCTAATACCTATTCAATGTTAGCTTGAAACCGTCTTTTTTAGCCCTATTAGGGTTAAACATCGCGATATTTTAATTTCAATAAAATAGTATTGTGCATGAAAAAAATTGCAGTTATGCAGATATAAATATAATTAAAAATTTCTTTATACATATATTTGGGGGAGGGGTGATTTTCGCAAAAATCATTTTAAAATATATTAATTATGTCATAAAAGGAAGACACCCTTATTATTTCACATTTCAAAGTATAAGGCTTCGCGTTGATAAGTCAGATACTAGAAATGAAAAATCGTAATATACATGAAGAATACTTAATTAAATGACAAAAATAATAAAATTAAAAAGTTTACCCCTACCTTTAATAATTTATTCATGACGTTTTGTATAAATAAGGTTTATTATATATTTTATATTATATAAATAAATGTATAAACACTATAAGTGGCGTTTACAAAGTTAAACATTAGGCACTCTTCCTCTATTAAGTTAAATGTAAAGTTCGATTCAAATTTATCGCATGTTTTTAATTTTTTATGCTCGCACGTTCGTACATATATGTATATAGTTGTAGTGATATATATTTTAAGTTTTTGAATAGAGATTCAAAACAAAGTAATAAAATTCGATTTTGAGATATATTGCCAATGAAGCATCATTAGGCCAAAACAAATAACATTTAATTTTAAAGTCAATAAAGTTTTTATTGCCCTGTAGAGTAAAATAACGTACGGACCCTTTATATCAACATGTATATTGTATGTAGTGTCAAAATAAAATCGAACTGTTTGTTTATCGGAAAATGTTAGTATTTTATAGTAGTAGTGAGTTAATGATGTGGTAGGGTAGACTGAGGTAAAACAGATCAAACAACTTTTGAAACCGTTTTCAGTTATTTTTATTTTTAAATGTTACAACAAAAACAGAGAAACTTTGGTTTCTTAGTCACTTAAACCAGCGGTTCTTAAACTTTTGTTGTCTAGGGACCCCCTTTTGAACAATTATTTTTCAGGACCCCCCCCCTGACAGAAAAATAAAGAATTTAAAAATACTTTTTAATCACTGGTTAATAGAAATGTAAAATTTATTTTAATTTATGACAAACATGTTTCGCGGACGTCCGGCAAAAGTTCAGCGGATTTGCGGACCTCAGTTTCAGAACCACTGCTATAGATCATTGGTATGCAAATTATATTATACAGTAGAAATATATATATTATTCTGGTGGGTTAGTTTTGGTTCTCCTTTTATATTTTGTTGTGTTTGAATTGAATTTCTATGAAAAGTTAAATTAAAAAGCATGAAATTTGACTGAATGTTTTTTTTGTTTTCGATTTGGTTAAAAGTATGTTTATTGTATAGAAAATGACTTGAAAAATTGAACTTTTCAAACCGCAGGTCTGTATCTATCAACGTTCTCGAGTTACAGCCTCTCAAAGATTTATTTTTTTCAAAATTTTTGAGAAAAATGGCCGTAACTTTGGAACATGCGGTCGGATTTGATTTCTGTCGACGAATTTGGAATCAGCGTGTCAAAATCTATATAATAACATGTATAATACTTTAAAATTAGAAAAACATTTTTTTGCTGAAAATCGAGATTTTTCCAAGGGGTATACCTTAAAAAAATGTCGATTTTCGACAAAAATTTTTTTACTGAATTTTTAAGTATTATATATGTCATTATATTGATTTTGGTACGCTGATTCCAAATCCGTCAACAAAAATTTAATCAGACCACACGTTCAAAAGTTACGGCCATTTTTCTCCAAAATTTTGAAAAAAACTAAAACTTTAAAAGGCCATATCTCGAGAACGTTGATAGATACAGACCTGCGGTTTGAAAATTTCAACTTTTCACGTCATTTTCTATTTAATAAACATACTTTTAACGAAATCTAAAATTCAAAGTTTTTGAGTAATATTTCATGCATCAAACGTAAATTTGTGATAGAAATATCAAGTCAATTACAAAAAAAATATAAGAATTAAATTCATAACTAACAATACAAACAATAATTTTCACTATTTTACATTTAAATCACATTTATTTAGATAAAATGCAATAACTGATACTGAATTTCCATAAAGAACATATAAACAAAACGATTAACCTTTAGTAATAAATAATAGATTTGTTTAAACTCCCACAATACGTTTTTAGAGACCCCCACCAACTGACAAAATATCAATGAAGGTATCTAGATTACGAATTAATTACTGGTAATATAGAAAAATGGTAAATAGAAATTAAAAATATTGTATGCCAATTATGTTTCACGGACCCCGACAAAATTCAGCGGACCCATGTTTAAGTACCACTTACTTAAACTAAAAATATACCTTAACCACAATAAAACAATGTCACTCGACAAATAGTATGGAACTGTTAGGCTCCTGATGAGGACTCTTGAAGTCGAAACACGTGTCGAGCGACGTTTTATTGTGGTTATGGTGTACATATTTTTAGTTTAAGATTTTTAAATGTGCTTTCTTACTATTTGAATATCTGCAGTCTCTGTTTTTCACCAGTAATAAAAATGAGTAAACAGACCTTTAAAAACTCACTAGACACGTAACAGAAGGTTTAATATAGAAACCTTTAACTCATAAAGGGATTAAAATAAAGTGAATTCGCATATAACTCAAGAACGAAAGACAATATAAGAAAAAAAAAGTTTCAAACAAAAGTGATTGGAACAAACATTTTACACAAAAAGTACATAACCATTTTTTGCGTTTTTCTGATAGGAAAAGTATAAAACGCAGATTGCTACTGTGAGTGGAACTGAGACAAACAATCATTTCGCCATAGAATTAGCTACGAAATCGCATGCTCGTAACTAGACTCGTAACCGTCAAACTGAGATAATGGATTTTGAAGTTTTGACTAAAAATATTTCGTATGAGCCATATTAACATTATTCAAAATATTCAATACATTCAACATTTAAAGCATGTATTATATTTTTATTTAATGTATTAATATTTAATATCTTTAGTTAAACCCCTTATAGTAATTATATTTGACTTTGAAAAACAAGCTGTTAAAAAATTGAAGTTGCATAATTCTTTATTAAACATTTTTTTGAGACATGACATTTTTACTGTGTTCTTTCAAACATACTATCAAACCATGATCCAATAAAACAAGGTCTGCTACGATTATTTTGACAGCCGCCATTATTGCATTTAGCGTTTATGACGTAGTACATCGGCCTAAAATTTATAAATTAAAAATTGACATTGTACATAATTATTATGTTTGAATTATTAAATTTAGATTTGAAGAAAATAGAAGTCTGAAGTGAATAAAAAAATGCGGTACTGTGTTGTAAAAAATGTTTCAACTGGAAACAGACAGATAATACAAATATTAAATTTTTTCGTTTTCCAAAAAATCCCGAAATAAAAAAAAAGTGGATTAATGCTTGTGGTAAAGAAAATGTGAATGCGAAATACTACAGGAATTAAATCACAATATGATTATTTAAAATTCCACGTTGATGCAAAATGCAAGTGATAAAAAAATTTAAGTAGATATTCCACTTGATGTAAAAACATTATTTTTTAGATGTAGGATGTTTTTCAGAATTAGAAGTTTGAATAAATTTATAAAAAATAAAAAAAAATATTATGTAAAGTGTATATTTATCGTTTTTTTTATTTATATTTCGTTTTTCAAAAATTCATTATTAAAAAATTTAGTGATGATGACGTCACAGTATAAAACAAATGAGCTGTCAAGTAGACCTTGTATTATTGGATCATGCTATCAAACTTAGTAGCTGACTCAATTCAGTGGTTTTTTAACACACGACAGTCTAGTTACGGGTGCACTGGTAGAAAGGATTTCTCAAACCAACAAAACCTTGTTTTGTATATAACGAAAACAATATTTTCTTAAGATAAGCAATAACCTCTTAAATCAACTATAGTATTCTTGAACGAAGGAATAACGTAGTTGGATTAAGTGTATGTTTCTTATATTAAGAAAATATTGTTTTCGTTATATATAAAACAAGGTTTTCTTGGTCCAATACAGTTTTTTTTCTGTGTATGCGAAATATTAATCGATGAATAATAAATTATCTCTGAATAGACAAAAAAACAAAAATATTCATATATATCTTTGAAAAATGCTATCTCCCACAGAACACCGTACACAAAACGAACAACTAGTTATCTATTATTATTTGAACTTAGTCGACTAAACCCACCCCAAAACTTCCCACCCACGGTGCACGGAACTCGTATATAAATCAGTGCATTAGGTATATTTGAGATATTCCACGGGGACACGCCGAAGTTGAGACCGGTCGGTGCAGCGCCACTTTGGACTGTGGCCAAAACTAACTCATACCAAACATTTCCCCACTTCCCTCTACGTTGCTACCGTATGAAACTTCCGTCCCGCATTACCGGACGTGACGTCATCATACCTAATGACACACGATAGATGAGCAACGAAGCGGTGGTCCGCGAGCCACACGTGATGTGTTTAATATTTTATGAATTAAAGTGTCAACTTTCAATTTTAGAATAGAAGAGCGACCTCCAACATTTTGAAATATACGTCAGACCTTTGTAGAATTTTATCTTGAATCATGGCATACTTTATGAAAAAATCATTGAAAATTTGTTGGTTGTCTAGCTATACATGGTTCCATATAAAAACCCTTAAAATCCAGCTTTACTGATGTCAAATAAATGAATTTTAGAGGAAACTGATTAATTCAGAATAAAAATTTCATCCATACATAATGTACATAATATATGTTACCGCCAATGTATGAAATCCGGCATTATATAGAATTCTTAAATTCTTAGGTATTCTATAGAATGCCTAAAATCATCAGGCAATGTATGAAATAAATTTAATTATATACATACATTTCCTAGGCATTGTTTAGACTAGAAATATAAACATAAATAGGGTGAACCAACCAAAGATTCAGGCACAGATATTAGCTTACTTTATGTAATAAAATACTAAAATACTGATCTTATATCTTACTTAATACTGGCCCAATATGCTATTAAATGACTAAATAATATCTAATATTTTTGTATGTTTTTTATTTTAACAATTTTAAATCATATACTTAACCCTTTGTAGCCCCATGTGACATTTCTGTAACAAACCTCAATAATCCCGTTAATATACCTACGTACTAAATATATTTAGTTCATTCAAATATGTGTAACACTACTGTAACATACAACTGAATAACTTAGTAACAAGTAAAATATCAATGGTATTATAACGTAACTATTGGCAGTAAGGCAAGACCAGATCGGCTACTGGCCGATTTGGGTAGAAAAAAGAATACGTTGTAAGTTTCCCTAGTGTATGGCGTTTCACAAACAATTTGCAAAAAATGCGGTGTAGCATTATGCTACAACAAACTATCCTGCCATACGATATGTGTTTTTTACGATTAACTCACAGTAATGTCCCTCCCAAAAAAGTCAAATAAACAATTAAAAATAAATATTTTTAAATTTCTGAAGAATACGTGTTTTTTTATATGCCTAAACTTGTCTCTTTATCAACATAATTTAAATTTTTAAGATCTTGAGCTACAAAGGGTTAATATTCGTCTGAAATAATATTTTATTATATTTTGTATAACAATAAATAAAAATTATTTCATAGTTTGCCTGAAATCGTTAGGCATTGTATAGAACTCCTAGGAATTGTATAGAAAGTTATAGGGTATAGTTGTTTATCCTTACCATATGCGGTCTACACTTTTTTATTTATAAATGCCATATTGCGGAAATCAATTTTCAGTTGCAATTAAAGGAGTTATTTTTGATAAAAAGGAACTCAATCTTCTGCAGACCGCATACAGCATGATTATCAAAACATAAGATAAGTTATATTAAATATATAGTTTGTTTAGATTAAATTATACCGTTAATCCGATTGGAAGGGACTATAAAATTTTTAATGAGGTTATCCGTCTAATCTGTATAGCTTAGAAACAATTTCAAACATTTAGAACTTCGAAACTAAAGAAGATGGTACAATATCGATTAAAAAGTTTAGTGTTCATTGAAAAAGTCATCATGGGCTTATAGGAAACAACTGGAAAACGTATATTTCAAAGTGTATACATATTCCCAACTGTACTGCAAAGACTTAACACGTGTTAAGTTCTGTGTCACGAACATATGTGTCGCAAGACAAAAAAAATATACTAAACTGTCTCTTGGTACTTTTACGTCAATATGGACACAGTCTTTATAGTATTAAGTAATATCAAAGTACAATGTGAGACAAAGCTAAAGAAAATCAAGTTAATTCTAGACAATAAACCTAAATAAGAGCACGCAGTGTATTTTTCTTATCTGTGCGTCAACATCTGTTTCGTCGTTTTTTCTTTACTTTAACCAAAAATATAGTTTTTTTTTTCATATAAAATTTATTTTTCTTGTTTTTCTTTATAATAACAAAAAAGGACAAACAAACAGTAATAGCAATAAATTAAAATAATTATATGAACATACCATGACCCCTACTACTATTTGTTAAAGAAATATGAAAGATTTTTTTAAGTGTATTTATTTAAAATTTAACAACCCCAAAAAAGTGACTCACCCCACGGGGCCCCCAGGAATCATGTATGATACATAATAGTTTACATAATTTATAAAAAGTGTCCAAGGGTGCCACGAGTTTTTCTTTTATGCAATGCATGTGTTTCTTTTTATTAAAAAATAATCTTTCTGGTTAACTAATAAAAGTTAATCAAAAATGAATTGGATTTAAAATATTATATTTAGATGATAATATTCTTATATAATTATTATCAAAACTATATTTTTCTTATTTGCAACACTTAAATTACATCATTCTTTATTTTGCAGTTTTTCAGTTAAAGCACCTACAGACAGACATACACACATACAAAATGGCGAAACTAATCAGAATGTAATCAGGGAAGGTTAAAATTGATATTTTCGGCCTAATTGTATGCATATGGCGTGTCAAAAAATATATTTTGCTCTCGTTACGAAATACGTTAGTTTTTGACCTAAAATAAATCCTTGCCGAAGGATAATGGCAAAAGGAGGTACTGTATTCCAATTAAATAATATGGGAAAATGCTTCTTTAGTACTAAAGTTGGTATAACTGATTCATGATATCTGATGTCAAAATTTTAAGGACGTCATTTTGTAAAAGATAAAATTCTCTACAAAAGTCATGTCTCTCAAATTAACGTATCAAAAGTTACAAGCATTCAAAGTGATTATTTGTTAAGTTGTACGTCTAAAAGGCTTTCGCAGCTTAACTATTGTTTCTATAAAAATAAGTTAATGGTAATTATGTAGGAAATTTAATTCTCTATAAAAATAGCTGAGAGTGCTTTAGGTGTAAATTCAATGAGTTAAAATTTACAAGCGTTTTAAATATTTATTTTAAAAAAATCAACATTTTAACGTCAATTTTCAATAAATATCAATTAAATAGCAATATATTACCTTACTACTGAGCTGTTGGAAAATGAATTACCAAGCCGATAAATAGCATTATTACTATATAATTTTATTCTCTACAAAATGGCTGTATACTGAAAAAAATTATGTTAATTTTTAACATGAAAAACATGTTAACGGGAGGACGAAATTCATCCTAGAAATTTTTAACATCCGACATGGTAAAATTTAAAAGAACGTCCACTACAATTAATTCAATATACAGTGGTACCTCGACATACGAGTTTAATTCGTTCCGCAACCTTGCTCGTATCTTGAATTACTCGTATCTCGAAGCAAATTTCCCCATACAAAACAATTGAACTACCATTAATCCGTTCCAACCCCCAAAATGTCACCCCAGTTATTTTTGTTACGTGGTTTTGAATAATAAAAACGTATTTATAAATGACAAATATTTTTGTTTCTTCCTCCCTCTCAGAATGTTCCGGAAATGAGTTAGGCAAGTTTCATTAAAAAGATCAGATGCACGACCTGTTGCAACTTTTTCTGGGTGTGCCGACCTGCTAAACTAAACCGAACTCGTATCTCGAATTTCGCTCGTAACTCAAAGCAAAAAATCACTCGCTCGCCGGCTCGTATCTCGAAAAACTCGTATGTTGGGGCACTCGTATGTCGAGGTACCACTGTACTGTATAACAGTTTCTATGACGGCGATAGGCCAGATATGAAAAGTAATATAGAAACATAGTAAAATTATAGAGAATGTACGTGAAAATTTCATATGCAAGAAATTAAATTAAAAAATAGCGTATATTACTTTTTCAGAGTAAATAAATTTAAATAAGTACTATGTTAAAATTTACCAGTATGTCATTGTAATTTTTCATTTACTTTATATTAAATTCTACCGACTTTTCTGTTAATTTATTTCAGAAGTTGATTCTGTCCTCAGGTTCCCAGCATTTTCTGTAAATTTTTAAAAGAATATTCTCTCCGTATATATGAAAATGAAAATAATATGAACTAAAATTCTTTTATTAACAATGACTATTATTTAAACGAATATTATTATAACAGTCGACATTTCATAATAATAACCTGAAATCTATCTCATTCAGCAATGAATGTAAATTGTCACAGAGACTTCTAAACGAACAAACGAAGCTTTTCCTTTTGTTTTGGAACCATTGTTAGCCAATAAATAATGGATACGAGACGACGTTTATCATTTTGGACGATCAAGGCACACGCTATTGGCATCGACTCGTATTTCATTTATTTAAGTCTGACCGACACGATGTAAAACTTTGTGTACGTAGATGGTTTATCGGTGTAGAGTTGTTAAATTAGATGGGCTTGTTTTTAATTAGAAATTATTAGTAATCAATAAAGTAGATAATCTACGAGAGGCCAACAAATTGACGTGTCAAATTGAGATACGTTTTGATATAATTTTTCACACATTGTTATAAAATTTCAGTAGCGGGGTATTTGAAATTGAAAAAAAAAACATTGTAGCTCAATAAAAAATATTATACGAATAACATTAACAAGGGTGCTTTGAAAATTGATATCGTTTAGTCGGTAAAATTAAAAAAAAAATGAACTGTTCTTCAAGTTTTTTTTATACATCATTATTATACAGAAAAGCTTCCATTGTTGCTATGAAAGTTTCTTTTACACTTTACTGAATACATAGTGTAGGTGTTTCCAATATATAAATAAATATCTTTCTGACTAACTGATGAAAGGTAGAAAAAAAATTAATGGAATATGAAATATAAAACTCTTATACAAAACTTTTTTCGTTAATATCAACCGTTTAAAAAACATATAAATTTTTTTTTTTTTGGAAAATTAATAGAACATGGCCATTATATTTAAAAAATCAAAAAAATTATTCTTTTCAAAAATAGGTGCACATCTACAATACTATACAAAAACTTTTACCGTTTTGGCTGTAGAGCGTTCACTGGCATACAAAACGTGAAATCACGAGTTCAATTTTTTTCATGGCTCCTTATGATCTTTTTTTTGCTAAATACCAGAAAAAAAATTTCTTAAAAATGTTTGATTTTTCATATACATAAAATAAGACACTGAAATCAAAAATTTAGGTTTCTATAAAAAATTGACCATGAAAAACCCATGAAAACGTGTACTAAACCGAAGAAAAAAAACATTAGTATTTACTTATTGAAACAAAAAAAAAATAATCATCTAAATATTACAAAAAAAATAGTTTTCAATTAACTGTATTTTCATACTAATAACTTAAAATGTAAATTACAAGTCTAAACTGAAAATATTATACTTACTTATACTATATGTATTATGTATATTTCATATACATAGGTATAAGAAAGTAAAAAACTAAATACGATGACTTTTCTAATAAACTCTCGCCAAAAATAAATAAAATAAAGAAAACTATACAAAGATTTAAGTTGTACGAAATTTTCTGAATACTGAGATTTTTCTCTATTTCAGTCAGAGAATATCAAACCAATAGTTATAAATATTCATTAGCTGCAAATAGAAAAATATAGCTGAAGTTGCGAATCGTATTTTATCTATTTCATAACGTCATTAATTATATGACGTGGTAAATTCTGTGATACTTTTGTTATTTATGATATTTCAGCAGTAGGATATTTGTGAGTATAGAATATTAATAACCATTTGTAAAATTTGAAATTAATGTCTATAACATCAAAATATACGACTTAATATATACATATTTCGTTTGAACTTTATTAAAAATACTGGGAATTCATTTTATGCTTTTACGCGTAGGTTTTTAGACTAATTAATTTTTACTTTCTTATATACATATTAGCAAAAAAACGTGATTTTAATAAAAATATCCATTTTGACCTTTCCTCAAACTATTCTAATTATCTTCATAATTCTATGTTTCCGTCATTAAAAATGAACATAGAAGGGGGAATTTAAAATTTACAAACTGGAAGAAAATTCTCTATTATTGTAATTTTTGGAATTATTATAAACGGTGCGTACTAAAAAATAGTTAAGAATTATTAATAATAATGTAAAGCTGCTTTCATTTTTTGGCGTACAACAATCGCCACTGCTTCTAGATCGTATTCACAAATATCATACAACTGTAATTTTAATTTAATATTCTAGACTGCTCTAGAGCAGCAGTTTTTAAACTAGGATCCGCTCAACTTTTGACGGGGGTACTTGAAACATTTTTGACATAAATTAAAGTACTTTCACATTTCTATTTATCAGTGATTAGTAATTAGTATCTAACGACCTTCTTTGTTTGTTGAGGAGGGGGGGGTCTTGAAAAATAATTGTTCAAAAGAGGGTTCCTAAACCACATAAGTTTAAGAACCGCTGATTTAGAGAATTGGTTTGGTTTTAGGTTAGATCAGGGGTCGCAAAACTACGCTCTTTGAGTACGTGCATGTGGCTTTAAAGAACTAAAATCATGAGGACATATTTGGCTCATTTGTCACAAAAGTTTGGCGACCTCTGCTTTTTTCTAATAAAATACTATCGAACAACTAATGTAAAATAGGATATGTTTTTTTAATATAAATATTGAAACAGGATGTTGGATTAAAAAACAATAAAAACATATATAATTTAGGAGCCACTGTTATGTTTAAATTGCTAAATATATATGTAACACTTCCTGGTAAATATTTAAAACATGAAGCATGTAATTATATAATAACCAATATAATATATTCTAGATCGATTTTTTTGCTAGTGTATAAATTTTGTTTCAGTTATGATACAAACACATAACTAAGACATTCACCCATAATACTTTGCAGATTATCAAACAATGCTCTACAAAAAAACCTGTACCCTATAATTATATAGGCCACTACACCTCCTACAAAAAAACCTCAAGTATTTTTTAATATGATTTAAATCACGTTAGGTTTTTCATTGTTCAATAACGGTCTATTGAATTTTTGATTTATTTTGGTGCAATTTTGGGTGTAAACATTTTCAATTGAATTTTAATATAGTAATAAGGTTGTCAAATATATGTTGATGTTATATTGTTTTTACCAATAACTAGGTATTATGCGTTAGGAGCAAATCGAATATGTACCCCCCCCCCCCAAATAAATAAAAAAAAAGTTAAAGAATTTTATATCTTTTTTAATTTGTTTTATTTTTAATAAATATACAAAACATTAAATTTTATGGAGTATTCGACGTCACTTTTATTTTTATCTCAAATATTTTTGTTACCTATAATTTTCAATTTTTCGAAAACATTAGAAATATTATAATAAAATAAATTTTTGAAAAGAAAGCCAAAAATAATTAATTAACATATTTTCTGAAATTCCCAATTCAAGACGAATTTTTTTACGCCCAAAAAGGATTGCCTCACGATCGGCTAGAGCTAAAAATTTTTGTCTTAGGACGGAAATAAATCAGACTAGTCGACATCCCTTTTTGTGCACGGGGCGAGTGCCCCCTTGTTACGGTACTGCTAACCAGTGAAATGACTAATATAATGTTATGAAATAAATAAAAGGAAGAAGGGTATTTAGAAAAACCACTGAAAAATGTAACTTAAAAAAATTAATCGCATTCGTTTTAATTTTGGTAAAAAGTTTTATCCTTCTTTGGTTTTCGGTTTACTAATTTTAAATCGACTTTGTCTATCTAACTTCCGGACTGTCGGACTTCCGGATATTCGCCGGAACAATGGTTTTATTCAGATGCATTGAAAGGAAAATTTCCTCTCTAACGTGCGTATACAATTTTATTATTCTTTTGTTTCCATTTTGTCACACTGAGATTTTTATTTTCCTTCGTAGTGATTTTAAAAGGAAATTCGAATGATTATGTATAAAAAGATTTTTTGTTTTGAGTAACAAGAAATTTGTTGTATGTCAACTTTTTACATTATATTATAAGAAATGTGGGAATAATACAAAAGTACTTTAATGTTTTTTTGAAGACAGATATGAATATTTTTTGTGACGTTAAACATGGTCGTCAAAAAGATCAACTGTAGTTTTTTTTTCAAATTGCACTCTATTACTCCGAATACAACTGTCTCTAAATTATTTAAATCAAGCTATACAAATTGAAGATCATTTATCTCAATTCTTGAGAGAAATGAAATTTTTGCCAACATTGTTGAACGCTACAAATAAAATTATTTGTATTTTTAAATATATATCAGAAAGAAATTACAAAAGGGTCACGATTGGCCCAGGCTTGCGCCAATGCTAGCCAACACTGGGCTAAGATACAAATCATAACTTCTTAAAGACTCGGCCAAGGTTTGTCGTATCAAGTTTGGTCCAGATTTCACCCAATCTTGAGTAAAGAATAAGTGACCGAAGCTCAGTATCTGAAGGTTGGCCTAGACTGGAATCAGTATCAAAAAGCAATACTTGGCAACCCAATATTGGGCCAAGCTTGGGCCCAACATCAAGACTGGCATTGTCTACATGGGGGTATATCACTTGGAAAATTTTCGATTTTCAACCAAACATTTTTTGTAGAAATTTGAAGCATTATACATGTCATTATATGTAGGTATAGATATTAATACACTGATTTCAAATTCGTCAGCTAAAATCAATTCCAACCAATTGTTTCAAAGTTATGGCCTTTTTTCTCCAAAATAAAAAAAAAACTCAAGAAGGCTTTGAAAATTTCAACTTTTTATGAATTTTTCTATATAATAAACATACTTTTAATGGAATCGAAAATTTTGGGGTAATATTTCACACATAAAAATCAAATGTGTCATAGAAATATCAACCGATAGATAAGAAAATAACAAATATACAAAAATTTCTTTGTAGGTGATCTGCCCTTTATCCCCTCTGTTTCGGTACATACGGGCAAAACAATTGATTTTGACTAAACTTTATACATATCTGTCCATTTCTTTTTGTCCGGGCCAGGTTTTAGAGCTTGTATCCGACTCTGACTGAATACATAATAATAAAACAACATCTTTATATAAGATTATTTGATTTTTGTTCATTTGTGGAAGATGTGGCAGACGATTCCACAAATACTATCAATGCTTGTTCTCTTTACTTGTACACACATTAACTGTGTCTGCAGTGCCCGTCAGTGTAACGTTAGAGTCTCTCGGGCTGGCTGCATCGTGGTTATATAATTGATAATTACAGTCACAGTGCAAACACTGCATTGCATCAATGCTGAAGAAGTCCATTGGGAAATATATTAGAAATTCTCACAGTGGCTTCACTCGCGTGTATTTAAAAAAAAATCGGCTTTACAATACTTACTTATATGTACTATATGTATATTTCATATACATGTATATAAGAAAGTAAAAACGGTCAAGTGCGTACACAGGAAAAAAACTGTATTGGACCAAGAAAACCTTGTTTTGTATATAACGAAAACAATATTTTCTTAATATAAGAAACATACTCTTAATCCAACTATGTTATTACTTCGTTCAAGAATACTATAGTTTGTGTAAGAGATTATTGATTATCTTAAGAAAATATTGTTTTCGTTATATACAAAACAAGGTTTACTTGGTTTAAGAAATTCTTTCTACCAGTGTATTGGGCACGCACGTGATAGGGTTCTGTAGTCATTCTCACTACGATTTATAAAAAAGTGAGTAAAAAATTTTTCATTGAAACTATTTTTGTTACAGTTTTCGTTATAATTTTTAGTGGAAGTACTTATTAAAAGTTACATTCTGGAATTTATTCAGATTTTTTGAATCGATAGTTAGAGCGGGGGAGGGACGTTCTGATTATGACTTTGAAGAGAAAATACATCGTGATTGAAGAGTTAGAATCATTTTTGTTGCATTTTAGGAGACATTTCTAAAGACATCCATTTAATGAAGTAAAGTATTTTTTTCATACACTTTTCATTCTATGGAAGAGGGGGGGGGGGGGTAAAATTAATATTTTAACAATCTTATCATTTCTGTTTTTGGGTCATCAATCTACGGCCGTATGCACTAAATTTAATCTCATTATGTCTAAATTTTTTAAAGACGAACAGAGCGAAACTATAAGGGTTCCAAGTTTTCTACGGAACCCTAAAAACCGTGAATATCTATTCGAATGCTCTAAAAAATAAGTACACCATGACTCCATCCGCAATCATGATAATTTAGTTTAATCAATATCACACTTTATAATGGAAAGTATGAATTGTAATGTTTCTATAACGATCTATAAAGATCTCTGAAGATCTTTATAACATTAAAAATTCATGAATTTTCTACGTTTGTATCTCTATCACGATTTGTAATATTTCTTAAAACAAGCCTGCTGTAAATCAACTAATTCTAGTGAATTAGTGAAATACCTATGTAAATCGCTCGTTTTTTTTTTTTTAGTTTTTATGTAAAATCGAAACAGATAAACATTTTATTTCAAAAATTGATATAATTGATTATATTGCCTCAAAGAACTTCTTATTAGCATTGATAAAAATATTTAAATACATTTGAATACTGAAGTAAAAAGTCTTTAGAAATATATGTAGTATTTAAAGAAACACAAATTATACAACAAACATTGAGATTTTTTCGTTTGAAGTTCGGTACCTTTTTTTTACCATTTTATACGCATGCTTAATCAGAATTAATGTACGCAAACCTTATTTATCGCGTAATAAAGAACGTATATTACGGATTCTGGCCACGTCGTCAGTACATTTGCATACACTGCCGGTGTCTGACCGTGATAAATCAGAAATCCTGGCCAATTAGGCTTCCTCTCGCGGTTTCTAAACAAACCAAAGGCCTAATGATTTATTTATAGGTTATATATAACATTAATGTTATCGTTTAGGGTTAATAGACAACCCTATCTCTATTAGAGAGCTGTGATAATTTTTTTTGCTAAATAAATTAATGACTTTTGTAGATCAGACTTTTTTTTATTTGCTTTCTTTGTATCGTTATACGACCATTTTTGATTAAAAAAACTCGATCAAAGATGGTCGTACGGTGGTTAAGAAAAAACAGATTAAAGAAAAAATTCTGATCTACAAAAACCATTAATTAAAAATGGTCAAAAAATATATCACAGCCGGTGAAGGCTCTCAAAATTGATATTTATTTAATTTATTTTTTTGCTATTTTATAACGATCGTGAAAAATTTACGGGTCAATGAATTTTTTATTGTAAAGTGCCTAAAAATATGTAAGTTAAGAGTACAAGTATTTTTTTGTGTGGTCCCGGGAAAAAATTGTAGATTTGCAGAGATCTATTCAGATCTTAATTTTCAGACAGAATCATATGTTTTACTGGTTTTTGATCTGTGGAGACTTGCAAAGATCTACAATGACTCGCAAAGATCTAAAAGGATCTACAAAGATCTCAAAAGATCGTGATAAAGATTAAAACATTGAAAATTCATGATTTTCAACATTACAGTGATCTTCAGAGATCATTAGAGATCTTTGTAGATCGTTTTAGATCTTTGTAGATGTCTCCACAGATCAAAAACCAGTGAAAAATATGATGTCTCAAAATGTAGATCTATCGAGATCTGAGTAGATCTCTGCAGATCTACAATTTTTTCTCCTAAACGAGAGTTTTCATAAATAAAATTAATATAGTCTCGGCTTAGATTAGATTAGATTAGATTAGGTTGTGATTGATGATGAGGGTTAGATGCCTCTAACACTGCAGCCTTTGGCTTATTGTGTTCTTCATCAATTCACTCATTCAGTGAAAAGGTTTACCGTTCTTATCAGGTTTAACATCCTTTCCACCAAGTTTTCTCTTGTTAGAGCTTCTCGATAGTTTTCTCCTGCTAGGAGTGTGTGTCTCCATTGAGCAAGAGCTTCACAGTCGAATATGATATGGGAGGCTGTTTCGTCCTCTTCATTACATAGTCTGCAGATGGGTTCTTCGTCATAGATTCCCATTGTGTGCATGTGTTTTCGTAGGTTACAGTGACCGGTTATCATACCTGTCACTAGCCTAATTTGTTGTCTACTTAGTTTTAGTATTTCATCCGTTAATTTCCTGGATGGTTTATTTAGCATGGTTTTGCTATGTTTTTGACCTTCTACATTATTCCAGTGGTTTTGATGTTGTCTTTTTGTCCAATCAGCTAGCCAGCTGCGAATAGTGTTTTTGGTAATTCCAAATACTGGTTCAGGGCCTGTAAATGTTGTTTTTGAGCCCTTTTTTGCCAGAGCATCTGCTTTTTCATTACCTGCTATCCCTCTATGTCCTGGCACCCACATAACGGTTACCCTATTGTGGTTTGCCAGGGTAGTGAGGTTTTGTAGGCAATCCCAGACCAGTTTTGAGTTGAACTGATAACTAGCCAAGGCTTTCAGTGCAGCTTGACTATCTGTCAGAACAAGGATATCTTTACCTTGATAGTTCCTGTGTATATTCTCCTGCATGCAAACATCTATTGCATGAGTTTCTGCTTGGAATATTGTGGCACATTTTCCCAGAGATGCATATGCATTAAACTGTGGGGACTCCCCATATATTCCAGCACCAGTGCCGCTGTCAGTTTTGGATCCATCTGTATACCATACAAGTTTGCCCTCCTGACTGCGTCTTTGTACTAGCCCCTCATTCCAGTCTAGCTGGATGTTAAAGGGTTTATTAAAGTTGTGCCTTATTGGCATTACATCACTTCTCATTTCTAATAATGGGTCTGTGATGGATACCGTTATCCTGGTATGTCCAGGGTTGGTAGTGGTTTGCCAATTCCCGTTGATTTCCAGCCTGTACGCCGCCATCCTCGCCTCTCCTTTGATAATAATATCTAGGGGAGGCAGGTTTAACAGGGTTTCCATAGCTGCAGTTGGGGTGGTTCTCATCGCTCCCGTGATGCAGACGCAGGCAAGTCTCTGGATTTTAGATAGCTCCAGTTTGGCTTGTCTTTGTTCAACTTTCGGCCACCATACCAGCGATCCATAGGTAATCATGGGTCTCACCACTGCTGTGTATAGCCAGTATACCATGCATACTCGGCTTAGTCTCGTCCTAATTTAAAAGATTCTAGTTTCATTAAAATTCAAGTGGCATAGTCTCAGGTTAAAATTTAAGCCCATCTCGTCCTGGCCCTATAGTTCTAAACTATGCATTAAGTTTCATACCTTAAATGTTACAAATAAATAAAACGTAGTTTACTAATTATGCTAAAACTGTTTGGTTAGGTTTAATTGATTATAACTTAGTTATTCACGTGATCCCCGATTGGTTATCGACTTCCCTCACCTATGTATATTTCTCTAAACCGGATGCAATACCACTGGGAACACTGTACATCAACAGTTTGATCCAATCGACAGGTATTAGCTCCTAATCCGTAACACAAACCCTGAGTCGTGGGTAACACGTTGTTATATGGATAACTATGTGATATTTACATTGTCTCGTAATCCCATGCTATTGTTGTCATTGAGTTAATGTTATTAACATGAATTAATATATTGTTTAATATAAAATTTAAAATTTCATGAAAAAAATATTTTTTTTCATAATTTCCTGAAAAGTTAAATTGTAATTTAAAATTCAATATCGTGTTTCTATTTGGGTCATTATTTATTATAATTATACCAAATCTCAGCTTTCTAGGTTAAACGGTTCAGTAGTAAGAAGGCTGTAACAGACAGACAGACAGATAGACAAAGTGTTGATTCCATAAGTGTTAAACTAAATAAAATATAGATTACATATAAATTTTGGTATACTTTTTATTAGGTACATCTTAAAAACATGGTTTTATGTCGAGTTTTCCAGTAAAATTTGTAAACATGACTTGCAAAAACACAAAAATTACATCATGTCTCGTTAGAAACTCTTGTTAGTATAATATACTTTGTAAGTTAATGAGTCAAGTATTTTCATGTAATACAGTCTCTTGGCTGTAACTTACATATTTTGATAAGCTCAACAGAGAAAAGAGAAATGTCAATGATAATCAATTTTGATAAAATCATTTGAGCTATAATTTTTACCCAGATCGGAAAAATTAATCAATTTGAAAATTAAAATCAGTGAATTTTCTTTATGAAAAAAAATCATTTTTAACACCATGCTGTATTGAAATCTTTTATATTATAATATACTTACAGAATGTTTCGTAAGTCAGGATCCAAAGGGAAAAATAATAGCTCATAGATTTATTACAACATTAATTCAATAGACGTGGATACCGATTTTTACAATTAAATTTTAAACTTTGAAAGAACATAAATTTTGTATTTTTGATACGCATTTAATTTTAGCTATGAAATAGGTCTAAACAATACGTTATTATAACGATGTATTAGTTGGGGTGCCATTTTGATATCCACCCAGGCTAGGCCGGGTAACCAAACTAGTATTTAATTCAAAAACTACTAAATTTGTTGATTTTAAATAGTGAACTGCGGTAGAACTGATTTTGTGTTATAGATACTAATTTATGTATTTTGAAATTAAACAAATCAATTTCATTTTTGAAATTCATTTGTAATTACTACCTACTGTATTTAACTTTTTGGGTATTTTTTTGATGTTGAATACAGAATTTTTAGTTGAAAATTTTATAATAATGGATCCCCAATTTCAACGTTCTAATTTGATATTTTATAAAATATAGAAACATATGTATGTATGTATATACATATATGCAATACATTTGTATATATGCAAGAAATTGAATTGAAAACGATATATGGAAATGGACGCCAATATTTAAATTATGTATAACTGATATTTGACTTGTAATATTAAGAACACTTTTTTTGTTAAGGAAAACTGAAAATTCTGATACAAGAATATCCTTTTTCATCAATATATAAGTTGATTTGGGTATACTGTAATATAGTTCATATATAAGAACAGCTTATTTTCAGCTGCAGACTGGCAAAAACTCGTCGAGACTGTGTATATGTATGGACATACATATTTGTACTGTAACGTGTGTTTATATGCTTTTCATACATAGTATGTAAAGGATGTTTTCTTATTGTTAGTATATACATAAGTGATTCTACACTAACTGGAAAATTTGTGTTCTGAGAAGATTTCAGCTAAGAAGTAACCGAACATATTTATTTTGTTAAAATAATGTTAATAACTAATAATATAATTTGAAAACAAAATTTCTACAAAAATATCTTATAGAAAATCAGTTCCCCTGTCCCTGGTGTGCCCCAAATCTTATGATAATCAGTATATTATTTTTTAACTACTCTTAAAATGGGTTTCCTATACAATTTGCATTGCTACAATTTATTTATCTATTATGAAATTTTGAGCAGAACTTTATCATTTTAAATATTGTCATTAATGGATTGTATTTAAATGCATTTTTTTAAAATAATAACCACTTTTTATTTAATTATTTTCACTAATAACAAATATACTGCACGAAAAGTTAATTTGTCAACATTAAAAAAATATATTGAACTTAAAACAAATTATATCACTTAAATAAAATATTTTCACTAAAAATAAATACTTTGAACTAAAAAAATAATACTTTGCATTTCACCTAAATTTGGACCTGTCAGATTGAAAAATCATATATTTATTGTGTTTTTTGTGATTATCTATATTTTAACCTAACCTTAACACTAACCTCCCTTCTTTCACCCCAATAGATTTAATATTTTTAATGTGATTTTTGTGATTTTCTATATTTTATAACGATTAAATATTCGCCTTGTGCATTAAAATTTATTTTTGCGTGTATAAAGTGCATACTATACAATTTTAAGTGCAAAGTATTAAAATTTATGTTCGATGTACAAAGTGCATACAATTTAAAATATAGTGTAATTAAATATAACCCTTCATTAATCCTCTGATACTCAAATAAAAATCTATTATTGTCAAGTACGACAAATGTCTATTTTGTTAAGTCTTAGCTTTTTTATTTAATAAGTGTATTAATTACTTGTTACTGAAAAAAAAAGATAAAGAAAAAAGTATTTATTTTCATAAAATACATAAGCATATAAAGGATTTTCGGACTGCCTGTATATGTTTATTACACCCATCTTATTTGTGTGGCAATATGACTTATATATGATTATTTGTATGCTTTCAATACTATTGTGATATGCGGTCATAGCTCAAGAAAGATTTCATTTTTATTTGATTCAGTTTTTTTTATGTAAAAGGATTGCATGTAAATATTCCCAGATGAAGCCATCAGACTTGTATACAAATGTGTGTCTGTCTGATGGAAATTTCGTTATATTCCATATTCTGTAATGATTTTCGACTACTGGGGATTTCTCTAGTCAAGATTTATTTCGTCTTGCGGTCGTTGAATGAATATAAAATGAATTTATTTATATTGTATTTCTTCGATCCCATGCATCCATACTAATATTACAAATGCGACAGTGTCTGTGTCTGCCTGTCTGTCTGTTTGCTACCTTTTCACGGCTAAACCGCTGAACTGATCTTGATGAAATTTGGTAGGAAGATACTGCGGAAAGACACATGATACCTTGTATCCCGAAATTAGATAAAAAATGGGTGTGTGACATTTCTACGCGCGACCTGTTTTATCGACTATCATAACAGAAATCTGTATTACCTAACCTTCTTCTTCTTCTTCTTCATGGGTTTTATGTCAATTGGATTTTCTCCTTTTCTGACAGCTTTTACCTAACTTTAATACTACGTAAATGAAGTCGCAGTTTCAGCTAGTATTATACAGGAGCTTATTCCCTGGCTCAATGTGAGTAAAAAATTGTTGAAAGGAGAGGTCTGTCTTTAACACTCTCTGAGCCTCAAGGTGTTTATGTTAGCCATGTTTCCAGTTATATGTCCGAAAAATCACCTACTCCACTTCGGGAGGTGATCCGTGGCCCAAAAACAAGTAAAAAAGTTCATATAAACATAGGTCCGGAAATTAGCCGTTTCCGAGTTATAGCCACTTCGTAATTTAGAATCCGCTTGGCATCCATTTTTCTTAATTATTTCTTAAATAAAAAAAAATTATTTTGTTATTATTATTTAATTTTTAATTAAAATTTTTTTAGATTGTATTTTGTATCTAGTCTTTTCGTATTCATCAATGGATCGTTTTAGTTTTAATGAATTAACTGATATGCATCTTATGTATGGTCTTAAAATTAAAAAAAAAATAATTTAAGAAATAATTAAGAAAGAGGGATGCCAAGCGGATTCTCAATTACGATTTTTGAATATAAAAACTCGGAAACGGTTTATTTCTAGTTTATTTCTATGTTTATATGAACTTCTTTGCTTGTTCACGTGGAGAAGACGATTTTTCGGATATCCTGTATATGTGTAATATAGTTCAGAGTAAATATATATACACATATTATACATATATTTAATAAATGGTATAACAAACAAAATATATACAAGTATAATATCAGAATTAATTTCTATTATCGTAAGCACACGGAAAGTTGAGAAACGTATTTATTTTTCGTTTGTACATTTATCTATATTTACATTGATGCTGTATAAACTTTGTTATGCTTTACGAGGGTCCATCATTCATTTTCTGTTAGACAAACCCATCATGTTAGTTGTACAGAATGAAGTATGTATGTATTATATCAAAGGTCAGAGATCTTGAAAAGAGAAAAACTTATACGATATGTGTTTTCATTTCTGCAAAAAAAGATATCGACATGTGATGAGAACAACATGGACTTTGTCTACCCTCATCAGATCAAATACTTTTAAATTTATATATCCAGTGTATTTTTAACTGATATTATATCTTACTTTTACCTTTTACCTTTGATCGTATTTTTTTATTTGTTTATTTATTCTTTTTTCAGTAGGATATATTGAATTTTGATTGTTTATCTTGTTCAAGCTTTTTTGTAAATGTTGTTTTATTTTTTTTTAACGTTACGACTAAGGTTTTTATATGTATTATTTGTATATAGTAATGACAGAAAGTATACAGTTTTTTGGGATTTATGACTTACTTTTTTGTAATGTTCATGAACTTATGTTACTAATAAAACAACTACCTCTTAATTTAAAAATGTTCACCAATGTCCGAGACCTTATGTACACTTCAAATTGGCTAAGCTTTTTTTTAATAAAGAAAGGGTTTGTTTTGAATTCCTAGATAAAGGAAATAAATACATGGTACACATGGGTTAAGAAAATATTTCAAAGCATATAAGAAAATTGCATTGTTTTTTTTTCTATTACATATTACATTTTCTATTATTACCGTTACCTTGAAAATCACATTCAGATCACGGACTCTAACCGGCATGCTCTGCTATAACAGATATTAAATTTCATATACGAGTGTGTACATGCATGTAGTAGATAATAGACGATGTTCGATGATATAAGATCGATCGGCAAGTTTACGTAAGCCCAATCCATTAACCTATATAAAAACCTCAGCGGTTTTGTTGAGATGAGACCAGCAAAATAATAACAGTTATAATTTCGACAAATAAAATGTACTGGGATTCTTAATAATAATTTAAAATTTGTTAATAGTACAATATGGGTCGGTCTGGTAGACGGTCCTATATAAAAATCATCACACGAGGTGGTGTGGTAACCTAGAAATTATTTTTTTAAATATTTAAAGAACAAAATTCAAGCCATCGTCAATTGTTTGGATACATTTGCATTTTGTTTGACATTTATCATAAGTACAATATCTGTTAAGTGTATGGTAGGTATTCTCTAAACGTATGTACCTCTCGTAAGGTATGAAATACCCCCCCCCCCTAATTTATTACAAAGCTTTTATTAACTTGATCTGTAACTAACGTTGTAAGAAAATCTTACAACTCACTTTTCACCCACTTCTATCTAACTGTCGTATCGATTTGAAATCTAAATCCAATATGTCGGATTACCTTGTTCGTCACAACTCCTTTGATTTGGATATTAAATGAAAGGTTTTGACGAACTTTACTTGTTAGTACGTTAGTTACTTGGTTAGTTAGTCAGTCAATAACTAAAAGTTTGAAAATAAATATTAATAAATATATTTTTTAAACAAGTTTTTACTAAAATTACAAATTATTTTTTCAGCTATCAGAAAAAAAGAAGAAGTATAATTTTAGACAGGTTGTCAGGTTTCAGGTGTATACGTTTGGGGTGGTTTTACTGTATTTTGGTTATTATTTAAGTTATTTACTAACTATAGAATTGTTATTTACAAATTAATACAAATGTAAATAATCCTAGTCCGATAAATATTGCATAGTCAGTAATCCATCATACCGACTGAGAATTCGGCAAATGACATGTTTCTCTCAGGCCTCATTTTGATTAATTAATAAAAAATGAAGACGAAATATGTAATCTATCATACGAGAGTTTTGTTCAAGTAGCGGGAGTGAAGCATGGAGGTGTATGGAAGAGACGAGAAGGGTAATGTCAGGCTAAGTAATTACTTGCTTACATCTCGTTTTTTTGAATTTCAAAGAAATTGAAGGATTGATAGAATGCACTAATTATGAAAATTTTTATCAAGTGTTGTTATAAGAACGATTTTTTTTTCAAGATAATAGACTTGAGTTGATTCGATCAGTGGTTTATTTATGAATTCCACTTCTTTAATTAATAATTGTATGTACACTGAAAAAGTTTAATGTTAATTTTTAACATAAAACACATGTTAACGGGAGGACGAAATTGATCCTAGAAATTTTTAACACCCGACATGGTAAAATTTAAAAGAACGTATACTACAATTCAATATACTGTAGGTATAGCAGTTTCTATGACGGCGATAGGCCAGATATGAAAAGTAATATAGAAACATAGTAAAATTATAGAGAAAGTACGTGAAATTTTCATATGCAAGAAATTAAATTAAAGAATAGCGTATATTACTTTTTCAGAGTAACTAAATTTTAATAGGTACTATGTTAAAATTTACCAGTATGTCATTGTAATTTTTCATTTAGTTTATTTTAAATTATACCTACTTTTCTGTTAATTTTTTTCAGAAACTGATTCTGTCCTCAGGTTAACAGCATTTTCTGATAATTTTTAAAAGAATATTCTCTCCGTGTATTTATTTATTTTTAGTATTTTACATCAAGAAGGTTGACACTATAGGGTGCGGAGATTTGCGGGGAACACGAGGTTCTTGAGCATGCGAAATCACATAAGTGCGTCTCTCTCTTTTTTTACACACATAATTTTTTTATTAAAATACGCAGTTTCTAATAATTCTGAAAATGTACAGATATCTTTCTAAATGAATAAAGAATGTATGGTTAAATTTTTATCAAATTCTCTCTCTCTCTCTCTCTCTCTCTCTCTCTCTCTCTCTCTCTCTCTCTCTCTCTCTCTCTCTCTCTCTCCCCCCCCTCTCTCTCTCTCTCTCTCTCTCTCTCTCTCTCTCACACACACACACACACATCACTTTGAAAAGTCCTGCTATGTCTCGAAATTATGCAGTCTTCATAAGGATGGATGATAATTTGTTTATTTAATATCTCTTAAACTATTCTCCTAATGACCTTGAAAATGTGCAAGGATTTTTAAAATATAAATGTCCTGTTATTTTCAAAGTTTCATTGAAATCTCTCTGTTATTTTTTTATGGTGTCAACGTCCTTAATAGAGTCATATATGAACTGTTTATATCAATGTTTTCTATATTTTCAGCGTTACCGTTTGAAAGTCATAAATATTAATATGTATAAGTTAATAATACATTTTTGAATTACATTGTAGGTAACTTGTTCCGCGTATCTAATGTATTAAATATGCATAGGTTACATCAACCCAATTCTCTGTTAGAACCTTTAAAATATAATTTTCAAATTTAAATGATAATTTTATGTGTATCTAATCCGGCCCTGCCACGTATAAATTTCCATTACGAAAATAGATAAAACAAATCGCAGACTCACCTTTATACCTAGGGAGTGTTCCTCCACCTCCATAGCTATTGAGAGATGTAGTGCGACTTGCTAGTGACGCGTACCGTCCGGTGGTGGCCGGTCCAGGTGTTCCCCCTCGTGACGTGCACTGCGGACACGCTCCTGGCGGCGGGGGTGGTGTGTGGCTCCATCGTTGAGTACCCCCGCCGCCCCCCGGGTTTGTTATGGCCACGGGGGGACTGCAACCGCCACCTTCGGACAGTGGTGACTCGTCCCCGGGACTCTGCGACCAGCTTAGTCTGTCGTCCGCAGTCGACTGGTGGTGCATTGGGCTGCAAAAACAATTACACTTATTAGCTTGTTGTACATGAAATATCTATGTTATGTATGGTTCAGTTAAATTAGATTTTTAAATGGAATTAATAATTCACAAACCCAAAAAATAAAGGTTTTAACCGTACTATTTTTGAGCGCTGAAAACAAATTTGACAATAATAAGTTCTAGTACAGTCGCTAGAAAATTTCGTATAGGGATGGCGCTAGAAAAAAATGTATTTCAAGATATTGGTCGATTTTGATGTATAGAACATGGTGATAACTTTTCCCCCTCTTCGAAGAGGACTGCATAACTTTCTAGGGGTTTGCAAAGCTGTCTAAAATCAGTTATTTGGGAATAACACTGAAGCTGTCCGTTTTTAGGATAAAATAGGTAAGATAAATCTTAAAGCTGATAACATTTCGATTAAATGGTGTTTTAAAAATTATGTATACCATAAATTGAAATAGAGCCCGCAAAAAATCATTTAGCGACGTCGAGTTTGGTAATCACGCCTAAAATGTAGAGTTAAATTCGACCGCTGTGTTTAATATGTCTTTAATTAAATTTCAAAATGAAATTTTATGTTATAATAGAGAAAAAGAGTGCCCTAAATGATGCTTTGTACCCAAGGTCGAAATCTCGAAAAGTGCTTGAGTTATAGGCACTCAAAGTTCTAGGTATTAGAAAAATTTAAGGAAAATTATTCATGTTTTTCGACGACTACAGAGAATACCTTCTACACCGAATAAATTCCAGCTAGGAAACCATAGAAAATTTAATGCCCTAAATAATGGTTTCTGTTCATCATAATTTAAATTATAATTATCACAATTGTATTCAAAAACAGTATATATTAAAAGATTTTCTTATCAAAATTAGTTTTCATATATTTACCTATAACTTGAACTGACCTCAAACTTTTTTGTTTTCGATATATGCGAAAAATGCGAAAAAATAACATAAGGTAAAAATCATTATTAAAATATTAAAAAAAGTAACTTTAATAGCTCTGACTACAGATACTCATAGAAAGAGTTGTGACAGTCTCACATAACTCTATTTTCTGATCAATTAATATAATTAGATACTTATATAGGTACTTCATTTAATTACAATACGTTCAATTTTATTTTTTTATGCTTATTAAGAATATTATATTCATGATTTTGAGAACTAATCGCATCACCGCCAGTTTTGCTAAAAATGGCGATGTTGTCATAGCTCTTACCTCAGAGTATCTCTACCCTCACTAAAAAAATCATATTTCAATTTAAGGACACGCTGACAAAAGATTTTAATAGACATCCTCAATCGGCATGAAAATATAAAATATACTTTTAAATAAAAATTAAATAACGATTATTTAATCTTGGCTACTGAGTATAAACCGCATATTGCAATGGACATCTTCAGGGCTTAGTAAAATACCAATATTTATATGTATACTCTTTTCATAAGAACTTTTATCATGACCTCAATAATATTTCCTTCGCGTAGAAGTAAAAATAACAAATCAAATAATCTCGAATATTCTGTATGAAAGAATTTGATAGAAGATTGTAACGTTTTGTGTGACAGATGTTGCCGCGACGACGTCGTCGTCACAAAGCTACGTGCCCCATTAAACTGATACAAATGCACATAAAAGAGAAAGCTCTGCGTAGGTGAGTTTTAATGAACAATTGTGAAGCTTTTGATTAATCCCACTATTGTGCTTTTTCGTCTTTTATGAAAATCGGAACGGTATTGTTTTTGAGTTACTCTGTTGTAATGTTGTTACTATAAAGAGTTATCAGTAATTAGATCTTACAATGCTCTTATGTTGCATTTTAAGTGTTTCCGGTTACATTGCATTTACTATCTGAAAGTTTGTATTGAATTTAATGGCGTAATCAGTGGGGGGGGGAGAGGGGCTCTCTATCTCGCATACTAGCCGATATATATACGATTTTTTCTGACTTGATTGACTATTACCGTTACAACTTATAACTTATGTTTCCTAATGTAACAAAATATGTCCTATAACCTCACCAGATAACATATCTATGAATTAAAAAAAAACACGTAAATCGGAGAAGTGGTTCTCGAGTTATAGAAGCACAAACGACAGATGAAAGCCCAACTAAAACGAAACGGCTGAGCTTTTGGTCATTTAAAATAAGATTTCGAAAAAATGCTCGAACACGTCGATTTTGCTTTCAAAAAAAAAAAAATTTGTCAAGACATACACCAGTGTATGCCATAAGGGTTCCGAAGTATATACTACTTGGACTGTTAAGAGCCATTTACAGGTGCATATTTGAGTTAAAAATAAATATAAAAATAGGATCATATTCTATTAATTCAGATCTACATTTTGACACCCCACAAGCCTAGATATGAAAATAAAAAAAATTCCATGACGCCCATTCCTATTTTTTCAAAATTTGAAATGATATTGTTGATTTTAGTATTTGTCGTTACTAGTATTATAAAAACCCCATTACCAATTTTTTTTCAGATTTTTTGAGTCAGTAGTTACCGAGCTAGAGAGGGGGTGGACAAATTTTTGTTTTCTTAAAACCCCCTGCAGGCGCCATTTTTAATTTAAAAAAAAAATAAAAAATACTGTCATATTCTACTCACTGAGATCTACATTTCGACACCCCACATGCCCAGGTAAAAAAATAAAAATAAAAAAATGTATGACACCCCTCCCCTTTTCTCTAAAATTTGAAATGATATTGGTGACTTTAGTATTTGTCGTTGGTAGTCTCACCAAAGCCTCATTACCTAATTTTTTTCAGATTTTTCGAGTCAGTAGTTACCGAGTTAGAGGGGGGGGTGGACAAATTTTTTTTTGCTTGGAGCCTCCTGTAGGCGCCATTTTTGATTTATAAAAAAAATAAAAAATACTGTCATATTCTACTCACTGAGATCTACATTTCGACACCCCACATGCCCAGATTAAAAAATAAAAATAAAAAAATGTATGACACCCCTCCCCTTTTCTCCAAAATTTGAAATGATATTGGTGACTTTAGTATTTGTCGTTGGTAGTCTCACCAAAGCCTCATTACCTAATTTTTTTCAGATTTTTCGAGTCAGTAGTTACCGAGTTATAGGGGGGGGGGGTGGACAAATTTTTTTTTGCTTGGAGCCCCCTGTAGGCGCCATTTTTGATTTATAAAAAAAATAAAAAATACTGTCATATTCTACTCACTGAGATCTACATTTCGACACCCCACATGTCCAGATAAAAAAATAAAAATAAAAAAATGTATGACACCCTTCCCCTTTTGTCCAAAATTTGAAATGATATTGGTGACTTTAGTATTTGTCGTTGGTAGTCTCACCAAAGCCTCATTACCTAATTTTTTTCAGATTTTTCGAGTCAGTAGTTACCGAGTTAGAGGGGGGGGGGGCAAATTTTTTTTTGCTTGGAGCCCCCTGTAGGCGCCATTTTTGATTTATAAAAAAAATAAAAAATACTGCCATATTCTACTTATTGAGATCTACATTTTGACATCCCACACGACTTGGAATACATTTTTTTTGTTTTTTTGAATTTGCTTTAAAGCCCCCTGTAGGCGCCATTTTTGATTTATAAAAAAATAAGGATAAGGATCAAATTACACTAGCTTGGTTACACATTTTGATGTGCCACTTGCCTTGGTATAAAAAAAATATTTTTTTTGGGTGTCTTTAGCTTCTTAGCACCCCCCCTAAAAAAATATTTTTCGAAAATATTTGTACATATTTTACTAGAGGGTGTTATTTTACATATTCTGTCAAAATTTCAAGGTTCTAGCTTATATAGTTTACGAGCTATTGAGCTTAGAGTGATTAGGACGGACGGACGGACGGACGGACGGACGGACGGACGACAAAGTGAGATTAATAGGGTTTCTTCGGAACCCTAAAAAGACATATTTTGCTATAAAATTTTTGCAAAAATCTTTTCAACCCTCAGCGCTATGAGCACAACCCTTTAAATTTTAAATAGCATGATAGGGCAAGTAATACCTCATTTGAAAGGTTTTTTCATTCTAAACAATGAGCTTTTTTTTCAAATCTGTTTAGTTTAAGTCAAGTTATTTATATTTTTTAATTCAATTAATGCATTGATTTTCTGACCAAGAAAACAAACATTTACAACTAAAATTCAAAACAAAGTAGGCTTATTCTTAAATAAGGTAGGTTCATCTGACTGTGCATTAAGTCCGAAAATTATATATGTATGATAGATAGTTACTATTAGATGTACCATATAAAGCGATATAAATAATATATATTTATATGTTTATATAAACAAACAAACGTTTTAAAATGAACTGGAATATATTATATACAATTTATGTACGTAAAAAATGTATAAACGTACATTTCTCGACTGAAAAATACAATGTTCTACCCACCATTGAAAATAATAACAAGTTTTTCAGTAAAGAATAATAGACATTGGCAGAATTTCAACTCCTTTTTGAGTGCCGTGTAATTCTATCCTATGAGAAGACATTTTGAATAAAATATTTGTTTGGTTTGTTCTTGTTATCTGATACATAATAAACATGTATTATGTGTAACACATAGAAGTGGAGATAAAAAAATACAAACGAGAAATAAAAAAGGTGAGCACCAATTGAAAAAAATGTCAAAGTTTATCTGTTAAAACATCGCTTTTGTAAACTTAAATTTTTTAACGTTTTTATTCTTTAAATGTTTTATACAAAATGATAGATAGTACATAATATCTACATAATATCACTTAGTGTCTGTTTGTGAACGATTTTATCAGTAAGCGCTTATATGCTCGATTTGCCATCCGTCTGTCCGTCTGTCATCCACCGCAAGATATCGGCCCCTTGACCACCTAGAGACTTCGGGTTTTCGCTAAACAATAGGTATGTGGCTCTAGTTTAGCTTATTTTAGAAATTATTCCGGTCATGACCCTCCATCCGGGTACGGATAGGCTTATCATGTCCATTTTTCATGAATTTTTTTTCATAAATGGCTACATGTACCTCGTTGGACTCAAGATTGATTCACGAATCGATTGGCAAGGGTATTTTTTGAGTTGTGTCCAAGTGAGTTGCGCGGCAATTTTTTTAAATAAAAAAAGAATATATTTTTTTAGGAATACAAAATATATTGATTTGCAAAAATACAGTCTTCTTTCTTACACAAAATATTAAATACAAATACAAGATACTAAATAAAAATAAATAAACACTCATTAAAAAATTGTAGGCGCCACTGTCCTCACCACAATAAAATATTTTATTGATATTCATGATTGCGTCTTGGCAAGACTTCAGAGATGCAATTTTAATGCATGCATACATTATGTTTGATTTTTATTATAAAGTATAAAGGATATGCTAATGTGATTGTAATGAAAGAAGATGAAGATGTATATAGATTTATATAAATATGTCGTCATGTTTAAGAAGTAGGTTATATGTGTTTACATTTACTATGTCAACAACAATAAATTCACAAACATTATTACATTTTGATGTTAAGACGGTCGTAAAAACTGCAATAATAATGTAGATTATGGTAAACTGATTTCATTACATCAAATAAAATAATTAGGGTTGCACGCTGAGACAATATATGAAAGTTACGAGACTACCAAATAAAGAACAATTCTTTGAAGCAAATGATGATAAATTTTACTACAAAAGTTGTAGTAACCTTTTATTTATAAAATTTTGACTTAACATGTATTGTTCTTTTGATATCTTGAAAACGTATTTATTTTGGGATGTCACATCTCCCCCTTACACACGATTTTAATAATTTTTATATGGAATCATAGACTATACAACCAGATCCAATCAACCAAGTTTCATTAATATCGGTTCATTGGTAGATCTGAAACGAAAATATCTAGTAAAAATTTTGAAATCACATATTTTTCTATTTGATAAATGATTACAATGCCTCTCGTATCTTTCAGGTTTTAATTTTTAAATGAATAATTAATGTAAGATACTACTGTTTGTCTTTGTTTAGTTATATGTCAAAATTTCTTGGTTTTTACACAAGAATAAATGGAAAAATATTTTTTATACAAAAATTCACAACACCAAGATTTTTTTTCGATCTCGGTTATCGGTTACGTGTCCGAGACGAGATAAGCTTAATATTTTTCGAGACGAGATGGCTTTAATTTACATGAGACGAGATCAATACGAGACTGTTACTATCATTATTAATTTTACCCCGGTAAGCATTTACTCCAAAAGAATATTTTAAGAATGAAATGATTCAAATACATTAAAAATAACAGCTTTATAATGGATCGTTCATCACAGATTCTAAATTTCACAAAAAGAAACTAGCTCCTTTATCCTTTCTGATTTTTTCCCTACTTGACGCAGGGACATGTGAGTGTATATGTGTCAGAATATGTGAAGAATCGCATGCGAAGCTTAAAGGTGGAACATGAAAATTCACTACACTTCTGTTTATCGTTTATTTTTCCCCGGTTGAGAATGGAAATCGTAAACTCAAGGCAAAATGGTTCTACATATCAGAATAGCTGCTGTATTAGCCGTGCATTATACATATAAATGGTGATTTTAATCCGGATGGTTTTGTGGAATATACGGGATGTTGGGATGGACTGCTTTTCCATGGAAATATATATGAATATGCTGTTAATATACGTATGTTAAGATATTTTGTAGTCAGTCAATTTTAGGTACGTCTTAGTGGTTTTATATTAATAATCTATGTAAAATTAGATATATTAATTTTTATCGTTTTTAATTTATTTTAGCGCACTGATTTCTAATATGACATTAGTTTTTTTTAATTTAATTTGGAACTAGCCGCACTTAAGCCTCGTTTACACACAAAAAAAACTGTATTGGACCAAGAAAATCTTGTTTTGTATATAACGAAAACAATATTTTTTTAATATAAGAAAAGTACTCTTAATCCAACTACATTATTTCTTCGTCCAAGAATACTATAGTTGGTTTAAGAATATATTTCTTATCTTAAGAAAATATTATTTTCGTTATATATTACTCGGCTCAAATAAACCTTTCTACCTGTGTACATGTATCCAGTGATTTAGTGTTTAGTGAAGTAACAAGTAATCAACTAAATTGTTAAGTTAAGACTGGGTGTTTGCACTCAGGTCAGTATTTAGTGAAGTATTCGAATTTGTCATTTTCCGAGACAGGCCTGAATTTTAATTAAACCATAATACCAGATCACTACAAGAAGCAAATTATGAAGCCAAGCATATCGGATAATGCACACTCACCGCTACTTAACCGAAAAATAGAACATATTGTATTCTACTTGATCACTTCTTTACTAAACGGTTTAGTTGACTTACAAATTAACTTGACTTACTACTTGCCTAACTGTTTACACGTATAAAATTACTTGCCACTTGACTAAACCACTAAATTACTGGGTACGTGTAAACGGATATAGGCAAAATATTTAAGTTTAGTTAAATTTAAGTTAAGAAATAATAATTTATTGAATTAGTGAATTTTAAGTATCATAAGTGCTTTGACTTTTGACTTGAGATAGACTTTTTTTTTCCACACATATAAATGTATGATAACTTTTATTATCATAATAAATATATATGAAAAATTACGATATCGAAAAAAAATACAGATATTCGAATTTTATTACATCTGTTCCAGTAATAGTCATAACCGTCATATTATACTGAATGTTAGATAATAATAATATATAAAAAAATACTACATATAAGAACTAAAACCATATATATGTGAAAGGACATAATGCTTTTTATAACAAATATAATACGGTATAGTATTTTAATGTTTCCATCTCACTTAGCCCCTGAGATGTGAGAGATATCTCTATGGTAATTTCCAACTACGAGTGACTGTTTTCCGCATTTTCCGATGTCATTTTCTTCTTGCATTCTCCATCGGTGTCAGATTCTATACCCGTTCATATTGTGTTATGTTTTTTTATTAACCTACTTTTTATATTATTTATGCACCGACATTACTGACAAGCTGGAATGTTAGTTAAATGCTTTTTGTAATTCGTTTTCTTTTCTTACACTATTTTATATAAAATGCTCCATTATATGAGTATTGAAGTTGAAATATTCCGTACAACAATTAGTGAGTTATTATTTTTCTTATAGCTTTTAGAAAAATTAAATGAAGTATAAAAATTTATAAATTAAAGTATTCCAATAATTCTAAAGATATTTTTTCCGATACGGTATAGTGCAACAGTAAAAAAAAACACAAAGAGGTCATTTATAATTTTTATTTCACAAATAATTATAGGAGCGGTCTATGAACTTTGTCATTCCTTCAAAAGGGGTCTACGTGCAAAAAAGGTTGGGAACCCCTGGTATAGTGGTTAGGAGTTATATTTGTTTGTTTGTATGTTTGTTCTTTCGGCTATCAATGCAGTACTTTTCAGTATCCACAAGTTCTCAATCAATGAAAAAATTAAAGAATAAAAAAATATAAAATAATAAAAATAAAATATATAGGTAATAATAAAAGTGAATGCTCCGCTGCCCCCATGATGTAATATTGTGAAAAAATCATAAAGGATTCGAAAGTAGCAATATTAATACCTACTAGTTAATATTATAGTTTATAATAAAGTTAGATATTCTTCACATGAAATAATGAATCACTAAATTGAACGATTTTATCGTTTTGGCAGTTGTGATCAACTGACGTAAATAAAATAAATTATCAACATCAACATGTGTTTAAAAAAAACAAGCAACAAAGTTTATAGATAGAACGAATTACCATTTTATAAATTAAGCAATTATTTACAAAAATTATTGCCTTCACATTCAGCAAATATGAGATTTTAAAATGTTAAATGAAATTGGATTGTGTAATAAATAATTCGTATAATTTACGAGAAATCCCCGCTCCATTGAATGCTAAACAGCTCGGAACGGCTGCCATCAGCACCATCTATCTGTCACTATCGCAATTTAAAATTCAACATGGCGCATTTGCAACATATGATCTAACCTAAAAAAAAACTGAAAAACTTATAAATTCATGAAAATGGCATGAATAACAGTAGACACTGTCATCTGTATAGTTGTTTAAGTAATTTACAATTCAGAGAATGCATTTGCGACATAATGAAGTTAAAAACTAGGTACTACATGACTGTAATATTAACAAATGTAAACTGCAAGTTTCTGCAGACTATAAGAACTTCATAATCTAGTATTTAATATATAGTCATGCTATTAATTAAAGGATCAAAATATTGTAGAAAATTATGGTTATATTAAAATTTTACTTAATAATTATGGCCCAAATAATATATTTTGAAGATTAACAAGTTTTTTGCAAATTTTAATAAAAAATCATTTTTTTTTGTAAAATTTATAAACGAGGATGGGGTCAGTTTTGTATAGATAAAATCACATAAAAGCGGGAACTTTCAAAATATTTTTTTTATAATACAGTGAAATTTGATTAAGTGGGACTTGGATAAGTGGGAAACTTCTATAACTAGAATTCATACTGAGGTCCCGTTACTTCGGCACCAAAATACCTCTATGAGTGAGACTTATAAACATTCTCTATCTGAAATTTCATTTTTTTATTTTTCGATAATAACTTCTCTTACTAACAGCTAAGATTGATTACCTCTATAACTGAGACACGAGACAAAATTGAAAAATATATGTAGAAAAAAATGTTTTTAATTGACACTCTGTAAGTGAGACAATCATTTGGATGAAATCATTGGAAACTTGGTAAATGGGATTAATCTTTAAGTGGGATAAAATAACTGATCGATTGATATTCCAGTTATCTAAGTTTCACTGTATTTAATCTTCGATTTTTTCCCACACAGTTATTTGATATTAAGGAAAAACTAACGACTTATTTAATCTTAAATAGCCGTATGAAAAAAATCGAAACTCAAATCTAAAATATTAGTTTGAAGTAAAAACTATACGTTTGTATGTCTAAATATTTAATTTTTTGCCCCATGCAACCGCACAAAAATTACAAAAATTGATACATTTTTTTATAATCCTATAATCTTTAGATAATTAATGAAAATTCAATCTGTAAAATGCATTGAAATTTATATAAGATTATATCAAACATTAAAAATGTTAATATGCATCATTTGATCTTCATATTAACAATGAACGTGCAGCAAAATATATCTACCAAGTCACTTCATTAATACATTCTTGGCTTCACAAGTGCGAGCTAAATGAAGTAGGTGTGAGTAAAAATATGTGCTTTTAACGTAGGTGTCAGGGTAACACGCTGAGATCCTCACGATGGATGTTTATTTGGTTCTGCAGCGAGCTGCAGTGAAGCGAAATAATTAGAGCGCGTACGGAAGTAGTGCACACAGCTTGATTTTCTGGTTGCGTTGCTTGTATTTTTGTCACGTTCTCATTTTTGTTTTAAAAGGTTTTTGAGAACGGTATTCAGTGTAGCTTATACAATGTTTTGAAATGATTCTTGAGGAAGACGAATCGATGCAATTTCATGAACCAGTTGGTTACTATAAATAAATCTATCTATCATTCAAAAAGAGTTGCGCAACCCATACTCTGGTCTAAACTATAAGAGATATAAAAAATACGTATGGATATTTTATTAATTTTATAGAGTTCAATTAGTTCTAAATAAAAGTCCGTAAGATTATATATCTAACTTTAATATTTAATTCACTGCAAACGTTTTAAAATATCTATATTTTCAATAAGTATTATCTCAGTAACGGCATAAAGTACGGATCATTTTAATGTGTGAAACAAATGCGGGACAGATGTTTACACATCACAGCGCGAGTGTCCGGCCCTCACACATTTTTAAAATATTGTATTACTCATTATTGGTTTCGGTTTCCAACCGTCGCGTCATCCGGAAACTGCCACCCGGTTGTTACTCGTATGCACCTTTCCCAGCCCACTTCATTAATTGCCTCTTCATTATCACTATTTTGTGTTAAATAATTTGATAGCAATTTGTATGCATTTATAGGCAATACAATCAATCGCCTCTTCCCTTAATTTATACACATTAATATACGTTAAAATTAATATACATAAATAACTCAATGATTATTTCACCTATCACATTATAATTTATGTACACATTTTAAAAAGCATTGCACTTGTTTTAACGTAAATATTCGGTAAATTAATACAAAAACGAAACATGTAATTTGCATATTTCTATGTAGTATGACTTCCCAACAATAAAAGTCTAAATAGATTTATATCAATTTGCGCAGCCATGTTGTTTATGCATGTCTACCGTAACGCCTCTACACGGCAGTCTGCATAACTAACGATTCGCTCAACGCCATCTGATTATTGCTTGTTGAATTGGCGCCAATATTTTAGTACGGTATGTTAAATATAAATTATACTTATAGTACTTGAATTTAACTTGTTGTTAATGTATCCGAATCGTTGAATCTAAAAAGGGGTATCCTAAAATTTTATATAAGGCTAGTTTATAAGGTGCTGGGAAATTTCTTTATTTGTATAAGAATTGGTTAAAGGATGATATTTTAGCATTTAATAGTCGTAAAAGGAGTTGAATAACTCTCGCTAGGGAAGTGTATTTGCGAGAATTAATTTTAGAATTAATGTCTTTCATATATGACAGAAGATTTTTTAGTGGAGGAGGGAGATAAATGAGTTTATTTAAGGGGCTATACCAGTGTGAACGCTGGAAATTTGGGTGATTTTCGGAAATTTTTTGGAAGAAAAATACTCAATGAAATATTTTGGAAAATTGAGATAATATTTAGCTATATTAGAGGTGTATTCCATTATTTATTCACATAAAAATATCGATATCTAAACGACTTATGCGCTGTTTTCGGAGGCGCCAAAAAAAAAATCTCCTCCACTGCGGCTATGATTCCGGATGATGAAGTGGTTGAAATTGAAAAAAGAAAAAATGTCGTTAAACTGGAAGGTATTTCCTGAACGATGATCTACGATTTTCGAAAAATATCAAAATCTTACAAAATGGCGTAGTTATGAAAAAAAGTCCGTTTTATTGCCTATAAAATGGTCGTATTTTTAATACCAAATCGTCAATTTTCATCCAATCAAAAATATCTTAGTATCCCGTAGAGTAAATATGTATATTCAAGAGTACTCAGTTCAAATTTCAAGTAAATCGGATAAATGCTCTTTGAGTTACAATGTTAGCAAATTTGAAAAATCTTATTTCGAGAAACACGCATTTAAAGATTTAACTATCGATTTCATATCTGCGAGCGGTCGCTCTTTAGAAGGCTGTTGTTTGGGGAGTATTAGAGATACGGCCTTGAAATTTTCACAGAATATTCTTGAAACTATAAACTCTCCAAAAAGGTAAAAAAATGATTTTTTTGAAAATTTCACACTGGTATGATTGATAAAAGCTAGGTCAGGTTGATAAATAGTTCTGGCCTGTACAAATATTTGAGATATTTATAACGCAAAGTATGTATTTAATAAATATATTAGATATTATACAAGTAAAATTGTTTGGTAGTGGTCATCTACTTTATTTAGGGTCAGATTTAAACCTATTTTAATTTTTGTTAGAAGTCGAGTTTGGGATGGACTAATAATATTTATGTATTTTACAAAATATAAATTTTCGTTAGTTAAAATATTATGGCGTAATATTATGAAAGAGAAGGGGGGAGGGGCACGAAAATTCAGCTATGTGTACTGTATCTACAATACTAACAAATGGTGTACGAAGTGCAGAGTAACAGATTTATTTCAACGATTTGTGCACCAACAAGAAAAACAGTGCTGCCACGAATGTCACCTTTGGGAACAAACTTCATTTCAACAAAGTTTGCGCCAGCAATTCACGGCGGAATGTATACGCGTGTGTATTTTGTGTTTCTTAAAATAAATCATTACGTTTTTTCATTCATATTTCATTTTCGTGAATACAAGAAATGCATAAATTTTAATTAACATTATTGGGATTCCAGATTTTGACATTTTTCTTTTATTGTTTGGATGTTAATTGGAGTGTATTACAGCTTTTTGTAAATGCTAGTTATAAATATGATTTATGTATGCCAATGTTATTTATAAACATGAGCTCACAATGAAACTTTCATTTCGCTACAGAAATAATAAAAATGTCTTGGACAACATTTTTAACTTAAATGTATCTACTGAATTAGAAATATGTGTTGATATTTAATTACTGCCATTACTGGATATTAATCTACATACATTTAACTGTCTTACAGCGTGATTTGATGATAATCGATCATTTTGTTTAAACCCAGTGGACAAATAATTATCGCAGTTCGGCATAGTATCAAGAAAAATGTTTTTTTTAATGTAAATGCTTTACATTGTTTTAAATTTTATTACTCTTTATTTTATAGCGTTTGTGCAGTAGTAATTTTCATTAGCAAGGTTTTTACTTTGTCCATTACTGGAGAAAAAAACATATACAAAATAAAAGGCTATAATTTAAAAAGTAAACTACTTTTGCGGATTTTGGTAATTAAATTGATGTTTTATTAGTAACATAGATTGATAAAAATTACAAAAAGGTAGTCTACCAATCCAAAAAAAAAAAAACAATATACAGTGGTGCCTCGCATAACGAACTTAATTCGTTCCGGGAGCAAGTTCGTTATGTGAAACGCGTTTTCCCATAACAATACATGTTAAACATTTTAATTCGTTCTGTAGCATAAAATATGGTACTGTAACATAAAAAAGATTGTACACACGTTTTTTTATTTTTTAGTCAGAATCAGATTTAGGAGAGTCTACCGAGGCTTGCAGGGTCAAATCCTCTTTCTAATTATTTCTTGTTTCATTTCAACAGAAATCACCTTCCTGCTTTTTTTTAGAACTCGTATTATAGACACACAAAATTACATTTATTAAAACAAGCAGGTGTGTGAGTTAAGTACAGAAAACAACGACTAACGCGCGTTGATGCATGTTCATGCAAGTTTGAGCATCGACTGCGTGCTACCTTGGAAGTTCGGGCGACTTCGTGATACGTAGGAGCGTTCGGGCGGCAAAATTAAACACGATGCAGTTCGTTGTGCGAAGCGAGGTTCGTTGTGCGAGTCGCGAAATGAACAAACAGAAAGTTCGTTGTGCGCAGCGTTCGTTATGCGAGGCACCACTGTACTTTGCGCTTAACGCGTTCAAGACTGGTGCCATGAGTACCTTACTAATACATATTTAAGATATATGTCTACATCAAGCCTAAGATCCTAGATTTAATGTAGGTTAATATATGATAATAATTCATGACAGCAGATTGAAACCAAATGTGATGTGATGCCTATTGTTTGAAGGTAAGTAAAGCCTTGGGGAAATTCTAGTTTTTAATAATATTTTATAACAAGGAATTTTCTATTATTTTGAATTTGCTTGCAAAAACATAAGGATATTTTTGTATTCAATTGAATTACTTGTTTTCTTTGTTCTTCTCTACTTTTGGAGTACTTGTACAACACATTGCCGACTCTAAACATTCCCTTTGCGGTACTTACACTTTCTCCCTAGAGTTAAACTTGCAAGTTCGCTGTTTTTGGTGAAGTAAAGGGTTCAGGATCATTTCACACGAACGCTTTTTCATTCATTAAAAACTATCATTTTTAATCATATTATATTACACTTTATAAATATTTAACCAAAATTCTTAACTAATATCTGGTAAATTATAAAGAATTTACTGATTATAAAGAATTAACTAATTTTTTTCATTTTATAAACGAATATATTTATAATAACACAACATTAACATATTCAAAATCATTTAAATAACTTTTTTTGGAAACTAATCACCTCCCTCAAAAATTGCTAAAACTTAAAATTATAATTTTATCTCAGCTTTATTAGCCTTGTTTCACACATACGCGGTTCCATTCGGTTCGGTTCGTTTTCGGTTTCAGCCGAAAACGAATCAAACCCTTTCACACATACACGGTTCTCATACGGTTCATATTAGGTTTTATTTTTTTCCGTAAACTCAGTAGTTATCATGGAGAGAAAGCAAGTTGTTGCCATGTTGATTCTCTATAAAAAAATTAAAAAATGAAGGAGGAATACTAGAATTCATTGCGAGCACCCTCTCATCACTTTACAGCAGGAATTTGGAGCATTCTACACTATTTTCCCGAAGCTAAAGAGCATGAAGACGATCCACATCAACATCTAGAAAACCGCCCATTTTATTAGAAAATCCGCGACCAAATAAAAAAAAAATAACACTCGCTATCAGGTTAAAACCGAAACTAAACCGAGTATGTGTGAACGCGTTCATTGCTTTGTGTTCCCTGGACACGAATTGAAACCTGATAAAATCTGTCCGTGTGGAGGGAGTATTCAGTTCTGTACGGTTTCTATTAGGTACCGAATACAAACCGAATCATCGTTTCACACTTGTCGGCAGCGACCGAAAACGAACCGAACCGAATGAAACCGTATATGTGTGAACTTATGTGGTTTAGGGACCCCCTTTTTAACAATTATTTTTCAGGGACCCCTCTGATAGAAAAACAAAGAAGGTCGATAGTAATTAATCACTGGTAAATCGAAATGTAAAAGTACTTCAATTTTTCCCAAACTTGTTTCACAGACCCCCTCGTCTAGGTTATTATAATATTGTACCAATGTCCTTAAATGGACTTTTTACGTACTATGGGGGTTTAAAAAAATATATTTATTTATAACGGTTAATCGTTATGTTTCTATGGTAATTCGAGCATATTATTGGATTTTATCTAAATAAATGTGATTTGAATGAAAAATTATTTGTGAAATATAAAAAAATTAAAAAATAAAAGTGAAAATTATTGTTTCTATAGTTAGTTAAGATTCTAATTCGATTTTTTTTTTAAATTAAGTCGTTTTTTTATGCAAATTGATGTTTGATGCGTGAAATATTATTCAAAAATTTTGTGATTTCGATTTGGTTAAAAGTACGTTTAATTTATAGATAAATGTTGTGAAAAGTCGAAATTTTCAAACCGCAAGTCTGTATCTTTAACCGTTCTCGAGATATGGCCTCTCAAAGTTTTAGTTTTTTCAAAATTTTGAAGAAAAATGGCTGTAACTTTTGAATGTGTTGTTGAAATTAATTTTTGTTGACGAATTTGAAATCAGCGTGCCAAAATCAATATAATGACATGTATAATACTTTGAAATTCGACAAAAAAATTTTTGTGAAAAATCGACATTTTTTTAAGGTATACCCCTTGGAAAAATTGCAATTTTTGGTCAAAATTTTTTTGTCGAATTTTAAAGTATTACACATGTCATTATATAGATTATGACACGCCGATTTCAAATTCGTCGACAAAGATCAAATCCGACAAGACGTTCAAAAGTTACGACCATTTTTCTCCAAAATTTTGAAAAAAATAAAACTTTGAGAGGCTATAACTCGAGAACGGTTTGAGATACAGACCTGCGGTTTGAAAATTTCAACTTCTCATGTCATTTTCTATACAATAAACATATTTTTAACTAAATCGAAAATAAAAAAATTTTCAGTCAAATTTCATAGTTAAAATTTCAACTTTTCATAGAAATTAAACTGAAATACAAGAGAAAACAAAAGGAGAATCAAAATTAACTAATTGTATAGTAGATTGCTTTAAAAATATCTATTAAAATGATTTTATGAATTATCACAAGTATTCACTACAAGTTAAGGTTCTGTCGTTAGATACTAATTAATCATTGGTAAATAGAAATGTAAAAGCACTTTAATTTATGCCAAACACGTTTCACGGACCCCCAGCAAAATTTCCTTGGACCCTAGTTAAAGAACCTCTGTCTTAGAAGGCTGTGGCAAACATATCGTTTGGCACACTCTTTTTTCTGCGATTTGTCGATGATATTGACTTGATCTAACAAAACTATCGATGCAACCAGATCGTGTGAAATAACTTCAATGGCGTATTCCGTATTCTCTACAACACATCAACATACGATTGCTACGTCATTCCATTAACCTCCTTTGTTCGAGGAGGTCTAATCGGCCCTCACTGAAATCAGGCTAACAAAGGTTTAGAAACAAAACACTGCGTAATTAATTGACAAAGTCAAGCTGGTACAAACACACACACACACACACGCACACACCCGCATATTATTTAGTAAAAGCTTAAGTAAGTGGTTCATGTTATTGTTATCATTATTCAGTCAATTATTAGATTGATTATATTGAACCAGTACCAGCTACAAGTGGTTCACGGAAATGTGTTAATTATTGGATCAGTTATACGTGATCAGATGTTATAGATTCGTTGTAATTAAAATCAGAAGTTGATGTCTCTTGGGGAATGAATGTTTAAATGGTTTTCATAAACAAACCTAAAGTAACTTATTTGCGTTTTTCCTGATTTATTTATGATAGTATTTATAAACTAACATTATTAGTTCATAAACTTTTAACAATAGAGAAAAAGTTTTCAGTCTAAATATTTGATAAAATTAATTTTCATTCTATTAAAGATGTATTGTTAGTTTCTAAAATAACTAAGAAAAATTATTCACAATTTTTTTCCATTTTACACATGCAGGTGTAATTTTTATAACGAGTGAATTTTTCTGGTCACGGTTGTGACCCGACGTGAGAGTAACCGTTTTTAAATGTATCTATTAAATTTTCTTCAAAATTTTGAAAAAATAAAACTGAGACCATATATGTATTAGTTGAAAATTTTCAAATTTTTACGCCATTTTCTATATCTAAATAAAAAGAATGGCATTTTCTCCAAAATTTTGAAAAAACTAAAACTTTGAGAGGCTATATCTCGAGAACGTTACAAGATACAGACCTGCGGTTTGAAAATTTAAATTTTTCACGTCATTTTCTATATAATTAACATACTTTACACAAAATCGAAAACACAAAATTTGTCAATCATATTTCATACATCTATTCAATTCAACATTTATTCGATTGAATAAAGAATTCTATAGAAACGGTTTGAATATATTTTTTAATATGCAGGTAATAAATAAACTTTTAAGAAAATCTAAAATAAAAATTTTGTATGTAAAATTTCATTTGTGAAACTTCAATTTGTCATAAAAATATAAAAACTGCCTTAAAAAACGGGAAGCAAAAAGAATCTATCTACTTCGACAAAAAATATAGTGAAAAAAGAAAAAAAACATTTTTTTGGTGTATCGCCTAAACCACATGGAATTAAAAACACAATTTTTCTTTTACAAATGATTCATCTCATTTAATAAAATCTGTATCTCTCATAGTTACTGAAATCCCAATACTGAAAAAGTTATCTTGTTCAGCCAGTGTACCTATAGGCTTTACTTTTAAATGCCATTTATTTTTTGATACAGATAAGTAAGGTTCTACTAAAGACAATCAGTGCCTGCTCATTATCACCTATTTCAACTGACCTGATGTGATTACAATTATAATATGCAAATTCCAAAACCCTAATTCGATCTCTGATGGGTATCTTCCTACGCAGAATTACAATTAGCTTGACCAAATATAAAATGTAAATTATCTCCCTTTTTATTGGCCTGACTGCGTCCATTGTGCATTGTGTGTATTTTTTGTGTTTACAAAAATATACATGATTTCATAATTGGCTCGTAACGATTTTTGTAATCGTGAATGGTATTTATTATTGTAAACAAAAATACAATGTTTTATTATTTTTAGAAATTATACAAATATTCATTGCATGTGCGTATATTTCACAATATTATGAAGAATATTAGAAGATGAAATATATTTCTTTTCAAAAATCAAGAAAAATGAAAACGCAAAGCAACACGAAGCAGCTGTCAGAAGAGGATGAAGTCCAGCTGACAAGAAATTTATATACAAAAAAAAATTCATTTTTATATATCAAGTTGCCCCGTGAAATGCCTCTTAAAGGGCAACCCCAGAAAAACAAATACAACGAAATTAGTCACATTTTAAAAGCTTATATCTACGAAACTAATAATGAAAATGTAATAAATTAAACACCAATAGATAACTAACATAGTTATTACAAAATTTATAATAAAATTAGTTTTAACCCTCTACCCTTCAACCCTTAAAAATAAGCAATTCTCATAATTCGTACTAAGCGCCTAGTTATTTTTCTTTTAATACATACATGCTTGACCTAATTATTCAATAAACATTTTTGGTTATATTAAATCAACATCACATCTATATATCCATAATACGGGCTTCCTTTTATTCAATTATCATACAGTGAAAGTTTCATTAAATTCGGTTCATTAGTTTTCTTGTCAGTATTTTATTATAAAATATTGGTTGTATATTGTATTCAATCGCTAACTTAATTATCATATACACTAAGCGATATCTTTCAAATGATGAAAGTTCCGTCAAAATCAGTTAAGCAATTTTTGTATCAATTCGCAATAAACACATAAAATACTATCAACATGGTTTATATTAATTGCCTAAGTATTGAACGATGCATAGAGATTAGAAAATTCCAAATATTTTCATTGCACACATCAGATAGACTTTACAGATTTATATACTAGTGACACTAGTGTACACTGGTAGAAAGGATTTCTCAATTCAAGTAAACCTTGTTTTGTATATAACGAAAACAATATTTTCTTAAGATAACCAATAATCTCTTAAACCAACTATAGTATTCTTGAACGAAGGAATGACGTAATTGGATTAAGAGTATGTTTCTTATATTAAGAAACTATTGTTTTCGTTATATACAAAACAAGGTTTTCTTGGTCCAATACAGTTTTTTCTGTGTAAGAGTAAAAAAAAGATAACTTTATTATTTATATAACAATAAAGTTTTATGTAAATAGCTTTTTAACAATTGAGATTCTGTGAATGTTAAACTGCATTTTAAAACAAATTGCATTTGGTAATGAAATAAAAATAAAATTCCATTGAATAGAAAATACAAACAACATGTAAATTCTTAAAAGAAAACTGTTATTTAAATTCCAATTTAACCAAATTCGTGCTACAGGAATATAAGGAATGGATAGGTGACGGTTTATAGCATGGATTGCTATATAAAATCACATAACCTCTGCTGTAACGAAAGCATTCATGCAACCATATTTACATACTTCAATCTAGTTCACATCTTGCATTTTTAGTATATGCATATCCTGTCGTCTAGCGGTACAAATAACAAACTAAAATAACATATGTATATCTGTGTGTTTACGTTTCCTTGAAATGCAACTTTTTATTTAAAAAAAGTTAAACATTTTGTGAATAATAATATATACGAGGAAGGAAAAGTTAAAGGTTGAAATATTTTGACATTATTTCTACGAAACATATTTTCCTTATGGAAAATTTATTTCTTCAAAATATGTGTATGTGTGTGTGTGTGTGTATGTAGTTCCATGAAGTTTTGTTTCCAAAGAAAACAAAAGTATATATATCTCAGAATTTTAAGTTAAATGTTTGTTTTTGATTTAAATATTTGAAATTATGCTATAACAATAAACGGATGTTAAAATATAATTATTTGCGTAGAGAATTCTGTTAACCCTTTATAAGTTCACAAACTCAAAATGATAACTTGCTTACAATTAAAATAATTTTGTGAAAAAAATTGTAAATCAAATAAAAAAAATCATTTTGAAGCTGAAATTCTACGCTTTTGAATAAAAAAGGGTTATATTTAATTACACTATATATTAGATAGTATTCACTTTGTACATCGAACATAAATTTTAATACTTTGCACTTAAAATTTTATGGTATTCATTTTATATACTTAAACATAAAATTTAATACTTTTTTATTTTAATGCATAATACGAATATTTAACCGTTTTAAAATATAGAAAATCACAGAAACCAGAATAAATACATAAAAAATATGTCATTTTTGAATCTGACAGGTCCAAATTTTGGTTTAATGCAAAATATTTAGTTATTTTCTTAGTGCAAAATACCTATTTATTTTTAGTGGAAAATATTTATTTAATGTGATATCATTTGTTTTAAATTCAATATATTTGTTTAATGTTGAATAATTAATTTTTCGTGCAGTATATTTTTTATCAGTGAAAACGATTAAATAAAAAGAGTTTATTATTAAAAACAAGTGCATTTAAATGCAAGCCAAAAAAACGACAGATTTTGCCTTAAATAACTCTTTTAGAATTTATGCATTTAAAAATGCGATGTTTTGTTTAATTTATAACTCCATAACTCCGTAAAAAATTAATAAAATTTACATCTGTGAAAAGTATTGACAAGTACAGCCTTTAAGCTTGAAAACTATTTTTTATTTATTTCTGTACATTGATTTTTATTGTATTTATTGAGCTCTGCATATTGCAATTTTTTCTGGGCATATTTTGATTCCTTAAATTATAATACGAGCAGTTTGTTTAGAATTTTTTAAAATTTAACAAACTTTACACTAATGTACGTTTGTACGATTCATTTCCATTGAAAATAATAACAGCGTTTCTCAACCTTTTAGTATTTGCGACCCAATTTTCAATCACAATTCTCATCCCCCCCCCACCCTCATACAATAATTTTCACTGAAAAATAGATCTCAGCTAAATATAAAAAAAATGCTTAGTGTCAATTTCTAATATTAAACCTTATTTCGAAAAACTTTGCTCTGCAAGACAAACCCAAGGGAGTCACTAATAATTATTAATCTTGTTTTTAATTTAATATTGATAAGTTAATTCTTAAATACATTGTGCAGTACTGATACAATCATATTTAAAAGTGTATTATATCAGTATAAATGAAAACGTGTATTTTATTTTTTAATTTTTTATTATGTCAGAATGTAGTATTTTATTGCTTTTCTTTCAGTAAATTAAACAAATTTTTTAATAATATTTTTTCTCAATATGCTCGCGCCTCCCATTCAGTTTTATCGTGCACCACAGATTGAGAATCGCTGTTATACAGTGTATTCCAAGTTGATTAAGCCATAGGATATTTTAGGTACCTATGTATAAATATCCAAGACAATACAGATATTAATTATTATCTCATAATCTGATACAAATAAACATATTGTTTCAAAACATGTTGGTGTACATTGTACAGATGCTTATTCCGCTTCTATGACAAGGATAATATATTCTTCAGCGGAAATCCTGCACGGATCCTTTTAGTCCTTGATATACTTCTGATCCAGCACGTGGAACATGTTGCGCTATCTCTAGTACATTACCCATTGATTCGCGAAGTGTTAAGGGATTTCAAATAACACTTGATAAATTTATGATAAGGAAATGTAAACAAATCTTTCTATTTTCTTATACCTATCTGCTAGTAGAAATATTAGGGTTTATTGTTTTGTTTAAATTGATATTTTTATTTGAATGAATTGCAAATAGTACGTGGTTGGAATCAGAGAGTTGGAGAAATGAAATGTTTCTTGAAGATTATAATTAATACATGTATATAGTCATTAAAACTTCGAAAAAATCGGTTTAGCAAAAACATTTTTTTAATACGATATATTTCATAAATATTAACGGGACACACCCTCAATTTGTTCTTTGTGACAAAAAAATAAATAGTCGCAAATTCAGTGTTGACCATATTTAGGCTGTATTCTCAATTTTTTTTTGTTATTTTTTTCCTGTACCTATGTTTTTTTGGTACCTGGAAAAGTTTTAAAGGAAACATCATAGTTTTTTTTATTAATTTGTGAATTCAACAAATTTTTAGATTTCTTTCTTCGAATAGAGAAAATATAAATTAATAAAAAAAAAAAACACTATAAATTCTTTATTTAAAAATTTTCCAGCTACCCGAAATTTTTTTCATTTGAATAGAAAGAGATTATTTTAAGTGTTTTTTTCGGCATTATTTTGGAAAAAAAGATACTAAGGAAAAAAATCTGTTTGCTAACCGAATTACTAAATTTTGACACGCGCAGTTGATTTTAGTACCATTTCGCCAATTTTCATTCGATTACGTTAAAATTTTAACAGAATAAAGAAGATAGATCAAGCTACAAATTTGGTAAATATCATTAAAATTAGACAAAAATAGTTTGTGTAACAGTGCTTTGAATTTTGAAAAATGCCGAATATTGATTGGCTAAAGAGTCGTTTAAAACATGATTTTCGAAGGAAATTACTCTGTGAATGTATATAATTTAAGGCTTTTTAGTTCAATTAGGACCCATTGCGTCATTTTGAATGATATTTGGTTGAAGTCATTGATTTAAAAATATAAATACGAATTTGAAGTTTTGCATAACGAAAAAAACATTTTTTTTGCAATACCGTAAAAACAAGAGCTGATTGAACTAAATGGTGGTCATTTTTGGATTCAGCGTGTCTAAATTACCCTTAAAAAGTTGTATGCCCTGCTGGCACCGCAGCAAAATGGCTGTCGGCCAGTGTTATATACATAAGCATAATTTACAATACATAACGCCATTTTGGGTCCCTCTCAAAATCAAACAACTTTTATTTGGAATATTTTTTGATTTAATTGATAGATAAAAAAATTAGGGGGGGGGGTGATAGATTAAAACGTGACACCCTGTATATAAAAATTTAGTCAAATACCTTATTAAAGATATTATATTATTATGTTTTTAAATTCATAAAGAATACAGATATAAGTAAGTGCGTGACGTTCACGTTAAATACGTTTAACTGTATTTCAATTTGAAACATGAGTTAAATTGTTGGTAAAACATATCTGTTTCCTAACGCTTAAAGGCAATTTGCCAGAACAAGACGAGTGTGGGTGAGAATAATGAGTATCAGTAAATTTCGTAGGATAAGTAATGAGATAAATTTGTGATAATTATTCGGTATAACGCTGCAAACATTCTCGTCCCATCATACATTGTTAATAAGAAAACCGAGGTTAGGGTAAAATGAATACAACATACATGATCAAGGAACTTTACAGAGGGTAGAATCATGTGTGAGGGATCCTAAACATATTCAACGAACCATATTTAAAGCAGTGGCGTGACACGAATAAACAACAAAATGAGTTATTATTAAGCATAGGATATTTTATTTTTGTATGTATACATTTTACCACAAAACTACTGAACCGATTTTAATGCGGTTTTCACCAATTCATTCAGATCAAGTTTTTGGTTAGTATTGCTTCCTCACAATATCAAAGATACGAGAAGCATTGTGATTGTTTTAAAATGAAGAAAAAAAATGTTCTTTGATTTTAAAATTTTAACTTGATCTTTCCGTTTCGGGTCAAGACAAACACAATTTTTAGTTCCGTGTCTGTCTGTCTGTCTCCTCAATCAGATGCATAACTCATGAACCACTGAACCGATATTAATGAAACTTGGTTGGTTGGGTCTAGCTTAAGGATAATCCCTTTTCAAATTTATTAAAATCGTGTGTAAGGGGGAGATGTGACACCCCAAAATATTTATGTTTTGAAGATATCTCAAGAAAAACATGTGTTACGTGAAAATTTTATAAAAAAATTTTGTAGAGCATTCCATTTTCTATAATATACATAGGTCATCACAATATTTGTTGTAAAATACTCCATTATTAAGATTTATCTTTAACTTATGCTTTAAAAATCGTATGTTTTTACAACCGCAGTTTACTCTGACGTTTTAAATGTCATTTTCACGTTTGCATAGAAGAATAATTGAGATTTAGATTGAAATTGTCAAAAAATAAAAATATACGACTTAATAACCAGGTGCCAGTTTTTATTTAAATTGTTCAAAATTAACTACCTTTGGTGAATTTTGCACGAGGAAGCACTGTGCATTTTTTTGGCAGATTTTTTAATGAAAACCTAGGATCAAACAGTCTTCTATATTCAAATATTTAAATAATGCAACTACAATAAATGTTAAAGAAAGAGACTTCATATAAATGTTTTCTATAATTTTATTTTACTTTTTTTTATTTCCGTGTAAGGTAAAGGTAGTAGGGTCATTTCGGGTGAGACGCACCACATTTCATTAATTGCTTATAAAATACTAAATAAATACAAATGAATGTATGTGTAGATCTTATTTGTTTATTTATTTCAATGTCTTTAAAAAAATATAACAAAAAGTCTAAAAAATTTTTTTTTATATCGTAATTTGCATTTAAAAAAAGGTTGTAAAAGTGCATCTCTCCCTAGGGCTATGGGTTAGATGCACCTCAGACTAGAGAGAGAGGCACTTTTTTATTTTTGTATCTTCTTCTTTCTATTTCTATTTTTTTTCTCTTCCACAAATATTACACAATGGATGATACACGGTATAAGTTTCATGGAGCCTTTTTAGGCAATCCGTGAAGCAAATCCAATCCATTCGTGAATTGACCTTTTTAAAATTTTATACGCCCTGGATATGACATTCAGACTCATTTCTTTAGCCTGTAGATTTGAAATAGCTTTTTTGAGTTGTTTTACTGTCGATGTTGCTCTGGCAGAACCAAGATCTGAGGTCCCTGTTGCAGGGCCCCGACATCCTATCACGGGACCCCAAATGGAATTGTTGGAGGGCCCTCTAAGATTTTTTTTCTCTCGATAAGTTTGTATGACATTTTTTATTACTTTTTGGTCTTTCAAGAGGAAAAAAATATCATAGGAATGTTTAAAATACTTTTTTATGTAGGTCTTTCAATTAAACAAAGAAAACAAAAAATCATAATATGACATTTTTCAAAAACTAATCGTTTTTCGTAATATTTCTTATGGTCAAACAATTGCTCCCAAATTGCTCCAAAATTCTCTCTACTTAGTTTTACAAAATTATCAATATATATCAATATTATGATTTTTTGTTTTCTTCTATAGTTAAATAACTTTTGTTTAAATTTTTTTAGAGTTGGAGCAATTTCAGAAATATGAGGAGAAATTAAGGAGCAATTTTTTGACCTATACAAATCATTGCCATAATGCATAATTATTAATGCAGTTTTACAATAATTAAAATGAAAAATTTAAATTTAAATTTTGACTTAAAAATATTGATAATTTTGAAAAACTAAGTAGATAGCATTTTGGAGCAATTGATTGACCATAAGATTTATTACAAAAAACGATTAGTTTTTGAAAAATACCATATAGCAATTATTTTGTTTGTTTAGTTAATAACTTTTGTTTAAATTTATTTAGAGTTGAAGCAATTTCAGATACATAAGGAGCAATTTTGTGTGCTAAAAATTTTTGTTGTTTTCCACAAGTCCGCGCTAACTTCCTGACGGTTAGCAAACCAATAATATGTACAAGGCCTGCTATGGATATTGGATCATGGTAGTAAACAGTCTTATTTTAATCGTTTATTAATTAATTTAGATAAACGAGGTTTAACTGTACATTTCTATTTAAATCTCACCACCTTACATATTTCAACATTACATGTTGAATAATTTACTTGAATTAATTAACGATTCTATTTAATATTGTAATCACAAACCAAACCAGTATCAAATAATTTATAATCAAAGACAGTAGTTTAGATTTACGTTTCCGATAGCAAACTCTATTATCTTGATTTGATATTGAATTATAATAAGCTACTACTAGGTATTGTTTATAATAACTAATTAATATATTACAGTTCGTTAATTCATTACAGATAAATTAGAGTAGAAATGTATTCGGATGTAAAATATTGTATTAATTGAATACAAAATGAATTTCTTTTTTTACCGTAATTATATAGCTTTGAACTTTGTCCTTTCTTTTTGACATAATTTTTATTTTAATGAATGTGTACTTCAATTTAATATATATTAAATATAAGTATTATGCTTAAATGTAAAATAATTGTAGATAAAAATAAAAAAATCGTTTGCTTTTAAAATCATGTTAATTTTTATTAAAAACAGTCAACATGTATTTTGTAAATACCACGAAAAAAATCTTTAGAAAGTTTTTTTTTTTTTTAATTTTTACGAACATTTTTACAATAATTACAAGAATTTTGATAATTGATTATTTTTTATCTAGAAACATTTTGACCTCTTCTTTGATTTAATAATATTTATATTATTATACTTTGTACTGTTTGAGGTAAGGTTAGATAAAGATACTCCAGTAACAGTTATGTCATTATTTTTTGCGAAACCGGCAGCAGAGACGCGATTTAGTAAAAAAAATCATTTAAATTAAAAAAATAAAATGAAAATTGAACAAAATGTAATAATATGAAATTAATTACACTTGGCTACTATACAAATCAATCAGAAATCGATTCTCTCATTGTGAGTATCTCTAGAGTTAACATGTGTATGCAGATAAATTTTGTCTTACAAAATTAATCGTAAATACCATACATATATGTATCAATTATTCTAATGTCTTCATATGATCAAATAACAAGGAATGTTTTCATTAAAATTTCATTTAAAATCGATTACAACCCTAATTTTCTGCGGTTTGAAAATAAATTTATTTATATTCTATTAATTATTACCCGCAACTTCTTTCGTGTGGAATTTAGGTTAGTGAAAACAGCACAAAAGTTAGGTTAGGTAAATAATACATACAGATTCAGATAATATAAATTTCTGTATGAAAGTCGATAAAACAGGTTTTTCTTTTCGCATTTGCAAAGTAGCCTTTGTCCTTCCTCAGAATACAAGCTATCTCCCTGCCAAATTTCATCAAGATCGGTTCAGTGGTTTGTCCGTGAAAAGGTAACAAACATACAGAGAGACACACTTTCGCATTTATAATATCAGTATGGATTTTTTGTTATTAAAATATAATTTAATATACTGAATCTTGGTTGGTTAGAGAAGGTACTCTATCTTTTTAATTTACTGTTATTTAATATACATAAGTATCAAGGTAGAGTCCATTAAATTTTAAATATTATTACCTACTTCGTGTCATTAGCAATGCAAATGTGAGAAAGAGCTAGGTCTTTATTTACTTAAGATCAATTACGAAGGTATGAAAATGTTATTTTCTTTCTCATACAAATTTTTGGTTTAATGAGACAAGAATGTAAAGGAACCTTATTTTAAATTTGTTCCTACACGTGGATAGGTAATTTTGGTTCCTTGCAATATCGACGATACGAGAAGCTTTGTGATTGTTTTAAAATGAAAAAAAAAAATGTTCTCTGATTTTAAAAATTTTACTTGACTTATCCGTTTCAGGTCTAGACAAACACTTTTTGTTCCGTGTCTGTCTGTCCCCCAATCTTTGTCACACGCATAACTCATGAACCACTGAACCGATATTGATGAAACTTGGTTGGTTGACTGGGTTTACCTTGAGGACGGACCCATTTCAAAATCGTGTCAAAGGGAGAGGGGTGACGCCCCAAAATATTTATTTTTTCAAGATATCTCAAGAACAACACATGTTACGAGAAAATTTTATAGAACTTTTTTTGTAGAGCATTCAATTTCCTATAATATAAGTCACCTACGTTTGTTGTAAATTATTCTTTTACAAAGATTTATCTAAATTTGCTTTAAAAAATCGTCATTTGTTTTTTACAACTGCTGATCACTTAACATATTAAAAGTAATTTTGTTATGTGGTCATTTTGACGTTTGCATAGCAGAAAAATTTAAATTAAGATTGAATTGTCAAAATATTAAAAATATACGACAAAATAATCAGGTGCGTATTATGAAAAATGTCGAATTAATATGTTTTTAATAAAATTGTAAGTTTTTATATAGATTGTTCAATAATTAACAATAATAAACGAGGAAGCACTGTGCATTTACTTGGTAGATGCTTTTTATCATACCTTTATTTATTTTAAACTATGCATAAGCCATATTAATAAGTAAGCTACTTTTTCTTCAGTACTTACCTATAGTAAATGTTGTCAAAACATTCTATAAACTTAATAATGTAAAGATACATGTGTTGATCATTTATTATGCAAATAATTTAATAAAATATTTAATAAAATACGACAACTGAACAAATATTGTTTCTAGTTAAAATTTTGACGCCTATGTGTTTACAAAGCAATGTAATTACAAAATCAACTGATGATTTTCTCTGTAAAGTGCTATGCTGTTTAGGCTTCTAGTCCTAACGCGTTTGATGTTTGCCTTTTCGAATAAAGGATCCTTAACTAGTATTAACTCAAAGTCATCGTTATCATCTCCCTTACAGATTTAAGGATAATAAAGGGTATTAAGTTTTACTATTAAGTATGTGTATATTAGTTTTTATTTTTAAATGAAATTATGGTTACGTGCTTTGTGACTTAATTGCTTTAGTTATGTAAACAGTAGGGTGGAGCGAAAATCCATTTTTTGTAATGTAACTTAGGGTTGAAAATAAGGTATGTATGATAAACTTCACCCTTTCAAATTAAAATTTACTCGCACCATTACTTTATTTCAAAGCTCGAATAATACAAAAAATAATAACTTAAAAAATATAATATTATTGCTAATTTTCTAAACTTCATACAAAATGGTACTAAAAAAGTTATCGAGTTTTCAAATCCAAAAAGTTTTTCTTATTTTTAGTGTGCATAAGATCGAATATATTTTTTTATCTGTCAAGTTTATTAAAAAGGATGTCAGAAAAAAATAGTTTTAAATTTTATTGTTAATAAGTTAAGATCCTTAATGCCTCAGTTGAATAAAGATATCTCGAGATACAGATAAAAGCTCACTAAAATGCGGGTATGTTTTAGTTTTAGGAATTTAGTCCACGGTATTTAGATTAAAATTTGCCAAATAGAAGAAAAAAATCATAAAGTGTTGATATTTTGTACACGTACTCTCAGAAGGGTTCAGAATAAGAGCCCGAAAAGTTCCCACCTAAATCGTGGATGGAACATCCCCTTTTACGTGAAAAACTACCCCTGGAGTGAATTTTATTCCAGTTTTTCCCATTTTTCATCCGAACTACCGCTCGGAGAAAAAAATATTATAGGAATTAAAGATTAAACATTAAATTTTACGTAAAAAATGTCATATGAACTATTCAGTTAATCCTCAGCCTACTCTCGCATTCAATGCTCAAAGTGAAGGGTAGTTTTTGAAGCGCAAGGAAAAATCGGTATGACAAGATTTTTCACCGTAAATATTTCCATAACGGTTAATTTTACCAAAAAGTTGATAAGAGTAAAAATTGTAGAACTGAATCTCCTCTATAAGATCTAAATATCAGAATTTTGTTTCAAACGTTTTTTTATTGATTTTTTACCTTTTTACACAAACGTAAATTACATTATTTTCAGATATTTTCCATAGAACCCATTGAGACAACATTTTCGCGCGTTTTTTTTAGTGATTTACCATCGTATGTTTATTCTACTAAAGTCTTGTATATTTTTGTAAATTTATTCCTGTTTTTGGTGTAGAAGTAGCTTTAAGTTTGAACTACCTGTTTATTCATTCAGAATTTAATTATTTTATACAGGATATCCGTTAAAAGGACTTAAGGGACAAGCACATACACACACAAATTGGAAACATAGTTTTTTTTAAATATAAATTGGAGTTGTCCCACATTTTTTTGTTATAAAATTATATTCGTGTAAAATTATGGTATATACATTTGTGAAAAAAGGGAAAAATCAATAAAAAAACGTTCGAAAAAAAATTGTGTTACATGAATCTCATAGAGGAGTTTCAGTTCTATAATTTTCATTGTAATCATTTTTTTGGTAAAATTAGCCATTATGGAAATATTTACGGTGTAAAATCTCGTTATACCGATTTTTCGTTGCGTTCCAAAAACTACTCTTTACTTTGAGCATCGAACGCGATAGTAGGCTGAAGATTAGCCGAATAGTGCACATGACATTTTTTACGTGTAATTTAATCAGGTATATTTAATTCTTATTATATATTTTTCTCAAAACGACGGTTCGAAAACAAAATACTGTATAAGACTTTACGAAAGGAAATATTTTTAAATCCATAAAAAAATAGTTCGTTTCATAAGTTGGTTGTCCAATAGAAACACGCCGCCATTTTATTAAAACATATATGCAGTATGTCGACAACATTACTATTGAGTATTACACTAAAGCAAATCTTAACAGACAGTTCTCATAGGTGCTACAAAATTTGGTTTAAAAAAATGTGGAACATTTTGATATTTATTTTCAACGCAGAGGCACAATTTATAACTTCCATCCTCAAAATTTTATATCACAACTGCCAAATGGGTTGCAGGAAACGATACAAATGTGTTAAAATTGGGTTGCGCTGCTGAACTATGTGTTTCAAATACCACAGAGAAGGTTGCCTTAATTCACCAACTGAAGAGAAATTAATTCAAGAAACCACCACTGACCGATAAAAATATACAAGACTTATGTGGAATAGACTTACGAAGGTCAGCCACTAATTGAAAAATGCACGAAAAGCTTAACTCAATAGGTTCTATGGAAAATATCTGAAAATAATGTAATTTACGTTTGTGTAAAAGGTAAAAAATCAATAAAAAAACGTTTGAAACAAAATTCTGATATTTAGATCTTATAGAGGAGATTCAGTTCTACAATTTTTACTCTTATCAACTTTTTGGTAAAATTAACCGTTATGGAAATATTTACGGTGAAAAATCTTGTCATACCGATTTTCCTTGCGCTCCAAAAACTACCCTTCACTTTGAGCATTGAATGCGAGAGTAGGCTGAGGATTAGCTGAATAGTGCATATGACATGTTTTACGTAAAATTTAATGTTTAATCTTTAATTCCTATAATATTTTTTTCTCCGAGCGGTAGTTCGGATGAAAAATGGGAAAAACTGGAATAAAATTCACTCCAGGGGTAGTTTTTTTACGTAAAAGGGGATGTTCCATCCACGATTTAGGTGGGAACTTTTCGGGTTCTTATTCCGAACCCTTCTGAGAGTACGTGTACAAAATATCAAAACTTTATGATTTTCTTCTTCTTAAATATCTAATTTACTTGGACTAATTACGCTTGAACACACGATATTTCCACACTAAAATTAATTAACGAAAGGTAGGGTACTCTAAAATATAAAACATTCTAGTAACAAAAATAAATTCTGTGAGAATAATATACGTAATAAAAATTAAAAAAATTACAGTTGCCGATTAAAAATTTTATGTTTCTATCAAAAAATACTATCAATTTTAACATGTTCTCTCAATTGAGTAACTTCTACAATCTCCATTGTAATTTTTATAAACGCAATTTTTATTATATTTATAAAACTATTTTTTTAGTGCTTTACATATTATTTCATTTCAATTAATAGACAATGCAATAAAAACCACTTGTGTAAAATTAATTATACTTATAGTAGGTATACTTGTTTATTGGCATAATAAATAAAACCATACCAATAATATAGATTTCGATCCTGCACGCAAAAATGTCTTATTCATATTGTAACTTTAGCTAGAATTACAATATTTTGGACCGTTTCAAGATTACTACGTATAGTAATATTTCTTTAAAAAATGAAATATTTTTCTCAGTGTAGATACATCCTACTACATATTTTAGTATGTAAATATTTAATAAAATACACGTAAACCACACCTGAATTATTTTCATAATAAAAATATCACTTGTGATAATACGAATAAAAGTAAAAAAAATATATTTGAAGTTTATTTAAAATGCACGAAAAGTTTTGCCAATTTCATCACGTACTTTTGTATACACACTTCTTTAAAGACTTGAAAAAGAAAGATAAACTTTGAACAGTTGTCGGGATGAGAAAAAACGAAGTCAAATTTTCCGTTCTTAACTACTGACAAAAAAATGATGAAAACCCGTTCTTGAATATACATCTAATACGAGTTTCAAGCAATTTCCATAAATGAATGCAGAGTGCCTTTCATTTTTTACGAAGATGAAGTTACGCGAAAGAGAGAAAATAAATGAATAGAGAAGAAAAAACCGCGTCGGCAATTTTCTCCGCGACACTAGTGCCCTCTTCAATCACTCCCACTACTTATATACCCACTTACCTATATTTAACTCCCACTTACGTCGTGTCCTCGAACTGCCTGTACATCGCTACTATCTTCTCCACACCACCCCTCTCAAACCACTGCGTGTTTGCAACACCCATCAGTGAACTATCTATACCCGATATATTCAAATGTGTAACATGTAATGGAATATCCCGTAGTTAATAGTAAACATGTTTAGCGTTTGCTGATTATATTAACTTATGATTAAAAAATCAGAAGTCTTTTTGTACATCTAAGCTAGATTTATTCTTCTACTAATGAACCTATTCTGGTTAATATTAATATTAAGTATGTAAAAAATTATAAGAAAAAGACAAAAAAAATCGATTCGATTATTGTTTTTACGCCAGTTTTAAGACGATTTTATTCTTAAGATATTTTTCATTACAATGCAATGCTAAACAAGTGACAAACGCTAAAGATTCCAAAATGATTAGTACTTATATACAAAAACGTAGTAAAATAAAGAGTCGTAAAAATTAGAGCAACGTGAAGCATTTGCATAAGAAAATAGGTACACTTTTCTTGACAGTGTGCCGAACCGCCATAATTATTTACCCATTGTTTTTAAACAAAATGATCAATTATATTATCATTAAATCATGCTGTAGACCAGATGTTCTTTAACTAGAGTCCCCGGACCTCCAGCGGTCTGCGGAACCTTTGCTGGGGGTCCGTGGAACATGTTTGGCATAAATTAAAGTGCTTTTACATTTCTATTTATCAATGATTAATAAGTAAACAACAGAACCTTAACTCATAGTGATTACTTGTGATAGTTTATAAAATCATTTTAATTTTTAAAAGCAATCTACTACTATACAGTAGAAGTATATATTATTCTGGTGGGTTAGTTTTGGTTCTCCTTTTATATTTTCTTGTGTTTGAGTTGAATTTCTATGAAAAGTTAAAATTAGAACCATTAAGTTTGACTGAAAATTTTAGTGTTTTTGATGTAGTTAAAAGTATACTTATTGTATAGAAAATGACATGAGAAGTTGAAATTTTCAAACCGCAGGTCTGTATCTCAAACCGTTCTCGAGTTATAGCCTCTCAAAGTTTTATTTTTTTTCAAAATTTTGGAGAAAAATGGTCGTAACTTTTGAACGTGTTGTCGGATTTGAATTTTGTCGACGAATTTGAAGTCAGCGTATCATAATTTATATAATGACATGTGTAATACTTCAAAACTCGACAAAAAAAATTTTGACCAAAAATCGAAATTTTTCCAAGGGGTATACCTTAAAAAAATGTCGATTTTTCACAAAAATTTTTTTGTCAAATTTCAAAGTATTATACATGTCATTATATAGATTTTGACACGCTGATTTCAAATTCGTCAACAAAAATTAATTTCAACCACACATTCAAAAGTTACAGCCATTTTTCTTAAAATTTTTGAAAAAACCAAAACTTTGAGAGGTATATCTCGAGAACGGTTAAAGATACAGACTTGCGGTTTGAAAATTTCGACTTTTCACAACATTTTCTATATAATAAACGTACTTTTAACGAAATCGAAATCTCAAAATTTTTGAGTAATATTTCACGCATCAAACATCAATTTTTCATAAAAATATTAACTTAATTTCAAAATTCGAATTAGAATCTTAACTAACTATTGGGATCCGTCAAATGAACGTACACCATCTGGTGGCAAAATTTGTAACTAGACTGGGGGTACAGTTTCTATGGTAATAGAATTTAATAATGAAAAAATAAATAATCTCAAGCATAAAACTGACAGATGAATCTACGGTTTATAGTAAAACTTACGATTAAATCACAATATTATGTTTTAAATCACCCAAAAATAAAATTAATGAAAGAACAGTAAGTACCAAGAAAGAATTCTACAAGTTTTCCTATATATAATTGATTTATTATAATATAAGTATGTATTTAAAAGATTTGTTTGTCGAAAAATTGTAAACAATCAAAAATAAATAACATATGCGTATTGTATTTGATGTTATTGCGTGATATTATCTGTAATTATAATGAGTGAATTTAAAATATGTGTACATTATAATACTTATATATACTATTGACACTGTCTTGTAATTTTTTAAAATTAAACTAAACCCTTAGCTGCGCCATGTTTTTTAAGCTCCTCCCATCTGACGGATCCCAATAGAAACAATATTTTTTTTTTGATTGGTGTTTCATTTAACATTATGGTAGATTGCTGTATTTTACATTTTTATTTTAGCAAACATTATATTAATCTCCTTTTTATAAAAATAAATACATTTTTTATAATCTTTTTAACCTATTTCATTATTTAAAATCATAATTTCAATTATACTTTATTACTGGCATCATGCCTATTCTTGTATATAATACTCTTCCAATAAAGTTTGATTAGTGTTCTCTTATCTGATGTATTTATAGCACTAAATTAATGCCTATGTTATATGTATAAGTATTTAAATTTCTACCACAAATCAGCCAATATTCTAAACGGAGTAACTACTTTATTACACTACCCATCTGCTGCGTAGGTATGTATATATAGATATATCAACATAAGGTACTAGAATACTGAAAACGTCTCACGAGAACAATCGCAAGTGTTTGGTTACGTAGAAATTTAAATGTAAATTCAGTTGTTTAGTTCGCTTGTTGCCCGTTTCGTGATTAAATTGAAATCAGTGAGATTCTGCAACGCGTCTTGAATTGTGTGGGTAATGAGGCACGAGGGAGTCTGTGGGATGGAATTATACGACAATGATGTTTGTTACATACATCATTTTTGTGTCTCTGACTGTCAGTGAAAAACAAACGTAAAAAAAAACATAACTTTTTTTCAAATTTTTGTTTGTGCGAGTAAAAATTAGGGTTCAAAATAAGTTATGACTGAAATTTACTATTAGAGGACACACAACACAAATGAGTAGTCCAAATGCAAAACCTGCTATTTGTGTTTGAACAGATTTCTAGCGAAATTACAAAAACGTTTTCGCAGCTTCTAGGTAAAATATCTTTATGCCTTTTTCATGAGTTTCGATGCAAAACCTGTCATTTTTTTTTCTTGTCTCAATTCGATACACAATTTATTACTTTTATTAAAATAATTTTTATGTTATTTCACCAAAAATATAGCAGTTTCTGCAACCGACTTAATCTTTCCAATTTAATTTTAAGAGATTTTGACCGGGTTTGTAGTCCAATTTATTATAATACATGTAGCCTGAGACGAGTAGAATCTAAAGATACAAAAACTTTCAAATCTTAAAATTATGTGGATAGCAGGTTTTGCATCTGGACGACTCAAATATAATTTGCTAAAATTTGTTTTAGATTTTCTTCCGCCGCGCCATTTTAAAGAGGATTTGTAGTAGTTTCATCCCACAATATGTAATTTCATGTTTTTAATTTTTAATTCTGAAAAATATCATTTTTTGCGTGTACCTACTTTTGTATACGCGTGCTAAAAGTTATACTTCTTACTACTGTAGTGATATTCAAAACTAAAAATCTGTTTTACCGACTGTCATAACAGAAATCTGTATTATCTGCACTTAACCTAACTTCATGGTGTTGTTTTCCTTACATTGCGCCCACATTACTAAAATTTAACCCTGAATGCACCTAAAGAATACATATACTTAATATTATAAATGCGAAAGTTTGTCTGTCTGTTACCTTTTCACGGCTAAACCGCTGAACCGATCTTGATGAAATTTGGTAGGAAGATAGCTAGTATCCTGAGGAAGGACACAAGCTAATTTGTATCCAGAAAAATTGATAAACTATACAATTAAGTACATAAGAATGGAAATCTGACATTTGTACGTGCGACCAATTTTATCGATTAATTCTTTTTTTCTTTTACTTTTACTTATTTGTTTTTATTTGACAGCTCCTACTTAACCTAAACTCCACACGAACCATATACATCTTATCTTTATCATAATTTATATTAATGATCTTATTAAATATATAACGCAAACGAAGTTGGGGGTAACAAATAGTACAGTATAAATAAAATAAAATTTTAATTGATTTTTCTTCGTTTTCGATTAAATTCATAATGTTATTTTCTTTTGTTTCACTAAGACTTTTATACTTTTATTCCAACTCAATGGAATTAGTCCTTTTGTTTTCTTTTTTTCATTAATAAAAAAAGATTTTAATAAAACGTGGTAGCTTAGTTTTCCGTTGGATCATTTTAATGATTCAAATTCAAGTCACGAAATAAGCAGTGCAAAAACATATGTTATATTTCTTTGTAGTGTACTAATTGTGAAAATATGGTTAGCAGATAGGAAAAAGGGTCTCTTTTTGTGCTTTAAATAAATTATGCTATAAAAATTTATTTTCAAGGGAAACTATGTATATATTTACATTAATTTGTTGTATAATTAAAACAAATAAGGATCCTGAAGTAGGTATAGTCGCTATAGTGTTTTTTACTTTTTTAAACATACATGAAATGTACTTTATAATAAAGTATATTAGTCATGATAAAATTCTAACTCGAAATTTCAACAGAATACGCGTTTTAAAGGGTATTGAATTGAGTACGGCCTGTTATAACCCGAAACCCTTTGCACTGTAATTTGTTGCTTACACGTCGTCGTTCACACGTTGATGTTCACATGAAAATGTCACGTAGTGAAACGGCGGCAAAATAGCTTAGGTGATGTCTGGGAACTGCAACTTGCTACCCGGCGTCACCGAGGTTATAAAAGGTGTAGCAACAGATTGCAGGGCACTGTTTTCGTCGAACGAGTTCCTAGAGAACGTTCCATTTGATTCAGTCCATTTAATTCATCAAGAATATTTCTTTTTTTATATAACTACATAACCGTTAAGTTTTAAATAAATAAAATAAAATAAAATACCATTATTATTATTATTAACCTCAACCTCACCTCAGTCCCAGTGACCTAAGGAAGAAATAGTGAGTGAGTGAATTCAAGAAAAGGAACTTACAAAAACTCCACGCATAGACGACACCAGGGGTGCAAGTAAATCCAGGTAGAGTTGAAGCCTACCCCCCTGCACCCCCACAACAGATACTAAAATTTGGTGGCAGCGTTGAAATAAATCAGATATTCTGATTAATTCGAAGATTTTGGAAGCGAGCGTGTCCGTGACTCAGGTTGCAGCAGAGCCAGCCCAAGTATCTTAGAAGAAAAGTGAATTGGTGTTAGTGTTGTGTTTGTGAGTGGAGTTTCTACATCCAGATTAAGGACAATAAAACTGTAAGTTTCTATTTAAATTTAATTTTTATGTATAATAACTGTAAATGAACATATAATATAGGAGGGTATGCAAGCTAAGAATTACTTTTTAAAAGATAAAAAGGTATTGTCTAGATCATTAGAGTCATTTTTTGATAAAAAAGTAAAATACGAATACGATAAACAAAGCCTTGACTTATTAACAGAGGTAATGCAATTACCTGTTTCAATCAATCTCAGTAAAATAAATTTAAAAGAAACAAATATAATTAAAACAAACATGACTGAATTTATGTCACTTGTAGAAGCTAGAAAAATTATTAAAAATTTTGATGGAAGTGGTTCGTCTAAATTAATCGAATTCATTTTAAGTTGCGAATATGCTTTTGAAAGTGTGAAAGAAGAAGATAAGAGTGCATTACTAGAATTTGTCAAAAAACTTAAGCTAGAAGGTAAGGCTCTTCAAGCCGTCCGTTATAAACAAATTGACAGTTTCATTGTTCTAAAAAAGCTTTTAGAAGATTTATTTTTAGACAAGCGAACGATAGCTTCGTTACAATTAGAGTTCAACCAGTTGAGACAAAAAATAAATGAAGATGTAAAATCATTTTCTTTAAGATTAGAGAACATTTTAATGCTTCTTACAGAAGCAACAATTCTTGAAACAAACGATCCTAATTCTAATGGGACTATATTAAATCTATTAAAGAAACAAGCACTTAACATTTTTCAAGAGGGTTTGAATCCCAATTTAAAACTTCTTATTAAATCCAGAAATTATAATAATTTAGAATTAGCAATAGCAGGAGCAATAGATGAAGAGATGGTTAATAATTCAAGTATATATAATAGACCCCATAATTTTCATAATAATAAATGCGGTATTTGTAAAAAAGTAGGGCATTTAACAAATAATTGCTATTTTAATAAAAACAAACCAAATATCAATAATAGTAATTTTAAAAGAAATATAAACTCATACAATATTATGTGTAATTATTGTAAAAAGCCGGGACATTTAATACAAAACTGTCGTACAAGAATTTACAACGAATCAAGACGACAAAATTTTAATCCCAATAATAATAATAATCATAATCGTTATAATCAATATAATCCAATCGCGAGACAAACAGAACCAAAACAAGAAAGCTCAAATGGTACGAAAGTATCAGCTCTACGATGTATAAATACTGATAAATTAGAATCTGTTAATATATCATTATTAGAAACAATTTCGCTAAATAATAATTTTTTAATTGATACTGGAGCGGATGTAAGCTTAATAAAAATAAAACAATTAAAGGATTCTGTTTGGGTATATAATGATAAATTAAATTTAAAAGGCATTTCGGACGAAATAATACCCACTATTGGGCGCATCGATGCAAATATAAAACTATCGAATCATGTTATAAGTCATTCATTTTATGTCGTCAAAGACAATTTCCAAATAACATGTGACGGAATATTAGGTCGTGATTTTATATTAAAACACGGGATAATTTTAGATTATTATAATCGAAATTTGCATATAAAAAATGATGTATGGAAAATAAATTCCGCAAAAGTAGTAAATACTTTAAAAGCTCGTACCGAGACCTATATCGAAGTTATAACAAACTCTAATAATGAAGGGATAATCTGGAAACAGGAGATAGATACAGGAATCTATGTAGGGAACACATTCGTTAAACCCGAAAATAATAAATGCATTTTAAGTATTATAAATTCAAATACTTCTGATTATAATCTAGAAACACCACGATTACAAGTAGATAATACACAATTAAATTCAAATTATGCTAAACCAATAATTAATAATAATTCATTTTCATCTGAAAGATTATCTCAATTGAAAAATAAAATACAAGTAAATCATTTAAATGACGAAGAAAAACATGCGATATTAGACCTATGCGAGAATTACAATGATATATTTTTTTTAGATAAGGATGAGTTAACAGTTACTGATCTTGTTACACATAATATACCAACACCTTCAGACCATCCTCCTATACATGTAAAACCATATCGCTTACCTTATCATCACCAGAGTGAAATTCAATCGCAAGTTAATAAAATGCTAGAAAATAATATAATTCGCGAAAGTAATAGTCCTTATAATGCACCCATTTTGGTTGTTCCTAAAAAATCAAATAATGATGAACTTATTAAATGGCGTATTGTTGTTGATTTTCGTAAGTTAAATAATATAACTGTTGGAGACAGTTTTCCACTACCGAATATAAATGAGATTTTAGACCAGTTAGGCAAATCAAAATATTTTTCGACTCTTGATTTAGCATCGGGTTATCATCAAATAGCTATGAATGAGAGTGATAAACATAAAACTGCGTTTTCAACGCCATTAGGACACTATGAATTTAATCGTATGGCTTTCGGCCTCCGATCAGCCCCTTCGACTTTTCAAAGACTGATGAATAACGTTTTAGTTGGATTACAAGGTCTTAAATGTTTTGTTTACTTAGATGATATTGTTATTTATTCAGCTACATTATCTGAACACAACAATCGGTTAATAGAAATTTTTGATCGACTCAGAAAATATAATTTAAAATTACAACCTGAAAAATGTCAATTTTTAAGAAAAGAAGTTACGTATTTAGGTCATCTTATTACTGACAATGGTATTAAACCAGACCCAGAAAAAATTAGAGCAGTGAAAGAATTTCCTATTCCTACTTCCGAGAGAGATATAAAATCTTTCTTGGGATTGGCGGGTTATTACAGAAGGTTCATAAAAAATTTCTCAGGTATTGCTCAACCTTTAAATAAATTATTGAAAAAGGATAGTAAATTTATTTGGGATTCTATTACTCAACAAGCTTTTGAAATTTTAAAAGAAAAATTAATTTCAACTCCTATCTTACAATATCCTGATTTTTCTAAGGAATTTTTACTCACTACGGATGCTTCAAATAAAGCTTTGGGAGCGGTTTTATCACAAGGCGAAATAGGTAAGGATTTGCCAATTGCCTATGCTAGTAGAACACTAAATGCAGCAGAAACTAGATATTCAGTTACCGAACAGGAATTATTAGCTATTGTATGGGCAGTCCAACACTTTAGACCTTACTTATACGGCGTTAAATTTAAAATAATCACCGACCATAAACCTCTTACATGGCTCTTTAATGTTAAGGATCCAGGTTCCAGGTTGATGCGTTGGAGAATCAAGCTAGAAGAATATAATTATCTAATTGTTTATAAACCAGGTAAAATAAATTCAAATGCAGATGCACTTAGTAGAATATATCGCACTGTAGAATTAAATACCCCAACATATGATAAGTTTTTAAATGACTTATCAACGACCGTGATTATAAATAACAACATACATGATGTTGAAGCGGATATAATTACAGCTGACAGAACTTCTGCACGCGCACATTTCGTGTCTAAAGATTTTAACTCAGCAGATGATAATTTTAAATTGATGGGTTATAACAATGACATTAACTTACTTAAGAAACAAAATAAAAAATTAACTGATATCGCTTATTTCAAGGATGAAAGATATAATCTATATTTAATTGTTAAAGATAAAAATAATGAAATTTTAACATATTCAATTTTATTCCAAACCTTAATAAATTTTAAGACTTTATGTCAGGAACTAAAAATAAACACTATAGTATTGGCAAGGTTAAATACTGATGAACAAATCATAGAATGGGATAAAATTCGTTCAATGATTAGGTACATATTTAAAAATTCCAATATTAAAATATTAATCTATAACCAAATAAAAACTAATAACGATTTAAATGATAACGAAAAGAAACAAATAATTTATGAATATCATGACACTCCTATAGGAGGGCATATGGGAATAAATAGAACAATTAAAAGAATACGCGAAAAATACAACTGGAAGACTTTAAAGAAGGATGTTAAAGAATATATAAGTAAATGCGAATTATGTCAAAAAAATAAATTTTCACGTACGTATAGGGCGCCTATGGTAATAACTGACACACCAAATAGACCCTTCCAGAAGTGTGCTTTAGATATTGTAGGTCCTCTACCCGAATCATCAAATGGATTTAAATATATTCTTACATTCCAAGACCATTTTACAAAATTTAGTAAAGCTATTCCCTTAAAATCTCAAGATGCAGAGTCCGTTGCTAGAGCCTTTGTTACTCGAATAATTTGTGAGTACGGTATACCATCTGTGATATTAACTGACCAAGGATCTAATTTCTTGAGCCAACTTTTCAAAAGTATTTGTAAATTATTCAAGGTCACCAAAATTCAAACAACTGCATATAGACCAGAATCAAACGGTGCTTTAGAACGTTCGCATCGAACTCTGATAGAATATTTAAGAAATTTCATAAAACCAGATCAATTAGATTGGTGTGAATGGCTTCCTTATGCCACATTTTGTTACAATACTACTCCTCATACATCTACAAGATTTACACCCTTTGAACTCCTTTTTGGTCGTAAGGTAGAACTGCCAAGTTCCTTACAAAAATATCCAGAACCAATATACTCATATGATGATTATTATTTTGATCTTAAACGACGTATGCAAGTTGTAAATGAAATTTGTAAAGAAAACTTGGAAACTAATAAAAATAAATCTAAATCGTATTACGATAAGAATACTAAAAATATAAATTTTAAAGTTGGAGATAAAATATTATTACGTAATGAAACCATAGTACGTGGTAAATCTAGAAAACTAACCCCCAAGTGGTTAGGTCCTTATAAAATTACAAGTAAAAGTTCAAATATAAATTACACCATAAAAATTGGGAAAAGATTTCTTAAAATTCATAAAAATAGAATTAAGAAATATGTAGAATAAATCGATTTTAAACTAATTTGACGTTCTTTAATTTCAGATAAGAATGAATAAAATAGTAGCTTTATTTTTGGTAAGTTTAGCAGTAATAATATTGTGTAAGGATATGTATAGTATAGAAAGATTTTAAACCAACCCTGGAATTTACTATGAAAATTTGGGGAAGGTTAGATTTTATAATCACGAATGGAATTTAATAACAAACGTAGATTTAACTAATATAGATACATTTTATACAAACTTAAAATATTATTATCAAAGAACTAAGAGACTTTGTTCAAATAAGTTGTTCATAAATAAAACATTACTACCATGTAAAATATTAATTACGAGTATAAGGACTCAACTGGATGATATCGAACAAAACAAAGCTATCATAAAGGAATTGCTTAGTCAACACATAATAGTTAAACGAGGTTTAATAAATGCAGTGGGAACAATATCTAAAACTCTTTTTGGCACCTTAGACGAAAACGATGCAATTTACTACAATGAACAAATAAATAATTTAAAAGGTAATCAAAATTTATTTAAATTGTTATTGCAAAAACAAATACACATAGTTAATTCTAGTATACACTATATCAACGAAACAATGGACACTGTTAAATATAATGAGTTACTTCTATTTATCACTACAAATAAATTAGAAGATCGTATCAATTATCTAATTAATAAAACGAATAAAGAATTAGAATTTGATAGAGTACGGGAAGATTTGGATGAACAGATATCACTTTTAATTTCTTATATTCAGCTTTTAAGTAACAAAATTAAAATCATTATAGATTCAATAACTTTTATTCGAAATGGTATATTGATACCTTCAGTGATTTCACCATCTAGGATAATGACAGAAATGCAAAATGCTTTACCCTATTTACCACAAGGTACAAATTTTCCAATTGATATAAATTCTAACAGTTTACATTTGATTCCGCAAATTTTAAATCTAAAGGCTTATAGTAAAAATGAAAATATAATCTTTATACTGGGATTACCACTTGTAAATCAAATGAGTTTTACACTTAATAAAATTATACCTATACCTACAAAAATCTCGTACCTAAATTATATGTTCATAGAGATAAATGTAGAATATCTAGCTAGTGATTTTGAAAATCATAATTTCATTATAATGAAGGTTGAAGACATCAACCAATGTAAGGTTCTAGAAAATGTACATATATGTAAAAACAATCAACGTATTTATTATTCTCACATGCATAACTATTGTGAAATAAAATCAATGTCAATGAGCAACACAGTTCCAGATGAATGCCGAAAAAGAATCATTTTTATTAACGAGACAATATTTTTTAAAATGAATAAAGAAAACTCGTATATTTTTTTTGCTCCTACTGAAGAACATTTCTATCTGTCATGTAATCATAGTCAAATTCAACTGCATATTTTTTTAAATAATGAAGGAATTATAAGATTACAAAGAAATTGCAAACTATCTTCAAAAAATATAATCATATTTGCACATGAAATAAATGTTAACAACTCACTTACCCTAGATTTTATACCAAATTTTAATATATCTTTTAATAATTACTCTATGATAGATAAAATAAGCTTAATTAATAAAACAAAGCCATATTTAAGATCATCCATAGCAAATACGAATGAATTAACCAGATTGAGTTACGAATTAAATGAATTAAATGATTTGACGAACTCTGTCAAGGAATCTGATTCGCAAGTCTCTTACCATAATATTTTCCTGTACATTTTGATTTCTATAGTGTCACTTATTTTGATATATTTGTTTAAAAAGGGGAAATTTATTCGTGTTTGTAATGGAAAGGAACAACATCCAAGTGAGAACAGCAACGAGGAAATTGAGTTAGGCAATATCGAAACGGCAAATGTACATAGACCGAAATTACGCATAAATAAAAGGCAAATTTTTGAAAGAAAAAATACATTGTAAATTAAACAGCTGTTGATAGAAATGGTAACTGATACACTCTACAACTGATTAACAAGTACCTAACGATTTGTTTACTACAAGGTTATAACAAGGTTGCTGATTCTGCACTTAGGATGTAATCATATATATAATATACATACATGTAATTATTATAGTTATATAAGGTATTAAATATTTCATTTTTGTTCATGTTATTAGTAAATATAGTAATACTTGTAAAAAAAAAATAAATTGTAAGTTTTATAATTTAATTTTCATTCAATAATTCATTTTTTTATAAACACGAAAAAAAATTAATTATTTTTGTTTTTGGGGGGAGGGATGTTATAACCCGAAACCCTTTGCACTGTAATTTGTTGCTTACACGTCGTCGTTCACACGTTGATGTTCACATGAAAATGTCACGTAGTGAAACGGCGGCAAAATAGCTTAGGTGATGTCTGGGAACTGCAACTTGCTACCCGGCGTCACCGAGGTTATAAAAGGTGTAGCAACAGATTGCAGGGCACTGTTTTCGTCGAACGAGTTCCTAGAGAACGTTCCATTTGATTCAGTCCATTTAATTCATCAAGAATATTTCTTTTTTTATATAACTACATAACCGTTAAGTTTTAAATAAATAAAATAAAATAAAATACCATTATTATTATTATTAACCTCAACCTCACCTCAGTCCCAGTGACCTAAGGAAGAAATAGTGAGTGAGTGAATTCAAGAAAAGGAACTTACAAAAACTCCACGCATAGACGACACCAGGGGTGCAAGTAAATCCAGGTAGAGTTGAAGCCTACCCCCCTGCACCCCCACAACAGGCCATTATCTCAATGATGTATGTCGGTCTGTGAACGCTCTTCTACAGCCAATACGGTGAAACTTTTATATTCGAGTTCTTTGAGATTCAAGAAAAATCGGTACCTATCTAATATTTTATTTATTAGTTTCGATCACCGGTTTATAAAATATGAAACGATTATCTTTTTAATAAACTAATATATCAATCACATTTAAAAAACTTTTATCGACCCACAGTTTATTGGGAAACGGTGGTATTCTATTGTATCTAGCCTGAACTTATCAATATTATAGAAGTGAAAAGTAAAAGTTGATTTTAAGATGGTTGGCACCACAAAAAACGAGAGATTTCGGTGAAACTTCAAGACATTCATATTTAAAAAAATCTTGTAAAATTTCAAGATCATTAGAAGAATAGTTTAAAAGATATTAAATAAACAAATTAACATGCATTCTTATGAGAACTGCATAATTTCGAGACATGAAAGGATTGAAAAGTGATGTGACAGAGAGAATTTGATAAAAATTTCAGCATTTAAAATTTATTAATTTACAAAGATATCTGTAAATTTTCAGAATGATTAGGAACCTCATTTTTTAATTAAAAAATGATAAGTATGTGAAAAAAAAGAGAGAAATATGCATCTATGTGATTTCGCATACTCCAGAGAGAGAGAGACACACTTTGCTTTCACTCTATACTTATCCACAAGCGTTCATCCGCACCATTCCCCGCATCGTCAGCTCCTACCCTATAGTGTCAATATCCTTAATTGGGAAAAATAGAGCTACTTACAAAGGAACCTTTTCAAGTCGAAAATTCGTATCGAGTTTAAATTTTGTATATAGTTAAAGGAGGTCAAGATACGTAAGAAAAAAATTATCTTAGCTGCGGTAAAACGGTTTAAGGGGGTGAAACACTCCCTATGTAAATGTGCAAAATAATCATATTTTTTCAAATAACTCTGAAACTAATGAAAATTTTAAAAAATCTTCAATACAATATTTTCATGATTTTTTATGCTCTTTCGAATGGCGATAGTCAAAATTCGAAAAAAATAAACCTATGAAATGTTTTAACGGTTTCTTTTTTTGAATTTTGACTATAGCCATTCGAAAGAGCATAAAAAATCATCAAAAATTTGTATTGTAGATTTTTTTAAATTTTCATTAGTTTCAGAGTTATTTGAAAAAATATGCACATTTTCATAGGGGTGTTTCACCCCCTTAAACCGTTTTACCGCTGCTACGATAAATTCTTTTCTTACTTACCTTGACCTTCTCTAATTATATACAAAGTTTAAACTCGATACGAATTTTCGCCTTGAAAAGGTTCCCTTGTTAGTTAAACTACCGTGAATGAAAAAAATGTCTGCTTAGTAATATATTCATAATCGTCATTTTAGGTACTTTTAGATAAGGATTACGCAAGAACCTGGACTAATTGAGCAATTGAGATATCAGATTCGGATTAAAATCTACCAAAAAGCTACGGAATGGTTTAAGGTCTCACAATAACTCGTAGTATTTTTTTAATTATATTACTTAACTATAATTGCAGGCTAGTTGTAGAATTATTAATGAATTCAAAGTAATTAAATAGTAATTTATAATTTGCAATGATAACTATATATTCAACAGTTTTAGCATTAAAATAAAGTATAAATGTTTTAATAATCTCGAAGGAATGGCATACTCAACTTGCTCATTAAAGCAATTCTAAACTCGTTGAGAGCATAACAGGATTAGGTTTATATCCTCTTTAATAAGGATGTACAGAGATTTGGAGAAAGTGTGGTAGGATCAAGAGACGGTAACTTTTGTGAGTTGTTATGCACTAAGAAAGATCATTGAATTTCCGGATTCCCTTGACGCGTTTTATCGAGCGTTTTCATAGTTTCTTATCATTATTTATTAATTAATGTGTTTAAAACAACATTTTAAATTAACTTTTGTTCTTTAATACTTATCCCAATCTTCTTATAAGTGTTATTTAATTTTTTCAAAGTCATGAGTCGAGTTGAGATAAATGATAAGAGTTAAATTGTGTACAAATTTGAATTAAAAACAATGTGATCTAAAAGCAGTGGTCAGGGGTTCCCAACCTTTTTTTTCCACATAGATCCCTTTTGAAAAAAGAAAAAGGTCTTTGAAGGTAATAATATTTTGTATAGTATATAATTGTAATGATTTTTTAGCGCAATCTACCAAAGGTGGTAGCGCTAATATGCTCGATTTTCTGTTCGTCCGTCCGTCTGTCTTTCACCACGAGATCTCGGCCCCATGACCACCTAGAGACTTCGGGTTTTCGCTAAATGGTAGATCTGTAGCTCTAGTTTAGCCCATTTTAGGAATTTTTCTGGTCATGACCCTCCATTCGGCTATGGATAGGCATAATGTCCATTTTTCATGTAATTTTTTTTTATATATGACTTCATGTACCTCGTTTGACTCGGGATTGATTCACGAATCGATTGACAAGGGTATTTTTTCAGTTGTCCATCAAGTGGATTGCGTGGCAATACCCATGTGTAGGGTTTGATATTTTTTTTTTACTTTTCAAGTGTATTTATTTATGTATAAATATTATATTAAATACATAAATATAGTATGTAAAAAAATCATCGAATTTTAAAAATCCGAATTTTCAATAGTTCTCTGAAATACTATAGACCACTTTTAAACTTCCGTAGACCTCCAGAGGGTTCACTTGGACCCTGTTGAGAGTCCCTGGTGTACATCATCAAAAGAATAGCATCTTTAAAATCCAGAGCAAACTTATGACGATTGTTTTTTGTTTTGATATATTATAGATCATTTTTTTATAATACCGGACCTGAAATAAATTATAGCTACAAATCAAAAAGATATTGACAAAAAATGAATAGCTCTTATAATTTAGTAATTCAATTCCATTTATGACTTATTATTGTTTCGTGTGTGATTTACAATATTTCATCATAACAGTTCCCCTTTTTTATTTGATTTATGTCTAATGTTCACAACGATCGCTCTTCGTGTCGGCCACTTTTAATATTAAAAAAATATTCTTCTCAAAATTAAAAATAGTTTCTGTCGTATTTTACGGTAAGATATATTTTCGCACAAAATTCTATATTTCTAATTTTTGTAAAGCACAGTGTAAAATTTATATAGGTTTTATCTTATTAAAAATTTAAGAAGAGAAGTACCTACCAAGAATGGCTCGACATTTTACCTAGTGGATTATATATTACGGTATCACAATATATATTACAGTCTCTTAAAAAGATTTATTTAGAATTTTATCCAGCTTAGGTTATTTACTCAATACTTAAAAAGAAACATTTTTCAAAATATCATACGTAGAGTATCTTTATATATTTTAACGATACTTAAAGGTATAATAAAGATAAAATAAATTGACAATACTTAAATACCAAGGGTGTATTAAAACTTATTAAAAACTATGAAAAAAATGAGTTATAAAATAGTTAATTTTTGTATTTATAATAAAAATCGTTGCACAGAAAAAAAATAAAAAAAATAACAAAAACTTGTTAAAGCTTGAAATTTATAATTTTTAATATTTTTCACAGATTAAAATATTTTTTTCTGCAGTTATGGAGACATGAAACAAGGGTTAACAATTTTAAGGCAAAATTTGTTTATTTATTTAAAATCATATTTTAGTTTAAAACATTTTTTTTCATTTTAATTTATTTTTACAAAATTATTTAACATCTAGACAAAATTGTCATTTTGACTTTGTAGGCTTGTTAAGGGTTAAAAACTCACATAGTCTTTTTTACTTGAAATAAACTCATAAATATCAGAGGGTACTTAAATTCAAATTCATAACGAAGAAAACTAATAAAAGTGTTAAAATTTAATTTATTCATAATAATGAATACAGTTTCAAAGAAATTTAATTTAAAAAATGTAGAAAAATCTATAATATACATATATTATGATACTCGACGTTGTTTTCATCACAACGTTAATATTTTATATATTAAGATCATGTAAGCTCATATACAGTTTGGTAAATTGCCTTCAGGTATTTTGAAACGTCAATAAAATTGAAAGCTGTCAGTCATGTGTTTTTGCATTTGACGAGTAAAATAATATTTTCAATATTATACCCAGTTGTAAAGTTTGACATTGTTATAATAACTAGTCATATTTATATTAAATCAAAATATAGTAAATACAATTTCATCCAGTTGAGAGAGCACATTGTTTAATAAAGACAAATAAAATAAATCTGTGAAATGTGAATATTAAAGACAAGTTTTAATTTATGTGTAAATTTACAAATGATTACCTACGAAAACATTTTCATGTTCAAGAATAATTTATGTTCTTTTTTAGATAAACATAAAATGTGCTGAAATTTATATTATTTTCACTATGAAAAATGAAGAAACAAAACAAGAACGATTAAAAAAGTTGGTCAATTGCGAGTTGAACCTCGCGTACTAGTGTCACGTACCGTATAGTTTTTAAAATTATTTATTTAATTTAAAACCTTCCAAACTTTAGCAATGTTAAATAAGTGCAATTTTTTTTGTTGAGAACGAAAAGGTAGCAGCACAATGTATTTTCTATTAATATCATGTACATATATAATAATTTTGAATTCTTTTTGAAAAAAAAAATACGGAAATTCGGTGCTCAGTATCTCCATTTTTTGACATTTTTATATGGGAAGAGGACAATTTTTTTACGATTTTTTTTTATTTCTTTTCGAACGGTACACCAAAAATACTAATATTGAAAAAGCACATGAAGTTTATTTTCATTGAAATACGTATGAATGGGAGATAAAATCGATCTGTGAAAACATGAATTATTTATTTGAAAATTAACATAAAAAGGTCAAATTATGTTAATTAATGCGATAGTTTTAAATTAAATCATTGAGATGAGAATAATTCAATCAAATTTTTTTTTAAATAATTCTAAAAATTTGAAAATTATAAAATATAATATATTACAAAAACCAATTATTTTCGTCTAACTAGGGTTACTTGGGGATGATCAACGTCCTAAAATATCAATTTTTAAAGTTTTTACAATAGATCTTGGCACTTTTAATTTAATTCTAATTTATTATTTGGTATTTAAAAAGTAAAAATGTATCCTAAATCATAGGTGTCCAACCTTTTAGTATTGTAGGCTGCAGAGCGCAAAAAAATAACGAAAAAATTTATTAAGGGCCGCACAAAAATTTGAAGACCTTTTTTTTCGGACTGTTAATTAATTTAATTATACCTCGGTATCTATAATTTATATTATATATCAAAAAATATATATAATAACATATTTTTTTCATATTCTACTTTTTTTTATTAATCTGTGCTCGGGGGCCGCGGGTTAAATAATGAAACTGTCCTAAATAATGAAACTGCAAACATAAAATCGTTATAACGTATTAAATAATTTAAAATAATTCGATGCTATAATTATACACATAATTATGTCATATGAACATTATACATAACTAATTCAAATATCAACAATTTCCTATAATCCTTCATATATTATAATAATCGACCATTTTGAATATTTTATCTCTAATCAACTGGTTCAATACATTAAAGATTTATACCTCAAATATATGTATAGTATTTATGGTTCAGAGAATTGTTATCAGCAAATGGTTGGGTATTAATTTAAAAAAATAATAAAAAGTTAAATTCACAAACCGAGTTTCGAACCAGTGTTCACTGCGTTACTTAGCTAGCACATTAACCTGTTGGCTATATAGTATAGTATACTTGTACACGAAGAAATATAACAATTTTCAAAATTTAATATCTTTATTAATAATGCTCATACGAAGAAGAAAGGAATCGATTTCTAACAAAAAAAAACAGTTGCCGATTAAAAAAATCAATTTTGTATCAAAAAATACTATCAGTTTTAAAATGTACTGTCAATTGAGTAACTTCTACAATCTCCATTGTAATTTTTATAATACGAAATTTTAACTACATATATTCGTAAATATCATTTACATTATTTATTTAATATTCTTAAGTTATTTGTTAAGTGTTATACAAATTATTCAATTTTAATTAACAGACAATAGTATTTTTTTTATTGGTATAACTAAATTAAACTATACCGACCAATAATATAGATCTAGATCCTGTACGCAAAAATTACTAATTCTTATTATAACTTTAGCATCACGTAGCCTAACAAGAATTACAATATTTTGGACAATTTTAAGATTATCACATGAAATAGTAATATTTCTTTAAAAATTGAGTGATTTTTTATGAAATATTTTTCTCCATGCATAATATTGTCACATGTATATGTATTTTTATTATAACTCTAGTTTCACCTCTCAAAACCAGATTGAAATCCCTCATCCATACATTTGAATATCCCCATGTCAATGAAAATACCTCGTAAAAAGATTTATTTTACTTTTACTGAACAAATATAATCTACATAACATTAAGTACATAGAATTTTTATTCAAATTTAATATAAAACGTAATTTATTCATATACACATACGTATATACAAAATTATAATAGTAATTTGTAAAACCTACATATGTACATTACATACAAGCATATATATATATTAGGGTGGGCCAATTTTTTAACCTACCTCGGCTACCCCCCTATGTGAAAGTACTATCAATTCTAAGAAAAAACGCCAATGGAACTATACCTATACAATCAACTTTAGTTCGGCGCATTTTTGATTGAAAATTTTAAATTGAGTCCCTTGAATTCAAATAGGTTAAACTAGGAAAAAATTCCCACCAAGCTGAATTTTGGTGGAGACTTTTATTTTGATTTTCTAAGCATACCCTAAAAAGCACCCTTAGTTTGGGCCATCGGTTTGTATTTTTTAGGGGGTTAAGGGGGGAAATTTCTATTTTTTGCAATTATCTCAAAAAGTATCAATTTTTCGAGGACAATGGTTATAAAGAAAATTGTAGCTTATAAAATTCTACACAAAAAAGATATGTATACTTTTTTCATATAATCAATACTTTTCAAGTAAAAAGTTTGGAAACGAGGTTTTCATCCTTCAACCCCTTTTTAAGGGTGTTGCACCACTTTTCGCCAATCTGGGTTATTTTTTTCGAATTCTACGCCTAAAAATCTATAATAATCAACCATAAAATTGATTGCCCCTAAAAGTTCGGTTTTTTGCACTTTTCACGGAACTGGACACTTAAAAAGTTTGTTTACTTAAAAAGTATTGATTATACGAAAAAAGTATACTTATCTTTTTTATGTAGAATTTTATAAGCTACAATTTTCTTCAAAACTATTGTCCTCGAAAAGTTTATATTTTTTGAGATATTTGCAAAAAATAGAATTTGCCCCCCTTTACCCCCTAAAAAAACCCTTGGCCTAAACTAAGGGTACTTTTTAAGGTATGCTTAGAAAATCTAAATAAAAGTCTCCACCAAAATTCAGCTTGGTGGGAATTTTTTCCTAGTTCGACTTATTTGAATTCAAGGGACTCAAATTAAAAATTTTCAATCAAAAATGCGCCGAACTAAAGTTGAATGTAGAGGTATAGTTCTATGGGATTTTTTTCATAGAATTGAGAGTACTTTCACATAGGGGGGTAGCCGAGATCAGTTAAATTTTGTCAATACAATTCGGCCCACCCTAATATATATACAGGGTGATTCAGCACTGTCGTGCCAAACTTAAACCATAGATTGAGAAAAATATTTTAAGCAAAAAACTTCCAATAAACATGTGTCCGGAAATTTTTGGTTAGGGAACTACAGCCCACCAAAGATTTTCATCAAAATGAGTTTTTATTTAATATCTAGAGAACCCTTTATGATAAAATTATGAAATTGGGTATTCTGTTTAGTAATAATAAGTTTTATCGATTTCTCATATTAAACAATTATAATTTAGACCGGGGATGTATGGGGCCTGTGGGCCCATCAATTTTTATCTAGAATATTTTGTTCTTTAATTTTTTTTTAAAGTTGGGTACTTATTTAAGGTTATATGACACAAAATACGTAAAAATATACTTTGCTTATTTGTCATAGGATAAACCGTTTTCGAGTAATATCGATAGAAAAGAAAGCATGCAGAATTTAACTTAATACGGATGCTCCAAATTACAAAAAATAAATTTATATTCTTGTTCTATGATTAAAAGTAGGAAAAAAAGTTCATATAAAGAAACCTCCTAATATGAATCCTCTAGGATCTATAGCCAGTAGTAATACTGTATTATGTAACTTTAATAATTTGACTAAAAAACGAAACTAAAAATGGCTATTTGTTGATAAGGATGCATTTTTTGAGGTATACTTATGTTAACTTTTTGTCTTAATTTTTTTCATAGAACAAGAATATAAATTTATTATTTGTAATTTGAAGCATTCCTATTAAGTTAAATTCTGCATGCTTTCTTTTCCATCGATATTCCTCGAAAACGGTTTATCCTATGACAAATAAGTAAAGTATGTTTTTGTGTATTTTGTATCATATAACCTTAAATAAGTGCCCAACTTTATAAAAATATTAAAGAACAAAAAATACTAGATTAAAATCGATGGGCCCACTGACCCCATACATCTCTAGTCTAAATTATAACTAGTTAATATGAGTAATCGATAAAACTTATTATTACTTAACAGAATACCAAATTTCATAATTTTATCACAAAGGGTTCTCTAGATATTAAATAAAAACTCATTTTTAGTAAAATCTTTGGAGGCTTGTAGTTCCCTCACGAAAAATTTCCGGACACATGTTTATTAGAAGTTTTTTGCTTAAAATATTTTTCTTAATCTACGGTTTAAGTTTGGCACGACAGTGCTGAATCACCCTGTATATATATATATATATTATACAGGGTGATTCAGCACTGTCGTGCCAAACTTGAACAGTAGATTGAAAAAAATATTTTAAGCAAAAAACTTTCAATAAACATGTGTCCGGAAATTATTCCTTAGGGAACTACAGGCTTCCAAAGATTTTACTAAAAATGAGTTTTAATTTAATATCTAGAGAACCCTTTGTGATAGAATTATGAAATTTAGTATTTGGTTTAGTAATAATATGTGTTATTGATTTCTAATATTAACCGATTATATTTTAGGCCAGGGCTGTATAGGGCCAGTGGGCCCATCGATTATGATCTAGTAATTGTTTGTTCTTTAATTTTTTTCCTGAGTTGGTACTTTTATAAGATTATATGACACAAAATAAACAAAAACATACTTTGCTTGTTTATCATAGGATAAATCGTTTTCGAGATATATCGATGGAAAAGAATGCATGCAGAATTTAACTTAATACGGATGTATGAAATTACAAAAAATAAATTTCTATTTTTTTTCTATGATTAAAGGTAAGAATAAAGTTCATATAAATAAACCTCCTAATATGAATCCTGTAAGATCTATAGCCAGTTCTTTTACTGTTACATGAACTTTATTAACATAAATAAAAAACAAACTAAAAATGGCTATTTGTTGATATGGATGCATTTTCGGAAGTATATTTATATTAACTTTTTGTCTTATTTTTTATCATGAATTAAGAATATAAATTTATTTTTTATAATTTCAAGCATCCGTATTAAGGTTAATTCTGCATTCTTTCTTTTCCATCGATATTTCTCGAAAACGGTTTATCCTATGATAAACAAGCAAAGTATGTTTTTGTGTATTTTGTGTCATATAATCTTATAAAAGTACCAACTCAGGAAAAAAATTAAGGAACAAACAAATACTAGATCAAAATCAATGGGCCCACTGGCCCCATACAGCCCTGGCCTAAAATATAATTGGTTAATATTAGAAATCAATAACACATATTATTACTAAACCAAATACTAAATTTCATAATTCTATCACAAAGGGTTCTCTAGATATTAAATTAAAACTCATTTTTAGTAAAATCTTTGGAAGCCTGTAGTTCCTTAAGGAATAATTTCCGGACACATGTTTATTGAAAGTTTTTTGCTTAAAATATTTTTCTCAATCTACTGTTCAAGTTTGGCACGACAGTGCTGAATCACCCTGTATATTTTATCGTCCAGATATATCTCAAATATTAAAGTCGCCTCAATATATATATAGTAGACGCACAGCTCATACAATTAGAGATAGCGCGCGGCACAGGTGTTGGCTAGAGTTGTATGTGTGTACGCGAGTATCTGCCTCACACACCCACATGATCGCCCAAGCACACACTCGCCATAGGAACGTGGCGGTATGGTGGAGGTGCGCCGCCCGGACAGAATTTAATAATTCCACATACGTGTTTGATGATACGTTACACTTTCATTGGCGTCTCTTTGTTTTAATTTGTAATGTTTTATGTGTAATTTAATATATGGATTCATTTTTATATGGTAATATTTAATACCAAAGTACAAATACAATTGTTTGTATGTTAATTAATGATAAAAATTATATAATGTTCCAGACCACCCGCCCACTGTTTTACGCCCAAACTATTGAAGATAGAGTTTTAGGATAAAAAATGTATTATATATATCGACCCTAAAGAATTTTAGGAAAATATTTTCAACCCCCTAAAACCGCTCCTTGGGGGGTAGTTTGAGGGGTACATGCCCGTTTCTCAGTAAAATCAAATGGAATGGTATATCAAAAAGTACATATTTATAAAGATTATAAAAAATTAAGAAACTTTTATAAAACAAAAATTTTCATACTCTCAATTGTTTAAAAAATATGGCGACTTGTTCGCAAATGTTAGGGTTTTTCTAAAAGTGCCCTAATTTCGCTAAATATTAATGGAATTTTATTATTTTTTTAAATTCAGAAAGTAGAAATATTGAACTTTGTAAAGATGTATGATTATTTGAGATTTTAATAGTTTAAAGTGTCATACACGACAAACAAAAAATACAAAAGTTCAATTAGGGATAATTCAAAAATTTTAAATACAATGATCTATCAATTAGTAGTTTTTCTTAAAATGTAATGTAAATATATGACGTTTGTTAAGAAAATTTAAAATTAAATTTTTTAAATTGAAAACTGAAATTTTTAATAATGCTGCTATGATGACCAAATTTTGGTCGTTGCCTCCCGGTCTATTAGTGTAGTAATTAATATAGTATTATTTTTCTACTTCCATTCTTTTTGTTGACTTCCTATTTTTACTAAATCAGTCATACGATGTTTTTATTTTAGTAGAATTGTATTTTAATATGATTTCACATAAGTGTTAATCTTTCTAATATTTCTTATTATTTTTGCACTTTACATTAATATAGTATTCTTATGTTTGCCTAAAAATAAAACTTAGTTGGAAAATAATACATATTATCATAGAAATAAAATCAATTTTTATTACTATGTCTATTTCCTCCTTGTAAGATTTTTAATGGATCTTTTTGTCCTAAATCTCACACACATTCACCACGCTTTTGTCTCGACTAATTCTCTCCTGATTCCTGGCGCCTTTGACAAACGATTTCTAAGACTTATTTTTCTTGAAATCGTCGTTCGTTTCACCAATGTTTTTTTTGTCTCCTACTTTCAGGTTGCTTAATATTTGATTCGTTTCACTTTATTGTCGATATAGATAACACTTTTCTTTTATACTGAATCACGTGACTTTTTCCATTATTATATTTTCACTTTGTACTACTCCATTAACTAACAATGAAAATGACGTTAAAGAAAACAATATTTATTTTTGTAGATAGTACCTACCGATGTATTTTTAGATACAAATGTATATTTAGAAATACAGTAGGTTTTTGTGTCCAATGAAATACAAAACCGGTTATAACGACATCGGTTAATACGACGACGTATCGGTTATAACGACTCAGAATAAAAGTCCCCGCTGAATCCCATATAATTGCCTTTTATAATACACCGTTTATAAAGATATTGCTTACAACGAAATACCGCATATAACGATTTTCTGTTTACAATATTTTTAACGACGGCCCGTCTTTTATTTCCATTTTTTTTAAATATAGTACTTTTTATATAGGCAATACTCTGTACTTATTTCATTAATCTTAACGTAAGAATATTATGTTTATCCTTTAATAATCCGTGATGTTTTATTGTGTCTGACATAATCTGTGCATTTAATTTTTTGTACAATAAAAATATTGTTTGACATAATAATATATCATGGAAAAGGTTAGGTTTAATTCTAATAAACATAAAACAGATATGGATTTCAAATATTCGTATACTGGTACATGATTTGTGGAGAGTTATACTCAAACCAATCAAAATCGTCGCACCTCATAATGTCAAACTAAATTTCCAGTAAAATAACGTGTGTCGCTTCTGTATATCGTATATGTATTGTATGTATGTACTACCTACATTTATTATTATTTGCTTGAAATTTTGGTGTATGTGTACTTAGCATCTCAATTATTAGCATCTCAAAAATAAACTTCAGTTCTGCTAGCATCCAGCATAGTTCTATAGTTCCTGATAAGTTTTAACAATAGTTCCGTTGATTTTCCCATAAAAAAAATTGTTTGAAAAAATGAGATGCTAACTTCGCATACAGACTGTGGAACTCTACGTAATTATACTAGTTCGGATTTAAATCGTTGAATTCCGCTGAGATGCTATGAGATGTTGCGCGAAGTTAGCATCTCATTTTTTCAAAACATTTTTTTATGGGAAAATCAACGGAACTATTGTTAAAACTTATCAGGAACTATAGAACTATGCTGGATGCTAGCAGAACTGAAGTTTATTTTTCTAATTCCGTTGAGATGCTATGATACGTTACACGAAGTTAGCATCTCATTTTTTTCAAAACATTTTTTTTATGGGAAAATCAACGGAACTATTGTTAAAACTTATCAGGAACTATAGAACTATGCTGGATGCTAGCAGAACTGAAGTTTATTTTTGAGATGGTAACAATCGAGATGCTATTTCAGCATACTCATTAAATTTTTAGTTTTTCCGATAAATACATTAAAAAATCGAATTATCGGTTTTAACGACCTAAAATGATCGGTCTCTTCGATGTCGTTATAACTGGTTTCTACTGTATTTTTGAGAGTGAGGAAAAATTGAAATACGTATATTCGATTAATATAATAATCGCTATAAAAATGTAGGAAAAATGTGATCCCAATAGTGAGCGTCTGCTGTACGTAGGTCGTAGACCGATGTTAAAGTAGGTATATGTTTCTTCTCTGGTAGTTAGAATGAAGACGCCTGTGGTGTTACAGGTGTATGCAGGTGTATATACATACTCCCGTGTCGGGAGCTAAAGTACCTGTTCTCTTTTTGTTGTTTTTATAGCCTCTGTCAGCAAAACGGTACAGTTTGCTTTACGCGTTTACACCCTCGGCATATTTTTATTTCTGTTGTTTTTTATTTTGTTTCATATTCATTCATAATTTTTATTTACCGTGTAAAAATATTTGATGAATGAATTTTATTTGATGTATTCTGTTTAGTTAAATATAAGACATTATTAAAAATACAAAATTAAATCGAAAAAAAATAAGAACGCGCGAAAAAAAATTAAAATCAATAGTTTGTCTTTCAAATTCATTTTACTACAGTGTCCCGTAAATCACGACCCAATGTTTTTATTTATTTTTTATAACATTCAGGTGCAACGGCGCAAATGTGGAACCATATTCATGGGGGGGGGGGTAATCACCCCCTAACTTTCAAAATAAAAGAAAATTAATCCTTTTTTATATACTAAAATTCTTTTGTTTCCCATTTTACATATGTACTATGACCCCCCTCTTAGATCCGCGCCTGCAAAAATAAGTAAAATAACACCGAAATACAATACACGCAAAACCCCTGAATATTTCCGCGGAACTCACTTTGGGAAACACTGATATAGCGTAAAGATCGATTTATTTCAACACACTTTTTTAACAAAAGCTTCAACTACGAGTATGGAGAATTTACCATATGTAATTAAAAAAAAAAAAACACTCAATATTTCTGCCTTTAAATAGAAAACTTCTTTTATAGTTTCCAATAAATTTCTTGATTGTTTTGTGAACTTGATTGACTTGGTCTCTGATCACCTCATTTAGCAACATTGTTTTGTTAGATCAAGCTATACTGTCCACCCTTGGGCAATAGAGAACAGACAGGATAGTTCGGGATAGGTTTAATCGAAACCCATCACTTAAAAAGGAGATTGAAAACACAGGCAACAGAGCACAATGCTGACCCGATATTACTTGTTTTTAGTCGACCAAGTTTTTGGTTACTGATCTGCAATAAATGCTTTAGCTTCGATAGAACATCACAAAAACAAATTTGTTTTTGTTCTATTTAAAAGGATGTGGGTATTTACTAATAAATAGATCAATATACATATAAAATGTTGATCTCCAAGATTTTTTTTATTTAAATAATTTTTTCTACTTTTATTTTTTATTTCTGTAATGAAATTTTAGGTTATGTTATTTTTTTATGACTAAAAATTCAATTTTCTTTTTTAAGGACATTTTCTGTAACTTGTTTTTCAAGAACTTCATTATCTTTATTGCTATTAATTAATGTTTGATTTTTCTTTCCAAAATACATTCTGAATAATTATTACCTAATTTAAATGAACTCTGATTTTTTTTAAATATAGAATCTTTATTAATTACGTGACGAAGGGAGTTTTATTTTCGTATCTCTCCTTTGTGTTAAATATTTTAATTTTCACTGTTATTTTTCTTCAGAAAAAAAACAACTAAAAATTATGTAAGCAACAAAATTAAACAAAAAATATCCATAATTTATGGACGCTACTACCTCCATTATTAAAATTAATATTTTGATTGTTGTAATGTATAACAAAGTATGCCTTTATTGTATGCTAAATAAAAAGTTTAAATTCAGACTAAAATGCTATTCGTGAATTAATATTTTAAAATTTTTCGTCACCATTGAAAATATTATAAAATTGAACAATCCAAAACCAAAAAACACATTTATAAAATATATTTTGCATAAATTGTTCATTGTGAAAAAATTTCAATCAAAGCGCTTTTGTACAAATCCATTTATAAAAGAAAAAGGCTAAATCGATTTAGAAACCGAATCGGTTCTTGAAATTTATGAATGGATCCATTATACATATATATAGATATGAATAAAATTGTAGCAAATCATTAAGAAAACGCCATGTTCATTCGTACAGAAAAAGGCGTAAAAAACTGTATGAGATTTTAAACATAATACATTTTAATGGACCATAAAAACATTTTAAACTCATACAAGAAATTATAAAAGTTACTTGAATGGTTTTAAGCTTATATTTTATAAATAAGAAATAAAATGTGCTGGTAGAACTATTTATCTTATTCGTATACGACATTTTTACACTGTCCGTATCTAATATTAAGACACTCAAATATAGGGTGGTCCGGTTTGGGATACATATATTTTAGGAGCTGATTCCTTGGCTCTTTGTAAATAAAAAATTGTACGGGAAGGGAGGGTTGATCTTCAACACCCTCTGAGCTACAGGCTGTTTAAGTTAATACATTATACTTAAAACAAATAATATTTCATAACTTCTAAAGTAACGTAATTAGAGCAACCACAATGAGTCAGTTTCATAGCTAATTAATAAACATTTTTTTTTAGTTTTACAGTTATTGCTATTCGTGTTTTCAGTTTAATGTTATTGTTTATCAAAGTAAAAAAAAAAATATTTTTTTGGAAATTTGTATGAAAATGATATTTTTCTCCAAAAGTACCTTTAACATGTGGCATTTTTTATCAATATTTTCGTGCGTTATAACGTTACCTACAATTACACTTCACACAGTTTGGACCTGAGTCTAACAGTTTTCCAGTTATAAATTTATCTAAATTATTCCCAGGGTCAGTTCGCGGTAATCGATACCAGATAGTTAAAAAAATATTTTACGAAAATGAATACTAAAATATAAAATTAACATCAATTTTCATAAACCAAAAGAAAATTAAAAAAAATTTAATTAATTTTCAAAATATTACAAAAAATTTAATTTTTTTTTCGAAAAAGACAACAAATAATGTGAAACCGCAATATCTTACTTGACAATAAGTGACGCTCGTGGCAAACTATTAAAAGTCTTTGACAATTACATATCAAACGTGACGTTTGACCGAATTAAAAAAAAATTACCCTTACCAACAATAATGACTAACGGTGACCGCATTTATTATAAATTTAATGAGTCTATTGAAGTATTTGATAAATAATTGTTATAAGTATTAGTTCATAATATCAATAAGCAATTAAACACACAAATAGTACTCTTATTGTATCCTTTTATTCAACGTGTCACGACCGTCACAATTTTCTGTCACAACCGTCACAATGTTTATTGGGTAATAACCAGTTAAATAGATTACGTATTTGCCTGATGCTCTTGTGTAACTAAAAAATAATTTATTCGTAACATATTAAAGTATGATTATTATAAAGTTACTTCAATATTTTCGCTAAATTTTCGGGTTTTTGGATAGAGGTTGCAAAACTTGCAACGCTGACAATTTTTTGTGAAATAACTGTAGACTTTTTATTCTTTCAATATACATGTATTGCATTAAGATCTACAGAAAAAAGGTAAAACCATGTTATTTACTAGTATTATTTAGAAATTATGAACTCCAATCCGAGTTGAAATGTCACGACCGTCACTGCGGACTGACCCCTAAAGTGACTATTTTGCTGAATGAAACAGTTATCCAATTTTTTAAAGGAACTTTTTTTAAACATCCTGTAGTTCAGATGGTTTTGAAGATGGACCGGACCATCCTGTATATAACAACATTATATAATACTTCATTTATATTTTTTTCTGTGTATATTATTTTTGTTATGATATAAGACAGATTAAAGTTAAATAAAATATGAGTTCGAAGTTCATTGTTAAATTTCATACATACATATGTACGGAGTTGTTTTACATGTACCCGGATAGAGATGATATTCTATTACATTTCTTATTCATATAACCTCAACGGTAACGCTTCTTATAAAGGTAAGAAAAAACGATAAGAAAATAGGGAAAATGTAAGCCGTGGGGTTATGAGAAAATGCCGCGCGTGCTGTAAGGGCTTTGGGAAATCTACCAACTTGGAAAAATTCAAAATGAAAATTTTTATTTCTTGCGACACGATGTGCTTGTCGTTGAATTAGATTTCAGATTTTGAAATGGCAAAAATTATAATAAAGAATTTCATTTCTTTATACCATATATCTAAGACTATATTTGTTTTGGAATATGTAGTGTACATATTATGTATATATCCTTATTTAATGATAAAATATTGTTATTTCAATTAATAATACTGGCCAACGAAGTAAAAAAATATACAATTTTTTATGGATTAAATACAGTGGTGCCTCGCACAACGAACTTTCGGTTCGTTCATTGCGCGACTCGCCCAACGAACCTCGTTTCGCACAACGAACTGCATCGTGTTTCATTTTGTCGCCCGAACGCTCCTATACGTATCACGAAGTCGCCCGAACTTCCAAGGTTGCACGCAGTCGATGCTCAAACTTGCATGAACATGCATCAACGCGCATCTGTCGTTCTTTTTTGTGCTTACTCACACAACTGTTTGTTTTAATAAATGTAATTTTGTGTGTCTATATTATAAGTTCTAAAAATAAGCAGGAAGGTGATTTATGTTGAAATGAAACAAGAAATAATTAGAAAAAGGATTTGACCCTGCAAGCCTCGGTAGACTCTCCTAAATCTGATTCTGACTAAAAAATAAAAAAACGTGTGTACAATCTTTTTTATGTTACAGTACCATATTTTATGCTACAGAACGAATTAAAATTTTTAATACGCGTTTCACATAACGAACTTGCTCCCGGAACGAATTCAGTTCGTTATGCGAGGCACCAATGTATAACGTTATTTTGTTACTCAATTTTGATATATATAGTGCAATTAAATATAACCCTAAAAAGTATATAAGTACGAGTATATAACTGATAATTAAAGGTCTACCTGTTAACAATAAAACTATTTTGTACAGTATGCTAAAACTAAAAACGCCATAATTACAGTTTTCTTTTGCTTTTCCGTTCATCTCATTTCACATCGATGGGTTTCAATAAAATTCCTCCACTCACAATTAAAACTTTTTCCAAAGAGTCATTAACGACTTCTGAATGGTCAGAAAAATACTCCAGTACGACTTTTCTGTTATGCTTTCTACTCTTTTTGTGAACTTTTCTTACACCCATTTTATTTAGTGGTAGACCAAAACGTGAAAGCATTTTATTTATATATAGTATATACTTCATTTCAACATTACGTTATATTTCTTTCTTTGAAGATATATTTAAGAATTTTTTGTCGGTTTTTTAATCCTATAAAACATATTTTTCGTTCTAATTACTGACAAAATAAAATGATGTTTCTTCTTTGAATATTTGGAAATTTTACGATATAATTAGACAGAAGAAAAACGAAAAAGCGAATGAACGATATTTTAGTCGATATTGAGTTATAATGTATATATTACATTCAGTATTTCAAAGCCGTATTAAATGGTATATTTGACATAATTATATGATAAAAAAATATGTCACATGTACTATATTTCAATGAAAAAAAAACTTAACATAATTATTCATCAACTGAGGCTCAAAAAAATATTAAACGAGACAAATTTTAGGTGATAAAAGTAGCAAAATAAAAGGTCAGAAGGGGACACCCCCACCCCCAACGGATTATCTTAAAAATTTTATAAAAAATAATTATTTCTGGTTTTCCCCTACCTTGTAAAATTTTCTTCCAATATCCCTGTTTTATATCTAACAATTTTCCAATACATTTTAATACAATATAAGTATCTAATATATTTTAATACAATAAGAATAAAGCCATATAGAGATACATAACATTTCTGAGTGGTATATAGTATAAAAATTTATAAATATATAGAATATATATTATATACAACTACAAAATATGTAACCTACGCGAATTCTTCAGTAAAGGAAATAAAAAAAAAACTGTATGTTTGACAAATGCACATATCAGAAATACCATTTCTGGTTAAAGGCTTCTTCTGAATAAAATATCGGTGTCTTTGTGTCAAATCACTGTGAAAATGCGTTGGTGAAAAGTATCTATTTTCCTTGTATTGTACCGAATGAAAAATACTATTTACATTTTGCAGAATCCTATTAAATGTTCGAATTGATATATTGATAGATATGTGGGAGTACAAAGAATATGCTTTGGTTTGTTTTGTTACGTATTTTATTTATTGTTTTGCCTTCGTTGTGATGTGTTTATAAGTATTGATTTCTAATAGTATATATTGTAGCTATTTGATTATTATTTACATATTTTTATTGGATTGAATTTTTATTCATTTTAGTGGTATACTGAAATTATAAAGAAGGCAAAAGTAATATAATTTTTTTTTCTAAAAAGTCGAAAAAAGATACGTAATCTGCTAATATTTTTCAAAAGCGTCAAGTATTAACATAAAATCGCAAAAATCATCGTTTAAACACTTTCAAAAAGTATATTTGACAGCTCTGATCTTCGATATATTGTCAATATTATGAAAAATGACCGGAGCGGTAAGAGAAGGAAATCCGAAGTGACGTTAGTTCATTGGCATAGTCAAACACAAATATATACATTATAGAATATATGAATGTTAGATTACCATTAAAAATTAATGTCCGGTATTATAAAGGACCTAGCAAATTTGCAAGCTTGCTAGCACTCTCAAATGAGATATCAAACTTGACATCAAAATGACAGTTCTCTTTAATTTTTTAACAGATAGTTGCATACGCAGTAAGTTGGTTTATACCATTTTTACACAAGGTTAGTAAATATACTTTACATACCTTTTTTTACTTCCTATGTATGAAACTATCTGTCAAAAACTTCAAGAGAACTGTCATATAAGTTTGACACCCCATTTAAGAGTGCTAGCAATCTTGCAAATTTGCTAGGTCATTTATAATACCGGACATAAAAATAAAAATTAAAAATAATTATTGGACTATCCGCTACTGACTTGATTCTGTGGACTCGTCTAGTTCATTACTCAATAGAACGCCGCACATCTAACACTACAACTTAAGTAGTCGACTATAGCATTTAGTATAAAGAGAGCGGCACACAGAAATACTCTATATTTCAACAAACTATGTAACATTTCGAATAAGAAGCTCCATATGCACAGTAACATGTGATTACATTCCTAAGTCCGATCATTTTTCATGATATGGACTGTACATATATTGAGCGATTTTTATATTTTAACCACTTATTGTTAGGTAAGCACCCTCTTGCTCGACATAATATGTGTTCCGTTTTGCGCTAAGTCGAGTAACTCTCAGTAATGTTTGCTAGTTTTATTTCGAACGATAGGAATTTGCTCGTTTAGATATCAGTTAATGATCCAATGGGATTGCATGTGTTCTTTTTTGCTTCTTTCGTTATTACCGTGTGTTTTCACTTATTATATTTTAACGCCATGTTTTAAAATTTACCATACTAAATAAAATTTTTAATTTTTCTTTATTTCTTTTTAATTTATTTAACTAATCTTTTTATAATTCAATTAAAACTTTATTGATCTAAAACAATGCTATGTTTTTACCTCTTTTTATAAAAAAAAACTAGCAATAAAAAACACATTTCAAGAACTAAAAATTGGCTCACAACCCACAGTTTTGAAAACTCCGTACACTAAGACATGCCAGAAACATCATGTATGATTAATTTTACGATAATAGATCAAAGAGGGTTAAATACAAGAGCCTAGTGTTTATGGTCGAGAGGGTTTGACCAACGCCGATAACTGCAGTGAGTTCACGACAAGATGGCTGATTTAGTGTGCGGTTAAGCGGTAATCAAACACCGAATGTCGCCGGCCCACCGACACGGAACAAAAACCTTGCCCTCCTCCATGCTAGTACCTCACAAATCATCACACAGGGTTACAAACTACCATATATACACAGACATACATACACGCCCTTTTGGGTTTGTACATGTACATATATTGAGTAAAAAATTAATGTGTTCTTGGACATATTTCATTTGTGAGTGGGTAAGAAATTAACCAGGAATAACTAGAGATAAATATACTCACCGCTCAATACAACGACGGTGTTGGCAAATCAACCACTTGATATAACGACGGCGAGAGGGACCCCCACCACCATGCCGATTTTAACGTTAATTGAGGGGTATGTAGCAACAAGGAGTTAACTCCAGTTTTTATAATTTGTGGGAAAATAGAAAAAAACTGTTTAAAAAATGGAGAATGTATTTATATCGCCTTTGTCTTCGTCCAATTATTATTTCACCGACCACATGTTCTGGCCAAATTCCATTGAGAAATTCATCAAATTCGCAATTCTAGAGTCAATTTTATTCTGGAGTTAACTCCTTTTTGGCCCAAATAGTTAAAAATTATTTTCTTTTTAAAGTAAGGAAGCATTGAATAAGAACAATTTTCAAGAAAATTAGTTTATTTCAAGAAAGAACACAGTAACGAGTGTACTAACTAAATTCTAACAATAAGCCCAAAAACAAAGAGTCAGCTCCTGGAGTTAACTCCATTTTTACCCAAGCGAATGAAGCAGCTAACTCATTCTAGTGGATACCTTCAAAACTATCAACGATAGGTAACTCTTTGTTGAACCAAACGAAAGAATGATCCCCCCAAGAAACGGTTGTTAACTCTGTTTGACCTAAAAATGGAGTTAAAAAAAATCGTTGTTGCTGCAAACCCCTCAATTGGTGAATTTAAATTTCGCGGTAAATGGTATTATAGTAGAGATAAAAGAAGGTCGCTATATCAAGCGGTGATCACGTCGTTGTATCAAACAGTCATTAGGTTAAGCGGTGTGTGTACTCATAGTTCTGACAGTCCGAATCGGTTTCTGATTATTGTAATAGCCAAGTCTCACTCACAGCCGTAATTTCTGATTTTATCAATTAATACCACTAAGGAGGTTACTATTACTATAGGTTGCTGTATTGGTGCAGTGCAGGGAAAGTGCCTGTGGATAAACATAGAGTGAAGGCAAAGGGTGTGTCTCTCTCTCTGGAGCATTCGACATTACATAGTTGCATCCCTCTTTTTTCACACACTTATAATTTTTTAATTAAAAAACGCGGTTCGTAATCATTGTGAAAATTTACAGATATCTTTGTAAATGAATAAAGAATGTATGAATGTATGCTCAAATGTTCATCAATTCTCTCTGTCACATTACTTTGAAAAGTCCTGTCATGTCTCGAAATTATGCAGGTCTCATAAGAATGCATGTTAGTAATTATTTTTTTTGTAAGGATTTCTTTAAATATAAATGTCTTGTTATATTCAAAGTTTCGTCGAAATCTCTCTATCATTCTTCTATGATGTCAACCTCCTTAAATTTTATTTTTTACGTTTGCTAAAAATAACACTTTTGAATAAATTGCTATAGTTGTAGTTAAAACTCTTAATATGAGTATCTCTAGGACTTACAAGGCTACAAACTAAGACAAGACTTTTATCGGTCTCAGTCTCGAAACAAAATAAAAAACCAAGACGAGATACTACTTAATATGATTTTTATTTATTGGTCTTGCCAAGAGTTATAAAATTATCAAAATTTTAGGTTAATATTTTTTTACAAAGCCACAATCTCTCTCATTTGAACTTTGTATAAAAAAACTGTTAATTAATATTGCGTTTTATAAAAAGAAATTTTGTATTTTTAAAAGAAAAGAAAATTTCCTTTTCTAATATGTAATTAGAAACGTCAAGTGCAGAAAGTGACGTAAAACGAACTTTAACCTTTACGAACGGTTTACAAACAAAAAAGAAATTGTATGTAAAAACAAATTACAAATCAAGAAAAAGATATACATACATTAAAATTTCTGTGTCATGCTTACTAAAGTATACAATGTTTTTATTTTTAATAATATATATTTCTTGAAAATCTATACTTATATTTAAAGAAAATTTGTATGTGTTTGATCGAAGTAATCTCGAAAACGACTGTGCCGATTTTGGTGAAACCTATACGGAAAAAAAGAAACCTGAAGAATAACAGTTTATTTCTGTACATCCCGGATAGTAAGCGAAAAGTTCTCATTATAAAATATTTATTACAGTCTGAAACTGTAATATAATGTTTGCAGATACTCAATGTAAATTGATGGATAAACTGCAAACATTATTACAGTTTCAGACTAAAAGATATTTTATAATAATATATTGTCTGGGATGTATAGGAAAAACTGTAATTCTTTAGGCTTCTCTTTTTTTCGTGTATACCACCATAGAAGTGCTGTAGCGTACATATCACTTTATCAGTCAATAAAGCTGAGCAGTGAATATTTTTTATATTTAATAAATTCCCAGCCAACACCGCGGACCTAATAAAAATCTACGGATGTAATTCGATAGCGCTTTTTTAACTATAAAAAATAGTACAAATAAAATGTAATTTTACTCTATCTACTTATTTCAATCTTTAAAATGTATAATTTACCATTATTTTTACCACAATTATAGTACATTGAATATTGCCTCTTTTTCTAGTAATATGCGTGTAAAAAAATCTAATTTAACTTGACCATTTGAAGAAACGTTGATATGAAAAAGCGCGAAACAGAATGCTCGAAATATGTATTTCATCAGAAATGTTTGTTAAATAACTGGACGCAGCGTCACGCGTGTTCCTTATTTCCAGAGAAACTGACAATCTGTCGTAAGATTACATGATCTCTTAGGTCCATTAAGTAAGCGTCCAGACACTTTCTGTATCGATCACAGTGCGCCATGGATAGCGACGACCCGACTGGTCCACTGGGACGTAATGCGCTCATACATTTAATCTTCTCTGTGCTATGAGTTACGTAATATAAAAGGCATACGCTTTCAGATTGGATCATTTTGATCGATGAATCATAAAGAAATTTGCTCTTTCTGTTATGGTGATTAAAGCCGATGCTCTTATTTGTTTTATTGAATATTTTACGTTGTCCTAAAATATTATTGTTTTCTTCAATTTTCTATTGAGAGAATCGTTCTCCAATGAATATAAAATACTAACTTCACCCGCGGCTTCGCGCGTTACGAAATTATTGTTTAGGATTTTTGAAAAATATAGATATTTTTATTCTACACAGTTCTTTACTAGAACATATATTATTCAATATTTACAGGTTTAAAAAAACACGTTAATCGGATAAGTGGTTCTCGAGTAATAAACGTACAGACAGACAGAAAGAAAGACATTGCATTTTATATATATTATAGATATAGTTTTGGCATAGTTGCTACTGCACCTCTAGTGGCCCTAAATTCTCCTTTTTAACTGAACATTTTGTTGTGAGAGGCCCATGTTATCTAGCCCTTCTTTTTCTCCACTGATATATCTTGATATTCTATTATTTATTTTCAAATACCTAAATTAAATATTTATTTTGTTTAATAAAAATATTTTTCTATGTATTCAAATAAACCAACAAAAATTGAAATTAATCTCTTTGGCAATTGAACCGGAGACTAATAATAAGCCCGTTAAATAATAATTGAATACAAATGGTGTTGTATGTATTTATGTATGTAAGAAGGTGTGCTAATTTTAATTGAATTGAAATTTAATAATCATACAATACAATCATAAGATGAATATAAATGTAGTTAGGTACTGAAAATTTTCTTTCTATTAACTAATTTTATATTTTTCTAGTATAAATTAACTTAGTTAATTAATGTGAAATGGTAATACAGGATTTCTTAGAATTAGATATATTTATCTATTTTAGTAATTAATAAACAAAAACGCAACTGCGTTGGCAGGACATAACTTCTGAAATGCTTCAAAATGTATTTAAGGATAGATTTAAAATATACAGGACTTACGATTTATAAAGCTACTTAATAAGAGTGTTTAAAGACAAAGAGCTAATTCTGAAACACCTTTAAAACAAAAATACATTAATACAGATATAAATTAAAAAATATATATATAAACTAGCTAGAAATCGTGAGCTGTCACCCATGAAGAAGAAGTAGAAGAAGGTATGGTAATATAGATTTCTGTTATAATAGTCGATTCAACAGGTCGTACGTACAAATGTCACATAGGTACCCATTATTTATCTAATAACTTTTTTGGATACAATTTTCGAAACAAAATGTCCTTTCTCAGGATGCAAGTTATCCCCCTGCCAAATTACATCAAGATCGGTTCAGCAGTTTAACCGTGAAAGGGTAATAAAGAAACAGACAGAAAGATACACTTCCGCATTTATGATATTTTAGTATGGATAACCCAATTTAGATACTAAATTGAATAAAAAAAAAATGGAATTATTTTCATAAATCATTAAATATAAATAAAAACTGTGTGCTCTATATTTGTAACACATTTGCAATAGCATACATAGCTGTTATTAAATACAATAAATTAAGGCAATGCCCGTTGATATTGCTTCATAAAAAGATAGAAAATTAATTGATATAATAAATTCATTTGAAATTACATTCAAATTTACATAGAAATGTACTCGGTATAAAAAGTGCGTATGTGGTCCTTTCTGCAATAAACTTATTTTATAACATCGTATTGTAATAATAAAACCTGCTATAAATTTTCATGCTTAATAAATTTCATCGGTAAATTAACCATGTTTATTAGTGAAACTGTCGTAATTGATTCTGGAAATAAAGTGCAGCTATATAACTTTTATGCCTGTTCATAATCACACTCCATTAGAAAAAATCTCTAACGGGAAAAATGAAAAAATACTTTAGTGGAGTCATTTTGACTTTCATATAGCAGATTTAGTTCTGAGTGTTAATGGATTAACTTGAGAAGTTAACTTTGGCCATGTTGTATTCGATGTTATGAAAATTTATAATTTTTAAGACTTTTGTGGTTTATATTTCCAAAATAACGAATATTCAGAATAAATGTTTCAGACAAAAATTTCATGACGCTAAATTTTGACAAAGGACACTGATAGATTTTTAGTTTCAATTTTTGTTTTTTATACAAAATTTATATTTTTATTGCAGATCGTAGTTTACCTACGTGAAATAATAGGTAACTTTTGTGTTGCAAATTTTTTTTCGTCTATTTTTATGATACTAAGCAAATAAATAGAAATTTTTGAATTTTCAATAACTTTTTACTCGAAAACTATCAAATTAAAATTTTTGTTAGCTTAGAACAATTTGAAAAATAAAGTACCTATTTATTTCAATAGAATAAATATTTCTAATTAATAAAGATTAACATTCCCCCCACTCTTCTTAGTGGGTGCTTACATATTAAATCGAAGATCCATAAAATTTCACGTTTCTTGGACCAGTGGTTTGGGCGTTGAACATTCTTTGAATAAAATAAAAATAAGCATGTATAACGATTTTTCAAAGTTCAACTTTAATTTGGGGTAAAAAAAACTGTTCCAGTCTAGCAATATTAGGTTTAAAAATTATACAAACAAATACATATTTTTTTAGAGCTTACTTTTCACATCCACGTCCATATGTACCTTTAGATAAAATAATATAATGTAAAATATAATTAAATATCTGCAGCAGAAGAAGAAAAAGCTTGAAAAGAATACCTTTTTATGAAAAATAAACCGAAGTTAAGACATTTTCCCTGAAATTAAAATTCTGTAATAACATTTACTTGTACCTTACCGCACTGCGATAGAAACTTATTTTAGAATGAAACTCCCACATAGGGTATTTATTCCAATACAACACGTTTCGTTTTAATTAAATTATCTATAATAATATTTTACTGAAACAATATTAAAAGAACGGTATGGACAACCGTACATGACTTCCATGTTCTATAATATCTTTTACAATAATTTTTAATATAAAACTCACATTAGATTTCTAATATTCTAATGTCAGCATTTTTGTAGAATAATCATTATCTGACATTTGGATTTAGCTAAATTAACATGGTAACATGAATTTATTAGTATTTAAAATTCAAATTTTGAGAGTGGTTTTCATCCCTTCAGTAGCTATTTCAGCACGTTTATGAAATAAATGTCCCTTAGATTGAATGGAACTACAAGTGTACCAAGTCTTATTAAAATTGCTGAGAAAATACTCACAGCCGCCATGCGTCAAATTGAGATAGATCTTTGTAAGGGAATATTTTACAACAAAAGTAGGTGACCTATATTATAGAGAATTGAATGCTCTACAAAAAAGGTTCTATAAAATTTTCACGTAACATGTGTCTTTCTTGAGATATCTTCAAATCAAAAAATAAATATTTTGGGATGTCACACCTCCCCCTTACACACGATTTTAATACTTTTGAAATGGGACCGTCCTCAAACCAGACCCAACCAATCAACCAAGTTTCATCAATATCGGTTCAGTGGTTCATGAGTTAAGCGTGTGACAAGGATTGGGGGACAGACACACAGACAGACAGACACGGAACAAAAAGTGTTTGTCTTGACCTGAAACGGATAAATCCGGTAAAATTTTTAAAATCGGAGAACAAATTTTTTTTCTCGTTTTAAAACGATAACGAAGCTTCTCGTATCTTCGATATTGCGAGGAAGCAAAATATGTAGTGTACGGAATTACAGTTTCATCTGTTACAAAAAGATAACTAACAATTATTTAAATTTAAAAATTATAATACCGATATCATGTCCATTTTTTTCGTGATCGTGAGTGAACAAAAATTACTCACGCGCCCGGCTTTAATGTATGTAATATTTTCATAGTGAAACTATGCCGTTGACACCAAAAAAAGAATTAAAATCAATGATAAAATAACGAGCGCAAAAACAAACTTTTTTATAGTTGGTAGGTTGTTTCTCCCCCAACACTGAAGCTATTTTTAGTAATACGTGTAGGCAGAGATGATGCCCCTACACAATTTTCCGTATAAATTAAAACTCTACAGTAAAATTTTGACACGAAACTTGTATTGCTTATTAAAGTATCTAATGCAAAATATTTATTTAAAATATTTTAAATAAATAACAATAATTAGTACCTCTATGTGCATAAAAATGTTGTACAGTGTAAACTGATAAGTGGGAAACTTATTTTACATAGACTAACGTCCCGTCACTTTTACATCTGCACCTTATAACTGGGTAAATGGTACAACTCATTAAGTGGGACAAAATTACTGTATATCTTAAAAGTGTCAAGTTAGTATTAAAAATTCAATAATAAATTATTTCGGTTCTAAAATAGAGCAATAAAGATTTTATAAAAAAGTTTAATACATTTTATTAATGACCGGTAACAAATTTAAAAGATTAAAATGAATATCACATAATTATTTACACTTTATTACGTACATCATTATCACAGTGAAAATTACAATCATTAATTTCAACGGTTTTTTTATTTTTATATTCCTGTTATGTTCTATTTCGGCTACCAATTTATCCCAAAGACATTACTTCTTATAGGTAATCATAATATTTTATGCGTCGTAAATTCACTTTTTCAAGTAGAGATTGATCAAGCCAAAATTTTTCTTTAGCATCTGTATTATAGTATTTGCATACTTTAAGCTACATTTACATTCGTATAGACAAAATGACTAATGTGTTGTAACTGTGACTGATAAAACAGAAACACGTTTTTTTGTGTTTTTTTTTTTTAATTAAAAACTATGCAGTATAATAGACAAAACGAGACGAAAATCAAGTCATCTCGTCTCGGTTTCAAATTTAACATATATTTTTAAATAAAAAAATAACTTTTTAAATTTTGCTTTAATTATTAATTGAAATATTAAATATTTTTAATTATTGATAATTTCTTAAAACTGAGACTCTCGTCTCATAAAAATTTCAGACGGTCTCGTTGTATCTGATTTTAAACCAATCTCGTGACGGTCTTTCATGTTGGCGTATACAACCTTAATTAAGATCTAGACATCTATATATGTAGATATTTATTTAAAATTCATAATATCAAGAATGTTTAATGTTTATGGTTACATAACAAACCAAAACGATGGTGGCCACTTTTCCAAAATGTAATTTTTAATTTTAACATATATTTCCCATTGTTATAATTCAAAATCTATAAAATAAAAGAGTTTGTCCTTAACTCACTCATTCAATCATTCATCAACGTACAGCCTAAACCCCTGGACCTAGAAACGTGAAATTTCGTAGGTGTCTTCCTTTTATGATGTAAGCACCCACTAAGAAGGAATTTCCCGAAAATCAATCCCTGAGGGGATAAAAAAATTGTATCAGAAAAATATTTTTTTGGACAGATTTATTTTTAAATAGATACTCTACAAAATACTCAACCGCTAAGGCGATGGAATAGTTTTTATGGGAAAAAATATTTTCGGTTGTATTCACATTAGTTTTCATTTGAGTCGGCATACCACGGGGGTGGGGGTTTTAGGGTGAAAAAAACTCTATTTCGCATAGAAACCGAGATATTTACGATTCTGTATAATGAATAAAAAGCAAAACAATACACAAATTTAATATTTCATTTTCTGTAACGTATGGAGGGTTGTAATTATTTTCGAAATCTACGCGAACGAAGCCGCGGGAATAAGTTAGTAATTTTATGTTTGTTTTATTATCACTGTTGCTATTTGGAAGTGCATTTTTGCGGAGCACACTTGATTCAATATTGAGTAGTGTGTTATGTCTAAATAACATAACCTACCGTATTGTTTTTATAAAAAAAAATTGTTGACATTTTTTTTCTTGTAAGGGTAAAAATGTCGAGAAATGTATGTACAATATAATCATACATACGTCCAAGATAAGCGTGAAATGCATGGGGATATCCTAAACGGTAAGAGATGTGGTTAAATGAGATGAATTATTTGTAAGAAAGTTGGCTATATCATATTTGAACGTGCTTTTTACTCTACTTTACAACGATATGTCACATGACATACTTATTATAGAAAATAAGTCGAAGTACTAAATACTGGTGATATTTATAAATAATTTTATTACAAACATTTAAGTAAGCCATGAAAAACAAAAATCGCAATAACAACAATGAAAATAACAAATGCATATTTAAAAACAATAAACTATTACAACAAAAGGTTTTTCCTTTTTTTTTATTAATAAGTATGACATGTGACACATCGTTGTAGAGTAAAAAACACGTTTAAGATAACTAAAGTTAGGATTTGTAACTCGTAAACTATATAAAAGTGATATAAAAATTTTAAATACATCAATCAATTCTACTCAAAAAAATGCTTTAAGAAACCGCAAACAAAAAGTACCTATCTACTTTGCCAAAAAAGTTATAGCCATTTAAAGAAATTCCGAATTTTCAGTTTTTTGGGTATACCGCCTAAACCACATAAAATTATTAATATTTTTAGTTTTAATACTAACCCCTTACAAATAATTCATCTCATTTAACCACATCTGTATCTCTTACCGTTTAGGATATCCCCATGCATTTCACGCTTATCTTGGACATTCTGTATAAGACTTGTAAGTACGTATCTAGCTTTATTTAGAGCTGTTGTTTAGAAGGAATGCATACTGTGGCTGACCATTTCAATAAAAGTTTATGCTCACTCAGATACTTTTAGTAACAAGTTTTCGTATTCTGTATACCGAAAGATACATTTTTATCTACCTTTTTCTTTTCAAATAGAGAAATATGTACGGATAGATTATTTATGCTAATTAAATGTCAGACAATCATTTTCATACATCTTTATTTTTATCTGATATAATTATATATACTTGTTGTAAACAAGAACTTAAGTTATACAAGACTATATAGATCATGATCTTAAACTATTTTACTTTATGGTTTAAAGTTAATTAATATTAAAATACATATGTCAAAAACCGTATGACATAATTTAAATATATTACATAAAATATAATATAAAAAAAATATTATTTCATACAAAAAAAAAGTTATGGGCGTTACGGGACTTTCTTATACGTAGATTAACAATTCGCATCGTTTCAAAATAATTTTAAAAATTCAAAAATTGGCAAGAGTAAACATACGTTTCCGGTTGTATATTCGTTTTTAAAAAAGATATGGTTTCTTTGACGTAAATATAAAATTTTGTTCTTTTTTGAGTTACAGACGGACACACGATTGTATATTAAACTTAATCCAATTTTTTATATACTTTACTTAGAGGGCTATAACTATTATACCATAAATTAAAATAATTTCAAATTTTAATACGTAAAACTCGACTACACATCACATAATTTAAGACTAATCTGGATTTTGTGTGATTTATAGTTCGAAAGTACTGTGTAGTCAAACATGAGACTTTTTTTGTCCACCCGGTATATATTTAGGTATGTAATATAATTAATTTAAGATGAAATCATTGCATAATAGTTAATTAGAAAATTAAATAACTGTAGGTACATGAAAAATATCATTCAAATCACCTCACTAAATTATATTGGTAACTATATGTACAATCAAAAAAAGTTCGTGTACCTATAATTTAGTGCATCTAATTGGATAGATAATTTTTTTTCATCTCATAAATTAGTTTTTTTCGATACCTATTAAATTATATTTGTATTCTATTAGAAAAGGACGGAAGTATTTATTTATGAAGGTTTCCTATTACTTATCTTTGTTTAATTTTGAGACGTAAAATGCATTACATTAAAAGTTGTCAATTTTAAACGATATTTGATTCATTATGAAATTTCTTAGAGCAGCGGTTCTTAAACTTATGTGGTCTACGGACCCCTTTTATTTTAAGGGACCCCCCTGATACAAAAACAAAGAAGGTCGATAGTAATTCGTCACTCGTAAATCAAAATGTAGAAGTACTTTAATTTTTGCCAAACTTGTTTCACGGGCTTCCTCGTGTAGTTTTGTTTCTATGTTCTCTATGGTAATTCGAGCATTTGAATGTATCTACTATTGTATTTTATCTAAATAAATGTGATTTGAATGAAAAATAGTGAAAATTATTGTTTGTATAGTTAGTTATGATTCTAGTTATAACTTTTTTTGAAATTAAGTTGTTATTTTTATGAAAAATTGAAGTATGATGCGTGAAATATTTACTCAAAAATGTTGTGGTTTCAATTTGGTTAAAAGTGCATTTATTATATAGAAAATTTTGTGAAGAGTCGAAATTTTCAAACCGCAGGTCTATATCTTTAACCGTTCTCAAGATATAGCCTCTCAAAGTTTTTTTTTTTTTTAATTTTGGAGAAAAATGGCTGTAACTTTTGAACGGGTGGTCGGAATTGATTTTTGTGGACGGATTTGAAATCAGCGTGTTAAAATCTATATATTGACATATATAATACTTAAAATTTCGACAAATTTTTTTTTGTGAAAAATCGACATTTTTTTAAGGTATACCCCTTGGAAAAATTGCGATTTTTGGTCAAAATTTTTTTGTCGAATTTTAAAGTATTACACATGTCAATATATAGATTTTGACACGCTGATTTCAAATTCGTCGACAAAAATCAAATCCGACAACACGTTCAAAAGTTACGACCGTTTTTCTCCAAAATTTTGAAAAAAATAAAACTTTGAGAGGCTATAACTCGAGAACGGTTTAAGATACAAACCTGTGGTTTGAAAATTTCAACTTTACACATCATTTTCTATATAATAAACATACTTTTAACCAAATCTAAAGCACAACATTTTTCAGTCAAATTTCATGATTAAAATTTCAACTTTTCATAGAAAAATTGTAAATAGAATCGTAAAAGTACTTTAATTTATACCAAATATGTTTCACCGACCCCCGAGGATCCGGGGACACTAGTTAAAGAACCTCTGTCTTAGAGTATTCTTTGTTGCGAAGTTACAAAGAAATAAAAAATCGACTTGATTTAAAAAATAAAAATAAAAGAAAAATTATATATTTAAAGACGTATTCAAAGAGCGTTAAATTTTGTCGGTCGATTTGATGAGATAATTAAAAATGAAAAGAATCTTTTCTTTTTCGTTTTTTCTTTGAAATTTAAAAATAATTAACTGCATTTTATGTACTCGTTTGCTTTAAATAAAGTTAATTAAAATAATTATTACAAGAATTTTCGAACATTAATCTCTTCTTAATGTTTTCCTGTATAGATATTAACTACTGAAAATAATATTTTAAAAAGACTTTTTATTTTCTGATTCACAAAAAAAAACAATCAAATCTAAATGCAGATACCAAAGTTTTCATATTTTATTGTCGTAAATATCATTTACATGATTTATTCAACTAACTATTTTCAATTGAATTTTATTTGTAAGTGCTATATAAATTATCATATTTCAATAGTTCGTACATTTTTCTATTCGATACCTACTTACAATTTTTATTTAAAGGCAATATAATAAATAATACGATTCTATAAAAATTATTATATTAATAGTATATTTTTATGGGTATAACAAATTAAACTATAGATTTCGACTGTGCACTCAAAAATTACTAATTCATATTGTAACTTTAGTAAAACGTGGCCTTGTAAGAATTACAATATTATTGACAGTTTCAAGATTACTATGTCAAATAATAATATTTCTATACTATTGTACTAAAGGCTGGTTTACACGTTACGATAAATCGTAACAACTCGATCGTTACGATACATTGTTACAATAAATCGAAAGAGTTTGTACTGTTTACATGGAATGATTTCTTGTCCAATATTTATTGTAGACCGCGGTACACTCAGTTAGCTTTTGCCATGGAGGAAGTACTATTGTGGTCGTTATATATCGTTTGTTTAAGCAAGAATAGTGAAAAGGTCACGAAGACCAAGAAGAAAGTGGAACCGTCAGTGGTTGTTGAAGAAAAGAGTATATTCTTATATAAAAGTATTGAAAGAATTGCGAAATGAACCCAATGACTGGCGGAATTATTTAAGAATGGATGAAGAGACTTATGTTGAGTTGTTAAGGTTAGTTTCTAATGCAAACTGAGCCAAATCGTAGCAATGAACGGCTGCTACTTGTTTACACGTTCCAACTTGTCGTTACGATTCGCAGAAATTGATGCCGGCCGGCATCAACCATCCAATTCAATTCCAATAAATCGCTACAATGTCCTGTTTACATGCAACGATAAATAGTAACAATTCGATCGTTACGATTTATCGTAGCGTGTAAACCAGGTTTAACAAATTAAACTATAGATTTCGATCCTGCACTCAAAAATTACTAATTCATATTGTAACTTTAGTAACACGTGGCCTAACAAGAATTACAATATTTTGGACCGTTTTAGCATTAAGTATCTACAAGGAAAAAATATTGTAATAAAAATTACTATGCTTTATGGTACTGGAAGGACGGTATTATGGTAAAAATTGCAATGTTCATTAAAATTATAGATTTCGATCCTGCACTCAAAAATTACTAATTCATATTGTAACTTTAGTAACACGTGGCCTAGCAAGAATTACAATATTATTGGCCGTTTCAAGATTACTACGTCAAATAGAAAAATTTCTATACTATTTTTATACTATTGTAACTAAGGGTTTTGGAACAAATTTTATTTTAAATTTCAAAATCTTCAATTATTATAAGGGGCTGTTCATCTCTCTGATTCACAATATTGTGAACCCATTCTTAAATATATTAATATTACGTCATAATATCATATGAGTGTTTGTTTTTTTAATTAAAATAAAATAAAATATGATATAACATATTATCTAACCCCCATCCCTGTCTTTAGCGTACTTTGTCACAATTACACTCCCACACATTTTATATAGGTACGTAAAAAGTTAATGAACAACCTCTAAAAAGTATTCAAAGGTTAAATTAAAACTAAATTATTTTATTATTAAGAAACAATGTCAAAGTTCAATTATTTATTTATTTAATTTAATATTTAAATAAAAATTAGAATATAATCCCATAACTCAAGAAACAACAAAGGATTTGAATAAGGAATTAATTTTCATAAAATTATATTAAAATACGCCTATGGCTATGTATACTCATTCAATCTCAAGTATTCTTGTCTATTGAACAAAGAAAACACTATAGGTGACATACGTTAAACATATCTGCCCTCTCACCTTTCCAGATATCTAGCACTCCGTCTTGAAAATCTATGCAGTAACTAAAATCATATCGTTCCACTAATTTACGTTGAACATAACGGTGTCATAGATAGAGATAGATGTATACTATTTTATACGATGTAGTATACACTTTCTTTTTTTATTACACGCGATCTTTCAACTTTGGGGTCCTCCCTTTTTAATGAGCATAGCATTAGGCACATTGTTAAATAAATTATATGCTTCCGCTATTATTTTGGGACTTAAGGGTCTCGTTGCACCATCCCGGTTTTAATTTGGACCACCAGACTAGATTCTGTATCTATGGTTATTATTTAAATATATAGTACCTTTCTCATTCGATATTCCTATTGTTCATTGTAATTATCATATCATATTAGATTTTAATACAGTCAAATAATATTGAAAGTTTCCAAAGCCTTGCAGCATTCAAACTTAAGTAAAACAGTGATTCTAAAACTTTTAATCAAAAACTTAAGACTTGTGGTATCTATTATAAAATTACAAACGAGGTATTAAACTTATATGCCAGTTCCATGTTTAGTATTATGGGTGTATAAACAGTGTCCAATCAGTGGTGATATATTTTTACGACCAGAGTTACAAAGTATGTAGCCAAACAGTTAATTGAAGTCTTGAAGTACCACTGTTTACAGTACCAAAAAATATCTCACAGAAATAGTACCTCGTTTAAAGTACTTTATTTATAATACCAAGCATTATTTTTTTTCTCATACACATGGGTATGTATATGAAATATACATATAGTTAGTATATGCAAGTATAGTAAAGCCGATTTTTTTCAACATCCGGATTTTGATGGAATTATCCATTTTGACCTTCCCTGAATCCATTCTGACTATTTACGCCATGATGTATGTGTATCTATCTGTCTGTCTGGAGACGCTGTAACTCAAATATGACATGACGTAGAAGGGTGAAATTTTATACTTAAGATTAAATTTTGCCTGGAAAGAAAATCTCCTATTTTTGAAAACGATGTTTCAACAAGAAATGGATGTTTACTGACAATGAAATCGATTTGTGAATTTTTCGAATTACATGTAAATAGTGTAAATTAGACAAAAATGGTCAAATTTATGTTCTATTAATTTTTTCGAAAAAAAAAAATTTTTTGGAAGATTTTTGTAATATCTGCCATGAGTGTCATGGGACTTTCTTATATACGTATTACAAAGATTGAACAGTGTACGTGTTTGCCATAGATACCATGGGTCTTTCTTATACGTAGTACTGAGAGTAAACTGAGTGTGGGTTTTCTAAATATATTTTTTTTAATTCTTTCTTGCTAAATCATAAATGTTGAAAAAAAATGTATGAGGAATAAATTTTAGATAATAACATACTCGACATTTTTAATCCAAAACATTTTTGTCTTATTTCAAAAATAAATCGAAAATTTAAAAATTGACAAGAGTAAACATCCGTTTTCGGTTTAGTAGTATTTAGTACCTAATTACGTTAAACAAAATTCATTTGATACATAATGTATAAAATAATATTTCTGTAGTTTATGTTCCGTTAATTTTATTATATCTTTTATTGGTTTGTCAGAAATATATTTCAATAAAATAAGAATCACGTACACTTTTCACTGTCTGTATTACGTATAAGAAAGTCTGTGGCACCCATGGCAGCTTTTTTTATAGCAACCACAGCCGGTTAGTTAAGAGTTAGTAAGTTTTACTGTACGAGTATATTGTACGTATTACGAAATTGGATATTGTATACTCAGCGTTCTATAAGACGACCATCCACAAGACGACCGTTCCGTAAGACAATGTTCTAACAGTTCTATAGAACGTCTTTCCCCAACCTCCACCTAATACCATTGTGACTGCTATATTTCAGCGCAAAATTTAAATTAACAAATTGACGTTAAAGTCTTCTATGTAGTTGTAGATTTTACACACAAAACTTGTGTTTTGGTGTGACTCATTGTGGAAAAAAAAATGAAATTCAATACAAATTTTCGTTAAAATTGAAATATAATAAATAGTATAAAAAAATGTGTAAGGTACATTTTATTTAAAATTTGATAATTTGAAAACGAGTAAAAAAGGAAATAACAAAAATAAATTATTGGCATATGATTGTATAGAAATCTATACATTTTTCATCCAGTATTAAAGCAACGAATAACAATTGTCTAGATTTCAATTCTAAAAAGTCAACAAACCAGGATCTCGTTCACCAACAGCGCCATTTTTATTATTACATATCTGTCAACTTTTAAGCGTCGCGTCGTGGTGGGAGCTCCTCTAGCCGTTGTCTTGTGGAATTTTTGAATTACCGATGCCGACGTCTTATAGAACGCTGACTGTACTAGGTACAATGCAGAAAACATAAAAGTTCTATAAAATACTGCATTATGAAACAAAACTTTACATTCAGAAAGTTTTCAACAAGTTGTAGTAATTCTGAAAGAAATGTAACATGACATGACATGCACTTTTAAGTATTTTATATGAATACAAAATTTAATTTAAATTCTAAATGAATAATAAATTTCATTCAAGCTTTGAATGCATTTACTCTACTTATTATAAAAGTAATATAACATTTACATTAATTACTGTTACGATCGAAAATTAAATAAACTCGAATTAAACGAAATTAAAATAATCTGCCGTGTGCCACAGGACTTTCTTATACATAATAATGACAGTGAACAGTGTACGTGATAAAATTATAGATAATAATATTACCTACAATTTTCAACTTGGCCATTTTTCTCTAATTTGCACTGTTTCAGTGTAATTCGAAAAATTCAAAACGATGACCACTGCAAACTAAATGAAATAGAGTATACAGTGTTTATTCTCAGTATTACGTATAAGAAAGACCCATGGTACCTATGGCAAACACGTACAGTCTCTGTAATACGTATAAGAAAGTCCCATGACACTCATGGCAGATATTTCTTCTCTATTATGAACCATTTGAAATGTACTTAAAAACAAATACTTGGTAAAAAAAAAAAAAAATTAAATTTGTTTTTTCGAAAAAAATGAATAGAACATAAATTATAGATAATAATATTACCTACAATTTTCAACTTGGCCATTTTTCTCTAATTCGCACTGTTTCAGTGTAATTCGAAAAATTCAAAAATCGATGTAGGTAAACATCCGTTTCCGGTTGAATGATCGTTTTCAAAAATAGGAGGTTTTCTTTCCAGGCAAAAATCAATCTTAAGTATAAAATTCCACCTTTCTACGATTTGTCGTATTTGAGTTACAGCGTCTACAGACAGACCGACAGACAGACCGACCGACAGACAGACCGACCGACAGACAGACAGACACACAGACATCATGGCGAAAATAGTCAGAATGGATTCAGGGAAGGTCAAAATTGATAATTCCATCAAAAACCGGATTTCGAAAAAAATCGCGTTTACTATACTTACTTATACTATATGTATATTTCATATACATTGGTATAAGAAAGTAAAAATACTCTTACTCCCAAACGACTAATGACGGAAGGCTAAAATTATATATTTGAGATAAACTTTCATCTGGGAAGACAACCACCTTATTTTTATAACAATCACTAAACCGGAAACGGATGTTTACTCTTGTAATTTTTTAAATTTTTTTAAATAAGACAAAAATGTTTTGGATAAAAATGTCGAGTATGTTATTATCTATGATTTATTCCCCATACATTTTTTTCCAACACTTATGATTTAGCCAAAAATATTTTTTTTAAAATCATTATTTAGAATAATCTATACTGGTTGCTGGGTGCTTTGACCGTACGGATCACGACTCATACCGTCATGTCGCACGATGACCACTGCAAACTAAATGAAATAGAGTATACAGTGTTTATTCTCAGTATTACGTATAAGAAAGACCCATGGTACCTATGGCAAACACGTACAGTCTCTGTAATACGTATAAGAAAGTCCCATGACACTCATGGCAGATATTTCTTCTCTATTATGAACCATTTGAAATGTACTTAAAAACAAATACTTGGTAAAAAAAAAAAAAAATTAAATTTGTTTTTTCGAAAAAAATGAATAGAACATAAATTATAGATAATAATATTACCTACAATTTTCAACTTGGCCATTTTTCTCTAATTCGCACTGTTTCAGTGTAATTCGAAAAATTCAAAAATCGATGTAGGTAAACATCCGTTTCCGGTTGAATGATCGTTTTCAAAAATAGGAGGTTTTCTTCCCAGGCAAAAATCAATCTTAAGTATAAAATTCCACCTTTCTACGATTTGTCGTATTTGAGTTACAGCGTCTACAGACAGACCGACAGACAGACCGACCGACAGACCGACCGACAGACAGACAGACACACAGACATCATGGCGAAAATAGTCAGAATGGATTCAGGGAAGGTCAAAATTGATAATTCCATCAAAAACCGGATTTCGAAAAAAATCGCGTTTACTATACTTACTTATACTATATGTATATTTCATATACATTGGTATAAGAAAGTAAAAATACTCTTACTCCCAAACGACTAATGACGGAAGGCTAAAATTATATATTTGAGATAAACTTTCATCTGGGAAGACAACCACCTTATTTTTATAACAATCACTAAACCGGAAACGGATGTTTACTCTTGTAATTTTTTAAATTTTTTTAAATAAGACAAAAATGTTTTGGATAAAAATGTCGAGTATGTTATTATCTATGATTTATTCCCCATACATTTTTTTCCAACACTTATGATTTAGCCAAAAATATTTTTTTTAAAATCATTATTTAGAATAATCTATACTGGTTGCTGGGTGCTTTGACCGTACGGATCACGACTCATACCGTCATGTCGCACGATGACCACTGCAAACTAAATGAAATAGAGTATACAGTGTTTATTCTCAGTATTACGTATAAGAAAGACCCATGGTACCTATGGCAAACACGTACAGTCTCTGTAATACGTATAAGAAAGTCCCATGACACTCATGGCAGATATTTCTTCTCTATTATGAACCATTTGAAATGTACTTAAAAACAAATACTTGGTAAAAAAAAAAAAAAATTAAATTTGTTTTTTCGAAAAAAATGAATAGAACATAAATTATAGATAATAATATTACCTACAATTTTCAACTTGGCCATTTTTCTCTAATTCGCACTGTTTCAGTGTAATTCGAAAAATTCAAAAATCGATGTAGGTAAACATCCGTTTCCGGTTGAATGATCGTTTTCAAAAATAGGAGGTTTTCTTCCCAGGCAAAAATCAATCTTAAGTATAAAATTCCACCTTTCTACGATTTGTCGTATTTGAGTTACAGCGTCTACAGACAGACCGACAGACAGACCGACCGACAGACCGACCGACAGACAGACAGACACACAGACATCATGGCGAAAATAGTCAGAATGGATTCAGGGAAGGTCAAAATTGATAATTCCATCAAAAACCGGATTTCGAAAAAAATCGCGTTTACTATACTTACTTATACTATATGTATATTTCATATACATTGGTATAAGAAAGTAAAAATACTCTTACTCCCAAACGACTAATGACGGAAGGCTAAAATTATATATTTGAGATAAACTTTCATCTGGGAAGACAACCACCTTATTTTTATAACAATCACTAAACCGGAAACGGATGTTTACTCTTGTAATTTTTTAAATTTTTTTAAATAAGACAAAAATGTTTTGGATAAAAATGTCGAGTATGTTATTATCTATGATTTATTCCCCATACATTTTTTTCCAACACTTATGATTTAGCCAAAAATATTTTTTTTAAAATCATTATTTAGAATAATCTATACTGGTTGCTGGGTGCTTTGACCGTACGGATCACGACTCATACCGTCATGTCGCACGATGACCACTGCAAACTAAATGAAATAGAGTATACAGTGTTTATTCTCAGTATTACGTATAAGAAAGACCCATGGTACCTATGGCAAACACGTACAGTCTCTGTAATACGTATAAGAAAGTCCCATGACACTCATGGCAGATATTTCTTCTCTATTATGAACCATTTGAAATGTACTTAAAAACAAATACTTGGTAAAAAAAAAAAAAAATTAAATTTGTTTTTTCGAAAAAAATGAATAGAACATAAATTATAGATAATAATATTACCTACAATTTTCAACTTGGCCATTTTTCTCTAATTCGCACTGTTTCAGTGTAATTCGAAAAATTCAAAAATCGATGTAGGTAAACATCCGTTTCCGGTTGAATGATCGTTTTCAAAAATAGGAGGTTTTCTTCCCAGGCAAAAATCAATCTTAAGTATAAAATTCCACCTTTCTACGATTTGTCGTATTTGAGTTACAGCGTCTACAGACAGACCGACAGACAGACCGACCGACAGACCGACCGACAGACAGACAGACACACAGACATCATGGCGAAAATAGTCAGAATGGATTCAGGGAAGGTCAAAATTGATAATTCCATCAAAAACCGGATTTCGAAAAAAATCGCGTTTACTATACTTACTTATACTATATGTATATTTCATATACATTGGTATAAGAAAGTAAAAATACTCTTACTCCCAAACGACTAATGACGGAAGGCTAAAATTATATATTTGAGATAAACTTTCATCTGGGAAGACAACCACCTTATTTTTATAACAATCACTAAACCGGAAACGGATGTTTACTCTTGTAATTTTTTAAATTTTTTTAAATAAGACAAAAATGTTTTGGATAAAAATGTCGAGTATGTTATTATCTATGATTTATTCCCCATACATTTTTTTCCAACACTTATGATTTAGCCAAAAATATTTTTTTTAAAATCATTATTTAGAATAATCTATACTGGTTGCTGGGTGCTTTGACCGTACGGATCACGACTCATACCGTCATGTCGCACGATGACCACTGCAAACTAAATGAAATAGAGTATACAGTGTTTATTCTCAGTATTACGTATAAGAAAGACCCATGGTACCTATGGCAAACACGTACAGTCTCTGTAATACGTATAAGAAAGTCCCATGACACTCATGGCAGATATTTCTTCTCTATTATGAACCATTTGAAATGTACTTAAAAACAAATACTTGGTAAAAAAAAAAAAAAATTAAATTTGTTTTTTCGAAAAAAATGAATAGAACATAAATTATAGATAATAATATTACCTACAATTTTCAACTTGGCCATTTTTCTCTAATTCGCACTGTTTCAGTGTAATTCGAAAAATTCAAAAATCGATGTAGGTAAACATCCGTTTCCGGTTGAATGATCGTTTTCAAAAATAGGAGGTTTTCTTCCCAGGCAAAAATCAATCTTAAGTATAAAATTCCACCTTTCTACGATTTGTCGTATTTGAGTTACAGCGTCTACAGACAGACCGACAGACAGACCGACCGACAGACCGACCGACAGACAGACAGACACACAGACATCATGGCGAAAATAGTCAGAATGGATTCAGGGAAGGTCAAAATTGATAATTCCATCAAAAACCGGATTTCGAAAAAAATCGCGTTTACTATACTTACTTATACTATATGTATATTTCATATACATTGGTATAAGAAAGTAAAAATACTCTTACTCCCAAACGACTAATGACGGAAGGCTAAAATTATATATTTGAGATAAACTTTCATCTGGGAAGACAACCACCTTATTTTTATAACAATCACTAAACCGGAAACGGATGTTTACTCTTGTAATTTTTTAAATTTTTTTAAATAAGACAAAAATGTTTTGGATAAAAATGTCGAGTATGTTATTATCTATGATTTATTCCCCATACATTTTTTTCCAACACTTATGATTTAGCCAAAAATATTTTTTTTAAAATCATTATTTAGAATAATCTATACTGGTTGCTGGGTGCTTTGACCGTACGGATCACGACTCATACCGTCATGTCGCACGATGACCACTGCAAACTAAATGAAATAGAGTATACAGTGTTTATTCTCAGTATTACGTATAAGAAAGACCCATGGTACCTATGGCAAACACGTACAGTCTCTGTAATACGTATAAGAAAGTCCCATGACACTCATGGCAGATATTTCTTCTCTATTATGAACCATTTGAAATGTACTTAAAAACAAATACTTGGTAAAAAAAAAAAAAAATTAAATTTGTTTTTTCGAAAAAAATGAATAGAACATAAATTATAGATAATAATATTACCTACAATTTTCAACTTGGCCATTTTTCTCTAATTCGCACTGTTTCAGTGTAATTCGAAAAATTCAAAAATCGATGTAGGTAAACATCCGTTTCCGGTTGAATGATCGTTTTCAAAAATAGGAGGTTTTCTTCCCAGGCAAAAATCAATCTTAAGTATAAAATTCCACCTTTCTACGATTTGTCGTATTTGAGTTACAGCGTCTACAGACAGACCGACAGACAGACCGACCGACAGACCGACCGACAGACAGACAGACACACAGACATCATGGCGAAAATAGTCAGAATGGATTCAGGGAAGGTCAAAATTGATAATTCCATCAAAAACCGGATTTCGAAAAAAATCGCGTTTACTATACTTACTTATACTATATGTATATTTCATATACATTGGTATAAGAAAGTAAAAAATCTTACTGGTAAAAAAAATCTTGTATTCGTTGTCAATTTGAATAAACTGTTACATTTTCGAAATGATAGCTCATGAATATTTGATCTAAGCAATTAAATAGAATCTCTGTAGAACGAATATACAAATGCGATGATGATAAATTTTAAATGAAGGAGTATTTTAAAATATTCTCTGTATATTTTTTTTACAAATCCATCAGTTAATTAATTGTTAATTATTCATAAAAAAAGCTTTATTAAAATTAATCAAAAATACTAATTTTATAATTGAAATTTACAGATTTTAAAATGTCAACTTTAAAATCACAAGATTTATTTTACGTTATTATAATTTTTAGCGTAAAAATCTAATAATACATCAACGCAATTTTAAATTTATGATTGCTGATTTAATTTATCGATGAACCTGCGACTTCGTTCGCGTGGAATTTAGGTTAGTGAAAACAACGCCATGAAGGTTAGGTTAGGTAAATAATATAAATTGATAGTACAGATTTCTGAATGATAGAGTCGATAAATCAGGTTTTTAGTTTCGCATTTGAACGCTAGATGTCTACGTTAAAAAAGTATTATATTAAAAAAGCTTCGTGCGTACAAATATCATAAAGTAGCGCATGTCTCTCTTGAGGATGCAAGCTATCTCCCTGCTAAATTCCATCAAGATCAGTTAAGCAGTTCAGTCGTGAAAATGTAACAAACAGACAGACATAGTTACTTTCATATTTACTATATTATTAATCATAGTATGGATAAATACTTTTTTATTGTCTTCAATTAACGATATTCATTTATTGTAATTACAATATGAATATAAAATTTCATATCAAATGTTTTTTCTTCTAATATCCGATATTATACAGGGTCCTCCAATAGTGTGTCCGGCATTGTTTTACGCCCTAACTATTGAAGATAGAGAGTTAGGATAAAAAAATTATTATATATATTGACCCTAAAGAATTTCAGGAAAATATTTTCAACCCCTAAAACCGCTCCTTGGGGGGTAGTTTGAGGGGTACATACCCGTTTCTCAGTTAAATCAAATGGAATGGTATATCAAAAAGTACATATTTGTAAAGATCATAAAAAAATAAGAAACTTTCGTAAAACAAAAATTTTCATACTTTCAATTGTTTAAAAAATATGGCGACTTGTTCTCAAATTTTAGGGTTTCACTAAAAGTGCTCTAATTTCGTTAAAAATTAATGGAATTTTATTATTTTTTCAAATTTAGAAAGTAGAAATAATGAACTTTGTAAAGATGTATAACTATTTGTGATTTTGATAGTTTAAAGTGTCATACGCGATATATCAAAAATTCAAAAGTTCAACTAGGGATAATTCGAAATTTTCAAATACAACGGTATATCAATTAGTACTTTTTCTTAAAAAGGATATGTAAATAAACAACTTTTGTTAAGAAAATTTAAAATTTAAAATTATAATTTTAAAATTGAAAACTGAAAATTAAAATTTTTAATTTTAATTTTTTTTTATCAAAAACTGTTTATTTACATATCTTCTTTAAGAAAAAGTACTAATTGATATACCATTGTATTTAAAAATTTTGAATTATCCCTAATTGAACTTTTTAATTTTTGGTATGTCGAATATGAGACTTGAAACTATTAAAATCTCAAATAATCATACATCTTTACAAAGTTCATTATTTCTACTTTCTAAATTTAAAATAATAATAAAATTCCATAAATATTTAACGAAATTAGAGCACCTTGAGTAAAACTCTAAAATTTGATAACAAGTCGCCATATTTTTTAAACAATTGAAAGTATGAAAATTTTTGTTTTACAAAAGTTTCTTATTTTTTCATTATCTTTACAAATATGTACTTTTTGATATACCATTCCATTTGATTTTACTGAGAAACGGGCATGTACCCCTCAAACTACCCCCCAAGGAGCGGTTTTAGGGGGTTGAAAATATTTTCCTGAAATTCTTTAAGGTCGATATATATAGTAAAAATTTTATCCTAACTCTCTATCATCAATAGTTTGGGCGTAAAACAATGCCGGACGCACTATTGGAGGACCCTGTATACGAGCTAGCAAAATTTGCTATCTAGCAATTACTTTTAAATGGGGTTCCATAGTTATATGACAGCTGTCTTTGAGTTTTTAACAGATATTTGCATGCGTAGTAGGTTGGTTTTTATCGGTTTTACTCAAGGTTAGTTCATGTACTTTACACACCTTTCTTTTTTACTTCTTATGTATGAAACTATCTGCTTGCAAAGCTAGGTCCTTTATAATACCGGGCATAAGATAACTGTCATATAATTTGATACTCCATTTGACAATGCTTGCAAGCTAGCAAATTTGTTAGTTCCTTTATAATACCGGACATAAGGCTACTTAAACACTGTTAGAACAATGTCTCCGGCATCAATCAATTGTACATGCTATTTTTAATTAAATATAGTAAAAGTATCTAATACAAGCTTTGAGAAACTTGACTGTACCTATAGCAGCTACAAGCTGCGTTGATTTAGTAATTTCCCCATCAACGTTTCATCTCACATTGCAGAGTACTTGTTAAAATCAAAAAAATACTTTTTACTATTTTTTAATTAACTTGCATATTTCATTTACCGTAAAGTTTTGACAGCTTAATTAGAAAACAGCAATAAAATAATTCAGAAATAATCGCAAATATTTGGTAAACGTCATATATCAAACGCATACACCTAAGTCTACCTTCGTCTAAAAGTTTTGGACTTACCGCAGTTTAATTTGTAATTCTTCAGAGATACCTTCAGCTATATATTCATTTCATACACCGCGACACCGCAGCAACTCGTTTACGTAGTCTGAACATGTTGCGACACGCTATTTTCGTCCAATGAAGAGATTCGATATTGTAATAAGTAATAATCATTTCGTAAATTAACATTTCACATCAGCGTTAATTATAATGAGTGATTCTGAATCTCTCGACAATATGAATATATTTGTATTGTTTATTGTGCAAGGTCAACAAACTTCAGAATACAATTGTTATGCAGCTTTTGATGAAATATGTAGATGATTATACCAGTGATTGTGAAACAATGTTATCATTATTTTAATTCAATTTGTCTTTTTATGAATTACTAGCGGAATCCCGCGGCTTCGCTCGCGTAAACTTCGAAACTAATTAGAACCCTCTATAAGTAATAAGGGATGACATATTACATTTTTTTATTGATTTTTATTCATTACTTATAAAAAAACGTAAATATCCCGGATCTTAGTAAAAAAATTTTTTAAACTAACCCCCGTCTACTCTCGCCATTAGGGGTTGAATATCAAATTCTTTATTGCAGATTAAATCCATCCTAGTTCCCGTCGAACTTTCATTTTTAATTGAATATTAATTTGTTCGAATTTACTTTAATATCATGAACAGTTATTATTATTATTCCCATAGGGGTTGAATTTTCGTAACTGATATTTCTCTTGTAGAGTACCTACTTATGCCATGTTTCATTCGGTGAATACAAAAAAAATATTTTACAAATTTTTCCACCCCCCTAGCACCTTAGGGGTTAAATTTTGGGAAATGCTGAAATAATCGTTTCACTATTTATATTTTAGAGTATGTTCGATAAGTTTCAATTAAATGCGAACAAAAAAATATTTTTTTATATAATCTTTGACACCCTGTTTTAACCCCGTAGGGGTTGAATTTCGAAAAATCCTTTCTTAGTGGGTGCTCATATCATAAAAGGAAGGCACCTACGAAATTTCACGTTTCTAGGTCCAGGGGTTTGGGCTGTACGTTGATATATAAGTGAGTGAGTGAGTGAGTGGTTAAGGACAAACTCTTTTATAGATATAGATTAACCGTTACCTGCAATTTCGTTCGCGTTGAATTTAGGTTAATGAAAACAATAGCAAGATGTTTGGTTAGTCGATAAAACAGGCGCTATATAATATATGCTATATAATACAAAAAAAAACATAAGAATTCATAAGAATTCATGAAGCAAGTTATTTCCCTGCCAAATTTCATCAGAATTCGTTTAGCGATTTAGCCGTAAAAATGTATCAGACAGAGAGACAGAGCCATTTTTGAATTTATAATAATATGTTGTATGTTGTATGGATAACATTTTATTTTGATTAATTTTTATTAGTGTTCTGTACCGAAATATAGGAAAAAAGAACACATAATGTGTCTGCCTGAGTTTTGGCATATTTATCTATCATAAATGGAAGCTGAAGTTTGGTTATTATTAAAATATTCGTAAAAACAAATAGATTGAAAAAAGTATGTTTATTTATAGAATAAAATGAAAATGTTATACAAAATTCAGCTGTGTAAATTTTTTCGTAGTGAAACTTTAAAGTTACTGAACTATCAAGTATTTTTTAGTCTCTTTACATCCAAGAAAAAAATATAATTTTGTCTTACATAATTTTTAATGAATGTTATAATATACGTATTATGTTTATAGAAATATTTTTAATACCTAATACTGGCTGTAGTTTTTTATTCTTATTCAGCCTGTACACATAAAAAAACATTAAAGTAAATTCCTGCGATACATAAGTATGTATTTTTAAATTACTACGAAGCTAAAAGATTTCTGTTAAACATTTTAATCTTGACATAAGCTGTAATGATCAAAACTGCGATCTGTCAAGTTTCTTCCGTCGACACTCCAGAGCTAATGTTATGTTGTTTTTTTGGCCACTCGATTAACGATTTGGAAAAGCTTGCGAAATACAAATTGACAAAAAAAAACAAATGTTTGTTTTTAAAATATTTTTTATTTAAATGTTCATTAATTAAGGTTTTTGAGGAAAGAGGGTGTCCGTAAAATCTTACATATTCTTAAAGGGAGCTCTTCTAAAATGTTATTTACGAAAGTTTTATTTTTTTAGTTTGTATTGAATCCAGTTTTGGTCTTTTTTGAAGAGATAAAAAGAACTATTAAAAATGTGTAAGTAAAAAATGAATAATAATTAGTATAATTGTTATTTAGTTCCCTTTCTTAATTTAATCGTGAAGCGATATGAAAATATTCTGTTAATAGTTTTTCTAGCCATGCAAATTTGCATCAGTATTTGCTGACTTGATGAGAAAAATATTATCTTCGATTTTTATACGAACAAGATGAAATAGAATAAGTATAATTACATTATGAATAATTTGAGTACATTTTCTGAAAATTTAAATTAGTTTTACTGAAATGTATTTTATCTGAGCGAAAGCAAATACAATTTCTTGATTAAAAAAGTTTTCATAATTTTCATATAACGTATGCAAAATAATAAGTAGAATGTATTACATTTGTAGTAAAAATATTAGGCTTATAAAAATAAAACTTTTTAAATAATACAATACCAAATTAAATCAGATTTTCAATAATGTGACATGCTAATTAAGAAAATCAATAAATATAGTACCTGAAACTCAATAAAAATAAATACATACTAGTATTGTGTACAGTCAGTTCTCAAAAGAAGTGAACCTCTAATTTTTATTGAAACAGTGGTCCCCAAGAACTATACCAATCCCCTCTCCCTTCGTAGTACTCAGTTTTTGGCAGCATCCTTACCAAAACTGGTGAGAGAATATGAATAATATTCTTGAAGTGTTTCGCCACTTTTGATAATTTAGTCATTTTTTGAAAAAATAAACAATAAATGTTTAGAATATACATACTCGCTCAGATCTACTCTAGATGCAACACTGATTATGAAAATCTCGTCCCCGATAAGTAAAATGAAGTCGATACCCATGGTTTCAGCTAACAAAATATCGGTATGGAGAACCATACATGACTTCCATGTTCTATAATATCTTTTACAATAATTTTTAATATAAAACTCATCTTTGTATTATAAATATTAGTTTTCTAATATTCTAATATCAGTTGTAGAATAGACATTTTTGTAAAATAATAATTATCTGACATTTGAATTTAACTGCGCTTGTTTCCATGGCAACATGAATTTATAAGTATTTAAAATTAAAATTTTGAGGGTGGTTTTCACCCCTTCAGTGGCTATCCAAGCACGTTTATGAAATAAGTGCCCCTTAGATTGGATTGAACTACAAGTGTACCAAGTCTTATCAAAATTGGTGAGATAATACTCACTTTTTAGACGATAATTGATACAAAATTTCGAATATTTCGGAAACCCCTAATCCGATTAGCACCAAAATCAATAGGTCTGGAGTACTCACTGAGGCAAACGTTTTCCCCAAAAATAATTCAAATCGGTGCATATCTACAGTAGTTATCGTACACGGAAGAAAATTCTACATCCAGACAGACACACAGACACACGGATACACAGACACACGCACAGCCGCCATGCGGAAATTAACTTTTCTTTACGTTTTGAAGTTAGTACAATCAGAATCTGCTTTTTTTTCGGACATGATTTTTTGACGGTATTACAATACTTCCATTTCTTCGAACATGGAAGTAAAATCTATAAAAATTTAACATAGTGAGAATTAAAAGTATTGTAGAGACCTTTGATTAAATTTAAATGTGCCATTGGTGCATTTTGAAATGCCGCCACAAAATTTTATAAAATAGTCATTAGTATTTTGTTTTCAATTTGATATGTCAAAAAATATTAATTTGTAATCCACTGTTATTATTATGAACGTGAAAACAAAATATTAGTGATTATTTTATTAAATTTTGTGGCGGCATTTAAAAATCCACCAATGGCATATCATTAAATTTGACCAAAGGGTACTACAAGACTTCTAATTCTCCCTATGTTAATGCTATAATTTGCAATGTATTTTAAATTATGGTCGGCCTATCGGGTATGTGCTCGGTTGCCCGTCGATCTTTTCCTGGTCTTATTATCATAGAAAAGTGAAAAAAATATCACTGCAATGTAAAAAAACAATATTAGTAAAAGGCGTGACTGAATACTGAAAAAGATAATGCTTGACCTACGTTAAAAAACGTGATGTTATTTTAATAAATATACATATACGACTCGTGTGAACGGAGCCTCTCACAAAAAGCTGCTCTCCCAAGTATTTAGGTTAACAAGCCGCCAGGCACCCGGCTGTCATTGCATAGCGACAGCTTCGGTATTCTTCTGCCGTGGTGACGGATTTTTTCCTCTCTAATTTGTGGGATTAAATTATTTTCGGATTCTCTTTAACATTCCGAATATTGTTATTTCTTAATTGCTATGTTGACGTCCAGATTATGAGCTTGTTTTCGCTTCTGATCGAGTATATTTTAGATGAGAGGAACAATTAAAAATATTCTGAAGTGTTACATGATTAAAAAAATTTATAGAATTTTGTGAAAATAATTTAAATGATGTTAATTTTATTGTTTATAGAGAGCTATGTATTTTCGATAAAAATATTCTGGGTACTTGTAAGGTGTCGATGAATGATCCAATAATACAAGGTCTACTGGATAATTCATTTGTTTTATACTGTGACGTCATAGCCAAGAAATTTGCGATAAATGGAATGTAAATAAATAAACGACTTATACTGTTTACAAAATTGTTTTTTTTTAATTTTTTTATTAGATTAAATTATCGATCAATTCTTTTGAAGCACAACTCATATAAATTTCTTGTCAATGTAATACGTCATCGACAAGATATAAAATATCGACTGTTAAAATATCCACAGAAGATCTTGTATTATTTGATCATAGTCTCGAATGAAGAATAAAATGATATAATTTATTTTCAATATGGTGGAAGAATTCAATGCCAATTTAAGATTAACTTTTAATTTTTTATTGCACCACCGCATGAAAAATTTATTTATTTAAGATATTTAACAAAATATATAAATTTTGTTTTATTTTTATGAATTTTTTACTCGGAATCTTTCAATTTTAAAGAAATATTGCAAGAGACAAAAAGTGATAACTTTTATGAGACTAACTTTGAACGATTTTCCAGTTTTTTAATATATTTTATACTACAAATATAAAATCTTCAAAGTATGTAATGAATACAACAATATATTGGATGTAAAGTACATATATGTATCTAAAAGTATCTATTACTATACATATACATATTTATAACACATATTTAATATTAAATTGTATTGTATATTAAAATATTTTCGTCAGTACAAACTTTTATATTATAAAATAAAAAAGTACAAAAACGGTTATGAACAATCGATATCTTTGTCAGTTTATGATCTCATATCCGTTCATAAATTATTCTGCCGAACACAACAGCCATATTTGCTAAATATATTGATTATTAAATAATATTAGTCGAAATTTGTATAGGTACCTTGACGATCGCTTTTCCAATACAATGAAAACTCAATGTATGTTTGTGGTATATACAAATATTTAGACATGAACAATGCACATATGTACAGAGACGAAATTAAAGCTGGGTGCGTGAGTAAATTTTGTTCACGATCACGATGGTTCACAAAAAAAATTTTTTTTATCACGAAATGTTTGTGACATAATAATTTAATATTATTTAATTTTGAAATGATGAAAACTATGTATTTTTAGGACGAGTAATAGTAAACAAAAAAATGAATGTGACACAAAGCAACAATACGTTATTAAAGGAGTTATTTAGCATGCCAATAGAGGGATTTATATTTCAAGTTGGTAACATTATCATGTAGTGTTTGCTTATGAACTATTTGTTAAAAAAATATTTTTAATAAAAACCAAAATTATTTTTTATAACTTCAAAAATTACACAAAATTATAATAATTTTATAAAATGTATTTTTTAACCTTCAAAATATACTTCGGGCAGTCACGTACGATTATTTTGTCTATGAGACCCATCAGACAGCTTGATTACGTTTTTTTTTAATGTGAGTTTATTTTATTTCTTCTCCCTGAGCCTAAATTTTAATTCTATCTAGACATAGACCCGGGGATACTTAGATGGATAGCACTTGCTTCGGGTCGATCAATGCATTTAGGTTAGAACAAACATAAAGACCTCAAGTATAGGTTAATTAGTCTAGGAAAAATAGACATAAAAATATAGAAGATAGGAAAAACTTTGTAACAGGCTAAACAGTATAAAGGTACTTAATAATGTGTGAATTGTATTGCAATAGATTTCGATTTTTAAATACAGATAAGTGGAAAATGTGCTTAAAACATCGCGCGAGGGTCGCGTACCTTGAAGACCCCATTTTGCTCTGTTCCGATGTAGTAATTTTGGTTAATTTTTGTCCAAAGCAAGAGTTATCACGATCTTGCTTGACATAGAACGATATCGTATGCTATGGAAAAGTGCGCGGAGTTATAAATAACTCTTTATAATTCATTAACGGGTTTCTCTTACATAAAAACCCGTGGGTTCGTTTTTGTAGTAAATTATCTCAGCTACAAATTAGTTAGATACATTTTTTCTCGAAAAGGTCACCGTTTTCGTGATATTTGAAAAATACTGTTTTTGTGAACTTTGACCCCAACAAAATTGACACTTGCACACTTCAAATCGATGAGGAACTTTCACACATTATTAAGTACCTTTATACTAAAGTGTATGCAAAAATTTAGCCTGTTACAAATTTTTTCCTTGTTGTACGTCTACTTTTCCTGGACTATATTATGTTTGTTGCACTGGAATCAATTTAAGATTTAAAAATCGGTCTCGCGACTCGCGGAATTCATAGCCCGCGCCCCCATTTCTACCCGAAATAATAAGTGATTTTAATTTAATCAAAATTCAATATTAACTCTCCAAACTCCAAATTCACCACATGGATTTTTAAATCAAATTAATACAAACAAAAACAAATTCTTAGAAAGTTTTCTTAACAGTTTCATCGCGATGAATCAAATTTTAATTAAACTTATAATTGTCCTAATAAATATTCTTCAAACATTAAACCGGCACTTTATCGCTTCATTAATCCTTATTATCCCGTCCAGAATTCGATTCTGAATTTACAGACTGAATTTAGAACCACAACTTAAAGGAGGACGTCCATTTCTCACGGGAGTATTGTCCACGAGTTATAACTACATAGCCACTTTAGTTATACCCCATTGGCGTATGGACATTTAGAAAACGAAATTGTAAAATACAATTTATATAAAATTTCTAAGGCCATTTGAAGAAATACATTTTATAAAGGATAAGTATATTTATTAGATAAAATCTTGTTTATTGTTATGAATCGAAGAGTTCATACTTCCATATATGTACTAGTACAGAGGTTCTTTAACTAGGGTCCCCGGACCTCCGGGGGTCCGCGGAATTTTTGCTGGGGGTCCGTGAAACATGTTTGGCATAAATTAAAGTGTTTTTACATTTCTATTTAACAGTGATTAATTAGTATCTAACGACAGAAACTTAACTAATTAATAATTACTTCTTGTGATAGTTTATAAAATCATTTTAATAGATTTTTTAAAGCAATATACTATACAGAGTAGTAATATATATTATTCTGGTGGGTTAGTTTTGATTCTTCTTTTGTTTTCTCTTGTATTTGGGTTAAATTTCTATGAAAAGTTGAAATTTTAACCATGACATTTGACTGAAAAAATTTGTGTTTTCGATTTGGTTAAAAGTATGTTTATTATATAGAAAATGATGTGTAAAGTTGAAATTTTCAAACCGCAGGTCTGTATCTCAAACCGTTCTCGAGTTATAAGCCTCTCAAAGTTTTATTTTTTTCAAAATTTTGGAGAAAAATGTTCGTAACTTTTGAACGTGTTATCGGATTTGATTTTTGTCGTCGAATTTAAAATCAGCGTGTCAAAATCTATATAATAACATGTGTAATACTTTAAAATTCGACAAAAAAATTTTGACCAAAAATCGAAATTTTTCCTTAAAAATATGTCGATTTTTCACAAAAATTTTTTTTGTCGAATTTCACAGTATTAAACATGTCAATATATAGATTTTGGCACGCTGATTTCAAATTCGTCAACAAAAATGAATTTCAACCACACATTCAAAAGTTACAGCTATTTTTCCTTGACTTTTCACAACATTTTCTATATAATAAACGTACAACCTTTTCACGGCTAAACCGCTGAACCGATCATAATGAAATTTGTCAGAGAGATAACTTACATCCTGAGGAAAGACGTAGGCTACTTTGTATCTCGAAAATTTATTAGAAAAAAACGAGTATGTGACATTTATAAGCGCGATCTGTTTTATCGACTATCATGTTAAGAATCTGTATTACTTAATCTCCTCCTTCTTCTTCATGGGTTTTATGTCATGTGGATTTTCTCCTTTTCTGACAGCTCTAATCAAGATTCCACAATTATTAAACAGGCTGTTATGCACTCATATGAGCTATGTAGGCGGTTTAATTCAAAATAAAGTTTACAACATTATAGAAAATATATATAGCTATAACATTTTTATCTAAATTATAATTTTACAAATTTAAAAAACAACTCTTTGCGGTTTGATTGAAGAAAGAATGATTATTAAAAGTCATTAATATCCAGATTTTATTGAAAGATGTATAACGAATCAAATGTCAAATATAAATAAATGTAACAAAACCACAAATGTATTTTTCTTTGTGCGTACCATAAACTTTGAAATCTCTAAATGAGCTTTATGTGGGTTGATACATTATTAGTACATAATATTGTACAAATAGAAATAATTTTATATGGATGTGGTAAATAGAGCATAAATAATCGTTTAATTAAATTATAATATAATTTTAATTGATATTTATGTCATAACCAGATAAATTTATTGATTTCAAGTTCATACAATTATTTAAATTTAAAATATATTATAATATATGTTTGATCGAAATTATATGTACTATATTTAAAAAAAACTTATTTCCACGTGCTAGTCTACAAAGGGAGATAAAAATATCTTTGTAATGTAATATTTTACTACATAATGCTCTATAGAAGTCTATTTTGAGATATTTAAAACAAAAATTTGGAAACCCTCATCTACTCGATTTTGATGATTTTTAAATAAGATCATCTACTAGCGAGACTCAACTAACAAACCCAGTTTCACTCAAATTCGTTCGGTAGTGAGTTAAGATTAAATGATCATTTGTATGAATGAATGTCATCTAAAATTTTCAGAACATAGTGAAAAAACTGTTACGAGAAAAATCTCACTATATGGAATTATTTTCTCATCTATTTCTTCGTAAACTTTTTTTGCATCAATTTCGTTTTTTGAAAATTTTAAAGTTGTTTTTATGCTCAAAAATCTTTAAAATATACAGATGTAAGGAAATTTATAATATCTAATATATTTACATACTACGCTCCTGGTCTTCCTAAAATATTCTTTACGTTAATATTATCGACACAAATTGATGAAGGTGCGCAACCCCTGGGTAGTAAATATGTATTTATGCGTATATATTGACAGAGAACCCAGCAGATAAACATGTCTGTATCAAGTTTATGTTTGAATAACAATCGTTCTTTAAAACCTAAATCCCTCAGGTCATATTAAAATAGACTTGTTATATCTCTTGCAAATTGTCGGAAACAAATCTACATAATGTGTTATTGATTAGTAAAACTTGCTAACAATAAGTTCAACATATAGCTCTAAAGATGCTTTAGGTATAATTAATGTGCTATTTAGGATAGGTTTACGCTATTTATGTAATTGTTCTATCAGCCAACGTTTCGTCGTGCATTTCAAGGCATTTTGTTGGAGTTATTCAGAGATCACTGCTAAAGTATTAAAGGTTATATTATGTAATATATTTTCCTTATGGTTCATGACTTACGGGACTCCTGTATAATCAATGATATCCAACACCCACTATTCGATGGTACATAATATATCTAGAGTAACTAATTACATATATTATAAAATAAAGAATACATTAATATAATTAGCAATTAATATTATTCAAGTTTATTCTCAATAAATATTATACTAAACAAATTTCCATCAAACAAACTTCGTAACATACATATGTCTATCGTTAGCTACGTTTACATACCACCAAGGTTTAATTTTGTTATGTGGTTATGAGTTCAAATATACATAAACCTTTATCAGTAACTAGAATTTCGAGTAAAAATAAATAAACGGGCAAAAGTAGTTTTATACATGATCTATACGAAAATTAAAGTTACTAAAATATAATCCACAAAATACCGAGTAGATATTAAATGTATAATACTTATAATGTGGTATTAACGATCATTTTGTTCCGCTTAATGAGTTACAAAATTATAGCAAAACTTAGTGCGTTTCAAAGTGGGTCCAGGATTACTGACGCGATTGTTCCCTAGCAGATTTTGTTCGGTTAAGTTAAGTTTAGGATTATAAAGGATTAACATGCGTGCTCCATTTAAATCGAAAGCATCATTATATATTTATGGATTCTAGCACGTACTCTACAGGGTGAACCAAATTTAGTGTTACGTATAAATTGGTTTTACTGAAACCACTGGATTTTTTCACATTATCATAAAGGGGCTCACAAAATTTGCTAGCTAGCAAGCATTCCCAAATGTGATAGAATCTATGGATTTGCTATGGAATTTAGAGCAGTAATACTTGAACGTATTGTAACACAGTTGACGACTCTGTCCGTACAAAATAATTTTCATAATATCACCACTGCTTTAATACCGTTGGTGTTTACATACAACGCGTGTGCGAAACTTGTTAAAGTCTTCATGAAACTCCAAGAGAACTGTCATATAAGTTTGATACCTCATTTGAAAGTGCTTGCTAGTTAGCAAATTTGCTAGCCCCTTTATCATACCGAACATTAGAAACGTAAAAAATATTTGCAGAGGGAACAAAAGTGTGGTCCTTTTAAAACAAATAATTGAATAGGGTATAAATTTTGTCGTATATAATTTTGATACTATTGCAATTGCTATGTGAGAACCTCTCTTTAAGGATACATATGCCTGACAACTTTCGATAGTACTAAGAGGTAACTTTGGGAGCACAGATTACCACGAAATATGTCACACTTTGAAAGCTTTTATCTCCGAAACGGATAATCGAAGAGCACTAAATAAAGTGCTAATAGATATTATATAGACCTATTTATAATAAAACCTTTCATTTCTTAACCATTAAATATGGTACCATAAAAAAGTTAACAATAGAATAACTTTAATAGGATTCTGTACTATACGTATTAATCCTATTAAGGTTATCAATATTTTGCCCTACTCCAACCCTTCTGTAAATGAAAAATTTGTTACGTGGATATAGGGGCTAAGAAAAATTAAAAAAAAAACTACCCCTATATTGCATATATACATATCTCGACTCCTATAATAAGAGTCGAGATATTTAAATAATAGCGAAGAACTGACGTTATAAGACGTACATATGTCGATCCAATTAATCATTGATGTGCCCCTCCTAGACTTATTTTTAAATTGGATAGCTCTCATTAAAATTATTATTATAAGTTGGTGTAGTTACAAAAAGGCATTATGAATTGTATCGAAAAGATAGTTAACAACAAACCCATCAAATCTTTTACAAGTGTCTCCGAAAATCCTTTTTTACGACTTGCAGACATTCAGACAGGGTAAATTAAAAACTAAAAGGTCGTTCAACATGGAAACGACATTACCAACTGTGCGCAAACAAAAACCCAACACGGCGTTCGGTTTAATTTGTGGCGTTTAATTGACAATGACGAGTTTACAGGGTTGTATTAAGGTACTATACTTAAATTCCCGAATTTACTCGTACCTATACATATTTTATGTATTTACAAATATAATATTGAGGATACATTTTCCACATGTTTGCTTTCAAATAAAAATAATGTTGCATTTTAAAATACTCTTCCCGTGTTAGGATTCATAATATTTTGGTTCCCCTCTCATTTTTATGTTTGCTTCCTATTTTTACCAAAATATGATATCAATTATTTTTACTGATGTATCATGGACACAACTTTAACTGTATTTTTCTTCGTTCTCAACAAAAACTATTTCAAAATGAATAGATAAATTAGTGCATAATAGTGTCCAAATATTAGTTGATATTATTAGAGATACTTCCCCTGTACTATTATTTTTTTTAATCAGATGTGTATACTTTTTCGTGTTGATATTTGTAAAAAAATACCTGGTAATAAAATATAAGAAACGACTCTATATTAAGTATAAGTATATGTAGTATTGGCATATCATGGGATACATAATACAGTCCTGACAAAGAGGCTAAAATACCAATGGAACTGTATATGTACATACACGTGTCGCAGTGCTGCCAACATTGTGGCTGCGGTGAACGAAATCCCCAGCGCTTTATAGTATCAGTCAAACGGAAATACACGACACTAACTGAGCTTGTGTGACGTTACGATGTTATGTGGTTGAAAAATCACTGACAATATGTGCATATACATAATGTAAACCGAGATACAGATAGATAAATGCATAGCATATCTACATATATATATATATATATATATATATATATATATATATATATATATATATATATATATATATATATATATATATATATATATATATATATATATATATATATATATATATATATATATATATATATATATAATATGTATACAGGGTGTCTATTAACAACAGGGTATAGTATGGCGATCTCGGAAACTTGAATAGAAAATTGAAGAGATTGCGTTAAATAAAACAAAAAGTTACCTTTAATTTAACCTGTCATAGCCTACTGTATATTAGCAAAAAAACTGTTTTAGTCCGAATTTTTCCAGAAACTCGAAATTAAAAATATATCAACCAAGTGAATGCACAAAATTCTTGGGAAATTCATCAAAGAGAGTTAATTATCAAACAATTTTAATATTTGACAGTTTCAATATCAAAATTTTTTTGATATGCAAACGTCAAAACGACATTTAAAACGTCAAAATGACATTTAATATGTCAAAGTAAATATCCAGTTGAAAAAAACAAATGACTCTTTTTTTTAAAGCAAATTGAGATAAATCTTTGTATTATATGGAATATTTTACAACAAACGTAGATGACCTATATTATAGGAAATTGAATGCTTTCAAAAAAAATTCTAGAAAATTTTAGCAAAAATTTTTTTTCGAGTAGGTACTTACATCTATTGTACATATGAATTGTACATATGAACGCATGAAGCGTGTGAAAAATTAATGATAATTTAATATTTCAATGTTTAACAGTGTTTATTTAATGTAGGTAAATTTTAATAATTAACTATTCATTGATATACCACCTAACACACTATAATCTGTTTCATTTATGTTTGCAGTGGTTACCGGGGATTTGACGGGGAAAGAATCGTTAATTGTACCGTCAAATCCTCCGGCAACCACTGCAAACTTAAATGAAACAGGCTATAGAGTAAAATATATAATTACTGGATTATTTTTACGGTATTAAATATTATGATAAAATAATTTAAAAATCAATAATTTTTATTTTTATTTAATTTCTCTCGATTATATTATATGCATACTCCTACAGCGATATCTATGTGTACATTCTATTAACTTCAATATGAACAATGTTATTTTACCGTATTTAAAGGTTAAAGCAACAAGAATGCCGACCTCATAGCCAAATATAATTTATAAATCTAAATTACATGAGTTAAAATTTGATCTGTGAATACAAATACTTCCCACCTCTCTGTAAAAATACTTATTAACTTTCCCCTTCCTGCTAAAACTCCCCCGAGAAAATCAACTAAAAAAAGCTAAATATTCGCCAATATCTAAAAGTTATCACTAACCTGACAATAATAATAAATAATATAAATGCCTATGGGTCATGATTTACGGGACACCTATAGAAAATTACAGTTAAATAATTTAAAATATAATAAAATATAAATTATATTAATACCTATTTTTGACATACCCCAAATAGATGGCACCTTTTGAAAAGTTCCTGAAACAAAAAAGTTATCATTAATAACATATCCATAGGTACATAGTACAAAGAAATGTATAACTAAACATACCTATACAAATATCTATTTTATCTATGTTAACGTCCATTAAGAGAACAACTGAACCGATTTGAATGAAGGTTTTATATTTTTTTATGTTCATAAGTTCAATCATATATTCCCTTAGAACTCAAGTTCATATAATCCCCTAAAGTAGAATGGGTAACTAGTTATTGATAAAAACATTTGACCTGTGGAAGCCGCTTTACAACGACCTTTCAGAGAATCCTGAATGTATTAATTTTTGTTTTTGTTCAGTTTTCATTCTACACAGGTGTGTCAAAGATTATCCTTTATACATATGTGCATTAATTTTTTTCCCCAATGTACAGAAAAATTAAAATGTATGGCTTCAATTCGAGGTCCTGTGAGTGTGTGTGAAAAGTTAATTCGTTAATTATCGAGCAGATTGTAGTACCACAAAATGATGACAGATGGAGTTGTCAATGAGGTTGTTTGTGTGAGAAAAAAAGAATCGGGTTTTATTTTTAGAAAGAGAACACTCTTCATTCAATAAAAAATATTATTATAACCAGTGAAACAAAAATATTGACTTTTGAATGTTGAGTATCTTACGTAAATTTTGAAATGGAATATGTTTTAATTTAAAAACTAATTAGGTAAGTAACTTTAAGTTTAGTTATAATTAATCTTTCTAACAAAGACTTCTCATTTGTAACTCCTATCTACTGGAAGGTTCGTTATGTCCAAATAACTGACTGCATATTTTAAAAAGTAAAGCTAACAATAATTTACTTTTCTTTATTAATCTTTAAAAAATCAATTACGGATTAGTGTTCCATATAATATCGTTTATATTCGATTTAAGAATTTAATAAAATTTAATAAAAAAGACTTTCTTAAACAGACCGACAGATAGACATCAACTATAGCGAAAATAGTCAGAATATTTACAGGGTAGTTCAATTTTGAATTTAAACAAATTGGCCATAAGTATTAAATACAAAAAAAAAGCTTGCGGTCAAAATTAAATCAACAATTATTCTACTGTATATTTATCTTCGTCTTTTAGGAATTTAGTTTCTTCATAGATCAAATCTATAGATAAAAAATCGATATGTGTAAAACTACAAACAAAATATGTACACGGAAAAAAAGAAACCTACAAAATTATAGTTTTTCACTGTACATCCCGAATAGTAAGTGACACCTTATTATTATAAAATATTTTTTACTCTTAACTGTAATTATATAATTTTAGGCATCAATTTATATTGAGTATCTGCAAACATTATTACAGTTTTATGTCTGTCCGGTATTATAAAGGACCTAGCAAATTTGCAAGCACTCTCAAATTGGATATCAAACTTATATGACAGTTCTCTTGAAGTTTTTGACAGATAGTTTCATACATAGGAAGTAAAAAAAAGGTATGTAAAGTATATTTACTAAAGTGTATTTACTAGCCTTGCGTAAAAAACGATAAAACCAACTTACTGTGCCTGCAACTATCTGTTAAAAACTCAAAGAGAACTGTTATATAAGTTTGATATCTCATTTGACATTAGACTATAAAAAATATTTTATAATGATGAGTTGTCGCTTACTATCCGGAATATACAGGAAAAAACTGTAATTCTTCAAGTTTATTTTTTCTGTATAATAATCTCTATGAATCACATTATTACACTTATTTTGAAGAACATATCATAACAAATTATCCAAGTATAAACAAACTTTATGGAAAAGAATAACAGTGTCATGAAAATTATGTTCATTCGGGAATAGATTTAATGAAGAGGTAACGTAGACACTTCGAAATATATTAACTAAAGCAAAATGTGTTATTATATGTCACATTAAAGCAAGGAGTTGAACCGAACCCGAATCTGAATAATAAACCAAACGGGATCAAACCGGAAAACAAACTAAAACTCTCATAAAATGAGTAGAGACATAAATTCATCTGCACATCAGTAAAATGTATTTCACTGTATCTCTTATTAGGACTTTTTTACTTACATCATATGTTAACAATTTCAAATTATTATCATTTGTTTTGCTTTCTTTTATACTTTTTTGACCCTTCCCAGAATCCATTTTGACTATTTTTGCCATGATGCCTGTAAAGTTGAATACAATGTAACTAGAGATGTAACGAATGTATGATTTTAAACATTCGCGAATGCGAATGCGATTGCAATTATTAGCTGTCGATATTTGCGAATGCGAATGCGAATATTGACTTTTTGAAAAAAAGATTAAAAAAAACGGTCTTCTGATTAAAATAGATATTTTTATTTGTTAATATTATATTATTAATATATTATATTCGCAACTTTACCTGCGAATGTGAATACGAATGTTTAAAAATGTGCTAATGCGAATGCGAATACGAATGTTTAAAAATGTGCGAATATTCGCGAAAAGGATGACATTTTAAAAAACTCAACGACTTTCTGTTTGTCCGTAAATGCGCTTATCACTCGAGAACCACGTATCCGATTTGCGTATTTTTTTTAATTTATAGATAGGTATGTTCTCTGCCCAGGTTTTAGGATACTGTTAGATAACAGAATGAAAAAAATCGTAAATATCTCGGCTTCTATGCGAGATAGGGGATTGTTTTCCTTCCTAAAACCCCCATCCCCGCGGTATTTTCCCCGCCGGATCTATTGATACGAATCATAACCCTCCATATGTGACAAGGGGTGAAATATTAATAAACTTGCGAAGCGAAGGCGGGTCCGCTAGTTGATTTACAAAATCATTAAATGAGCTTATTGAGGTTTGATATCATGACAAAAGCGGATATAATTTGATGATACAAGACCGAGATAATATCGATTTTATGTATTACTCTCGTCGAGATTCAATGGATTATCAATAATTAGTATTTCAACATGTATATTTTTTTAAATTCAAAAATATAAAGACAGTATGAACATTACATTCACAATAAAAATAAACATAATCGTTTTTTAATCTTTATTCGCTTATATGGGGGGAGGCGAGGGGGGGTAGCGAGGATATTGTGGGTGAAGGAATGAGATGATACGAATCAATATTCACTGCACAGCCAGTAATTTGTCACCGGCGATGCTGTACAGGTACACATAGTGCGCTAATACATAAATGCAGAGACGGGCTTAAATAAAATACAGGTACTTCATTGTGAACATAAAGTGTCTCAAGCATATTGTTAACTATGAGTCTGATCACCATAAATCATCATATTTGTAAACTTTCACAACTAATTGTAAAGCAAAATAATAAAATGAATAAACATTGTTAGTTCAACTAGAGAAGATCCATAAATTACATTACATTTCATCTATTTTTGACCCCTCCCTTCTGGCGTGTCACAGTTTGTCACATTCGTATGACCCCCTCCCCTATTTGTGACATCACATAAATTTCGTAACAATTGGGTACTTAAAATCAAATAAAACTAGCTGTCGGATCCAATTTTACCCGGGGATATAAAATTAAACTATATAACGTATAATGCTGTGGGGTGCGATCCTTTAGGTCCACACAATCAACTTCCCAACATGGTATGACTTACAATACTTGAATACTGATTACTTATTGTTTCCATAATTAATATTACTATGTTATAGTTTGTAAATTTTTTTTTTTTTAATATGTATATGAAAAATTTTATCCACGACTTATATCTCTCAGAGGGAATGATGAAAAAAGAACTTTTCTGATTGGTGCATCAGAGGGAATAATGGTCATTATTCCCTCTAAATGCACCAATCACAAAATTTCTCAAATTAAATAATACCATGGAAACAAAATACACAAATTCTAAAGTCTAAAAAATTTATTTGCGACTGTCAAATAAAACACCTAGTGTTTGTGTATTTGTATTGAGATGGATAAAAATGAAGAGTCTATTACTTGTACACCTCCCGAAATTGTACTACAAGCTGCAGCTACTGGAAAAATCAAAATGCATAATTTATAATAACAGAGTTTGTATTTTGTTTCCATGGTATTATTTAATTTTTATTAATTTGAGATTAGAACAAAAATTTTTGTATTGAAGTTTGCATTCCTTGTATTCAGTTGTGTTTATGAAAGTAAATAAAATAGTCGTAGATAAAGTACAGTATACTACTCGCAATAATGGCTATTATAACCTCGGAATTTTTTTTTCTCCCTCGCCGCTACGCGGCTCGGTTCGAAAATTATTCCTCGGTAATAATAGCTATCATTATTGACTCGTGGTATAATATACTATTAATGGAATTTATCAGAAATAAAACTCACCCTTTGTATTATGAATATTAGTTTTCTAATATCCTAATAATGTCAATAATAAAATGTACATTTTTAGAAAAACTAATCTGACAGTTTGAATTTTGAATTGTGTTGTTTCCAAGGCAACATGAATTATTAGATGTATTTATTAGTATGAAATTCAAATTTTGATGGTAGTTTTCATCCCTTTAATGGCTGTTTGGACCCATATAAAAAATAAATACTAAATACACGTTTCATTATTTGTATTGTATAGTATTTATTCTAAGTTCCGACTAAATTCGACCAAGAAAAAAAATAAAAATGAAAAAAAACACCCTTTTTACCCCCGTAGGGGTTGAATTTCGAAAAATCCTTTCTTTCAGATCATATTCACGTCAAGACGCTTCGATTAGCACCCCAACGAAGTCAATAGCATTTTTTGTTCGCGAGATTTCGTCCCGGAAAAAAATGACACGTACGTACGTACGTACGTACGTACGTACATACACACACACACACACACACACAGACATTTTTCTGAAAATAGTGTCAATATACTCTAATGCCCTTGAAACATGAAAATATGTTAAAATTTTTGATTTCGATTTTCGGACCAATTACAATAACTCCCTATTGGGAAGTTAAAAATATATATTCTTTTATTGTCCTTGGCTTTTTATATTAATTTTATTTATATTAAAATTTACCAAGCACGTTTGAAGTTTTCCCAAAAACCGGTCTTAAATTACTAATAGCATTATAATTTTCCTCACATTTTTATTCTAAGAATTCATATAAAATTCATTGTTTTAATTTTTTAGATGTGACGTCACAAAGCTTGTGATTACCCCCTCTCTGCCACACAACGTCTCACCTCGTACTCCCCCCCACTCTTCTTAACGTGTGACGTAATTTATGAATGATCCCTAAACCAATGGAGAAAATTGTTAAAAAAATTTTTTTTTAATTTTATGCAGTTATGCTATTTACTATGAAAAAATTCAATGAAATACGAAAAATCTATATCTATAAAAGAGTTTGTCCTTAACCACTCACTCACTCACTCATATATAAACGTACAACCCAAACCCCTGGACCTAGAAACGTGAAATTTCTTCGGTGCCTTCCTTTTATGATGTAAGCACCCACTAAGAAAGGATTTTTCGAAATTCAACCCCTACGGGGTTAAAACAGGGTGTCAAAGTTTATATAAAAAATATTTTTTTGTTCGTATTTAATTGAAACTTATCGAACATACTCTAAAATATAAATAGTGAAACTATTATTTCAGTATTTCCCAAAATTTAACCCCTAAGGTGCTAGGGGGGTGGGAAAATTAGTAAAATATTTTTTTTGTATTCTCCGAATGAAACATGGCATAAGTAGGTACTCTAAAAGAGAAATATCAGTTACGAAAATTCAACCCCTATGGGAATAATAATAATAACTGTTCATAATATTAAAATAAATTCAGACAAATTAATATTCAATTAAAAATGAAAGTTCGACGGGGACTAAGATGGATTTAATCTGCAATAAAAGAATTTGATATTCAACCCCTAATGGCGAGAGTAGACGGGGGTTAGTTTTAAAAAAAAAATTAACTAAGCTTCGGGATATTTACGTTTTTTTATAAGTAGGTAATGAATAAAAATCAATATAAAAAAATGTAATATGTCATCCCCTATTACTTATAGAGGGTTCTAATTAGTTTCGAAGTTTACGCGAGCGAAGCCGCGGGATTCCGCTAGTATACAATAAAACCTGGATATCTGGAATCTCAAAGGATCAGTTATTTTATCCCACTTAAAGAGATATCCCATTTACACAGTTTCCCAAATATATTTCCAAATGTAACGTGACCTCAGTATGAATTCTAGTTATAAAAGTTTCCCACTTATCTAAGTCCCACTTAACCAAGTTTCACTGTATATTTAATCCAACCTTAACATTTTGTTGACCCAACATTACTATCGTACTAACTATAGGCACTAGGCTCGTTTAAAATAAATTTAATGTTCTATAAGTACCGTATAAAATAATGCCCATTTAAATAATTGAAAATTAGAGCCAGTATTGACTATTGACGTTGGGGTAGGTTTTATCACCAGCAGTTTTCATCTTGTATGTGCATCGAATACAATAATGAGTATTGGTGCACTAACATGCTAATACAGTATGCCCGACACATGACCACAACATTGAATACCTTCACATCATACATTTCTATCTCTCTCACTCACTACACTGCATGTAACAATCAGTAATTGTCATCTATGTTTGTTTACATATTATATTAATGTCGATGGTGAATTGGTAAATAGTTTTATATAATGTAAAAGTGCATTTACATTCCATAAATGCATGCATCTGCGGTATAAAAATATAATAATTGAATCGGTTTTTGGTTTATAGTTTACTGTTTTATTATACAGGTGTCCCGAAAGTCAAGACTTTATTTATGTAATTAATTTTTGAACTGTTATTTTCTCTGAGTCATAACTTACGGGACAGCCTGTATGTATTCCTACTTTAATAATTTAAATTATTTTGTACTAGGACCTTTTAGATACTCAAAACTCGGCTGTGACTTTTGTATTATAATATTGTACCTTAATTTTAATATTTTACAAAAAGAGTAAAAGACCATTGTGAACATTCATTTTCACATTTTTGGATTTAACGTATTCAAAGAAGCATCTTCGATGTTATTTTTATATTAAATAGTTTTTAATACTGTAATTTTTAATTGTAAAATTTTATTACAAATTGTTAATTGTAATTTTATTTTTATACGCACCTGACCTATTAAAATTATATTCGTATATTTCTGAAATTTTTAATTATCCAACAATTACTGTATTTTTTGTACAATTTTATTAAAAAATATTAATTAAAATAGTTTTAATACGTCCCTGACCTACTAATTCTAAATTTATGAAATTTTCCGTTTTTTGAAAATTTCAATGAATAAAATTCAACAGCTGACATTGGCAGCTTGTGTCAGTTGTAAACTACGCTCCATTCATACATCAAAATAAAAATAAAAAACTATTGAATTTCAAAACACATCTGTTGCAAACTTCATGCGTTATATGACACACAAAGGTTATTATTTACACGTGATCATATAATTAGATTTTTAATGTTTTTCACAGATTGAATTTTCATTTGTGTCCCATGAAGTAATGCATAAAGCATATTGAAAATATATGAATTTTTGTAAAGTGGTTAAAAGTGTAGATTTCGAAAAAACTGGTTAATTTAATAAATATGCAAAAAACTTCTGAATCAACGTTCTCGGTTGAATTTTATCTTTGTTTAATATTTATTATTTTTATTCGCATTAAACTTTATTAATATATTTACAATATCAGGTTGCGGCATATTTTTAACACAAATTTAAAATTCAATTCCATTAAGTTAATGTATTCTGCACACATTCTTATCGAAGATCAGAAATTTTATGAAACAAACATTTTAAAGAACAAAAAATTGTAACAGTACCTTCACATGTTACAGATAAGCAAAAAATTATGTTCATTCATATAATTACATTGGGTTTCATATCACGTCTGATTTGATAACAAAAAACACTTTTTGTTGAATTATATACACAGAATAGATATAATATTCCTTTATCTATTTTTCTACTACTAGAAACACCTTGCGGCTTCGTTCGTTTATTTTCTTTTTTTTTTACTTTGAACAGATTATGTTACGTATTTGTATATGTCGCATCGATTTGATCTTCTATCGGCCAATGTGGATATCTTTCAGAGCTCACTGCTACGTACAACGAAACGTCGGCCCATAAAACGATCAAATCGACTAGGCTTATACTCAGAGGCCAAGATTCATATCAAGATCACCGCGGAAGCCTTTAAGTTTAGACTATGTATTGCATTTTTTTACTATTTTTTTCCCTATAGGTTTCCACTTACAGAACTTTCTGTAAGGCAGTGTACACAGTTGCTAAGTAGTTTAAATTGTTAAGCAGTTCTGAAATTTGAGAGTTGATTCGACAAGTCGATTATATTTAATAAATAAAATAAAACATTTTTCTATAAGGATTTTTTAACATAGTGCAATAACGTTCAGTAAATTTACGTATTAAATTTTTTTTATAAAAAATACTTTTAAAGCGAGCTTTTATTAAAAATGCACTCATAAATACACAATAAATTTTCAAGTTTTTATTATTAAAACCAATAAAAGCGCGGGGCGCTCATGTGCCTCCCATATTTGAATTTCGAATGACGTCAAATAGCTATTCGTATTCTAGTCGTCAAACCCTTTCATTTGATTGCCATATCAAGATGGTTGTGAAGAAAAAGGTAATCCACCATCTCGGGGCGTCCGCCATATTGGATTTATAACGACATTATATATACTTTATTGCATTATTACCGGACTTATACACGTATACACAATTTCAAAGCTCTAGCTTAATTAGAACTAATCGAAATTTTGATTGCAATATTTAACCTTAACATACTAAAAATAAAAGCTTGTAAAAATATATAGGAGGCCGTATCACAAAGTCACAAAAGTTTACCAACCCTGGTATATTAAATATAATATGTACATAGTATTATCTTCTATATTTTCAGGTTATTTACTTAATTTAACTAAAATCGATATGTTATTATTTGAAGCAGTTATTAATTAATTTCAAACACTAACTTCTATATAGAAAATTTTCAACGATAGTCTGTATAAAATGAAAAGTATATTAATTAATGAAATATATATATTTTTTTAATTACTTTACATTTTGACCGAAAATTACTAGTGTCTTCGTTGTTAACATACCGGTCGATTTATTTTTAGTGTAAGTGAAAAAGCTCTGGAAAATCCGCAACAGCACTGGTTTTCCACAATATTTTCCACACCATATGTCCCGGCCATCTCCCTTATACAATGGTTTTCCGGGGAAAACAACGAAAACTTTGTGTTGGGAAAAAAACCTGTATACAAAAAATAACTCCATGTCGCATTATTTACTTTTTATTTATTTTATTACTCCTGCTGGGTTAATATTTGTTGAATTTATATAAGTGTACTTATGACTGTTATAATTATTGTTTTTATCACGAGAAAAATCATTATTTAATTAAAAATATATATTTTTTAAGTTGTAGATCCTACATAGTAAACGTTAATAATTTTGTTTATAATTAATTCGATTAATTAATCGAACACACTTAAATTAAACTGTGTATCAGAAGATATGATTTTATAACATTTATGGTACGTAAAATTAATTTAACATTATGTCAATATAAATGTTAATATATTGGCCCATTCGTTGTGAATAGTCGATGAACTTTTGAACTTTTTTCATTAAAAAAGTTTTACAACAACACTTATAATTAGAACTAATCACTTATTGCTTTGTTTGAATTACAATGCCACATTGTAAAACAATAATATCGGTAAATTTTACAATGTGATCATTTTTAATTAATTCAGATGTCATCCAGCAACAAAAATTTACAATCTCTTATGCGGTGTTTATACCGAGAAAACAAAACAGAAACACGGTGTTTTATGACAAAAAAGCAATAAAATAAACCCTATACATTTTTAAATACGAAGTATTTTAAAGACAATATGTTTCTATTTTGTTTTTTCGGTGTAAACACCGCATTATGTATGATATAATATGTACCTACTTAGATATTGAGAAACATTTATTTTTGTTTTATATTTACGAACTTTCCTCGGGTTTATAAATTTTACAATTTACCGGTTTGAAGTAACGTTGATTCATACCACACTTTTAATTTTTCGAATTATTTTTGAAACGGTACAAATTAGAGATATGAGATAGATTAAACATAAAATGATAAGATTAAACATTTTACATAATATTATTATCTATAATTTAAAATTTATGTTTTATTCATTTTTTCGAAAAAACAAATTTTTGGATTTTTTTTAAATAATATTTTAAATCGTTTATAATAGATGAGAAATAACTGCTATGAGTGTCATGGGATTTTCTTATACGTATTACAGAGATATAACAGTGTTTGTGTTTGCCATATATACTATGGGACTTTCTTATACGTAATACTGAGAGTAAACAGTGTACGTTATTCTAAATAATTATTTTTTTAAATTCTTTCTGGTTAAATCATAAATGTTGGAATAAAATATATGGGGTATATTTTATAGATAAAAATAAACTCGATACTTTTTATTTAAAATATTATTCTCTTATTCACACCTTTCAAAAACTATAACGTTTAAAAAATTCATTTGATACATGTTATAAAAAATATTATAATATATAATTTACGTTCCATTAATTTTATTCTATCTTTTATTAGTTTGTCAAAAATGCTTTTTAATAAAATTAGAAACTCGTACACTGTTCACTGTCAGTATTATGTATAAGAAAGTCCCTTGGCTCTTATAGCAGATATTTTATTGCAGATTTTTAAGAGATAAATGTACATACTATATCATAAAAATAAAAAACAAACATTTTTTTTCATTTGACTTCTTTGGTTGGTTAGTTGAAAAGTTCAATCGTTTGTTACTGTGAAAATATTTTGTTAGCAAACTTTCTAAATCCAGGTTGTGTTGAATTCTACTGGTAGGTGTTTGTTCTATATATGATCACACATATAAATATTTCTGTAAAAGCCCACTGTTAGCTCTCTATACAGAATATTATATTGTTTTAGAATCCTTTGGGAGTAATTTTACCAAAAACTTTTACATTTGAAACGGTTCAAAAACGAACACCAGTGTTTAGAAACATCAAAGTAAACAATTGTTTTCATTTTATAACTACGTACTTTCATCTGGAATATTATATTACATCTATCAATTAATTAATTTTATTTATTTTAATATAAAAAATTAAATCGAAATGTATTTTATGTTTACTGGCTGATTCACTTTAATTATACTTTAGGCTAATATTTCAAAAACAAGGCAAAATAAACAAAAATTAAAGAGTTTCAAAGGGGGCGTTATCAAAATAATTTTTGGTGGAGATCTGGAGCTTTTTTTAGTGGGGACCCCCAAATTTTTTCAAGCAAAAAATGCACTTTTCGATTTTGAATACGATTCTCCTATCAATAAAAATAGTAAAAATATACATTATAAACACAAAAATTTATTCATCAACGAAAATTGGTACATACATACGTAGTTTTATACCCAAACTTTAAGAAACCGTTGAGCGTAGTCGACTAAGGGGTGCAGGGGTAGTTTGGTAAGGAGTGAAAGGGTGAAAATGTATTTTTTTATAAATAACATCAAGATGGCTTATTTTATTGAAAAATATTTCAGATGTTTTTGATAACGACATCTGATATCTTTTTTTAAGCCCCTTTTGCATTGTTTTTTAATTATTAGACAGCGTAGATTAATATAGATCATCCTGTTTTTATATTTTAATTTGATATTTAATAAAATAGAAATCAAATAAAATTCGCTTACCGCGGTAGTTGCGTGTACATGATACTTAAAGTAAATTATCTTATACCATCTTCTCTTAATTGAAATGTCAACACAGACATAATAATAAAAGCTTTTAGCGCACTACAAGATGGAGTACACATATGTAAATAAAGTAATATTCATGGAATACTGTGGAATATACATGGAATACTGTCAAGTACACAGAGAAAGCATTGTTTCCTTACACGCATTAAACATTGAATAAATCATAACATCTCTCTGTAATCATCGTTCACATTATAGTACACAAATAGTTAAACGCATGAAGGGGCTCTCTGCGTCGAACTCAAGCGTCTTCATTAGCAGCTATTAAACATAACCGGGTATGCCGTTTTGTCTGTACGGATACGTAGTTTGTAAATAATATATTAGATATTATCAAAACTCTAAACAGTTAAATCGAGGTGAATATTAAAAAAATTAAGACGTTGGGTGAGTTTGGGCTCTACAAAAATAGCATTTCGTCGCTTATCTAACAACACCGCTCAAGTCATTTTGACTAACTTTACAAGAGAGCGAAAAAACCGTGTATGTTTTATAAAGGTTACCGCACAGGTAGAAAGGTTTACTTGAACCAAGTAAACCTTGTTTTGTATATAACGAAAACAATATTTTCTTAAGATAAGAAATATATTCTTAAACAAACTATAGTATTCTTGGATGAAGAAATAATGTAGTTGGATTAAAGTACTTTTCTTATATTAAGAAAATATTGTTTTCGTTATATGCAAAACAAGATTTTCTTGGTCCAATATAGTTTTTTTTGTGCGGCTTGCGCGCTGTCACTATTTTTTGAATTCTGGTCTCTTATTGTCCGAAACGTCTAGAATGTGATTGGTAGATCGACGCAAAATGAGTAGCTCTATATTTTCGACTTGAGCGGAAGTGTTAGATAAGCGACGATTTGTAACTAATATAAGTGTGACCTTTGAGGTTCACACAACCAATACTAGTACGGTATGACTAACAATACATGAATACTGATTTTTTTTACTATTATAAAAAATAAATAAGAAGTTATTTGATAAAAATTCTACAAAAATATTTTACATTTGAAGATCGGATTCATCTTTTTCAAGAAATTCTTAAATATACTTTTTGTAATCTTTTTGTTCAACCGAACTTGATGAAATTTTTTTCAGATCATATAAACGTCAAGACGCTTCGATTGGCACCTCAAAGAAGTCAATATAATTTTTTATTTGCGCAGGAAAAAAATGACCACACGCACAACATAAAAATATGTTCTATTTTCAGACCCATTACAATAACTTCCATATGCTAGGAAATTAACAATCAATAAATAACTTTATTTAAAAAAATATACAAACATGATTATTATATCCAAATACCTACTATTTTAATAATGCATTAGTGTACATTGTACAATAGTGTACACTGTACAATGTACATACACTAGCCAGTAATACGCGTAGCGTCGATTCAATAAAATGAAATATGTATTCACAACTGAATGGATCAATGCATCAAATATTTACTTGTGTTTATGTATTTTCGGTTTAAATATTTTCAAAGAGAACTTGCTAAAAATAGAATGGAAATATCACGTTGTATTCTATTCATACCTATAATAGCTAAAATAAATTATATATGTATTTATGTATATAAAAGCGAACTCTGCTCTATATTTGCATTAAGTAATGTTCGGGTTCACAGCACAAGCAGTTAGTTATCGTTTAGTTACCGGCGAGTTTTGATTGGTTGATTAATGGAATTTCTGGTACATTCCACTAGAAATTCCATAAATCACCCAAACAAGTGAATTTGAACAATACATATTGCATTGATTGAATATTCAATATTTGTTTACTATTTCTATGATTTGAAATTAAAATACATATTGTAATACCGTTGAAAAATCATCGTGTCTGAGATAAAGGCAGATTCTGCTTGAGCTACATTGAAATTCTGTATGGCGGCTACGCGTGTGCCTGTATGGGTGTAAAATTTTCTTTTGTGGCAAATTTTGAAAAAATCCGTTGAAATTCATATTTAAAATTATTAAAAAATATAATTATCGAACATGGAAGTCATGTAAGGTTCATCAAACCGTTTTTTTTTGTCTTTCTATTTTTACCGGAAGTAATATCGACATTTTATTTTTATTTTTTTTTAAATTGTTATCATTTCCAATATACTGGGAAATTGCACCCTGTATGCTATATGTAAGTACACTTACCCCGCTATATAACGACGGCATCGGTTTTTCAATTGTTCTATATAACGACACGTCGCCCCGACCACTTTAACGTCAATTGGTGAATTTAAATTTCGCGCTAGGAAAACGGTCGCTATATAAAGCGGTTTCTCAGTCGTTATATAGAGCAGTTTTTAAATAGAAGATGGTTATATATAGCGGTGAGTGTATATAAATATTTTATTTATTAATTCAGAATTGATTGTATTATATATAAAATGATACAATAAAAATGATTTATGATTATTGATTTGATTTATCTTTTTTAAAGAATAAGAAAACTTACTTCTATATAAGATATAATAAATATCCAAACATAAACTTTATATCGTATGTGTAATTTTTCAATACAAAAGACTCAACTAAAAATATTGCCATAAAAAATAATTTATGACTAAAGGTGACGCCGAGCTTTAAGAAAATGTTTTCTAAACTTTGTAGATCGCAATCATTAATACCATAACAAAGCTTGTAAGGTTAAATATATTACATTAAGTGAAGTGCTTATAAAATAAATATACTGTAATCTTTCCACGTCAACGAATCTCTTTTCTAAATTGATTCATAAATTCCCACAGGACATTTATGACAATTACTTAGTTGGCTGGGTCTAGTTGTAACAATAATTCCTGTTATATTTTAATTACTCTGTCTTCTGTAATAGTACTCAAACCAGCAACACATATAAATTAGTAGTTAGCAAGTGTAGATTTCGGCTTAGGAGTGAAATACGTAGACATATACGAATTTTAGCACAACTTCCCCATTTACCTCAAATGCAACAGCAGTCTTCAAACAATATAAATAAATAATTAGAAAGTGAGCGGTGGTTTTAGTAAAATACGTAAAATACGTGTACAAGTTTTGACACAATTAACTATTACAGTGGTATTTAGTGTAGTGTCTAGTAATAAATTAGTAGACTCTAAATGAGAGTCTCGAGTTGCTAGTAGAATGTATATGCGACTTCTGGTAGTTTCTCATTTAACTTAACTCTGTTGTTTATAGTGGAACATGCTGTTTGTTGTCTTTGTTTTGATTACTTCGTGTCTCCCTGAAGTATTGAAGTGCTCTACAGGACAGACCTTCCAGTCGAGGGATACAAGTTTCCTTTTCATTCGACCAGACAAATGAGTTCGGAGAATTTAATACTAACTGTTATATTTATTTTCATTATAGTAGACTGCCCTTTGCTAACATATTATAGTTAATTTGTTCTATCAGTTGATACATTTTAACAAAAACGTGTTACAAACTTTTGCTAGTTTTTTGTCTTTAAAGTTAAAAAAAAATGGTATAAATGAAACTTTAGAATCGCGTAAAAATGTATGGGGTTATAATTAGAGTTTAAAGTTATGACTGGAATTTATTATTTTGTTTTGATGATTTAAAATTGTCAAGCACGAGATTATTTTGTTTTTATTAATTTTAAATATACCTACAATTATAGTGGCATTATAATGTATTTTCCAATTGTATTATGCATAGATTATAAATTTATTTATTATTTTTGAAAAAATACATACATGAGTTCTAATAATTTTCTTTTGATTTCGGCATCATTATACGTATGCCGTAATTAAATTAAAAAAATGTTACCCTAAAAAAAACGTTCACACATCCAAGTTTCAATCATTTTTATCATTTCCCAAAATAACCCATCATCGGTTCTTAAACTTTTGTTGTCTAGGGACCCCCTTTTGACCAATTATTTTTCAGGGAGCCTCCTCTGAGAGAAAAATAAAGAATTTAAAAATACTAATTAATCACTAGCGAATAGAAATGTAAAATTTACTTTAATTTATGTCAAACAAGTTTCGCGGACCCCCGACGAAAGATAAGCGGACCCTAGTTTAAGAACCGCTGTTATAGAATGCAAATTTTACTATACACTAGAAATATATATTACTCTGGTGGGTCAGTTTTGGTTCTCCTTTTATTTTTTCTTGTGTTTGAGTTGAATTTCTATGAAAAGTTAAGATTAGAACCATGAAATTTGACTGAAAATTTTTGTGTTTTCGATTTGGTTAAAATTATGTTTATTGTATAGAAAATGATGTGAAAAGTCGAAATTTTCAAACCGCAGGTCTGTATCTATCAACGTTCTCGAGTTATAGCCTCTCAAAGTTTTATTTTTTTCCAAATTTTGAAAGAAAATGACCGTAACTTTGGAACATGTGGTCGGATTTGATTTTTGTCGACGAATTTGGAATCAGCGTGTCAAAATTTATATATAGACATGTATAATACTTTAAAATTAGAAAAAAAAATTTTTTGCTAAAAATCGAGATTTTTCCAAGGGGTATACCTTAAAAAAATGTCGATTTTTCATAAAAAAATTTTTGTCGAATTTCAAAGTGTTATACATGTCATTATATAGATTTTGACACGCTGATTCCAAATTCGTTGACAAAAATCAAAACCGACTACACGTTCAAAAGTTACGGCCATTTTTTTCAAAAAATTTGAAAAAAACAAAACTTTAAAAGGCCATATCTCGAGAACGCTGATAGATACAGACCTGCGGTTTGAAAATTTCAACTTTTCACGTCATTTTCTATATAATAAACATACGTTTAACCAAATCTAAAATTCAAAGTATTTGAGTAATATTTGACGCATCAAACATTTTGGGATAAAAATCAATTATAAAATAAATAAGAATAAGAATCATAACTATACAAACAATAATTTTCACTACTTTACATTTAAATCAACACTTAATTTTCATAGAGAACATATAAACAAAACGATTATCCTTTAGAAAAAAATAATAGATTTTTTTTAAACTTCCACAAGACGTAAATAATCCATTTAAGGATATTGGTATTGATACAAAAGTTATAATACCTTAGACCAGTGGTTCTTAAACTTATATGGTCTAAAGATTCCCTTTTGTACAAATATTTTTTAGATTACGAATTAATCACTGGTAAATAGGAATGTAAAAATATTATAAATACTTTATACCAAACATGTTTCACGGACCCCCGACAAAAGTTCAGAGGACCCCCGGGGGTCCGTGGACCCTAGTTTAAGAATCACTGCCCTAGATTATTTATAATACAAAAATATTGTATTTTCACCCTACAAATAAAAAGAAAATTAAAGTAGCGAAGAATTAACTAATATTGATAAATGTAAAAACCTCGAGGTAATAAAAATCTTATTGGTTAAAACAATCCAAAAAGATTTAATTATAAAATTCAGTAATCCTGAAAATTAATAAAGATATTAAAATACCTGACAAAAGAAAGCATCTCTAAATCATCCCAAATCCACGAAAGATTGATAAAATTTAAATAATCAATTAAGATACGTATTAAAACGAGCTGCCGTTCGTAAATCAATGTCTCGAGTTTGTACAAAAGTTATTAGGAAGATTTATTCAGATATATTTTCTTAACCAGGTCTAAAGACATTGTAGAATTAACAACGCATCTTAAATGTACCCCTGTGGTTGCATTGTTTAGACACATTACCATTTAGATTACAGGGCCAGATGTAAGATAATGGAGGGAGGTGGAAAATTTATACTCCAGGCAAAAGGTGGAATGCCTCTTCACGCAGATAGAAGAACTCGTTGTTCAATTGTCATGAAAAATTCAGTTGTCGACTGTGGACTGGTCTTATAAAATTATAAGTGGATGAGGGTTGAAAGTTATTTATTAACGACAAAGATTTATTGATCAATCTTTAATTAAAATGTGTATTTATTCTTTTTCAATCGATAAGAAAGATGTAAGAATTAAACAGTTGTTTAAAGTGTAACAAACTTATATCCTAAAAACAACGCGAACTAAGGAAAAACTAAAATTTAGTTTTCGGGTGACATTACATACCATTTTCTTTTATAGTCATATTTAATTGTACTATATATTAGATAGTATGCACTTTGTACATCGAACATAAATTTTAATACTTTTTTTTAATGCATAAAGCGAATATTTAATCGTTTTAAAGTATAAAAATCACAAAAGTTACATTAAAAATAACTAATTTATTGGGGTGAAAGGAGGTCGGTTAGATTTTACGTTATAGTTAGGTTAAATTATAGAAAATCACAAAAATCGCAATAAATACATCAAAAATATGCAATTTTTTAATTTAACAAGTCCAAATCGAGTTTAAGTCAAAAGTATTATTTTTTTAGTGCAACATATTTATTTTTAGTGGAAACTATTTATTTAAAGTGATATAATTTGTTTTAAGTTGTTCAATATATTTGTTTTGTATTGAATAATTAATTTTTCTTGCAGTATATTTGTTATTAGTGAAAACGATTAGGTAAATAAAAAGTGTTAAATATTAAAAAAAGTGCAATCAAATACAAATGAAGTGGTAGCTCGCTTTCCGTCCGTCCGTCTGTCTTCCGCGAGATCTCGGATTTTCGCTAAATAGTAGGTTTGTGGTTCTAGTTTAGCTCATTTTAGGAATTTTTTCGGTCATGACCCCCTTTATAATTTTCATGTATCTCGTTGGACTCGAGATCGATTTAAGAATCGATTGATAAGGGTATTTTTTGAGTTGTGTTTATTGTTTATTTACTTGAAGGTTATTTCAAAATGAATTTTTAATTTGTCAATAAAAACCGATATTTTTTATAATGGTATTTTCATCTACCTAGAAAAACAAGTCATTTTTGAGTGACTATACAATACATTTTTAGTTTCGAGCACGAAAATCAGAAAAATATTAATTTTGATATAATAAAAAAACTTGGAGAATTATTATATCATAATCAGAAGTTAACGAGTTAAAATTAATTTATTTAAAATAAATATACAGCAATTGTGCCAACGAAGTGTTATTTTTAAATTTTATTAATACCTAACAATTAAAAATTACAAGATAACAGATCTCTTATTACAATTTGTAATTAAACAAGTTTCGTATCCTTAATATAAATTTTCAGAAATACTACATTTAATTAATGAATTTAAATTTTCATTAGTCTGTATACCTGTGGTGTTGTAGCCGAAAACTTGAGCTTAAATAAAAATTAAATGCGAGTTGAATTCGCTGAATGCGTCTGAATTAAAACTAAATTACACCATACAAAGATGTTATTTTCAATTAAGGTTGTCGAAGAACGTTATTAAATTTTAAACTAAGTTAATTGAGTTTAACTACTATTTAGAAAAACGTACTTACTTTTAATTTTGTATTTAAAAAAAGGTAATATTAATTAATAAAATTTCATTTATAATTTATAAGTTAATGTAATTTTAAATATTTTTTGTTTTGTTCAATTATACCTTATTTCATAAAGTTCATAATTTGTAATATTATTAAATTATATTTAAATTCAATTTAAATTGTATATTTATATTAATTCCCTTATTTTAGTTAAATTAAAAAGCACTTATTTATATTTATATACATAATACATATACAGGTGTCCCAAAAGTCTGGAAACAATAAATAATCTTCACTGGGTTGAGTTTCTGGTAAAAATATTTCATACAAAAGTTTTAGGATTTAAAAAAATGTACCTACTCGACAAGTTTAAAATTTATTTTTTAGTGGAAACCCGTATTTTTATAACGGTATCTTAATCTAAGAAAGAAATTAGATCTAGAAAAGAAACATACAGTAGAAGCCGGTTATAACGACATCGAAGGGACCGGTCATATTAGGTCGTAAAAGCGGATAGTTGTAATAACCGGTAAAAATGCAATTATATGGGATTCAGTTGGACTTTTATTTTGAGTCGTTAAAACCGATACGTCGTATTAACCGATGTCGCTATAATCAGTTTCTTCTGTAATTATAATAATAATTATTATTATAATTGGAGATTTTCTTTTATTTTTAAGAGAAAATTACAATAAACAAAAAAAATATTTTTACTATTCATTTTCGTAATGTACATATATTTAAGTACACACACAGAAAATTTCAAGTCAATCCGGCGATTTTACACGCATATTTGTAAAGACGTCTCAGAGCGTTTGAATGTAGGAGGTCGGAGCGGCAGCGTGTTTTTCTCAAATCTATGTTTTTAAAGTCGGTGACCACTATTCCTCGGAAACGGTTGAACCGATCAGTCTCAAATTTTAACACAAGTTTCTTAAGAATGTTTTTTAGTAATTAATAGAAGGTTTTTTCTCACCGATAAATATATATATATATATTTTAATAAACAATTTAAGGTCAAAATTTTTGTCAAAAATCGATTATTTTTTTTGAGAAGCCGCCATTTTGTCAAAAAATGTTATTTTACTTATTCCTTCGATTAAGTACAAGATTATACATTACTTATACGAAATCCGTTTGGGTTTTTTATTTTAAAAGATGCAGTCCAGAGATATCGTGGTCACCGCAAGGCGCCTTTTTTGAGAGAACCTCCTGGCGAACAGCTGTAGCAGCTTTCGAAATTATTATTTTTACAAATAAAAAATGTTAAAATACAATTAAAAGTTACCATAATGTGTGTACAAATTTTTACATTAATAAATTATAAAAGCCTTCTCTCAAAAATTATTGAAAAAAAAAACCTTTTTTGACCTTCTGACTGTATGTAACACCTTAAATCAATTTTACGAGGCAACTACTGCAAACTGACTATAGTAATAATTTCATCCATGCTGGTAAAACCGCCGACTACTGATAGTATTTTATAAAGAAATAAAAAAAACATGTGTAACCTCAATATATTCCACGAGTACTAAAAAATCTAAATACATATGATAGCTGATTATTCGACTAACGCATAAATTATATGCGTGTATTTTATATCAACCTCAAAAACAGAACGTCAAACAAATAGCGCTATAAAAAAACTACACGCAAAAGACATAAAACACAGATCATCGATGGGTTATAATACACCTCCCCCCCTCTAAACAGAGAAAGAGAATGTTTGGTGAACGTGGAAACGGAAATACGAAAGAGGCGGTCGAAAGATTGACTGCCGGAAACCGTCGTTGAATGTAGTCCTGTTTTCCTCTGGAATGGGGGGAGGGGGTGAGTGATAAGTAATATGCGGAAACAGTTCTGGACATTATCTGTATCTTGACTTACTATTAATATTCGGTCTGTAATTATGTTACTTAATATTTTTTTGCTATTTAGAAACGCTCTACTTATTGAATGATTTATATGAAGTTAATTGATGCATTACGTTGATAGTTTTTATAATCATCTTATATTTAGGCTGTATTATGTAAGAAAGCTCATTCTGAGATATCAAGGTTTTTGATGCGGGTAAAAAAAGCCACTTTATTTTATTGGAAAAAGTTGTTCGGCGTTTGGTTGATTAATTAGATATGTACACCTTCATATAAAATATGTATATAAAAAAATATGTTTTTTTGTAAATTTTAATTGAAAAAAAAAATACAAACAAATGATATTTTTGTGGGTCGATATAATAGTGCATAACACTACCCATTTATGTACATGCATTGTTATTCTCATGTTTATAATGAGATGTGGGAATTGTCAAGTTTTTAACTGGCATTGAAATGCGGCCAACGTGAAGTGTTGGTGGCGACAAATTGTCAATTTAAAAATTTAAACTAACTTACTAATGCGACGTATGAAACTAATTCTTGAATGTTAGTAACGTACGTAATAATCAAGTATTGGTACCTATAACACCTGATTAGGAAATTCTAAAACTTTTGAAGAATAGACCAGATACAGTAATTACACTATTAAATATAGATAATAATTACACTAATAAAAAAATACTATAATATCAGAGATCTGAATAGAAAATTTAGGAGGCTTTTGGCATGCCAAAACTGAATTTGTTACCCAATTGGTTTCATCACGTCAGGGTTTTGAGATATTCTAACCTTAACGTCCCAAAAATGACTATATTGACAATGTTAAAGAATTTATTATCAAGTAGGTAATTTTTTTCTTAAGTTTTCGGTCACGGTAACAAATAGTATTATCTTTCCTCTTTAAAATGAGCTTTAACTTTTTACTGTACAATTTTTTTAGCCGAGGTGTACTAGTTTGAAGATATGATATTTTTGTTAATAGAGTGTAGTATTTGAACTTTACTACATATATCTTCAAAGTAGTATATTTCGGTAAAGAAAAATCGCATAGTAAAATGTAAAAAAAACCTTTGAAAGAGAAAAGATAGTACTATTCGAAATTATGAAAGAAAACTTCAGAAAAAAATTACCTACTTAGTAATAAGTTCCCCAACATTGCCAAAGTCGTCATTTTTGGGACTTTTAGGTTCGGATATCTAAAAAACCTGACGTGATGGAATCATTTGGGCAACGAATTCGGTTTCAGCATGACAAACATCTTCTAAATCACTTTTTCAAATTTCTGTGAATTTTTTTTGTTGCATAGAAGCCACATAAATTATACACAAAAATGCCTTAAAAAACCACAAACAAAAATTACCATTCTACTTCAGAAATGAACGGCATGGAGAGCAAAATATTGCCTTTATGTAAGGGGAGGGCATGTGGATTATAGGATTTTTTAAGTTTTTTTATACTACAAGGAATAAAACATGTATGCAGTTATATTCACCCCTTCATTACAATTAATATAACTAATTTAATAACATTATCTGGTATACATTGATACGATTTTTGATTCTCATTTTTTTGTAAAATCTACCCCTGATATTAATTTCAAAATAAACATAAAATCAAAATAAAATACATTTCAATTTGCCATTTAAAAACAACTGATTCAGTTTTTCTATACGAATTAAACATATGTTCATCTAACATAGTGATAAAAATGTTAACAGTCAAGCAGATAAAAGTCAGATGAAATCGGACTACGATAAAATACTAAAAGGTCTCGAATCCCCGACTGGCCTCTACTTTTATGGCAGTATTTCCGTTGATTAGTTTCAATAGTTCTATTAAACAGTTTAGTGGTCAATAAATTGACGTTAGCTGATCGTACAGTTATTGTTAAAGAGAGCGTTAGTGTTTAATAGATGTTTATGGACAAAATTACAAACTTGAGTAGCAATATAAAATGGCGACATTATGGGAGTTTGAAGCCAACTAGAGTTGTTGAGACTACATTACAAATATTATAGAGTGTAATAAAAAATAATTATGTTTACTCATTTTCCTTTTAATAGATATACATAAAAATTGATTTTTCGTTTCTTTTCAGAATTGTGGGAATAAAGTGAATTGTTATTACTTTATACAGGGTGTTAATTTTAGTTGGTAAGCCATAAGGGATCTTCCAAAAATTATGTCACACGTTAAGGGGGAAGTGGGTCTACAAATTGTAACATAGTATAACAAGGGGGTGAGGAGTATTGTGACGTCACATCTAAAAAATCTAAGAGCAAAAATGTGAAGAAAATTTTATATGGTGGAGAGTTTTTGGGAAAATATCAAACGTGCATTGTATTCAAACGAATAAGACAATCTGTAACAAAGTCGGGGAGGGGTAAAAAAAATTGTGTGACGTTATTTATGGATGATCTCTAAGCCCTCTTATTTGTAATGAAAATAATAGTGCTTATTATCATAGAAAATAACACTTTCCGTTTGTAAATAGTTATTATTTTGATTCAAATACGAGAACCAAGAGATGTTTGTATTTCCATTTGTAATTATAATTATTTGTACGAGTACATACGTACATATTATATCTGTTGAGTTTCTATGCTGTGACACAATTAGTACATATGATAAATAGGTGGTTTGTTTGTTTGTGTATAAAGTTATGATTAATTTCAATATAATTTACTATATTGCTGATAAAGTGGCTCAGATACTAATTTCAATAACAATAGAATATTTTTTTCATTGGCTCAAATAATTATATACCTACTCATATAATCAGTGACGGACTAAATCACTTAATTTTGATTTTTTTGGAGGTGTGGGCGAAAGGGTGTACAAAAAAAACATTCCGCCCAAGTGTCAACTGTTTTAAAATACTACCATGGATACCATGGGACTTTACCGTACGTAATACTGAGAGTGAACAGTGTGTTTCTAATTAAATTTAAAAAAAACTTTCTTATTAACTAAAAGGAAAACAAAATTACTAACCAGACATAAATTATAGAAAATTAAGTTATCTACAGCTTTTCCTCGAAATATATAATTAAAAAAACGATTATTCCTTTAAAAAATCCGGTTCCAAGATCATTTTTAAAAATATTAGGTTTTCTTATTTGAATAGAATCGACCTTACAATTAGATATAAATTTTTACATTTCTATATCTTATCGTTTTTGGGTACAGCCATGATCCGATAATACGGGGTATGTTCGACAGTTTATTTGTTCCACTGTGACGTCATCACCACGATTTTTTTTTTAATAATGAATTTGTGACAAACGGAGTATAAATAAACAACCAATGCTGTTTACATTTTTTTTTTAATTATCGATAAATTATTTACATTTATAAGTACAACATAAATTTCTTATTGATATATTACGTCATCGACACGAAATTTATATAAAATGGCGACTGTCAAAATATCCACAGCAGACCTTGTTTTATTGGATCATCGGTTACAGACATTCATGGCAAAAATATAAAAGTCAAAGTAGATATTTCCATCAAAATCTAAATTCGAAAAAAATCGGCTAAGCAAATAAAAATGTATTATTTTCACCATCAGAAAATGTAGTCAATTATACCCCCTCCCCTCCCTTTAGTATTCAAAATTCGATAAATAACATCTTTCGTTTGTGTGTAATAAAATATTTTAATTTTGCTGAATAAGTCATAACTGATCAAGCGCGTCCTGCACGCGGGCATAAACGGTGCAGAAAGAGGGGCAGTGCGGTAACCAAGAGGGGGTGCGGTATTTTGTGTGCGGGGAATCCCAAACCACACGACACAGCACCGCGCTCTGACCAAGTTTACATGAGAATGAAATAAAGCCTATGCCGCCACCACCGCGGCACAGGAAACGAATGAAGCGTGAGTGATATCGTCGGCAGAAATCTCTTTTGAAAACGTCGGAAATAAATAAAATGATGATGTCGGTCGTGTTGAAGATGATTTTTTATTTCGGTTCTTGTGTTGTTTGTTTTATATGTGTGTTTGTATGTTTGTTTGTTTATTATCATCGGCGATATAGTCACTGCAGATATCCAATTTCCTGTATTGTTTTCAAAAATATTATATATCTTTGTTATCTTTGCTATTAAAATGTTAGTGACGTACTCTGCAGTGTGGTTCAGAAACGGAAACAAAAATTCAGCAAAAATAATGGATGAAACAAAATACACAAAAGATTCAAAAAGTGTTTGATAAAAGAATGAAAAACCATACTAGTGTCTTACAGACCCCATAATATTTTTTTATTGCCGATAAATGTTTGTTTAACAAATATGCACTTATGTCAATCTTTCATCGATTTGAACATTCATTTGATACTTTACTTAGTCCTAATGATGTCCACTGTAATGTGCAACGAAACGTTGGCCGATAGAATGACCAAATAGACGCTGCTTGTACCCAGAAGCCAATATCTATACCCAATGGTCACAATTTGACTTACTTAAAGTAAATATCTTTAACGATGTAAGCAAGCACCCACAAAGAAGGGATTTGTCGAAATTGAACCCATAATGGGGGAAAATTATGTTAATTTTTTTTTCAAGGTATAACATTATATACCTTAAATATATACACTCTTAAAATGAATCAGTGAGAATTCCATTAATTCCTTCAGTCATAACAGTCATTGATTTTTATCAGTTCTCACTGATCAACCAGTGATTTTGACCATATTAACAACCATATTAACACTGATTAGTAGTGAACTACTTTTCACTATTTCATAGTACAGAGTAGTCCATAGTCACTGATATAATCAGTGACTATTCACTGATTCCATTTTAGAAAGTAAATGATCATAAAACTTATTAACATAACAAAATTTATGATATGTTGTTTAGTTTTCGATTCAAAATGAAAGAAGTAACGATAAGGGTTTGTAAAGACCCCGAATGAATTTAAATTTCAAAATATCCAATATTAGTTTGTTTTTTTGAGAATTCGAAATATTTTTTATCATTCATTGAAATATAAATCCTTTAATCGGAGTCTAACGATCAAAATAGATGATTGTTGATGTAATATGTTTTGATTTTAAATAAAGATTAAAAATGGTATTAAAATAATATAAAGTTATAAATAAAAAGGCAGAGATTATAAAATTATGGTGTGAATTAAGATAAGACGGTTCTACAAATTCAGAACAAAAGCGGTAAATAATGCTGAGCAGAAAAAGCACAGCAAAAAAAGATTTTATAAGATAATCTCTCGAACAACCAGGAGTTTGTAAAATAATACCGGACGCGTCTCGAAAAAATAAAATAATATTTTCACCTCTGCAATCTAGAATATCTGTGTACAGTGGCGGGTAAAAATAAATTAAAAAAACATTTTATATTATTTGAAAGTGAAATACAACACGACAATATTTTAATATTACCAAATAAATAGTGACATGTTTTCACAACAAATTATATTTAATATTTATTACATATGTTTATAACTTGAAGAACCTTTAAATGGCTGAAACAACTCTCATTTTTCATGGTTTTTGTTCTACTTCTCACGCCTGACAGAAAGATCAATTGTAACTTTTTATACATCGTTGGAAAGCTACTTTTATGCTGATGTAACCGTATGAATATAATTTAAATCAAGCTTTTCAAATTGAAGATATTTTATCTTCAATTCTTGAGATAATTTATATTCTTTAATATCATTTATATATTTTACTTTAATAGTTAATTGATAAAATAATGTTGATCTCGAAATTGCAGATAAAATATGCCCGAATAATTTAAAAATATTTTTCTTATTATAGGGCAATTAAATTCAGTATAAAATCATCTTTTCAGTCATGTCTAAAAATTAAATGAGTGCAATTAATTTTTTTTTAACCCAGTTTAACGGGTTAATGTCTAAGCCCTAGGGAGACCAGTTTTCAAGTTTTCACGTTTGTATACTGTTTCTCCGGGTTCCGGGTTTCGTTTTAATTTCCCGTTGTTTTTTTTTTTTTTAATAATTATGAGAACAAAAAAGGTCTTCGAAAATAGCAAGGGGCGCATGTGAGTATTAAGATGTTAAGGTACTGATGAAAAAAAAATGTATTCATTCATATCTCAGGGTCTACAAAAACTACCCTTCTAGTATCACATATGATAGTTTTTCAATAAATTGAATTAAGAATGTAACGTGGCTGCTAATTATTTCTTTTGATTTCGGTATCATTAACCATATTTGCAATTTTTCAGATTTTTTTCACTATTATTTTCGATTTTTTAAACGAATATTTTTAAAATAGTGAAACACTCGCCAGAATTGAATAAAAACAATAGTTTCCAATTTGCCCCTCTCAAAAAACACCAAAAACTTTTTATAATTCAGTTTTATTATAAGTTCATCATTTACTATAACTATTATATTATGCCAAATCTCAACTTTGTAAGTCCAATGAATCAAGAGCTAGAAGGCTGTGAGACAGACAAAAACACCAAAAACTAATTAAGGTAGTTGGTCCATCATAACGTGATCACATTAGGCCATGAGTACATATTTTTAATGTAGAGAAATGATCATGGCAACGCTGTACATTATCTACTATTAACTACTTGTCAAATGATTATATTTTATCATCTAAACTACCACAGAATATATTAATAATTAATGAAATCGATTATAATTCCCTTCAATCCACTTATCATATTTTGTAAAAAATTATTTCATTATTTCGTGTATTTTTTACTATAATCAAATGAATACGTTGTTGCCACATTGTCAACAATACTGTAATTTATGTGATGGTTTGGTAGTTAAATCTGGTTAGATCTTAATAACGGGATGGTCAATAATTCCAATTTTTTGTATACTGTTTTCTTTCATATAAATATACAACATGTCAGTTTATTATGAAAAACTGACGCTACGTTTAAATTTTATCTAATAAAACGTTACGATAGTGTACGGTTAGTCCATATAAGCTGTGTTAAAAATATAAACTTTGAGATCGTTTTTCATGACTTTGAGATGGTCAATTTTAATAAAAATGGGCTATTTTTCAGATATTAATCTAGGGAATATTCTTGTGCAATTTAAACAAAATCTGACGAAAACATGTTTACGGACCAACTACCTTAAAACATAGTTTTGATAAAACACCAATGTCCGGTATTCTAAAGAACCTAACCAAAGGTATTTAATTGTATAGAAACAAAAATTACTAGACAAAATAACACAGCTGTCAACCGTACTGAAAACATTCCATATAAAGATTTTAATTAGGTTTTGATCGAGACCGTATACACAAATATAAATGGTGCAAAATATTTCATCGTCGACCGTCACTGACCCCCTCCCACATCGCCTCCTAAACGGATAAACAAAACACAGAACGAGCGAAAATTTATTGTCGCACGATGCAAAAAATGTTTTTCCCGTCAATATATTAATTCTGTGTGACTTTAAACGTATTGTGCTTCGATTATGTTTTGCTGCTTGTTTATTATCAGTCAAGCTGGCAACACCGCCCGGTGAGTTTATAAAAGTTATTACAAATTTTATTTAATTTTGATTACATTCCGCAAAGCAAATACTCGTGCAATGTACTCTTTTGATGTCTAATGAAAGTTATGAGTTTTATTAGTAGGGTATATTGGTTTTAACCTTTAAAAGCCGACGATATTTGAAGATCTAACGCGAGAAGTACATGTTATAACTTATGTACCAGGTTTATATTGCTGGTAATTTATCAATTTAATGAAAGTATACTGTCATCCAGAATTTTCAAATGGTTAATTTGTTTTTGTTTTTTTTAAAACAAAATTTTAATTATTTTCATATTAATTTAAGGTGCCTTTTCATGTGACGCTCGACGCTGAGTCAAATCTAGTAGCGTGACCGATTTTGAATTTTGGAATTTTAGCTGTCAACTACTGTTTGATATTTAAGTGTGAAACAACCAATAAATTACGTTCGGTTATTAAAAATTGATTTACATTTCATTATACTATTCGTATAGACGTAAACTCACAAAACAAACAAGAATACACATAATATCAAAACTACTGTCATTAGGTGTCACGTGATTTCTAGCGTTAAGCAGTATGAGCTTTTTCACTGGTCGCTGACCAATAGCAAGCATTCAAAATCAGTCTCGTGACTAGATTAGACGCAGCATCCAGCGTCACATGAAAAGGCACCTTTATAGTATATTTAATTATGAAAAACTTTCAGGTTTTTGGCAAAAATGTGGAAGGTGGCGAAACAATTTTATTTTAAGGGGGAGGCGACAACAGAATAATTTTGTACAGTTTTGTAATTTTAATACGATCGGTTAAATTGCATTTGACAGGCTTCGAAGGGGAGGGGCATTACTTCCTGTGCCTCCTCATACAGAGTAAATAACGAACCTCGATAAAAATATGAATTTATATATGAATAAATAGTCTAGGGACCAGACGGTATATGACGCAATTGAATAATATCCTTCTATAACTTTTGTGGATTAATTATGCCTAGTCGACCAGTTTTTTCCTCTGCGAAAATTTTTGTTATCGCGGATTTCCCTTTCTCAGCGATGTAATATTGCTAGAGAGTTGTGACTACGATTTCCACGCGTTGGACTGGAAAATCGGAAAATATATTTTGTTAGATAAAGTAACTCTTGGGTTTTAGATATTTTCATTAAAAAAATTTGAAAAAATCAGCGGATTGTCAATACAATTTTAGAATTAATTATTTCGACAATTTTTTTCTCGCACATTTATCAAATTATTTTACTCATATATAAATTTGTACAACACCAAATGCACGTGTTTCGGAAGAAAAGGGGAAACCCACGATTACAAAAAAATTGCATATTAATAAATATTACTTTAAACATCATTTAAAAATATAATAAAAATAAAAGGCAAATTTAATCAAATAAAAAGATAATAACAAAACCGTGTTAAAATAAGCACAATTTCTTAATGCTAAAAGCGAAAGAGTGAATTTAAAAATGTGGTTGATAAATTTACACTTTTCATAAAAAAAACTTCTTTACCTCAAAACATTATTTGTCATCCAAGATATAAATTATTTCCTTTTTCCTTCTCGCATTTCCTTTTTCATCAGATAAAGTTAAAATAGAAATAATAAAAATATAAAGCTAACAAGATTACTTTATTTTTATGTGCAGCCATAATTTTGTTTTAATATAAAATTTTTTGTTATTGATGTTGCTCTAACAAATAACTTTTCTAATATTGTAAAACTTAATATATCTATGTACCTATGTACCTTTTTTTATATTACATATCCAAAACGTCTAAAACTGAACTTACATGTAAACAAAATTCAATATAGAACATATCGCACCCCCGCAAAAAAGTGTCACAACTCAAAAAATGTCATATTTGAGATAAATATGTAGACTGATTCCAAATTACTATATATTTCTACTAAAAACTGTCATTAATGTACTTCGTGTACCTACCGTCAAAACTAGCATATTCTAAAAAAATGTCACATTATTATTATTTTTTTTTAAATAATCACTAAGCGTTTTATCTTAATATATATAAATTACGTGTCACATGTTTGTCCGCGATAGACTCCTAAACTACTTAACCGATTTTAATCAAATTTGTACACCGTGTGCAGTTTGATCCAACATGAAAGATATGATAGCTTACATCTCAATTTATGATCGCAATATTATTTTATTGCAAATTATTTGTCTTTATCTGTTAGCTCCAAACGATTCTAACAGATGGTGACATCTGTTGACTGGATTGAGTAAGTATTCAATAGATGGCGCTATGTCAAACTTCCAAACGTTTCATATAACCTACAATTTAATAGCATAACCACCACATGTTGCTAAAGTATAGGTTAACCACAGCAACGCGTGGCCGGGTCAGCTAGTAGTTACTATTTTTCAAACATCACAGGAATACTGAAATATTTAAATTTAATACAGTGTATTAGTCCTTTTCCTATACTACCTTTACAATTTTGATTTACCTAAATTGTTATAATTTCATTTATTCTTATTTCCTCAAAACTACATTTTTGCAGAAGTGCAAATAAAAGATTTCTACTACAAAACAATAATTCTAAAAGCATATTTTAAAGAAACTGTTACAAAACTGACTTTCGAGTATAGGTACCCTAATAACCTACATAGGTAGAAAGGTTTACTTGAGCCAAGTAAACCTTGTTTTTATATAACAAAAACAATATTTTCTTAAGATAAGAAATATATTCTTAAACCAACTATAGTATTCTTGGACGAAGAAATAATGTAGTTGGATTAAGAGTACTTTTTTATATTAAGAAAATATTGTTTTCGTTACATACAAAACAAGATTTTCTTGGTCCAATACAGTTTTTTTGTGTGTAGTACATTGGTTAGTAAACTTCTATGACAGAAAAGCCAAATCGATCCCACATAAAAAATGGCGAGCCAAAAATAAGGTTTCAAATAATTAATTTAATAAGAAGCTATATATAATTTTAATTTATTTTTAATAAAGTAATACAGAATTTTACAAGGAAAATGCTTCATCGCTCGCATTGATCTAAATCAAAACCAGTAATAAGCTTGCTTTTCCTGATAACAATACTGTACGTCCGATATGTAACTAATCATTTTTAATTTTAATTTGACTCCTCAATTAACGAGATTTATGTGGGAAAGTGAAAGCTATTTTTTTTATTTTCAGTTTCAATTTCAACCCTTCAAAGCCTCACGTACGTACCCAAACAGTCGTAGTTTGCCAACCCCCGCTCTAGCATAGGGATACCGCAACAATTTTTATTTTCAAATTTAACATGGTTCACAATTTTCACAAATCCCCTTGAGGGAAGGGTGTAAGGGGGGGAGCACACATACCCCATAACGTGCGAATACTTTACGTGCCTGTATTAATTCGCACACATACACACATGTTTATTTCACATGTTTCACTTTAGATGCGCATGTATAATGTCTTAATTCAAAACCAATTCATTACGCACATACATATATATATGAAGGTAAATACATACAAAGATGTTATTCAGTGGTGTCATGTTATGTTACAAAACGGGAACTTTAAGTGTAATCTATCTATGTATATACTAGGTCCTTCAATAGTGCGTCCGGCTTTTATAGCGCACTTCCTGTAAGAGATAGAAAAAAAATGTTTGATACATAATATTATTGGTTTGAAAAGATCAACGTTGCAAAATATTCATAAAAATAAATTCAACGCGGGTGAAACCGCGAGCAGGTAGTTAGTATGTTATAAAAAGTAGTAAATTTTATAAATATTATATGCGTATTATGTAGAATTAATAACATAAAAAAAATGTTTTTATGCTACATCCACGTTTTTTCCATTAATAATTTTTTTAATGTGCTTTTTATTTATTTGTTGGTAAGATTTTAAAATAATCTGAAACTGAATTATAAATTTTCATGAGAATGACATGTAATTTCTTTCATTTCCGTAATACATAATGTTTTTTTTTAATTCTAGTATTATGTTCATTTTGTTCATGCTCTGTGCAAAATGTTGATAAAAACATCCAATTGTTTTTAACAAAGCATTCTACTTCTATAGAATATAAAGGATGGACAGTATTTAAGATTTTAAATTCAATGAAATTTTTTTTACATATATTTTTAATTCTGTCTTCCATGATTATTCGAATATATCTCTTTTAACAAGCAAATTTGCTAGCTAGTGTTGATATTATGAAAATTATTTTTATATGGTCATAGAGGGACCAACTGTGTTCTAATGTAAAATAATGCAAAACATGGCAAATTAATACATTTGAGATAGTTTGTTAGCTAGCAAATTTTGCTAACTCCTTTGTAATATCGAGGATTCAGAGGGAGTACAGACAGACACGAAAATAAAACTGGAAACGGGCATCAAGTGGGCATTTTTAAATATAGTGACAAAAGAAAAGCATACAATTAAATAAGTTTTAACAAATAATTTAAAATAATAATTATCTTGCACTCTGTATTTAAATCTCAGCTAAAATATTTACGATCCACCCATGTTTGTACCCTCTTGAAATGGAATCCAGATACTCCGTTTGTAATTCCAGTGATCCGAAGCCTGAAGCAATAACTGATATACTATATAGGTACATAGCTGCAGGCACTTGATAATTAATTATTACTACAAACGAAACATAAATTAGACACTTTAAGTGTTGGGCGGTAAATACACGCCATACGTTAATGTACGCTATTAAAAATACATAAAACAAGTATATTCCAATTAAAATATCATAAAATCGTTGCATTTATTATTTTATTCTCACATTTAGATGGATTTTCTGTGTAACTAGCATTAACAGACTTTTAGTTATAATTTATGATATTTTTCCTGATTTAATCATAAGTTTTATTAAGGAAGTTGGCCAACGAAACGAAATTTATATAGTTAAATCGATTTCAAATTAATACAGAATATTGTACAATAGTTAGACAATTTCGTATAGGGGTGGCGCTAGTAAAAAATGACGGAATTAATTTTCTTTAAATTTTTTTAATACCTAGAATTATAACTCAAACATTTTTCAAAAATTTCGACATTAGGTTTAAAGCCTTATTTATGGCACTATTTTCTCTACTAAGTATATCTTAAAATTTCATTTTGAAATTCAATTAAAGACGAACGGAACTCTACATTTTAGACGTGATCTCCAAACACGTTGTCCTTAAATGATAATTTCGCGGTTTCTATTTCAATAACTATTCTGCCGTGCTAAGCACAAAAGCGGTATCTCAAAAAAAATCATAAAGTTGATTTTTATGGCATCGAATAGCTTAAAAAAATACGAATCCAATGAACTCAGCCAAATAGCGATATCTTATTTAAAACATATGAAAAACCCCTGAAAAAAATTTCCTATCTCAGGTTTACCTTAAATTACTAAGAGAATTAGAGGTATATCAATAATACGTAGGCGAATAACTGTATATTTTGATATCGCCAAAATTCCCAATATAACGAATAAATTTCATTTCTTAAATCAAAAAAACAATCTGTAAAGTAAAAATAAAACTATTTTAACAAAATGTTGATTTTCTCGAAACTCGCCGCTTTTGTGCTCAGCACGGCAGTATTCATGGTACAGACTTTTTAAAAACACTATTTTGTTTGAAATTTTATCAGCTTTAAGATTAATTAAACCTATTTTATCCTAAAATTGACAGCCTCAGTGTTATTCCCAAATAACTGATTTTAGGAGCTACTGCCATTTTCTATACATCAAAATCTACCAATTTATACTAGCTCAAATTTTCTAATGACTGGGCTACAATGGACAACACTATTATTGTATTTAAAACCATATAGGTGGGCATTTACTCGTTAATCCGTTAATCGTTAATTAACGAAGTTAACACAATGGTTAACGGATTAACTTTTAAGTTAACTCAAAAAATTTTTAACGTTTTTGTTAACTTCCGTTAACTTAGTCCGTTACAATGGTTGTTTGATATGAAAAATACATAAGAAAGTTGTCGAAAAAGCAAAAAAAAGGTCTTCAAACATTTTGGATGGTTAACTTTTTAACGATTAACTTTCGTTAAATTTTCGAATTTTCGGTTAACTGTAACTTCTGTTACTTTTTCGGAATTTTAACGCTTTAACGGTTAATGAAGTTAACTTTTTTATTAACGGATTAACGATTAACGAAGTTAACTTTTCGATTAACTGTGCCCACCTATGTTTAAAACTATCAACTTAAAAAACTTTTTTTTTAAATAAAAACATTCACTTCAGCATAGGCGATCACCTCTTAAAACATTAAAAATTGTAGCCAACCTCCTTAATTTAAATACATAAAAAGTTTGTCCTCATTCACTAACTGACTCATCAACGCACAACCCAATAAACTTATTACTTTTTATATTTACCAATAAAAATAATCTTCATTATCAACAAACAACTAATTGTATTAATAACAATAATAATAATAATATTGTTTATATTACTTTCAACCAATTTAATACGTAACAATTCAGCACTTGAAAAAACAAATGTGAATTATTTTATTTCACCTTAGAGATCTTCTCCCAGGCTAAAGGACTCCATAAATTTCTCTACAATAAATCCATATATCACAAAGTATAAACTTTTGTATTAAATCAATGTTCAGAAAGTTTTTTTTTAATTTGTAACGTTGCCACAGTTTTATAACATAACCGCAATATTGACTTTTTTCTTAATATTTTGGTACCTACCTTAAAAACTATTTATTATATTTTGACATTTTTATTAATTTTGTATTGCAAAACTTTATTGACAAATGAATAAAGGCAGAACTATTTATTTTTGCCTTAATTATAGTAATCATGGTGTAGAACTAAGAAATTCCCAGTGAAAGTTTCGACAAAATCGGTTCAGTAGTTTTTAAAATCATCAGTGTTTAAACTTAATTACTCTTTGATATACTGATACATAATTTTAATTGTTAGTCAAGTTATTTAACGATATAAGGAACAAAAAAGCAAAACAAATTTAATTCACTTATATTTTCAACAATCAACTTTTCTCTCCTTTAAACTTTAAACCACAAACTTCAGAAATTTTATGTCATACTCAAAAAAGATTAAAATATCAGCGACGCGACGATACAAACTCAAGATAACTTTTTATCTTGATTTTACTAATATTGTTTTATAAATTTTCTAGCTTATGAAAATTTCCACAAACTACTTAAGAAACTTATGAAATTGTTAATTACGATTTACAAATAGAAAAGATTTAAACGAATTGAGTTTCTATGTAAGTCAAAACATGGGTTTATTATTAATTATTATTATAATAAAAATAGTTACTCGTCCGCGGCTTCACCCGTGTATATTAATTTTTAAAACCGTTTATATATTTCTTTAACACTTTTGGTCTATGTGATGAAGAAAATCATATTGAATCGAATTCTAGACAATGTTTTTCTAGCATAATAAGCCATTATTGAGAGACTGGTGACCTGAATAATGAAAATCTAATATCATTGATGCTGTATCAGGAACAATTTCTTTATTGGAACTGAATGTTACACGTATATTTTTATTTTTATTCACTTGTAGATAAACGTACCAAAATAAAAGGTTCTACCCCCCATTCCTCCTTTTTTGGGTTGAATTTCTTAAAGTTTTCACTGCACGAAAAATTAATTATTCAACATTAAACAAATATATTGCACTTAAAATGAATTACAGTATATCACTTTAAATAAATAGTTTCCACTAAAAATAAATACTTTGCACTAAAAAAATAATACTTTGCACTCGTTCCTTTATTTAGACCTGTCAAATTTAAAAATTATACATTTTTGATGTATTTATTGTGATTTTCTATATTTTAAAACGTTAAAATTTGCCTTACACATTAAAAAAATAAATAAAAAAGTATTAAAAATGTTCGATGTAAAAAAGTGCATACTATAAAATTAATACAATTAAATATAACTCATATATGGAGTTTAACTATTTTATTTTGAAAATATCTAACACTTTATTTGTTTCATAATATTTTGTTGAATTTAAAATAAACTTCTAAAGACAAACGTAAAGATATATTAAGCAAATATTATCTTGATGAAGTTTTTCTTGAATTCGTAAAATGACTGCTGTACATTTATTTTTATTAACCGTTGAGTAAATTAAAATGTTTATTCTAATATCTTACATGTATTCTAACGTACTTAACTACTATCATTCCCCTTAGGTGTATTTGTGTTGGAAACTTCAGCAAACTGTATTTTTATGAGAAAAGAAGAAAACAAAAACTCAAGATACATGTTTTGCTATATATACATTTTACCCAAATAAATTTTTATAAATATTTCATATATGAATTAAAAGTAGATCTATATAAAATGTATATTTTATAAATAGAAATTTTTTATTTTTTTATTGAAAATATATTTATATCTAGGAAAATTATAATTTCATTAATAAATGTAACGGGCTCCCCAAAAATCCTGCGATAGAACGTGGGGGGCCATGAGTATAAGCAATTATAAAATATATATATAAAACAAACTGAGTGGATGCCGGAATGTCTCCTAATCGAAACAACATAAGAAATTTCTTCTTACTTATTATTTATTTTGATACTCAAAATTTGGGTTTAAAATGATTTAATTCGAATTATTATAAATAATAATTAATTCCATTTACATAGAAAGGATAGAAATATATAAACATTTACAAGATAAATCAATAATCAATTAGTTTTTCATTTGTTTACAAGTTAAGAGAAAATATTTCCTTAAAATTCCGATTCCATATCCGACACATGTTGATAAAAGCGACTTAGAAAATACAATTAACTTTAAATTAGAATTGATTATGTTGGTTACGTAAAGTGGTATTACTCTGATAATTAATTTTCGCTACATTTTACAGTAGAAGCTGAAATTTTGATGCCGGTAATAATAATTAAAAAATATAATGACATTGTTGAAGAACTTAAATTACATTAAAATTTTCTATATATTAAACTATAATTTATAATAACTTTAAACCATTTCGCAGATGTTCCATTTTAGATTAACATTATCATACTTGATATCATATTTTATAAATTACATTTAGTAATTTAGTAATTTAACTATAAATTTTTTTATAACATTTACATGTTCATAAAAATAAAAACAACGCGGGCGAAGCCACGGACATATACATAGAATAAAAAATGGTCAAGTGCGTGATAGGGTCCCGTAGTCATTCTCACTACGATTTATAAAAAAGAGTTCAAAATTTTTCAATAATAATTTTTTGATACAGTTTTCGTTATAATTTTCAGTGAAAGTACTAATTAAAAGTTACATTCTGGAATCTATAAAGATTTTTTGAATCGATAGTTCAGAAAATAGAAGGGGGACGCTCTGATAATGATATTGAAAAGCATAAATATTGTGATTGAAGGGTTAAAATAAAAAAGACATTCGATGTTGAATTTTAGGAGACCTTTCAAATGGGACCGCACTCAATGGGGTAGGTGAAAAAAATGTGAGTTCACTTTTCAGTCTATGGAAGAGTCTAAAATATTTTTGACAGTGTTCGTTATAATTTTCAATGAAAGTATTAATTAAAAGCTACATTCTGGAATTTCTACAGATTGTTTGAATCGATAGTTTAGATAATAGAGGTGGGGGGGGGCTATGATAATGACTTTGACGAGCAAATACATAATGATTGAAGGGTTAAAATCAAAAGGTCCTGACACATCTTTGTTGCATTTTAGACACCCCACTCAATGGACGAAATGAATTAATACACTTTTTATTATATGGAAGGGGGGGGGGTCTAAAAAATGTTGTTTAAAATATTATTTCAAATCTAAATTTCATCTTATTATGTCCAATTTTTTTTCAAAACAGACAGACCAAAACTAGTTCCTAGTTTTCTATACGGAACTAAAAATGTATAACTTAAACTTATACTTTCCATATAATAAATCTTTTATGAAATGTATTTCTTAAATAAGTATAAAGATTTTATTATAAGAAAATCCTCGTTTAACTTTCTGCTAAATATATTAGCAATAACAAAGTACCTACTGTGCAATAAACTGACACGTTTTAACAATGTAAATGCGCGCTGAAGTTAGTACGTGACTTAAACGAACGTCTACCGATACAATTTATTAGAATTGGCCTAGCTCTGGATTATATTAAATGATTAGAACCGGTATTATTGGGAAATGAAGATGAGAATTTATTACAGTACATTTTTGTAATGGAAAAATACGTAAAATAAATAAAATTGTTCTCTTTAAAAGATACATTATTGAATGTAAAATGAAACCAATTAGTATTGAATTTCATTTTATAAGAATATGCTTTTTATCAATTATTATTAAATTTCGGTTTTATTTAAAATCAAAAATATTGCCCCACTTTGGGATACATCAGACTATTCAAACCTTTTTTAAATCAGTTATTCTCAGGCCCGGATTTACCATGCAGGCAGTGTACGTGCCTATAGCGGCAAAATTTAGGGGCGGCAGATTTTTTATACGAGAACCTAAAAAAAGGTCTTCAGATTTTAAAACTACTTAAATTTTTACTTGAGAACTAAAAAAAAGGTAATTGATATCAAAAATCTTCACTTTTTTTATTTTTATTCAATGAAAAAGGGCGGTAATTTTCGCAACTGCCAGGGGGCGGCAAATTTCTAAATCCGGCCATGGTTTTTCAATTTTTTTTTTATTTGGGTATCAAAGCTGAAGGAATATTCATATTTCAAAAAATTGATATGTACCCCCCTCTAACCTTAAACATTTTACATTAAAAATATATATACATTTTTTTTGTTCCTCGATCTCATTTTATACAATAATACGTATGTTATCTTAATATTTGAAATTTGTTTGTCTGCGCTCCTAGTTTTTTTTCTGCCAAAGACGATAAATTTTATTGCTGATAATTTGGCCGCAACCTCTACAAATCACGCACATATGTTTCATTGTGATATATTTTTTCTTTCATGAAAAATAATGTCAAATCTAATTGGATACATCAAAATATGATTACTCATTTTATTTTTATGTATATACAAAAATAAAATAATTTATTAGTGACAAAAAATGTATAATATTTACGATACCTATATACTACATATTTATATTTTAATACATAAATTAACTCATACGGCAAACGTTTTTCTGCCCAAAAATAGTGTGTTTAAAAATCAGACAATAAATAAAAAATATTTTTGTAAATATCTCGACTCCAGCACCACCTACCAGATCCAAAAAAAGTAAAATTTATCGGAGCACCAAAGAAACATATGGTGTGAATATGGCTTCGATACGTCCAGTAATTTAGGCATGATGACATTACATACATATGCACTACCGTATTTATATATTAAGATTATTAGCTATTACCCGCCACTTCGTCCACGTGGCATTTGTATTTTTTTATCTTATCAATTTTCGGAATACAAAGTAATATATAGTCGCTTATTTAACAACACCGCTCATGTCGAAAATTAGCGGTTTTTACATTTTAATGTCATTGGATAGTGCTACTCATTGCGCGTCGATCTACCAATCACATTCTAGACATTTCGGACAATAAGAGACCAGAATTCAAAAAATAGTGACAGCGCGCAAGCCGGTAGCCTATACAAAACATACACGTTTTTTTCGCTCTCCTGTAAAGTTGGTTAAAATGATAAGTGCGGTGTTGTTAGATAAGCGACGACAGTGGCGTAGATAGAGGGGGGGATTTAGGGGATCAATCCCCCCCCATGAGTTCAATTTTTGTACTTTTCACCATATAAAAGATGATTTTTATAATGAAAAATATAACTTTATGAGATTTAATACTGTCATATCCCCCCCCCCATCGCAAAAAACTATCTACGCCACTGAGCGACGATATGTCCTTCTTCAGGATGCAAACTATCTCCATACTAAATTTCATCAAGATCGGTTCAGCGGTTTAGTAACTAACAGACAGACAAAGGTACTTTTGCATTTATAATATCCATTAATATGAATTTTAAAAAAATGGTTGATTGCCGGGCACTCATGCTGTGAGAGTATTTTTTTTTTATATAAAATATAAAATAACGAAAATTCAATGAAAAACTATAAAATACAAATCAATAAAGTACCCGGTATATATGTACCACCTGTGTGTATATTCAATTCAATTTGGTTTTAATGTTGTATCATTGTATCTGTAATGTTGTGAATCATATTTTTCACTAGCCAGCATTATGTATATTCAACTAACAACTAACCATGCGCCTGTTGTTAGGTATTTAAAATTATAGCTCACAAAATAAGCGATAAATTTATTTTTATCGTCCTGTTAGTGATAACTGAAATTGTCACCATGGATTCTATCTGTCCAATTATGTATCTCGTTTTTATAATTGATGTATGTCCGTGAGGAATTTCCGCGTTGTAATTTTAGTTTTATAAATTTTTTATTGCAATAATTGGGGAGGGGAGGGGTGATTTAAGTATTTTATTGCAAATTAATCGCATTAAAAACGGTTTATAGTGAATAATAAATAAAATTATATCATTACAGTTAAATTATTCTTGTTAGTTGTTTGAGATATGACAGAGTGCCATGGAAAACAAAAATCACAATAACAACAATAATCAAAATAACAAATGAATATTTGAAAATAATATACTATTACAAAAAAAATGTTATTACTTCTTTCGATAACATATCGTTGTAAAGTAGAGCATCGGTTCTTAAACTTTTGTTGTCTAGGGACCCCCTTTTGAACAATTATTTTTCAAGGACCCTCCTCTGAGAGAAAAATAAAAAAATTAAAAATACTTATTAATCACTAATAAATAGAAATGTAAAATTTACTTTAATTTATGTCAAACATGTTTTGCGGATCCCCGGCGAAAGTTCAGCAGACCCTAGTTTAAGATCCGCTGCTATAGATCATTGGGTATGCAAATTTTACTATACCTACACTAGAAATATATATTATTCTGGTGGGTCAGTTATGTTTCTCCTTTTATTTTTTCTTGTGTTTGAGTTGAATTTCTATGAAAAGTTAAAATTAGAACCATGAAATTTTACTGAAAATTTTTGTGTTTTCGATTTGGTTAAAATTATGTTTATTGTATAGAAAATGATGTGAAAAGTTGAAATTTTCAAATCGCAGGTCTGTACATATCAACGTTCTCGAGTTATAGCCTCTCAAAGTTTTATTTTTTTTCAAAATTTTGTAAGAAAAAGGCCGTAACTTTGGAACGTGTGGTCGGATTTGATTTTTGTCGACGAATTTGGAATCAGCGTGTCAAAATCTATATAATGACATGTAAAACACTTTAAAATTAGAAAAAAAAAATTTTGCTGAAAATCGAGATTTTTTCAAGGGGTATACCTTAAAAAAAAGACGATTTTCGATAAAAAAAAATTTGGCGAATTTTCAAGTATTATATATGTCATTATATAGATTTTGACACGCTGATTCCAAATTCGTCGACAAAAATCAAATCCGACCACACGTTCAAAAGTCACGGTAATTTTTCTCAAAAATTTTGAAAAAAACTAAAACTTTAAAAGGTAATATCTCGAGAACGTTAATAGATACAGACCTGCGGTTTGAAAATTTCAACTTTTCGCGTGTTTTTCTATATAATAAACATACTTTTATCGAAATCTAAAATTCAAAGTTTTTGAGTAATATTCCAAGCATCAAACTTAAATTTGTGGTAGATATATCAACTCAATTACAAAAAAATAAGAATTGGAATCACAACTAACTAACCATACAAACAATACAGGCCCATAAGAAAAAATAATGTTAGAGCTTGTAATTCGGAAATGAAAAATGAAAATGAAATTCAAAATACACCAAACAATTCTACACAAAAAACGCAAACAAAAAGTACCTATTGACAAAAAGTTATAGCAATTTAAAGAAATTCCGGATTTTTTGGGTATACCGCCTAAACCACTGAAAATCATGAATGTTTTTGGTGTAGTAATACTCACCCCTTACTTACAAATAATTCATCTCATTTAACCAAACCTATATCTCTTATAGATACTGAAATCCCCATGCTAGAAAAGTTATCTGGGGCACCCGGTATATACATTTATGTATTTTATAAATGTGTACATAAATAACGCTATTTTATGCAATATCATTTTATCTTGTGTACATAAATTTAGATATAAAAGAAACGAAGTTTGTTTATATTTATATTACTATTTCTATAACGTTTTCGTCGTGTTCGTATCTTTTTTGACAGGTTAGTTTAGACTACATGCAAAAATCTTTGAAGTGTTTATATATGTACATTGTACATACTTCTTCATTCGCTCTGTAAATAAGATGTCTTCAATGTCCTAGAGGTATACAAAGTTTTTTTAAATATATATTACTTTAAATGAGATATAAACATGCATTCACTTTCTGTACAAACATGCTATATTTCAAATATAAAAAGTGTCGCTGTAAGCAAAGGACATGTACCATTCTGAAGATTATTTTTTTTAATTTGTCAAGTGCGAGTCGAGTGTTGTGTACTAGTGTCTTGTACCGTATAGTTTTATTTATTTATTCTATTTTTGTGAACATAAGCAATCATACTAGAAACTAGATAACACATACCTTATAGATTTAAAACAATAACGACGAAAATATGGCAGCACAGTATTTTATATAGATTATAATTTTAAATCATTTTTTAGATTTTTTATGCAATAACTTTCGTATATACAGACGCGGACAAAATATTTGTTTACACAATTAAATTTCTTGAATAATTGATTAATTACCCCCCCCCCCCTAAAAACACCAAAAATAAAAATATATTTTTTATAACCAATTTAGATCCAACGTTTCAGTAACTATAAAGCTGTGACAAACACAGTGTTAACATTATAACACTTAAAACTACCATAATGGAAATTTTTAAATATACCATAACAATTTAACAGTTTTTCCCTTTTTCTCTCACTGGTTGATTAAGAACATTAAAATCGTTATTCAATTTAATTATTTTTGATGCGTTCACAACAGTTAAATCATTTTATATTAAATCTCAAACTTTACATTTTGAAAGCTATGTACATTTCAGTATTCTATTTCATTTGTACATCAATTTCAGTAATTTAGACTGACGGTAGTGAATACTTTAAATATGTATATACAATAATACAATTCCAAAACAATACAATTTAAATTTATTTTAACAACTTTACCTACACAACACATCCAGTTCTGCAGACATGGTTTCAAACATTAATCAATTTTCACGTTACCACTACTTACCCGCATACCACAAACTTCTGCGTTTATTAAACTTAAGTACCAACACAAGTTTGCGTAAACATTAATTAAATAAATACCTACTTTACTTATTATATTTCAAACTCCGTCAATCAATCAAAATAATTGCGTTTACAAGTCTATAAAATATTAAGTTCAATCAGCATTAATTAGTTCATCAAATATAAATGATATTGATTCATTAATATTTGTGAAGATATAAAAAAATGTTTAGAATTAGCCAAATAGAACAAAGAAATTATTTTTATAACTTTCACTGGCATAAAAAATAAAATTTAATGAAAAACTGCTGAACCAACTGAAAAATGTCATAAAAGGTTCTATAAATGTATACAATTAAACTTGGTTAAGTGGGAAACTTCTATAACTAAAATTCATACTGAAGTCCCGTCACATCTGGAAAGATACATAGGAAACTGGATAAATGGGATACTTCTTTAAGTGGGATAAAATAACTGATCTCTTGAGATTCCAGTTTTCCAGGTTTCACTGTATTTTAATTTTATTTTGCAAATTCCAAGTACAATATTATAAAGAATTAACTAATCAAAATCGAATCAGTTGTTTTTAAGTATACTTATAACTATTGAAATATGGACATAGATGGGCATTAACTCGTTAATCCGTTAATCGTTGATTAACGAAGTTAACAAAATGGTTAACGGATTAACTTTTAAGTTAACTCAAAAAATGTTAACGCTTTTGTTAACTTTCGTTAACTTTAGTCCGTTACAATGGTTGTTTGATGAAAAGTACATACATAAGAAAGTTATCGAAAATGCAAAAAACAAAAAAAGGTATTCACAAACATTTTAGATGGTTAACTTTTTAACGATTAACTTTAACTTTCGTTAAATTTTCGAATTTTCTGTTAACTTTAACTTCCGTTACATTTTCGGAATTTTTAACGCTTTAACGGTTAACGAAGTTAACTTTTTTATTAACGGATTAACGATTAACGAAGTTAACTTTTCGATTAACTGAGCCCACATATGAATATGAATTATATCAGGGGTTTCCAATCTTTTTCTTACATAGACCCCTTTTAAAAGAATGATTTTTTTATAGACCCCCTTACATGTATAGATTCTAGAAAAAAATATTACAATCTTGTTGAAAAAAATACAATCAAAATAATGTATTCAAATAAGTTGAAAAGAAGAAAAAAATTATGGCAAATTTTTTTATCATAGATCACTAATAGACTCCTGGAATACTATAGACATGTTTTAAACTTCCATAGACCCCCAAGGTGTCCACCTGGACTCCGTTAAGAATCTCTGGGTTATATTAAGGGGTTAGGTGTAGTCAGAGACATGAAAAAATGACAATTTTAAATAATTTTTTTTTGCCAGTAAATTATTTTATTTTATAAAAGTAAAAACATAGCATCATTAAATAAGGTTTCGACTTGACTTGACAGAAATTTTAGAAAAAAAAATTAATAATTTTTAAAGTAATTTTTGTGTTGATCCAGTTCCAACCGAAGCTCCTTGCGGTGACCATTACTTATCCTTGGAGATTCATCCAAATTCAATCGGACAAAAAAATTTAGTTTTATTAATAGATAATCTAGTGCCTGATCGAAGCTTTTTTTTCTTTCTTAAATTAACAAAATGGCAGCCTCAGGAAATTTTTTTCAAGATTTTCGGGAAAAAAAACAACAGTTAATTGTTTATAACAAATCGAAATTTAAAAAAAATCCTTCGATCAGGCACTAGTTTTTCATGTTTTCAAAAAGCTGTATAAATTTCATTAAAATCTACCGAGCGGTTTTCGAGCTACAGTGGTCACCAGTTCAAAAAACATAGTTTTGAGAAAAACGCATTTAAAGTTTTACACTCAATTTGCGTAAAGTAATATACGTATTATTTAATTACTTACACCGAGTCAACTATTCCTGGGCCATAAAATAGTTCTTCAGCCGTTGTAGCAGCTTCCAAAAATGCAAAAAACAAAAATCGATTTCTTGAAAATTCTGACTACAGCTAACCCCTTAACCACATTGTACGAGTACAGACCAAGCCTAAAGCATTCAAAAAGTACTAAAATGAGTAAAAACTGTACCCTGTTTAATGTTTATCCTCCCTCCACTCTGAGGACACCAATGCCTACAGACGTACATATATTGACATAAAGCTCTAACGCCGAGCTTGTTCATTTAATTGTATTATACATAATACTTTTTGACGTCCATTATTAATAACAATCGAATTAAACTTCATGGACTGAGCAAATTTGGAATCCTGTTATAGGGGATAATGCTTTCAAACCACAACAGTAAATTTGAATAATTCACATCGACTTAGAGAGTGATACGTAAGTTGAATTTGGTTTGTGAAAGTATAATTTCATCTTGATGACGGTTACATGAAATTTTCATAAAAGCTCGGGGTTGGTTTTTACCCCCGAATGGTTAATTAGGGTATGTAGGGGGAAGTTATCACTTTGTTTTAACCAGAAAACACATGCATTATGCAAACAGCAGTACTAAAATGAATGAAAAAAACACGTACATTATTTTAATTGCATGGGGTCAATTGGTGTCCTTAATATAATCTGATGTGTGGGTATAATTGTCACATATATTGTAGAAGGGCCAGAAGATTTCTTCTGTCGACTGAATATACAGGATGATTTTTATTAAATTTACTTTATACCAGGTATCCCACATACATGTTTTACTCTTATTAGTATTTTAGTATGGGATAGTCACTGTGACGAGTTAAAAAATTGTAAATGTTTGAGATTTTTTTTACAGGTATAACTAAATATTTTAGCATCGAGCCGTGGGTATTTTATTATTCAATTTATTTAATACCAATTTTTATTGCAATTTTTACCCATATTAGTGTTTAAGGAGGAAACCCACTGTGACGGGTTAAAAAATTGTAAATGTTTGAGATTTTTTTTACAGGTATAACTAATTATTTTAACATCGGCATTTTATTAAGGTATATTCAACTTATTCAATAATAATTTTTATTGGCATATATTAAACATTTACAAAGTTATGAGCCTCGATGAGACGACAAAAAAAATTTTTTTCTCTATGGTTCCATCGAAATTTCGGGATTGGTTATCGGAAAAAAAATAGAAAAGTATTTCTATATGAATGTAGCTATCGTTGCACGTAGCTGTTTTTTATTTATTTAATTTTTTCACAAAATGGCGACGCTTTAATTTTGAACACCTTTTTTCAAGCGATCTTAAAAAATAGTAAATTTTAAAATTTCAAAAATCGGCTACACACAGACAACCACTTAATAACAAAAAAAAATAAATTGGTTCTTTTATTAATCGCTGAAACTAGGTCGAGAAAGGCCGTTTTGAGAAAAACGTCTTTAAAGTTTTCTGAGGATCACTAAAAAAATGTATTTTATATAGTTAATAGGAGTAATAAAATTATCAAACTCAAATGCTATGAATTTTATAAATTATATAAATGTTCATAAAATCGAATACAACACGGGTGAAGCCGTAGGCAAGCCGCTTATCTTAAATATGAAGAGAAATAAACACGTACAAATAATAAAATAGTACAATTAACGACGATATGCATGAGCTAAGAAATAAACTTTAAGGTTTTACTGTCAGTGAAGGTAGGTACCTACTACAAGAAAATGCAACAATGTGCGAGATGAATCTAAGGTGAATTTTTAATGCCCCAGTATATATTATATATACACCGTCAGTTTGATAATAAAAAAGTTACCTTATTTTTACGACCGGCCTGGGATTTCCATTCCGCCCAAAAAACTACTCGTAGAAAGTTAGTGGCCCAAAAGAATATGAAGCTGTCCGTGGAGTACGTTGTACATTTTCACGTTGTCATTACAAATTTATTACAAGACATATATTTTCAGACAGTGTATAACAAATAAATATATATAACGATAATTTATCAATAGAGACGAATTGGACATTTTTTTTTGTTTTTAGAAAAAAAATTGTTTTACTTTTTTACTCAACTCAATAGAACCTTTACTTGCTCTTGTAATTTTTAACTTTATTTTTGATGTAGAATTACGTACTAAGGGGCGACTTTGTGAAAAAAAAAAAAAAAACGAAATATATCACCAGAACAAATAATTTAAGACAAAAAATGAAACACCAATATACAGCCTATGTAGTCGCATCCCATTTATAATAAAATTAATTTATACCCTCCATCTATCGGCCCTTATAATACAGAAGCATTAAAAATTTAATTAATTTTTTATATGATTTTGTACAAACTACTGTACCCCTAGTTTTTATTTTTAACCGGTAAGCAATCATATTTTTAAAATTTTTAATAAATATTTTTTTTCTGTAAGCTTTAGTAGCTGTTGTCCATATGAATGTCATATTTTTTTATTGACGTTTCGAGTTTCGACTCTCATATCACTATATCATGTCAGAGTCTTCTAAAAAGTCCCTCAGAAACATTTTATTATAGGTATATATCGTGATATTGAAATTTGAAGCACAATAACTATTTATTCCAAGAAAAAAAAGTGTTAAAAAATTGAAAACATGTTTTTGTATTTTATTTCATGAGGCTAAAAATATAGGTAAAAGGGCGAGGGTGAAATATTGAATACGAGTACTTAAAATGGTTGCCATGCTACTCCTTATTAGTATAAAGTATATTCATTATATTTTATTTTAATTAATCATTATCCTTAAGTTCTTCTGCTATAAAATTGTTAGATTTAAAATATTAAAAATATGTATATTTTTTACTCATATGTTGAATATGTTAAATGAAATTTGATACAAAATAAAAAACATTTTCCCATTCGTTATTTGCATACAATGAAAAAAAAACTTTGATTATTGAATTATTCAATAAGCGAATGACATCGCTTCGAAGGTTACGTGAAATGGAAAAAATGTAATTATTTTTTTTCCTCAAACAAATAAAAATACTGCTTGTTTTTTTTTTAAATATTCGTTTCACAGCTGCTGACGGAAGTTAAAAATAAATGTAAATAAAATACAATTGATTATAAAAATACATATACAGTTATAGTAAACAGTAAGGATCGAGTGATATTTAAAAAAATAACTTACAATTGGTAAAAGTTCAATGGGAAATTCAAGCAATTTTTTATTTATCATTTTATTTATTGCTGTACTTTATGAGTTCCAAGAGATACAAGCTTTCAAAAAGTAACGTAAGATTCTGGCACCAGTCAAGGGTTTTTTGTGGTTGATGGGCTTCTTTTTTGTAATGTTCATATTACTAATAAAAAAGTACATCTTTAATAAATATATTTAATTATTTAAGTCTGGGAATATAATTTTTGTTTAATTATAGCATTTTGTTTATGTTTTTTCTCCAGTAATGGGCATTTAGTGAATGAACACTTGCTAATAATTACAAAATGATAAGTACTACGCTACACAAGTTATAAAATAAAAAATCATAAAATTTAAAACAATGTAAATCATTCACATAAAAAAATATACTTTTCTTGATAGTGAGCCGAACTGCGATAATTATTTGTCCACTGTTTTTACACAAATTGATCGATTATTATCAAATCACGCTGTAAATGTATATAGATTAATATTCCGTAATGGCAGTAATCAAATATCAACAAATATTTCCAATTCAGTACATTTAAATAAAAATTGTCTAACACTGAGGTAGTGTGTCCAAAACTGGTGGCAGTATTTTATTTCGTTGCATTTGTGCTCCCGAAGTTACCCCGAAATACCACAGGAGAAGACGTTGTTCTTATTCAGGTTAAGTTAAGGTTATACGTCTAGCACACTGTAAAAAAAGATTTGGTTTCGAAAAATTTTATTTTTAATTTATATTCAAACCACATGTACCTGCATTTAATGGAATGTTTTACTTTGGTAATTATTAAAAGTAAAAAAAGTTTTATTTAATTTGAAAATTGAAATAGACAGAACGGTACATAATAGTAACATGTACTAATTTGCTCTAATGGCAGAGGTAGTTTATTATTATTTTGAATAAATTATACGTGAATATATTTGTTTCATAATTTTTATAGTATTTAAAAGGGTTGAAATTTTGAGTAGAATTTCAATAAATAGAGCACTTTCGGCAACTTCTGTCATTTATCGTGGGTTAAAAACTCTATTTTTAATATCCAATTACTCAAAAACCATACGTCCAATATTTTAAATAAAAAATTAGTAAAATATACATATGAGTTATCCATAAATAACATATTGATATTTTAGTCTTTCATTTATCTATACTTTGCTCTAATGATCGAATTACCTTAAATTTTATAAATTTTGAATTGAATTATTCCCAAGAGTGAGAAATTTTGGCAATAGCCGTACCAGCATTTAATTTATAATAATAATATAATAAATGACACTAGCACTACTTCTATATATCAATAATTCAATCATTTTTGTTATGAAAGGTTTTGTCAGAAATGATTAAGTACACATGCCGGAAAAATTGAATTTTAAATGAACTCCTGATTAGTTCATCTGTTCTCATTATCAACAGCAATGTCGATCAGAATAGATTTTTCACCATAGTCTCTAGATTCTAGTACATATATTATTCCAGAGTTCGTGATTCAAAGAGCATAAATCAATCTCAAGAGTTTTCAACAAAAAAGAATCGACATTCGCGCACAATGCGCAGATTTGATGAAATATAAGATAAGAGCACGGAAGGAAAAAGACGGTCGGAATTCGGTAGATAACAGTCAGATTGACTCTGGTTGGCATTAAAAGTAAAATTTTATAAAAATATATAGTGGTTAAATCTGACAAAATAGTGCAATTGGAAAATGATCGTATATCACTTGTGCTTTTTTATTGAAATTTCACTGTGGATTTGTTGAAAAATATTGTTATACAGGGTGGAATAAACTTGAACAGTTGATCGAGAAAAATAAGAAACAAAGTTAGTCCATTACTTCCCAGTGTCCTATTTATAGGACATCATATTTTCTATTTTTTTCTCTGACATAATAACGTTGTTAATTTGATTTACATTACTAATATGTTTTTTTTAAGTCTCTCTACTTACAGCAATTTTTTAAATGAACTCTATAGTTCATTCAATGACAAAAACACTTTTAAACTAACAATATAGCCGACATTTATACACTGGTAGAAAGGATTTCTCAAGCCAAGTAAACCTTGTTTTGTATATAACGAAAACAATATTTTCTTAAGATAAGCAATAATCTCTTAAACCAACTATAGTATTCTTGAACGAAGGAAAAACGTAGTTGGATTAAGAGTATGTTTCTTATTTTAAGAAAATATTGTTTTCGTTATATACAAAACAAGGTTTTCTTGATTCAATACAGTTTTTTTCTGTGTAGTACACTTTTATTTCACTTGCTAAAGCGTTTTTAAATTGACGAAACTATATATAATATTACTTATGAGGGTGTAAATAAAGCATAACAATATCAATAATTTCAAAAATAAATCCAGGTACACTATCGCTGTTGAAAAAAATGCTGTCCTATAAATATGACATTGGGTGCTCATGACAATAATCTAGTCTATGATTGATAATTATTATGTCTTGTATTGAATTTATCTTTTTGATCATATTTTCAACAAGAATTGAGAATTTGGTCAAAAAATTTCAAGAAAAAAATTGTCAGGAAGTAATGGGTTAATATAAAAAATATCTCCAAAAATGCATCCTTATGAACCGATAAACAATTTTTATTATTAGAAGTCCTAGCTAGAGCCAATATAGAGTACTAATGGGCAATGGGTACACACGCTATCGCTCTAATTAGCTAAGCAGTGGATATTGATATTTTTAAATTCCCTGGTCCTATCAGCTAGTATATACTAATTTAGTATTGATTAAGTATTGATCTTTAGTACAAGATAAATTATTAGTGTTTCCGGTCGCTGCAAGCCCCATTTAGTGTAATTGTGTGCGGTAGGTTAATGTAAATATGTTTTTTATTTTACACAAAGCCGTGTACAATATAAACAATGACCGTACTGGTAATTCCTGGGGCTAGTATGGATAAATTTGGTGTTACTCACAATATTGTTTTCAGTCCTAGGGGTTGCAAATAATTGTATTCAAAACTAATAACAGTTAATAATGTATAAAGTAATTTCTGTTATATATACATGTATAATGTAATATTAATTATTTCTAACAAATATGCATGTACCTGTACGTAGATCTACGGTAAAGTTTACAATTACCCAAAATAATTAGTTTTGAAATAATTAAACGGTAACAGTATTAATATGTTTATACATACATAAATATACTTAATAGGTATTATGAACAAATTTTTAATACATATTATATGTATATAATTAATAATTATAATTAGCATTTAATTCCCACTAGTTACAGACGTTTTTGTAATATATTTACAGAAAAAAAGTTTTAATTGCTTGGTTAAAAATTTATTAGTTAATTTAATTTTTAATGAGTTCAATTTTTTCGATCATTTTTAAAGATAAACAAAATATGATAATGAAAAAATATTTAAATTAACTAAAAATTAAAAATATTAGAACAATTCGACGCGGCTTACACTCAGAAACCTAGATCCATATTCAGATCACCGTGAAAGCTTTAAAACGTAGAACAAGTTAATAAAAACTCCTTTCTTCCAGTTAATCATAAAATTTTTCGTAAATATGACCCCTCTATAAATACACTATTTTTGAATAAAATATTTCCACTATCATAGTTTTTATTCTCTTCTCCACGCATAAAAAAAATATCGGGTATTATAAAGAATTTTCTCGGGATTTTAAAACAGTGGTAACAATAACAAATATATAACAATTTCAATATTATGCATTTTATGAGGTATACTTGTCACCACTGCTTTTAAACCGCTGATTACTACAAATGCGTCAAGGTCATACATATGTCAATTATATTTAATACCTCATAAATAGCGTTAACTAAGATTTTGCTCAAAAGCAAATTCTTTGTAATATATACCAAATATTAAAGCAAAAGAAAATTGAAATATTGTTTATTGTTTAATCTATATCTATAAAAGAGTTTGTCCTTAACCACTCACTCACTCACTCACTCATATATCCACGTACAGGCCAAACCCCTGGACCTAGAAATTTGAAATTTCGTAGGTGCCTTCCTTTTATGATGTAAGCACCCACTAAGAAAGGATTTTTCGAAATTGAACCCCTGCGGGGTTAAAACAGGGTGTCAAAGTTTATATAATTTTTTTTTTGTTCGCATTTAATTGAAACATATCGAACATACTCAACAATTTCAATAATGAAACAATTATTTCAGCATTTCCCAAAATTTAACCCCTAAAGTGTTTAACAAATTAATATTCAATTAAAAATTAAAGTTCGATATTCAAGCCCTAATAGAATGGGACGGGAACGAGGATGGATTTAGATATGTTTAACTGCATACCTGCTTTACTATAAAAGTAAATTCGGGCAAAATAGTCATCTATTAAAATAAAAATTTCGACATTCAACCCTTAATGGCGGGGGTAGACAGAGTCTGTGTTTTTTATATGTTTATCTGTAAAGCTGCTTAAGTTACAAGATGGAGTCGGGCAAAATTTTGCGATAAAAGAATTCTATATTCAGCCCCTAATGGCGAGAGTTAGTTTTTACAATTCTTAACGAAGATCCGAGATATTTACGCTTTTTTAAAGGTGATGAATAAAAATCAATCTAAAAAAATGTAGTATTCATTATCACGTATGGAGGGTTTTAATTAGTATCGAAGTTTACGCGAGCGAAGCCGCGGGATTCCGCTAGTTCGTTATAAATGAAAAACAAGGATTGTCTTGGTCTAGACAGTTTTTTTTCTTGTGTATAGACTTATTTACTTTTCATAAAAATAAATATCAATCCAACCGTACCTAAATATAAATATATATACCCGAATCTAAAATTCAATTATCGTTAATTTTTAATGGTGTGTTCCAATATTCGTTAATTTATTTTAATGTATTTCGTTTGACTTATCAGTGCTACCAATTCTGCATATATTCTGTACAATGAAAATTAAATGCTCTTTAATTAAAACAAATCTTTTTTTGAATTTCAAACAATGAGCGTTAAATCTGGGCTATTAAAATTTTATAACGCCTAATGGCTTCCGAATGGCATCAGTTGTGTAAAAGGGGTTGAAGTACATTTATTTCATTACATCTTAACTTGTATAATTGCCTTTTTAATGTTGAAGTGTATCAAATTATATACAAAATTACCTTCGTTAAAGGTATAGGTATTACATGTATCTATATCTACTACAATTAAGTATACCTTATACCTATAGAAATATGTACTCATAGTACAAGATTTCTCACTGATTTTATCAATTAATTTCATTAAATAAATATACTTAATAATATTACATTATGTTCAATTTTAGTTTTTTATGCTTGCTAAAAATAATACATACATAGATTTTTGAATAAATCACGTCACTGTCGATTTTGTCATAACTCTAATGGAGAGTAATTATAAAGTACTGGCATCAGTTTTGAGCACTACTCCAATATTGGGCAATTTTTAATTAAATGTACTGAATAAGAAATATTTGTTGATGTTTCATTACTGCCATGACTGCATGGATACAATTCAACAAAAAAATACTTTTGTAATACCGGGTGTCCCAGATAACTTTTCCAGCATGGGGATCTCAGTATCTATAAGAGATACATGTTTGGTTAAATCAGATGAATTATTTGTATGAAAGGGGTGAGTATTATTACACAAAAAAATATTCATAATTCTATGTGGTTTAGGCGGTATACCCAAAAAACTGAAAATTCGGAATTTCTTTAAATGGCTATAACTTTTTTGTTAAAATAGATAGGTACTTTTTGTTTGCGGTTTCTTAAAGCACTTTTTTGTGTAGAATTGATTGGTGTATTTAGAATTTTTATATCATTTTTAGTTTCCGAGATACAAGCCCTAACTTCAGTTTTTCTTATGGGCCGCTAAGTTGGCTATGGCATATTTGAACGTGTTTTTTACTCTACTTTACAACGATGTGTCACTTGCCATATTTATTATCGAAAAAAAAATTATAATATATTTTTTCAAATAGTTCATTGTTTCAAATATTCATTTGTTATTTTGATTGTTGTTATTGTGATTTTTGTTTACAATTTTTGTTTTTCATAGCTCACTTAAAAGTTTGTAATAAAATACTTCATAAATATCACTGATATTTAGTATTTCGACTTTTTTTCGATAATAAATATGGCAAGTGACATATCGTTGTAAAGTAGAGTAAAAAACACGTCCAAATATGATATAATCAACTAAGTGGCCCATAAGAAAAACTGAAGTTAGGGCTTGTATCTCGGAAACTAAAAATGATATAAAAATTCTAAATACACCAATCAATTCTACACAAAAAAGTGCTTTAAGAAACCGGAAACAAAAAGTACCTATCTATTTTAACAAAAAAGTTATAGCCATTTAAAGAAATTCCGAATTTTCAGTTTTTTGGGTATACCGCCTAAACCACATAGAATTATGAATATTTTTTTGTGTAATAATACTCACCCCTTTCATACAGATAATTCATCTCATTTAACCAAACCTGTATCTCTTATAGATACTGAGATCCCCATGCTGGAAAAGTTATCTGGGACACCCGGTATAACAGAGATCTGAATTGAAAATTTAGGAGGCTTTTGGTATTCCGAAACCGAATTTGTTGCCCAGTTGGTTTCATCACGTCACGGATTTGAGATATTCTAACCTAAAAGTCCCAAAAATTACTATATTGGCAATGTTAAAGAATTTATTATCAAGTAGGTAATTTTTTTCTAAAGTTTTCGGTCACGGTAATTAATAGTATTATCTTTCCTCTTTAAAATGATTTTTAACTTTTTACTGTACGATTTTTTTAGCCGAGATGTACTAGTTTGAAGATATGATATTTTTGTTAATAGAGTGCATCATATATAGTAGATACAATGAACTTTACTATGTACATAAATCTTCGAAGCAGTATATTTCGGTAAAGAAAAATCGCATAGTAAAATGTAAAAAATCATTTTAAAGAGAAAAGACAGTACTATTCGAAATTATGAAAGAAAACTTCAGAAAAAAATTACCTACTTAGTAATAAATTCCCCATTTTGCCAAAATCGTCATTTTTGGGATAGGTTCGGATATCTAAAAAACCTGACGTGATGGAATCATTTGGGCAACGAATTCGGTATCGGCATGACAAATATCTTCTATATCACCTATTCAAATTTCTGTGAATTTTTTTTGTTGCATAGTCTTACAGCGTGATTTGATGATAATGATCATTTTGTTTAAAAACAATGGACAAATAATAATTTTCACGGTTTTACACACTATCAATGTTTTACATTGTTTTAAATTTTATTACTCTTTATTATATTACTTCTGTGTCGTAGTACTTATCATTTTGTAATCATTAGCAAGTATTCATCACTAATTAGCAATTACTGGAGAAAACACATAAACAAAATAAAAGGCTAGCATTTAAACAAAAAGTATATTTACAGAGTTTAATAATAAAGAGGTACTCGTACTTTTTTTATAAGTAACATGAGTTCATGAGAATTACTAAAATGAAGCCTATCAATCTCAACAAAAAACAGAATACCTTGCTTTTAAAGTTCCCATGACTGATGCCAATACTTCATATGTAAGGGAAACGGTACAATGATTGGCCACTGATAATGATTGGCCACTTTTCAGATTTTTTTTTTAAATAAGAAACATAGTAACTTAATAAAATCGAAATGCTTACTAAAATGGTAGCCTACTTTATTGTGATTGTTTTAAGAGCATATTTTTGAGTATACGCTTAATATTTTCAATAATAATTACATAACTTTGATTTTAAATTTTAACGTATTGTAATTTTGACATTTTGTTAAAGACATACATAAGAATGAATGAGTGAATAAAAAAAAATTTGTGTTAATAATTTGTAATATATAAAAACAGCTGTTAGTTTATATTGAAGCTAATTATTAAATGTAAATGTTTCAGATAGTAATTGTTAATTATTTTTTAAATATTATTTTTAAACTCTACTGGCCAATCATTGTGTTAACACATATAAGTTTTTCTAATGATTGGCCACTAGTGGTTAGTTATTATTAATAGGTAAAAAATATGCCTAAAAAACAAAAATAATAAAAATAATGTTACTAAAAACATAAACGATGAAAACGTAGCTCATGAACAAATAAACTTAGATATAGAAAAAAAATCAGAAGAGAAGATTGATAAAATTTACGAAATGAGCGCCCCAGACAATTTTTTACATTATTTCAGCCCCTTGCCCACCCAGAATAATATTTATTGCTTAGAATTGTAATATACTGTTTTATGAAAAATATTTTTTTTTGATGATACAATACTAAAATAAAAAACAGTTAATAACATGACAAATTTTCAAGTTTTCGAGATTTTGATATTCAATTTTAGAATTTTAAAACACAATAAAAACGTAAAAATATGAAAGCTGGATAAACGAACATGAATTACTGAAAATCTGCTTTTTTATAAAATAAAAACAATGAGTAATAGAAAAATAACTGAAATAAAATCAAATAAACGAGCTGCCTCTCTTTTGAGTAACAGATTTGGGTAAAAACCCAAATCTCTTACGTAACAGAAATTGGCAATTACAATTAAATGCAAAATTTGCTGACTAATTATTACCTTTGTAGAAGTTTTATAAAATTTACCATCTATTACTATGGCCAATAATTGTAAAAATACTATGCCAATCATTAAAAAAAATGGCCAATCATTATGCTTTTTTGAGATATTTTCTATTTTATGCTGGTTTTCGTTTTTCCTTAAACTTATAGTTGTAATACATATACCAATAATAAAGGACTAAATAATGAACATATTACTGTATTTATATTCCATTTATCACTAATATTAAAGGAATAACGTTTTTTTCTTTCGAGTTTTTTTGTTAAGTGGCCAATAATTATACCGTTTCCCCTATGTGAAATATAAAATTGTGTAACATTTTTTAAAGCTTTCATTTTTTATGAAAATAAAATATGAAGCAGATATTTACGGATTTGTAAAAAAAAACTTGAAAATAATATTTGTTATGATCGAAGGTATTGAAAATTTATTTTTAATCTTCTATAGATAAAATAACAATTGTCATTCAAATATTTTCGCACGGTTACGAAAAATTGTTCTCGCAGTTACAAATATGCGAGCAAACGAAGAATAATCACTGAAAATGAAATTTGCATATTCAAATAATGTAAATTGGCATAAAGAAAGTATAAAGGGGGAGATTCATCACCAGTAGCGTCCCTTTGAAAACAAATTATTCAAAAAGATAAGACAACGGTATAATACTTTTTAGCAATCGTTGTTATCTTTAATCTTCAGTATGCTTTTTAAAATAAAAATACACGTGTAATACGATTTTTTAAAGTTCAACTAAAATTGTTTCAAATTAAATGTTATAAAATTTTATGGTAATAAAAACGAATACGCGGATCACTAGTATACCTAATAATATATAAATGGGCAGTTCTCTATCAGGGTGGCCAGTATTTTTCTTCCAGGAGAATTTTTACCGGTTTTCCCTGTTTTTTATATTTTGATAAAAAACCTAAAAAAAGGTCGCATAGATAAAATTTAAATATTTGTAAGAATTTGCATTTTTCCCTGGCTATCAACCAAATTCCCTGACTTTTCCCGGTTTTCCAGAAACTGGCCAAACCTATCTATTAACACAGTCACTTTCATGGGTAGTATCCCAATTATATTTTTGCTTGATTGGTGCAATTTAGTGCTTTTAGTCCAGTCATTTGGTAGTTTTACCTGGAAAGTTTTCAGGGAGTTTTGAAAATTGGTAATTATATAGATTTCGATGTGCTCTTTCTGAATTCCAACTTTGCCACCTCGTATCTTTGCCGCTCGCGCCGCCATATTGGAAAAAGGGCACCTAAAAGTAGTTTTTTGACAATATCTCCTCTCCAAGTCATTTTACGATAAAAATATTTATGTATAAAATTAAACTAGAGAAACTTTCCTACAATTTATGTAATACAATTTTTTTTTGTAAAATCAATAGTTTTGGCGTACGAGCGCCGCAAGCTATTATTCATCTACACTAACACGTGTTTTGCGTATCAGGTTGCTCTGGAAGCAAACTTTAATAAAAAAATTTATTACCTCTGATTTTTTTATATAGTTCAATTCTTTAGTATTCAAGAAACATTTTAAGACCAAAAAGAAAAAAATCGCCTCGGCGCTTTTTTAATAATTCATAAAACAAAAATACATAAATCGAGCACGGTCTTCTGGATGTCACCATTAATAAAAAATGTATCACCTATGAATTTTTGTACAGTTCAATTCTATAGTATTCAAGGAACATTTTAGGACCAAAACGAAAAAAATCGCCTCGGCGCTTTTTTTATAATTCATAAAATAAGAAAAATCGGTATTCAAAATTGTTTTCACTAAATATATTTATTATTTGTACAATCATTTGGTAGTTTTACCTGGAAAGTTTTCCGGGAGTTTTGAAAATTGGTAGTTTTATAGATTTTGATGTGCTCTTTCCGAATTTCAACTTTGCCACCTCGTATCTTTGCCGCTCGCGCCGCCATATTGAAAAAATGACGTCTAATAGTAGTTTTTATCGTAAAAAGAGTTGGAAAGAAGATATTGTCAAAAAAGGCGCGAGCGGCAAAGATACGAGGTGGCAAAGTTGGAATTCAGAAAGAGCACATCGAAAACTATATAATTACCAATTTTCAAAACTCCCTGAAAACTTTCCAGGTAACCTCTTTATTTCGAACCAAATGACTGTACTATTTAGAATCTTTAGATTAAAGATAAAAATTAATCAAATACAGTCCATCATGGGACTCAAAGCAATTTGCAAATTATACGATATAATACAAATTAAAAAAAAAACAGAAAAATGTGCTTAAAATGTCACGACAAAAATGTAACTAATTTTTACACTAATAAACATCAATTTCACAAAATAAAACGTTCTTATGATAATTATTAATCTCTGAAAATATGATAGTGAATTAAATATTTCTAATTACGTTTTTCTAAAATTAAGTATTTTGACAGTTATTCTAGGTTGGTGTCCGACCAGGGAACTGTGTTTTACGATTTCAAAGAATATAAAATAAGTGACAGTATTTAATTATTAATTTGTTATTAATTATTAATTTTTATGTTTCATAATAATTACAAAGAAATAAAAATAAAATAATAAAATTCAATAAAATAAGTATGTGACACCAAGTTGCCCAATTAGTGAAGAAATAATCAAATATATTACATGACGCTATAAAGTTTTTTTCTGAAAAGCTTTTTCACGAGATATTTAGCTATAACAATTTAAATGGACTGTATACTATTAAAAAAACACAGAATTCGGTGGCACAAAATTAATCACAAAATGACAAATAGCTTGTTGTTTTATATCATACGTTAATTAATTTTAATTATTCCGTCATTATTTGGAATCGTGTAGCGATACTGTATCCATTAATTATTTAGTAGCAATGGCTGCATTATTTACAAAACATGTAATTTATATAAATATACATCTTGTCACGTTCCACAAGCTTTTATGCAAACACACAGATGTTACAATAAAAACATAACAGCTTGAATAAATCCAAGCGAAATTCATGTTGATCTTTATATATTTTACAAAGTATAAGTGCCCTTTGTTTTCTAAATTGCATGTGACGCAATTTGATACATTTGTATGTCCGACAAATTATATTTAAGCTCAAGAATTGAATGGTACACACGAAATTATAAAAAATATTATAATAGCTTTTTGACAAAAGCTTTCACAATTGTTTCCTTGAATAAATTCATTTGGTTGAGTTTTAACCCTCGGCGAATTTGAAATTAAATGCCTACGACGCGGTTTTTACCTAGAAGCCATGAATTACATTTTGATTAATAAATATTTTTTTACCAAAAAAGTATAAAATACCATACTAGTGGGAACTTTTAAATCATTTTTGGGGATTTTTGAAAAATTTTTTTTGGTAAATTTTAGATTTATCATATCTCCGAAACAAATGAGTGTAGCGAGATAATCTTTATTTTGTTTTCTTTGTAATTTTATAGAGAACCAAAAAGTATCCAATAATTTTGTCAGATTCCGTAATAGGGTCAGAGATAAAGTGCAAAACGTGAAAAATCGCACATATGTGTGCCTTTTCTAATGCCTTCCGGTTAGAATTTAAGGGAGCGTTCAAGTATTACGTAACGCAATTTTTGGAGATTGTTGATCCCCCCTCCCCCACATGTAACGCGCCGTAACGTTTTTCTGTACCCCCCTCCCCTTAGTTTTTACCTAAAAACTGTTACGTAACGCGTAGTTCAATCTTTTTATTTGACAAATTAATAAATAATTTATTACATCAACTAACAAACTCTCAAATAGATTAAACATAATGTTTGTATTAAATAAATATTTATCAGTGTGAATATTTTTTACACTACCCAACTAGTGAAAGTGCAATTTTCGATATGGTAAATTCAGTGATGCCATTTATAAATTATTTTTTTTGTATTTAAAATATATGTTTTCAATACGAAACAAAATTCTCACCGTGATAAGAACATTGTTAGTAATAATATACATTTATCAATAAGATAAACGTGGATAATTCCATATATTATTGGTAAAAAAAATTATCATATTAACAAACAACCTCTATCGGAACCAAATCGATTACGGATTTTTTTACCGTGAGCACATTTCTTAACACATTATTTTTTTCTGTGTAGGAAGGAACCTACATTGAGCATATTAAATATAAAACAGATGAAAATTTGGCCTCATACAAAGACTATGTTAAATAAATACGTGAATCGTGAGAAGATATAATTACAAGTTATAAAATATGAAGAGCAATCTGTGCAAGGGTATTCTAACTTTCCATTCTTCCTCATTCATAGACTTCCCTGAGCCCAAACCCTCTGCCATTTGCCTGGAGGGTTTCCGTGGTTAATACGTGTTCGCAAGTTCTTTATTCATATTTAAACGGTAGTACAACATGTGTAAGAGAGAGATAGAGATGTTTTTCTGTTTTCAATTTTAGCTTTAAACAGATGATTGATGTGGTAGTGTAATGGAACAAACTTACAATTTGTTTTTTGTTTTGTTTTTGTGCATTTTATGTTTGTATCGCGGACTGTAATTATGGTTATAATCCATTTCAAAGCCTCTTAACTCTTATATATGTATGTATTATGTAAAATATATTTTCATATAGTTTAGGCTCTTATGAGCATAATAATGAAACATTAAGAAATAAATTGCACTTTACAAAAATCAATTTCAAAGTTTTCTAATATATAAGTTTGAAATTTTTTTCTTTCTTCTTTTTTGCATCCTTTTCGTAGTAAATCTGCCAACTATAGTATTGGGCTAGAATTGAAATTTAAGATCTCACATCGATAATGATAGAACTTATAAATCAGCAATGAATGGCCAAAAAAAATAAGTTGTATATTTTTTTTTTCGAATTTTATAAATATGTAAATTTATACATGGTATGAACTTGACGGGCCATAAGACACATACTTGTTATACTCGTAAGCCTCTTGACAAATACTGAATTTCTATAGACCAGTGGTATCCAAAATGCGTCCCGCAGTACCTCTCTGGCGGTTCGAAAAAAATATATAAAGCAATCACACTAACTGACTATATAATGTCTATTAACTAAAAAGGATAAATATATCTACATTTCGTTATATTTGAAAATTGAGCCACATTACCTACTTGGAATATTATTTTAAGATATATTTTTCTAAAGACGGGAAGAGGGTGGTCGAAAAAATCTTATAGTTCTAAGGGTTCCGTGAGTAGACAAAGTTTGAAGACCACTGCTATAGATTATAGGGTACATACCGTATATCTTTTAATAGCCGGGTATAGCACCGGGTCTTATCAGCTAGTATTATATAGAAAAGTACATTTTTAAGATTTATTTATTAAATTAATTAGCCGGGTTCCTTATTTAAGGGCCTCACAAGTCTGAATATTACTGTTAAGTAGGTAATATTTAAATTCGCAATTGTTTAATCTATATCTATAAAAGAGTCTGTCCTTAACCACTCACTCATTCATTCACTCACTCACTCATATATCAACGTACAGCCCAAACCCCTGGACCTAGAAACGTGAAATCTCGTAGGTGCCTTCCTTTTATGATGTAAGCACCCACTAAGAAAGGATTTTTCGAAATTCAACCCCTATGGGGTTAAAACAGGGTGTCAAAGTTTATATAAAAAAATTATTTTTTTTGTTCGCATTTAATTGAAACTTATCGAACATACTCTACAATATAAATAATGAAACAATTATTTCAGCATTTCCCAAAATTTAACCCCTAAGGTGTTAGGAGAGGTGGAAAAATTTGTAAAATAATTTTTATTTGTATTCATCGAATAACGGGGATGAGAATGGATTTAGATATGTTTATCTGCATGCCTGCTTTACTTATAAAAGTAAATTCGGGAAAAATAGTCATCTATTAAAATAAAAATTTCAACATTCAACCCCTACTGGCGGGGGTAGACAGGATCTGTGTTATTGATATGTTTATCTGCATAGCTGCTTACATTGGTGGAGTCGGGCAAAATAATCTGCAATAAAAAAATTTGATATTCAACCCCTAATGGCGAGGGTAGACAGGGGGTTAGTTTTTACAATTTATAAAAATATATTTATAAAAATCAATATATAAAATGTAATATGTCATCTCCTATCACGTACGGAGGGTTCTAATTAGATTCGAAGTTTACGCGAGCGAAGCCGCGGGATTCCGCTAGTTTATATATATATATATATATATATATATATATATATATATATATATATATATATATATAATCAATACAACAATTTCAGTTAATTACATTTTGAGTTTATTAAAATAAAATGATTTTTTTTTAGTTATCATTACTGTACATAGAAAATGCGAATCGAAATTGAATCCGAGCCATTGAATCAAGATACCAAAACACTAACCACCACGTTTCAGTGGAAAGAAAACAACACACAGATGCAAAGAAAATATCCCGGTGTCGAGTCGAATAAATAATCTACGAGATAAAGAAACGGGAAACGTAAGAAGTACGCAGGAAAAAGGGGCATCCATCAACGGCTTCGACAGAAAAAAACGTCGTCTCCGTTAGGGTGACTGACACTCCCACATCTCCACTAAATTAAATAACATATTGTTGTGTGAACATTTATATATATTTCACCTAACCGTCAGGTTTCGGGTGACAGAAATGGGATATCATTTATTCCTATATCTTCGTGTAGGTACTATTAATATCTGTGTATTTTATAAACCAGTGCTGTCAAACACGACTCTACAATAAGAAAATATTTTTACTCGCATTTTAGTGGGGGGGGGATGCAATCCACAGGTTGTCTTGTACTTAATTTCATTTGACATTACTAATTAAAAAAAAAAGTTAAATGTTAACACTGTATTAATATTTCAAAACATTTATCTACTGTAATATAGGTATTATAGAAACATTAAGGGGTTATGTGTAGTCAGAATTTTCAAGAAATCGATTTTTGTTTTTTGCATTTCTGGAAGCTGCTACAACGGCTGAAGAACTATTTTATGGCCCAGGAATAGTTGACTCGGTGTAAGTAATTAAATAATACGTATATTACTTTACGTAAATTGAGTGTAAAACTTTAAATGCGTTTTTCTCAAAACTATGTTTTTTGAACTGGTGACCACTGTAGCTCGAAAACCGCTCGGTAGAATTTAATGAAATTTATACAGCTTTTTGAAAACATGAAAAACTAGTGCCTGATCGAAGGATTTTTTTTTTTTAATTTCGATTTGTTATAATCAATTAACTGTTGGTTTTTTTCCCGAAAATCTTGAAAAAAATTTCCTGAGGCTGCCATTTTGTTAATTTAAGAAAGAAAGAAAAAGCTTCGATCAGGTACTAGATTATCTATTAATAAAACTAATTTTTTTTGTCCGATTGAATTTGGATGAATCTCCAAGGATAAGTGATGGTCACCGCAAGGAGCTTCGGTTGGAACTGGATCAACACAAACAGCCATTACTTTTAAAAAAAAATTTTTTCTAAAATTTCTGTCAAGTCAAGTCGAAACCTTATTTAATGATGCTATGTTTTTACTTTTATAAAATAAAATAATTTACTGGCAAAAAAAATTATTTAAATTTTTTCATGTCTCTGACTACACCTAACCCCTTAAGGTCCGGTATTATAAAGGGGCTAGAAAGCTAGCTTGCAAACATTCTTGAATGAGGTATCAAACATATATGACAGTTCTCTTGGAGTTTCATGAAGACTTTGACAAGTTTCGCGCACGCGTTGTATGTAAACATCAACGGTGGTGATATTATGAAAATTATTTTGTAAGGTCAGAGTCGCCAACTGTTTTACAAGTTGAACTATCACTACCCTAAATTCCATAGCAAATCCATAGATATTGTCACAAAATGAATACCTCATTTGTGAGTGCTTACAAGCTAGAAAATATTGCTAGCCCCTTTATGATACTGGACATAAGAAGATCTTAAAATGTATGCAATATAATCATATATGTAGAATGTAAACAAACGTTTACGAACGAAATGATATTACAATATTTCAATAAAATTGGCATGGATTCAAAAATTACCGTTGTAGTATGTTACAGGTTACAGTGTTACATTATTAATTGATGGGAACGTATACAACATATGTGCCTCTTGGATTCGATTAAACTACAAGTGAACCAAGTCTCATTAAAATCTCAGTGAAATACACCTCGCAACGTTGCTTGTTGAGGTAGTTATAGGTACAAAAAAATCACCAATCCCAGTGTTCCCACTCCTGACTGAGATTTTAAAATAAAATTTCTACATACATATGGACAGACACACACACACAGCTGTCATGCGGAAAACAACTTTTCTCTACGTTTTGGAAGTATCAAAATCTGGCCTTATCTCAGACACTATTTTCGACCTTATTAGTACTTCCATTATCATCGGAACATAGAAGTAAAAAAACTTTTTTAAGTATTATTTTGTATTATTATTACCAAAATTTATTACCAGTTGACAATCTGGTTTTGGCAAACCCTGCAAGTATTTTTTTTATTATTATATACATTAAAGATAAACAAATTTAAGAGCACAATCTTTAATTAGGATGTTTGTGAAATTTATTGCCTCTGTTTGAATTGTATAATAATTTTTTTTACTAAATCAATATGAATTTATTTTCAAGAATTATTATATTTATTTTATTATAATAACGAATACAATAGTATAATTTAGTTACATTTAAAAAATACTGATTGGATTCAGAAAATGCAAAAAAATAACAAGCTTAAGATGTTTGCAATATCTTGTTATTTTTTTAAAATTATATTTTTAACTTTTTCTAATCAAATAAACATTTGAGTATTTTAGATATATTTTATCATTTTAGAATATACAAAAACTTTTGGATGTTGTCGAAATTCCTAAACAGTTTTAAAAGTTTGATAAGAAATTTACATAGAGAAATGTAAAAACATGTATAAAGAGAATCCAAACTAAAATTGGTGCAACCAGTTGTTGTGTTTCATATTTTTTACATCTAACTTTTCTGTAAAAATTGTATTAAAAATATTACTTTCTACTTTTTACTATTAATTTTTTTATACAATAAAATGGTTAATGTAATAATAATTTTTACACAATTTTTTTCATTTTTTGTATAAATATATTTTGGAGCAAAAATCGAATCTAGAGCACATAAGTACTTAATTACTTCACTGCTCAATTTTTAAATACATGTATTTGAATATAAAATATTTTTTAACAAAAATAAATTAATGCGATTTTTTAATACGGTTTTCTGCATAACATGAATTTCAGACAAAATCTACTATAAATAGGTATGTGTTATGCACTAATGTATCAAGCAACAAAAGTGTAGTAGTTTTATTTAAAAAAAATTACATTACATAAATATAAAATTAAAATTTAATATGAAAACTTTCTGTTGAAGAATAATTTAAAAATTAAAAATGTTTTTTTTTTTAGATTTAACGAAACAGATCTTTGCTCGCAGCCAAAACTTTATAACTTGAAATAAGCTATGTATGATTTGATATATTATAATGCATTACCCAGTCAAAACATTCATCCAAAGAGACACGTGTATTATAATTTAAAATATACAATTTAAAAAACCTTTTCGTAGACAGAATATATAAAACCGTTATATTTATATGTAGGTACATTTGACAGTAACAGTGTGAAAAACATTTGTTTAAATCATCCCCCTTGGGTTATCTCAAAGTGTATATGCATCACACCTGACGTTTGGTATTGCCTGACCACCACATAAACAATCATTATTTATTTAAGTATAAATTGTTGTTTATTCTTTACTTGGCGTTTCCGAGAGTTTTTTTGTATTTCCGCGGCGAGGCCTCAAATACATTTGCAAATAAACGTAAAAGGACGCGACAACAAAAAAACTTCAAATGTCAACTCTGTGACAAACTGTAGTGGTTGCGGTATTTAACTTATTTGTTTTAGTAATTATTAAAGAATACGTCAAAAATTATATATGTATAAACACTGCAAAAAATAATTCAATTCATCTATCATAAATGACATCAAACAAATTTCATGTTTTTTTTTTACAATCCCCCCCCCCCCCCGGCCTTGTCTAAAGTTGTAACATTCCTGTGACCCCCCCTCTGTTGTTACGTCACAGAATTAAAACAATAATTAGGTACTCAAAATCAACGAAAAAAAATTTTTTTTCATTGTCCTTGGCTGCTTATATTATTTTTTATTTATATGAAATTTTAACATGCACGTTTGAAATATTCCCAAAAACTCGTCACCGGTTTCAAGTTACTAACAACACATTAATTTTTCTCAAATTTTTGTAATTAAAATACATATAAAATTCATTATTTTGATTTTTTAAATGTGACGTCATCAAGCTTGTGGCTGCCCCCCTCCTTTGTCACACTATGTATAACCCTCTTCCGCCCTTAACGTGCGACGTAATTTATGAATGGCCCCTTAAATTGGTCCTGAAGTTAGCAACTGTGCCCCAACTAGTAACGTAGAACTACTTCTATTTATTTTCCTTTACTATTAAAAAAAAGTAATATTAATTAATTGGGTCGGTTATTTATACTAACGTCCAGTATTATCAACTTTAACTAAATGCTCCTTTAACTAACTGTCATATTATCAACAGATGCAAGCAAAATACATTTAATTAAATAGATTTTAAATTATCTGCAGTATTTCTTTACAACGTATATTATGTCTATTTTTCATTGAGAGCTTAAATATTGATTTAAATCACGATTGTAATACACCAAATTTACTTTAAAGGAGCATTTAGCGCTAAAGGAGCTTTAAATTGGTTGATAATACCGGGCATAAATCCTATAAAAATTAGCTTAACTTTTTATGTTATTGTATTTTAGGGTTGAAGGATTGAGGGTTAAAATTAAAACCCATTTTAGTACAAATGGGACCAGTATAAGCTATCTATGATTTATTGGTTCCAGAGATATAAGCTTCCAAACTGTGACATATTTCGTTGTCTTCATGCTCAACAAAGTTACCCTCTAGTACCGTCGGGGAAGGCGTAGTTCTACGTCAAAATAATTTCAAAGTATATCTATAACGTAAGAATAATGTGTACAGAATGTACAAAATTCAATGCTAAATTAAAATCAAAGTTTTTAATTTTATAAATTTCTTACCGAAAGAAAATATTCTTGTGGATCAGTAAAAATTTGGATTACAATAATTATAAGTACCTACGTATTTTTGCATCGCTCATTTTTTCATTAAAAATAAAATATGTATGGTTAGTAAAATAATACAAAATGTTTATAATTTAGGACATTAAATTCGCCCACAGAATAATTTCCTGTATTAAATACAAATTAAATTAAAATCGATTTATAAAATGTAATTATGTAAATTTTAAACTTTCTGTAAAACAGTAAAGCTGTTTTTTTTTAATATATTTTAAATTATATTTTCCTGTATACAAACGAGTAGGTACATACTTACACATTTAAAATATATAAAAGATATAGCAGACCATAAAAATATCGAATAACATTTTATTAATTAACTTTATATTTTAATTATAATGTATATTTAAGCTCTTATTATTTATTATAAAAAATTATTATTTAAAAAAAAGCTTTTATTATACATTTTATGTTTGGTAACAAAAACATTTTAAGGGTGATCCAGACTATCGAGTTCACTCGAGAATATGTTGATTCGAGTTTTTCGTTCGAGATTTTAAATCTCGCATGCCTAAGAGCAGTCGAGATTTTTCATTAGACATTTCTAGTAAAAACAGTCACATCGAGATTCGATAATTACACAATCGAGGTTGTAGTAAATAACTTACATTGGTGACTTTCAGTTTTAGTTTAGTAATATCGAATGACAAAAAGTCGAACAAACTCGAGAATAGGGGCCCAGGTCTCGGTTTGTCTCGCTCCAATCAAATATAAATAAACAATAAACAATGAAACCATTCAAACCATAGAATACTGAATATTTGACTGGAGCGCGATCGAACCGAGATCGGTTCAAGACCGGCTCAATAGTCTGGATCGACCTTATTGTTAATAATGACAAGAATTCCTTGTATCTATCTGTTCAAAAACAGTCCCCGGTCCCGTTTAAAATTATATTATTCCCAGCTTCGTTCCTGAAAAATTGGGTTCACAAAGATTGCCCTTGCAATTGACACTGTTGAAAATATTTTTTGTAACCCATTTGCCTCCTTTAAAAAGTACCAAATATCAGCTTTCTTATGGCAGACATATTTTTTCTGCGGTTTTAAAAAAAGTGTAATAATGATACTGTAAGTGAAAAAATTAAATTATTTATATTTCAAATATCCAACACATATTTGTTTTTTAACTTGGCAGATAGAATTGACTAAGTTTGTAAAATAAACAATAAATACTCGTATATAGAGAATACAAATGAATGTTATTCAAAGCGAATTCGCATAATTGAATTATATTTTCAAAATTCATGTATAAATTCATTCATATCTATTGGGTAATAAAATTATATAGAGTTTTGAATTACAAACGCACGCGATGTGTTTTTGGGAAGATGAAATATGTATCTATGCATTGTTAGTAAGTATCAATTATACAAACATATATAAATAATAAATAAATCCTAAACACATATAGATCGTTATAACTATATATATAATATAATTTGTAATTATACAGTAGTTTCGGTACACAATTATTATTTATTATTAATAGAATTATTTTAAATGGGAAATTCGCTATTTATTAAATTTTAACTGTGTATTTTGCATAACAAATATACATAAAGCTTGATAAGGCAATGTGAATTTGAAATAGTACCTACATATATATGGGTCAGTCCGCGGTAATCGATACCAGATTGTTAAAAAAATATTTTACGAAAATGAATACTAAAATATAAAATTAACAGGCTATTTAACATCAAATTTCATAAACCAAAAGAAAATTAAAAAAATTTTAATTAATTTTCAAAATATTACAAAAAATTTAAATTTTTGTTCGAAAAAGACAACAAATAATGTGAAATCGCAATAACTTACTTGACAATAAGTGACGCTCGTAGCAAACTATTAAAAGTCTTTGACAATTACATATCAAACGTGACGTTTGACCCAATTAAAAAAAAAATACCCTCACCTACAATAATGACTAAGGGTAACCGCATTTCTTATAAATTTAATGAGTCTATTGATGTATCTGATAAATAATTGTTATAAGTATTAGTTCATAATATCAATAAGCAATTAAACACACAAATAGTACTCTTATTGTATCCTTTTATTCAACGTTTTGTTCACAAACGTTTGTCACAATGTTTATTGGGTAATTACCAGTTAAATAGATTACGTATTTACCTGATGCTCTTGTGTAACTAAAAAATAATTTATTCGTAACATATTAAAGTATGATTATTATAAAGTAACTTCAATATTTTCGCTAAACTTTCGGGTTTTTGGATAGAAGTTGCAAAACTTGCAATAGTTGGCGTCACAACCGTCACAGAGCTTTGAACGCTGACAATTTTTTGTAAAATAACTGTAGACTTTTTATTCTTTCAATATACATGTATTGCATTAAGATCTACAGAAAAAAGGTAAAACCATGTTATTTACTAATATTATTTAGAAATTATGAACTCCAATCCGAGTTGAAATGTCACGACCGTCACCGCGGACTGACCCATATGCAAAGCTGTTTACAATATATAGTAGAACTTTCCAACTTTTGCGTATTCATAATATAATGCATCATGTACTTAATTATATACTTTTTTAAGTATTCATAAATTGTACTTGTACTTAATTACATTTCAGATCAAAGTAATTATACTCAAGTACTTAAAAATTTACTAAAATGGGTTTAAATATACTTAAGTGCGTTTTAAATTAAAGTAATTGTACTTAAGTACAATAAAAACATACTTATGGATGTGGTTAACACTTTAAAAATATAAATGTAATTACATATACATATATGATTTCATATGTATTTAAGTACAGTTACAGAAAATATTCGCGTTTGTACTTAAGTATTTTTTTTTGTTAAGTAATTATACTTATTCTTAAGTACACATCTTGTTCGTTCTCACAGCTCTGCATGCTTGAATATTTTTTTTGTAACGATATATCATAAATTGTTTTAATTGAATAAAAACTAATATAATTTTCTCGTTCGCATCTAATGCGTTAACAGCGCCGAAAGATATTTTATATTTTTCAACGTCGGTACTTCTATTTTAATGTGAATCTGAACAGCCATGAAAAATACATGTCAAATATTTTCGACCTTCCCGAACATTTGAAAAATTAAATTTAAATTGAACCTGAAGAGTTCACGAAGTTACTTTGTAAGGCCTTTGTGAGAGTTTTTTTATGCTTTTTATAAATCAACTCGCTATTATATTTCTGCTTATGTGATTTTATTCTTAAAGCAATTATTTTTCATTAAAACATATGTAGATACATAAATTAGTGAAATATAATAATTATATAAAATAAACTCATGAAAAAAATACAATATGCAACAAAAAAAAATTCACAGAAGTTTGAATAAGTGATTTAGAAGGTATTTGTAATGCCGAAACCGAATTCGTTGCCCAAATGATTCCATCACGTTAGGTTTTTTTTAGATATTCGAACCTAAAAGTTCCAAAAATGACGATTTTGGGGAATTTATTGCTAAGTAGGTAATTTTGTTCTGACGTTTTCTTTCATGATTTCGAATAGTACTATCTTTTCCCTTTAAAATGATTTTTTACATTTTACTGTGCGATTTTTCTTTACCGAAATATACTACTTTGAAGATATATGTAGTAAGGTTCATTGTATCTACTATTAACAAAAATATCATATCTTCAAACAAGTACATCTCGGCTAAAAAATCGTACAGTAAAAAGTTAAACTCATTTTAAAGAGGAAAGTTAATACTATTTGTTACCGTGACCGAAAACTTTAGAAAAAAATTACCTACTTGATAATAAATTCTTTAACATTACCAATATAGTCATTTTTGGGACTTTTAGGTTAGAATATCTCAAAACCCTGACGTGATGAAACCAATTGGGCAACAAATCCGGTTTCGGCATACCAAAAGCCTCCTAAATTTTCTATTCAGATCTCTGTTATATTACAAAAGTATTTTTTTGTTGAATAGTGTTATTTACAGAAAAAAACAGCAAATTTTCAAAGGTCTGTTCTTAAGGTAAAGAAAATTTCAACTTTCCTGCTAAATTAAAATTTAATTAATTTCGCACAAAGATATAGGATTATAAATCAAGCTGAAAATGCAAGTTTTCTATAAACTTCATCATAGTGCATGGAGTTAGCAAAAATTGGAAACAAAATCTGTGAAAATCATATCAGTAAAGATATAAGTATATCAGTAAAATACATAATTATAAAATTTATTAAGTACCACTATTGAAAAAATACCTATATCATTTTCAGTCTACTTTTTTATTAGGTAATAATTTTTTTTTCCTATTTACAACTTTTCAAAAATAATAAGAAAAATTCAAAAACTGAAGTTACAAGAATTTCAAGTTTAAAATGTCATATTTGACAGATAGACACACAGACGTCATTGAGAAAATGACCATACTCGTACGTTCAGGGACTTTTAAAACGTGGTATAATTCCAATAAAATATCGAGTATTTATAAACTAAAAAAAAGTTCCAAATATGTATACCAGCATTGCCCATTTGATGTCTTAATTCAATACAAATTCTGAATTTTTCTGGATATATTGTATACAGAAAAATAATTTATAGCTTAAATTCCGGTGCAGACAATGTTTTTATTTTTGTATTTTTATACCCATACAAGCACTTAGAAATTCTACGTTAAATGCACTGTTTTTTTTATTGTATACTATACATTTTTCACCAAGTTCCGTAGCAAATAATGTTTTATGAATGTTATTTATATTTTTATATTACGTTTTATATGTTGTTTTGAAAAATTGGTTGATACATTTTTATAACTTTTTATGAGCTTTGTTGGTATACAAATTCGATTTGATGAAATAAAGTTTTTTATAATAAAATTAATTTATTACGACGATTTTTCATGCAATTGAATATAAAAAAGAAATAAATGTATTAATTTATTACCTTTTTAGTGCTGATATGAATACTTCATATTCACAAAATTTTCACCAAGTCACACTTGAAATTGAACAATTAACTAATAGAACTTCATTAACTTTAATTATATATACAACAGCACATTTCACTTAGGTAGATTAATATAATATACAATAATTGATATTTTTTATATATTTATTTAATTTAAATAACGATTTTTATTGCATATAGACATTCACAAATACACTAATTTAAAAACAATTATACCTATATTATTTAAAATATACAATCCACAACATCTATATTATATTGACATATAAATATATTTCAACAATGAAATTCAAATTCCGCGCGTTTTCTCGTTGGCCATCTTGATCACGGATGGCGGACATCCGATTACGTCTAGTGTCCGTAGCATACTAAGATCATTGTTGATAATGTGAACACCGGTATCTAGGCAACTGTACAGTCAAAGGCGCACGCTCCCATTGGTCGACCGAAATGGACCGAGTGAATCCGACAGGATTGTTGGTACATATACATTGTTAACCTACCGTAATATAGGTAGCCTTGTTGGCGACCTTACACGAAATTGTTTAGAATTATATAATTGCAATAGGGTTAGTTCAGAAAATGGCGCAGAACTAATTGATTCTACCTTCTTCTTTATTTCTTGTTCTTATTTCATTAATAAGAAGAAACGATATCTAGAAGATCTTATTTGACAAAGTATATACGTAATCGAATAACATATCTTCTTATAATTAATTGGATGAAAAAGAATCACAGTCTATGGTTAAGTTAATTAAATACATACAAAATAATTCAGGATTTTTTTATTTTCCTAAAAAATGTGCAATGTTCAAAATGATCATGTTTTTCAAAAAAGAAATTTAAGGTAAACATTATTATTATTATTTTTATTGAAATAAAAAGACTTTGGTGCAGAAAAATACAAGAAAAAATTTTAAACGTATTTTGAATTTGAAAGTCTAATTAAACTTTCGAATGACATGTTTCATAAAATTAATTTCCAATACAAAGTTTGAAAATTTTCGGTGTATAAGGTACCCTTTAATGGTCTGTAACTTTCTAAGATGTTAATGAAAATATTCTTGAAGGAATCATAAAGTGTATTATATTTTAATTTACATTTTGGAATGTTTCATTTTTACCAAAGTTACAACTCTTTGAATATTGCACATTTAAAAAAAATATGTAAAATAACTTATTCCCGTTGATAAAAATTATTTTTTTCTATATTGAATTAACCATATCAGTATTAATTTCTACCGTTTGGTAAATATACTTATTTAAAATTTAATAAATTATACGATAACACTGTGATTTATATATTTTATTTGTTTAAGAATATAATTGAAAATCGGTTATATGAAATATTGTATATACGCCCTGTCACAATTCTGGCCATTAACTAAGATATATTAGATCAATAAATAATTATCGGTTATTTACTTTACGCCATTTTAGAATTTGGGTCAACACTATGGCGATTCAAAAAAATCTACTTATTCGGTAAAAATATAAATTCTAACCTAATATTAAATATAACTATTCATTCATCTCAGAAAAAAATATAAATTTAACAATAAATTTTCGATAGCATTTTATCGTTTTGTTTTTGAAAAAAAAATGTACAGGCTGTTCCAGAATAGTATTTCACTTATTAGATCAAAACATAGTAGCGCAGTCGTTCGGAGAATTATTTCGATTGAATTTTTTTTTATCTTATTGGGGAGCATGGCCCGATTATAAAAGTGCAAGGTGGCAGTCTGTATCTCATTGTCAGTCTAATATTGTTTAAGCCGCGAAAAGATTCTATAAAAAAAAATTAATACAATTTTTTTTGTATCATATTAAGGTATTTTCACATCTTAAAATTAGTTCTTATTTTATTTTATTTAACTGTTTTTGAAGTAATTGATTTTTTTATATTAACCGTGGTTATTCAATAAACAAAATTACAACGGCATGCGCATTTTTTCATATAAAAATTATATGTTTTTTGAACACGTATGACAAAAAATTTAAATATTTTGAATAAATGAAAAGAGTGAAGTTCTATTGATTAAGACAGATATTTCGATACAACCGTCCCTAAATAGAAAATAGAAAATATATCTAGTAAAAATTTGAAATATTAATTTATATTTTAGCTTCAATGCAAAATTATTATCTTACAAATTTGTTTACGATTTACTATTTTTTTACTTCATTGTAAAAAGTACTTTTGGCACGATAACTGATTCTGCATGCATTTATCGTAGAAAAGCTTTTTTTTATTTTATACATGTTCGTATAACATTGAATACAAATTCCGAACTTCGAACATTACATCTTGGTAATGGAGAGTAATGTAGACATTATGAATATGGATAACATATTATATAAATTAAAGGGCGACTTACAATAAGAATATGTTACATTACTATGATAAAAAACTGATGTCAATTTCTCAACCACTTTACACGTAAGTATGAATTTTTTTATAAAACCTGGCAGTTTCACACACCATTTATATAAGAAAATGTCTACGACGACTTAAATATTAATGTAAGGTATTTACTTTTATGTAGAACTAATTGAGCTATACAAAACTTTGAGATATCTCTTATAGCTTACAATTAGGATTAAATGGCCTGTATGCTATTTTTTATAATTTTTTTACTGCTCAGGACCCCTATTCTCGCGTTCGTTCGACTTTTTCTCATTCGAAATTACTAAACTATAGATAAAACTAAAAGTCAATAAGGTATTTACTAGAATCTCGATTGTGTAATAATTATACAGTATTCTCAAATCTCGATGTGATTTCTTTCTAGAAATGTCGAATGAAAAATCTCGACTGCTCCTGGGCATGCAAGATTTAAAATCTCGAACGAAAAACTCGAAACGACATATTCTCGAGTTAGAGGCCCTGTTCTTTTGAATCATAGCGTGATGATGTATACCATATATTGCTTATAAGATTTTCATAAGAAAATATAGAATTCTATAATTTACAGTTTTAATATTTTATTGACTTTGGTGTACAGTTTGTGGATATTAACCCAGGTAACACCGGGTTCAACGCGCTAGTTTACAATGTATAATATTGAAAATATTATATTGTCTATTAGTCCCCCAAACTGAACATGTCAACAATTTGAAAAATGTCTTCACTCAATGATTTTTGTGAGAATACGGAAGTTAGATTGTTGTATGTAACAAAGTTGAAACAACATTGTATTAAAGGAGCTCTTGGTTTCTGAGGGATTCATTAAATATTCAAGAACTCGCACGAAAAAAAGATTTTAAGTAAGCCAAACAAAAAAAAGTGATTCCATACTAAACTTTTGCTCCGAAAGAGACACGTATATGTAATATAACAATATTTATATGTATAACAATTTTTTATAACTTTGTCAATATTTTAGTTAATAACTAAAAAATAATAGTCCAATTTGACAAACCTATTTCCAGTTCAGTTTTTTCCTTTTAGGGCTCAGCTCTGCTCAAATAAAAATATGTTTTATCATAATTTAAATAAAATCAAGTTAGCTTTGATTCTTGTATCATATACATATTACGAAATTACATCGAGTTTATTCAGAATAAAAAGTGTGTGTGTATCTGTGTGTGTGTACTTATGTATTACGCGCATTAGAAGTTATACTTCTTTGACGTAGTGACATCTAGCGTGCAAAAGCAAAATTAAAAAAACCTGTTTGACCGACTATAATAACAAAACTCTGCATTATCTAGACCTAACCTAACTTCATGGTGTTAAATTGTTTCCGCGTATTTCATGTCCGTTGCATTATTAAAGTTTCACCCTGAATGCGCTTAAATAAGCAGGTATTACATAAAAAATATAATAGATTTTAAAAATGTTTAAAAAGTGTTCCACCATTAAATATACATCAATTTCAGATTGATCTCAAATTATATAAAATTAATGTATCCTATCGAAAAATTGAATGAAAACAACTGTAATATAAACTTTTTTTCGAACGCCACTGATATACATATATTTGTAATAGTTTGATCAAGTTTTTCCAGTGTTTTCTCATGAAAAAAGCCGCCGAATTTGATTTGTGTAATGTTTTCGAATTTGTAGCAAGTGACTGTCACGAAGGAATAACTGTTTAGAAAACTATATAAAATGTTCCAAACAAATCTCTTAAATCATGCGGAAAACATGGGAAACTTTTATATCGAATTACAAAACATTTCTCTGCGTTTTATTTTTATTAGTTAAGAGAAAGTCGACGAATTTTATATTAAATCTATGTATCTGTATCAAATCATTCAATAAGTCCATGATATCTTCAATTCGATATATTATTCTTATAAATGCCTGGTATTTTTTTTTAATAAACCATAAACAAACCAAACTATATCACAAGGGTTTTGAATTTAAATGACAGCTTGCATATTATTATATATATAATATAGTATCTAATATGAATGACGTATTGTAGTAGAAATCATGCATCTAATAGCAGTAGCGATTAATTTTATTTACTAAATTAATTCATTAAATTTGAGTAAAAAATAAATTTCAACATTTCGGCTATACATTTTGAAAAAAAGTTATCGTGAGGTTTATAAATTTTTTTAACCAATATTTTTAAAACTAGAAACGATTAAGCTTAAAAACCCATTTTAAACATTTTGACTATTTTTCACAAAAACAAATAAAAATTTGAATAAATTAATGATCATAACTCCATCTATAGACATGGGCGCCATCTGACTCGAAAATAAAACCGTGTCAAAAAAATAGATATAATATAGTTAGGAATATATTTGTCCTTATTTAAACAGGAGTGTCTATTTTATTGTTCTTAGAAAAAGAGATAGATATATCCTAAACGACACTGCATTTCTCTCATTTTTTGAAGAAATGGTACACCATTATGTTAATACAAAATGTGTTAAGACAAAATGTCTATAATTAATCAACTCTAATATTTTTTAAATACTCTTTCGAGTAAAAATCCATACATTACTAAAATAATTTAGAAAATATATAAAAACAATTTATTGTATCACAAAGTAAATATTATTTTTTTATCGTTCTAAAATTTGGGTCGCAATACTAAAAAGTTTGAAAAGCACTGCGTTAAAATATTGTATTTACAAAAAAATATATCTATTGAAAAGTTAAATGTCAATTCGTTTCGCGTTAAAAAAAAAAAAAAAAGATTTGTTTACCTTTTTTATAAAAATCAAGTTGTAACTTGTTCATCCGCTAAAGTTTTCAAACAGGGGTTGTTCAGAGTTTGTCTATATATAAAATATACGTCTCTTTTTACCAATTCGATCTCAATTTATATAATAAGATGTTTGGTACTACAAACGAACAAAAATTCAAACCACTTAACTTTGAAGAATCGTTCATGTAATGGTCGAAATGTTTAAATATAGAATTGTGGGAAAAATATTTTTTATGATATAGAAGTTTATATTTGTATGTCATAATCAAGTTATTTTGGATGATCAAAGATTTTTTAATAAATGTCATTCATTCATTTTTAACTTTCTTATACTCATGCATATATGAAATATAGAGTAAAGTCGGTATATATGGAACAGGCGGGTAATATGGGCACCTCCTTTTGCTGCTTTTTTTCAAATTTTATAAACACAAAATTAATATGTATTCAATTAAGTTTACACCTCTAAATAACTGCGTCAGTTGACATGACAGTGTTTAGAAAACGAGTATGTCATTGAGGGCAATTTAATGAAATTTTCCATTAAATATTACGCGCACATTTTTTAAGTGATTGATTTTCGATTGTTTTATGCCCGGTATTATAAAGAAATTGCATGCAAGCAAATTTGTTTCCATGCAAATTTGCGATTTGCAAACGCTATCTACTAGGAGTCAAATCTAAATGACAACCAATCACAGATTGTAGCTTTAAAATATCAAGACAATTTGACTTCTAGTAGATAGCGTTTGCAAATCGCAAATTTCCATGGAAACAACTTTATAATACCGAGCATTAGTGTTTTTTTATTTATTTTGTTTTCATTTAAGAATTCTATTTTTGTCTGTTCGATCTCGTTAAAAGATTCAATTCTCTGTCCAATGAAATGATAAGTGCTGATTTTAAATAATATTATCATAGTTTTACCTAAAACATGAATAGTGTTTCATTATATACCGACTACTCTACATATAATATATGTATTGTAAAGCCAAATTTCGCTAAAATCGGTTCAGTGGTTCTTGTATTTAGGGGACAGACAAATACACACGATAATCTTTTTTTTGCTTTCAGAAATGATCACATAGCTTCCCCTATCCTTTAGATATAGCGAGGAAGTAATTATTAATAATTACGTCCTCAAATAGCAATAAGTATCTGTTATTTTTCATATTATTTCCTCACCATCTCCGTAATATATTTATTTATTAACAATAAAGTTATTTGCCAAAACTTGTCGTATGCGGTCTACCGAAGAATGAATCCCTTTTTTAAAGAAAGAAAGTCAATATGATTATCTCGATTTTTTTGAGGAGCGAGTTTCACCAATTTCCAAATTTTGCAGCTCCCTAAACCATTTCTTCCTATTATTAGAATAATGCATCTATGATAAACATTGTTTTTGTCAAATTAAAGGAACACGTAACAATTTCTTAGACACAGTAATAGATTACATTAAATAACAAAAACTTATCTATGTACAATGTACATTGTTGCACATAAATATATGAAGTACCATGAAATGGTTATATGTAAAATCACGCATCGTTAATACTGCTCTACATACAACAATGTAACAATTGTTAGGGACTGCTGAATAGAATTTCAAAGTGCTGAGGTTTTGTCTGATAACAATATCTTCTAAATGTAAGGATTTCATTGGGGACATTGGGCAAAAAACATTTAAATGGATCTTATTGTTATAAGGTATTCAATTGTCACAATAATATTACATATATACATTTATACATATATGTTTTTAATTAAAGTATTAATTAAATGTATACATTAGGGTGGTCCTTATTTTTGAACTTTCGAATTTTGAACTCCGTACCCCTTTGTTCATTATCATGAGACTTGAATTTGTGTTAAATTTGGTCATGATCAACCAACCCCTTCCCGTGCCGACATAGGGTTGAAAAATGCCCAAATAAGGTAGTTTTATGGTTTTTTGCGTTTAATTTAAAAAATAAAAGAATTGGCATAAACATGTATATAACATTTATTGTAGAGTGTAAAATTGTCTATAAAAAATGTTCTCATAGTGTATCACGAATATCTATTATTTTCCATGAAAAATAATAAATTTTATTTGAAAAAAATTATTTGTTTACGCTAATGTAAATATATTATATGAATGGTAGTCCAGTAACATTTTGACAAGAACTTTTAAGGGACAAGCAATGTTATTGTTGATTATAGATTTTGGTGCGGATAATTCGAAAAAAATAATCCGGACTAGAAAAAAGTGATGCAACACCTTAAAAATGGGGTTGAAGGGTGAAATCCCCTTTCTATGTGTATTTTCAATTTATTTCCAAATCTAAAACGTCAATAGGGTATTATTATGGTTGACATTTGTTGGGGACCCTGAGATGAATCGATTGAGACCACATGTACTGAATTTGACCCAAAATTACCCCTTAAAATGTTTCATGATAACGAACAAATTTGGGGGGTACGGAGTTCAAAATATCCAAAAAAATCCTTCTCCTATAAATAAGGACCACCCTAGTATACATTTTATCTATAATTTATGTTCTAACCATCCCCCTCAAAAAAAAATTAGGGAAAAAAACATATATTTTTAAATGGTTCGTAAAAAAATGTTTTATATAATTGGACACACATATTTTAACATTGATAAAATAAATAGAATATGACGCTCAATATCTATATTTCAGGTACTCAAAAAATGAGTTAGGTATACATAAAAATCATATTTACTTATCTACCTATAATCATACTTTACGTTTCTTTTTATCGCTAGTGTTCAATATATCTAAATAAATATAGGCGAGAAGTAAAAATCACGTTTTCTACATACACACAAACACACACACACAGTCGTACAGATCCAGTGACAATGTTGTGAAAATGCAGATTTATGTATTCGGATGAAAAAGACCAGAAAATTGTTTTACGTCGAACGGTGCGGATTTATTTTCCTCTAAAGTTGAAACTGCGTCGTCTGTCGACACGATCGATTCCCTTGACAAATAAACACGCCGTCTATTTCTAGGAGCCGGTGATAAATTCTACTACTACACACCAGTAGTTCTTAAACTTACAATAAGTACGTCATCCCTGATCTTATCAGTTGTAAGGTTACATTGTAAGCAAGTACATTCGAATTCAATTGAATTTCTAGCATAACCTTTCTTAAAATATACTTCCTAAACGTATAAACCTATCGTACCCCCAGTTTTATCAAAGTATGTTATTTGTAATAGCCATGTAAATCTCTAAATGGGCCAATCAGAACCTAGCATTTGCTATGTGTAAGTACTAAAATGTCAACACAAACAAACTGCCCGGGAAAAATTGTAGATCTGCAGAGATATACACAGATCTCGACAGATCTCCATTTTGAGACAACATCATATTTTTCACTGGTTTTTGATCTGTGGAACCTTGCGAAGATCTACAAAGATCTCTAAAGATCGTTGTAGATTGTCATAGAGATTAAAACGTTGAAATATTAATTTTCAACGTTACAATGATCTTCAGAGATCTTCGTAGTTCGTTCTAGATCTTTGTAGATAATTTTAGATCTTTGTAAGCCTTCACAGATCCAAAACCAGTGAAAAATATGATGTTGTCTCAAAATGGAGATCTGACATGAATAGATCTGCATTTTTTTCCGGGTGGTAACTTAGATATAGAAGAAATCTGGCGTTAAAGTACAAAATTATTTACCTTCTTAAAGGTACAGTCGTAACCGGTTATAACGAGATCGGTTAATACAACATATCGATTTTAACGACTCAAAATAAAAGTCCAATTGAATCTCATATAATTGCTTTTTTACCGGTTTTTACGACTTAATATGACTGGTCCCCTCGATATCGTTAGAACCGATTTCGACTGTATATTTTCCCCATAGTCTCTTCCTCCGCTACTAAACGCTAGTTTGAGGTTATGTTTAACTTTAATTTGTGTTTGTAACTATCAGGCTTCATTAACTCCACTAATTAGAATGTAATAGTAGATCTATTACATAGAACTACGTCTTCTCCTACGGTACTAGGGGCTAAAACCTTGTACGGATGTTTTGATAAACTTTTTTTACAATAAAGGTTTGCCATAATAAATATAGAGATTTCGTTTACATATAGTGAAAAAAATTATAACATTATAAAAACATTATTTTTGAAATAAACTATTTATAGAAAGTCCTACTACTACAGCTATTTTGTGAATATCTATAAATCAACCATTAAGTTAAAAGCCACTGTTATGTGTGGGATGTAGTCACTCGTGAATATACATACATAGATATACAAATACAATCTTTTTCGTTTTTATTGTATTTTAACAGCGTGAAAATGATTTTGTAAATCGAAAGCTTGCTCGTGTTATTTAATTTAATTTATTTTTTAACGTTCACACAAATAAATAATCATAGGTGGGCACAGTTAATCGAAAAGTTAACTTCGTTAATCGTTAATTCGTTAATAAAAAAGATAACTTCGTTAATCGTTAAAGCGTTAAAATTCCGAAAATTTCACGGAAGTTAAAGTTAACTGAATTAACTGAAAATTTAACGAAAGTTAACCGTTAAAAGTTAATCATCCAAAATGTTTGAAGACCTTTTTTTCTATTTCGACAACTTTCTTATGTACTTTTCATCAAACAACCATTTTAACGGACTAAAGTTAACGAAAGTTAACAAAAGCGTTAACATTTTTTTGAGTTAACTTAAAAGTCAATCCGTTAAGCATTTTGTTAACTTCTTTAATTAACGATTAACGGATTAACGTGTTAATGCCCACCCATGCAAATAATAATACAATAATTGTATTTGTTGATATTAATAATATTATTAAATATTGGAAAAAATATTTATCCGTATACGTTCAAATCTGATCAAACTTTGAAATAAAAAATCACATAACATCATAAATCAATGATCGAATGTCCATAAAAGTGACGCTCAAGTTGAAAACTCACTTGATTCCATTGTCACGTCGTAAACTCTGGTAGAAAAGCTGCTGTAAATATCATTACCTATCCAATATGACAATACGGGAAAACATTATCTGCAAACAGCGCTGGGAAATATTGAATCGGGGAGGACATTTACATGGAATACAGAGATGCAATGACCAGTGGCGGCTGAACACCTCAAAAAGTATAAAACATATTTTTTTAATAAAAATAAAAATTTAATTTTTATATAAAAACTAGCTGCCCCGGCAAACGTTGTTTTGCCATTGGACGGTTTTTCTCATTTTCGTAAATATCTCGACCCCACATTTACCTACCGGGTTCAAAAAAATCTATAAACCTTCCCGAGCACTAAACAATTATATGGTGCGAATATGGCTTCGATACGTCCAGTGGTTTAGGCCTGATGATTACCGGTACATACGCACCAAGAGTTTTATATATTAAGATTTAAATTTCTGTTGTTTTTAACGTACATTTTTATACCCCCTAACCCAAAAAAATAGTTGTTTTAGTTTAGCACACCTTCCACCCTGTTTTCAGAACATTTTTACATCTATTTAAAATGTCAAACCTTAAAGTTTCTAGCTTCTACAATTTACGAGATTTTATTTTGTTTTAAGTTAAAATAGAAAATGTAATTAATTATGTGGAAAACATATGTAATGTCGCAACCACATAGAAATCTGAAGTCAAACTAGCGATATTATTTTATTAAATAAAGCTCAAAACAAATATCAAATGTTATTAATTATAGTAAATATAAGAAGAAAGGGATAAAATTGCTGCATAGAGAAAAATTTTAATTTTTATAAAACGCAATTTTTACTATATTCGTAGATATAATTTACATGATTCATTAAACTAATTATTTGTTAAGTGCTATACAAATAATTTCATTTCAATTAAAAGACAATACAATAAATTCTAATGTCCGGTATTATAAACGACCTAGCAAATTTGCAAGCTAGCAAGCACTCTCAAATGGGGTATCAAACTTATATGACAGTTCTCAGTAAGTTGGTTTTTACCGTTTTAGATAGATAGTTTCATACATAGGAAGTAAAAAAAAGGTATGTAAAGTATATTTACTAAGGTGTATTTACTAACCTTGCGTAAAAAACGGTAAAAACCATGGACATAGGTAAAAACCAATTTACTGAGAACTGTCATATAAGTTTGATATCTCATTTGAGAGTGCTTGCTACCTAGCAAATTTGCTAGGTCGTTTATAATACCGGACATAAGATTGTATAAAATTAATTATATTAATTGTATATTTTTTATTGGTATAACAAATTAAACTATACCGATAATATAGATTTCGATCCTGCACGCAAAAATTATTAATTCATTTTATAACTTTAGTAATACGTGGCTTAGCAAAAATTACAATATTTTGGACCGTTTATATTTCTTTAAAAACTTATTTATTGTTATGACATTTTTTCTCTGTGTGATAAAAAATTGAAAAAAATATCGTTTAATCGTCTTACTGTAATATTTAATACATGTCGTTTACATAATTTAGCTTTTCACTATCGATATTAAAGTACGTGTTCAGTCACTCAAAGATTAAAAATTATCTGGTCACATATGGGTTAATAACAAATGTCTAGTTAAAATACCTAAATTATCATTGTCGATCCACAATCACAACGGTATACAAAATATGTATTTATGTAAAAAAATGACGAAACGCCACTGGGTTAAAAAAGACAAGCAGACCAAAGCATGAATGTATGGAATAGCCCACCTACGTGAATAGATGAACCACTTTAAACTTGGAATCAAATTACTTCATTCTACTAATATAGAATATTGCTCAGAAAATATCTATATCACGATGAAAATACAGCATAACTGAATATATTCAGAGGCAACTGAAAGGACGAGGCATTTGTTGTTACTGGTTAAATTTGAAACGATGTTTTGTACATTTGTTTCTCTCAGTAATAGATAATGTAATTTTCAATACATCTCTAATGTGTAATATAAGAATACAAACTTATACAGTGTAAACATGAATAATGAATAGGTATATTAAAGATACAGAGTTAAATTTTATACGAGTGGAGCTTCGCGTATTAATTTCTCGTATTGTAAATTATATCCTTTAACAAAATTAAGAAGTTAGTTGAAATATTATTGAAAAGTTGACAGCTTAAATTTTAATTATTTTTGAATAAAAATACGTAAATTGATTTTTTATTATACTAATTTTGAGCATTAATTTGACTCTGCCTTCTTTCAAATACGCACACTCGATTCCTAATCAGTCAATTAATAAAATATCACTTTTGTTTATCCAAGCTCGAATTCCATCAACATTTCGTTTAAATTCATTAATTAGGATTCTTACATCGTTATATATTTTGTGAGTCAGAAAAGTAAGGGTCATTATTATACTAAATATAGCCATCAGGAGTAACAACAAGTTTAACAATAAGCTTTACCAGGTGGCGTTCTTATTGCTGACAAAACGATTATTGGAGAATAAAGTATAACGCGCATACTATTCGGTTTCGGATTATATAAAAAATTGCAAAATCTATCACATACTTTGCAATGTATTGTTTCTAATACAAGTGATTTTGTGGAACAAAAAACTGCATTAATGATTTTCGAACTGAACTAATTACAAAAGAAACGTTAATATCCGGTATAATAAAGGGGCTACAAATTTATTGGTTAGTAAGTAATCTCAAATGGGGTTTTAATTTTGTGATATTATCTATGGATTTGCTATGGAATTTAGAGCAGTGATACTTCACGTATTGTAACACAGTTTGCGACTCTGACTGTACAAAATAATTTTCAAAATATCACCACTGTTTTAATACCGTTGGTGTTTACATACAACGCGTGCGCGAAACTAGTCAAAATCTTCATGAAACTCCAAGAGAACTGTCATATAAGTTTTATACCTCATTTGAGAGTGCTTGCTAACTAGCAAATTTTCTAGTCCTTTTTATGATTCCGGACATACAATACATAACAATAATACATAAGTAAGAGTTACATATAGAAACACCAAAACTGAAAATATTTTTAATTCAACTTAAACCGCCGTAATTTTTGTAATCTTAATATATATAAATTACGTGTCACATGTTTGTCCGCGATGGACTCCTAAACTACTTAACCGATTTTAATCAAATTTGTACACCGTGTGCAGTTTGATCCAACTTGAAAGATAGGATAGCTTACATCTCAATTTATGATCGCAATATTATTTCATTGCAAATTATTTGTCTTTATCTGTTAGCTCCAAACGATTCTAACAGATGGTGACATCTGTTGACTGGATTGAGTAAGTATTCAATAGATGGCGCTATGTCAAACTTCCAAACGTTTCATATAACCTACAATTTAATAGCATAACCACCACATGTTGCTAAAGTATAGGTTAACCACAGCAACGCGTGGCCGGGTCAGCTAGTAAAAATATAAAAAAAACGCAGATTAGAACAGAAATGGATCCGCAGTAATGCTATGAACAACGAACTAAAATTTTCAGCGATTCACACCTCACAATCAGTTTAAAAGAACTTATACTCATATACTTGGAAACTATTATACGATGACCTAATTCCATAAATGCACAAAAGGACTGATTCTTGAGCGTATAAGTTGTCCTAGTTAAACTTTCCTAAGCTTTCGAATAAGAAATTATAATCCGACTGAAAATGCGAACTCAATATTTTCTCTTTTTTATATAATGTTATAAGTAATAAGTATTGTGATCATAAAAATTATTGAAATCGTATGCAAATGGGTACTGGTACCAGAGCCGGCCTTTGCAATCCCAGCGCCCCGGGAGAAATTTTCTTTGCCGCCCTCCCCAACCTTTGAAGACCTTTTTTACCTCTTTCTTTTATTATTTTTATATTTTTTAATCTGATTCTCTTATGTGGCCTTCCGCGCACCGCCCCTGCTGGCTTGGCGCCCCGGACGGTTGCCCTGGTTCCCCCCCCCCCCCCCCCTAAACCCGATACTGACTGGTACTAGTTACATTTAATAATGGCCCTACAAGAGGCCAGGGCTCTAATGTAGGGTTCCAGTATGACGTCTGACGAGTCATTAAACTTTTTTGCTTCGTTAAGTTTTTCATCATTAAAATTTCATACATTTCTAAACGGGAAGAGGCCCGCCGTAAATCCAGACCTGAAGGCCATACGTGGAAGTATGTATATATTTTTAAAAGATATATGCAAAGTAAAAGTACATACTTTTTATAGAAGTTTTGATTTTCTTGAACAAAACTTCGAAATAGAGAAAATTTCCGTTGTTATTTTTTTTACGTACCTGTAAAATAAACAATAAAAGGGAGAATGAAATTCAATTACCTGTAAATGATTTCCAAAGAATTCGTACAACGTCAAAACGATTGAACTTACGAATTTATACAAAACCTTTGTTGTAAATAAATTCATCCTTTACAAAATAAGTATTTTTATAGATTCATTTTTTAAAATGCTCGACAATTCTTAACAATCAAATATTCAAAATAAGTAGTTATAGATAATATCTTATTATGTTAATCAACAATCATTGACATCTGTTGTTAACTAATTACAAGCTGTTAAATACAAAATACTATGGCTAGGCCATAAAATGCACACCCCTTAAACATAAAAAAATGTATTAATTTATAATATCAAATAAATACGATACAATATAATTGGTGAAACTAAAAAGGATATTTAAAAAAAATATTGGAGGTAATTAATATTATATAAATATATAAAATGAAGTTTATCACTCATTAAGATTTTTTAGAAAATCAACAATGAATCTTGATATCAATTGATTATTACCTTTTTTATTTAAATTTAGGATGTATTGTGATAAAACAACAATCATTTTAATTTACAATTTTTATATAAAATATTTTTTTTGTAAAATGTATAAAGTAAATTAATTAATTAATAATAATAATTAAAAAGATAAATACATCCACATATTGCAGCGATAACAGCTGTGTTCACCTGATATCTAGCATTTAAAATGGAACATACATTATCTAAAAAAAGTCAAGTTAGGTTATATATTATATATTTTTGTTTTAAAAATGCAAACTTACCAGATTTTATCTTGATTAAAAAGATTGATTGGCTTTGAATAAAATAATTAAAATACAGCACGTATCGATGTACATGTATTTATATATTAATTAACACAATATAATAATTATAATACATGTAATTTGCAATGACACATGATGAAATAGCGACACTAGCGCCTAACGTATGTTTCTTGAACTTCTCCTAGCTATACTCTATTTGTAAAAATAATTCTTGTCAAAATATGAATTTTTGTTTAAATAAACTGTAAATTTCGTTACTTTTAGTTATTCAATTTTGTTGAGTTTTAATAGGGTTCTATTCTGATAATAGATGAAGTGAATTCAAAAGGATTTGTGCAAATTTATTTAGAATTGTAACCTGCAGTTCGGCGTTTTTATCAAAAAAGGGGGTTAAATCAACAAATTGAACTTTATTTATATTTTTATAACAGAAAATTAAAACCAATCGATATTAAACTAAGTATAAATGGGGACTGTAATGTTTTCTATCAGAAAATGTAAAAATGTAAGTGGGATACAGAAGAAATTTAAGATATAATGCTCATTTTATCAATTTATATACGAAAAAAAATTTTAGCACGATAATAGAACACACTTCCAAGCAGGGCCTGCTTGGGTGTGCAATAATAGGATTAGAATGGGTTGAGCAACGGGCGTGATAGAGAGAGAGAGAGAGACAGATGAATGAAACCTTATTCGTTTGAAGTCGCAACACTGGCGACATCTGTTATCAAAGCAAAACATTATGTTTAATTAACGACCAGGTCACTCGGTTAATATCGATAAGCGTTTGTTTTACATAAGACATTATATAACAGTAAATACAATAGGCATGTGGCCAGTAACAAAATATCATTGAAATTATGATTTTAAATAATGAAACAGGTTCAAAAGATTCTAAAAAATGTATTTATTTTTATATTAAAAGCGAGATTAATATAATTTTTGTTAAAATAAAAATGCAAAATACAGCAATCCTCCATGTTGAATTGAACACCAATCAGAGCGAATGACGTCACGCATCAGTAAACGTCAAAAGTGATGGACTTTTATTTTAGACAAATATCAATTCCTCTTACAAGATTATTAGTTACATATACTTTATTTAAGAACTTATATACTTTGGAAGTCATTTTTAACACACAAAATAATTAAATTATTGTCTAACTCTGAATGTTTGATTATTGTTGATAAGGAGTGTGACGTCACAACTCTGAAATGTCACCCGCGAGCGTTTTGGCGTCAAATTCAAAATAAGTTTTAAGAGAGTCAATTTTTGCGATTAAACGTTTATTTTCTGCAGAAATAAGTATTTTTTGGAATTAGGAGATACGTAAGTTCATCATAGAATACTTAGTTTTTCTTTAAATTAGTCATCATGACTATTTTATAATTTATTTAGTTAGGGAAATACCCAAGAGATACAGATTTATTTTATTAATAAAATTAATCGCAATTTAATGAATGAATAGGACAAATCAAAAATAAACATTTTCTTAAATAATAAAATTAATTTATCTAATATTTAAACTGTTTGTACTAAAACACAAAGAAACAATTTTAATTTGAAGGAATAAAATAAAATTATACCTCAACTTGTATCACTATTTTGCTAAACAATACCTTCCTTAAGAAAAGGCAGTCCCTTTGTTAACACGTTTACTACCAGAAAAGACATGTTTACAGAACCGTGAATTATTAATGTTAATTAACTTTTTGTTTACATTACAGGCTTCTTGATTTAAAATCTCCCCTCGGAAATATAAACCTTAACGTAGAAGATATAACACGAAATGTTAAAATATCTAACATTTTTATACAATTTCTTCAAGTCTGCAACGCTTTTTTGTATACCAAATGTTAATTTCTCTAATTTGTAATGTGTTTATACATTTTACCTTCTCTTCTTCTTGTGTTTCTACCCCTTCTTTTTTTAAATATACATAATTCATCACAGAATGCATGGTATGGGATGAAATCTAATTAATGTTAAGCTATTTTAGTTTACTGCACTTTGGGATTAAAAAGATAAACTAGTTGCACTGTAGCATTAACTCCAAGCCGCAACTTAAATAACGTCGAATTACTTCTATTATAGTCACTATTTTGTTATTTATTCATTATACAAAATCGCAAATATCTCGACTATTAAATGCGAAACAGAGGGTATATTATTTTCTCACACCAACTAATTTTTCCCACTGGACCAAATGAGACCAATAACAACCCTTCATCTTTAACGGGGTAAATGTCAGCTATACAAAATCTTATGAAAATGTGTTTCTTATGGTACTGTACTGTATTAAAGGGTTAAGGAATGGAGTTTTATTATAAATGGGATTATAAAGCTATCTTTTAGATATAATATTTCAAAAGGTGACATATTTTTGTTGCATTCGTGCTCCCATGGTTACCCCTTAGGATCGCTGGGGAATACGTAGTTCTACATCAAAAAAGTGTATGTCGCTTATGAGAAAGCATTTATATTCTACATTTAGATCCGGTTATATAAATTAGAAATAAACGAATCTCTTATAAAAACGTAAATATTACCTAAACAAATTGAATACATTAATTTAAAATTCATTTTGATTAACTTTTTTGACAAAAAATACAAAAATTAATTCGATCTATTGTACGTAGATAAAAATACATAGATTCAAGTAAATCTATGGTAAGATTGAAATGAACTCTTATGTCTGGTATCATAAAGGGGGTAGCAAAATGTTCTATGGATTTGCTATGGAATTTAGAGCAGTTAGCGACTCTGACCATACAAAATATTTTTTTCATAATACAACCACTGTTTTAATTCTGTTGATAAAATATATTGTAACATAAAACGTGTGCGTGAATCTTGTCAAAGTTTTCATGAAAATCCAAGAAAACTGTCATATAAGTTTGATACCTAATTTGAGAGTGCTTGTAAGCAAATTTGTGAGCCCCTTTATAATATCGGACATTACTTACATAGTAATTTTACTTTCTTAGTAAATATACAAAAAAATTCACACCAGATCGATTTATTTTTTTATTTGAGTTAAAATTTGAAAATTTTCAAAACAACTGAAATAACAAAATATTCACAACCTTTTTTCACATAATCATAATTCTTTGACAACACGAACATAAACTATATATTTTATATTTCGCTTTTGTTTTTCTATACAAATAACAAGCGATCATCTTTTCTGTACGACACAATTTGAAATATCTGGAGTAATTTGTCAAGTTTTATGAAAAATGCACATTTAAAAGCAGGGCAGCGCAAACTATGGAATGACATGATTTAATTTTAACTATAAGAAATTGAATTCAAGACAAAGACACGCTCAAGATTGATGTTGGCTAGAATTGAGAATAATGGTTTCATCAATTAATCGAGACTGGACGAAATTGTCAGTAAAATACAAGTCAGTAAAGTAAACACCACCATTTTTGGTTTTAGAAAAAAAATAATGTTGTGCTGAATTTTATGCTACTATGTGCCACAAATGTAAAAAATGAAGAATTGCTTTCTCGCAATATCAAAAATACGAGAAGCTTTGTGATCGTTTAAAAATGAGAAAAAAAATCTTCTCCGATTTTAAAATTGTAACTTGATATTTCCGATTCAGGTCAAGTTGATTGGGTCTGGCTTGAGGACGATCTCATTTCAAAATCATCAAAATTATGTGTAAGGGGAAGAGGTGACATCCAATTTAAGGAAATAAATAAATAAGTTATGAACATAAAAAGATGCGTGTCATGAAAAATTTGTACACCCCTGCTTTAAGGTATTCATTTTTATCTGTACAATAAATTTTCTAACGGAGAAAGACAAAATGATGCGTGTATTAAAACCAAATTTATATCAATGAACTGTAATATTTTGAGTGTTTTATTTGCAACTAGATTTTTTCTTGTACAAAAACGTGTCGCATAAATTTTTAGTCTATGAACCATATAATATCCAAGCAAAATATATCGGATAGAAATGGAAATTCTATATTGAATTTTCATAAATAACTGAAGTCGTGCAGGAAAATGTTAAAAGCAAATATTTAATATCATATAAATTACAATTTTTTACTTTCATATTTTCACTTTTCAGAAATGTTATAGAATTTAGATATAGAAGTGAAACCATATAAATTTGATTTTTTATAGTTTTTTAATAATAATAACAATCTTTAAATATTTGCCTTTTATTTGAATCCATTCATATATATACGTACATTTTATTAATAATAATTTATTTACTATGCAAGATTATTTAGTTCATATACTTATTACGATACTTGTTTCTGAATAGTAATAAATGAAAAAGTCATGTGCTGACCACAGTAATTTATTAACTTTAACTATAATCATATTAATTATCAATTACAAGGCAATAAATAACCAATAAATAGGGATCGTGGATTCAATTTTACTGTACCATATTTAACATTGGCTTTAAGCGGGGTTATTCAATTTAAATTAATTTTCTTTTGTTAACTAACATTAGAAATAATATATTACGAAGATAAAGAATTCTATAAAATCTTAAGTAAATATACAGAAAAATAAATTATTAATGAAAAAAGTAAATAAAGAAACTTTATTTACAAAGCAAGTGCATTCGGAAACGTTTCCTTCATCCAGTACAATAATTATACTTTCTTGTTGAAAGTTGGTACGCCTGCTTTTTCCACTTTGTACACAAACAAACAATCGTCATTTTAATTACAGTTTTTATCCGCTTTTCTTCCTCTCTTCTTCCCCTTCTTAACTATTTATTGTAATACCTAACTACGAGGAAAATTAAAAAAAGCAAACAATTAGTTTCTGTGACTGTATCATATTGTTTGCAAAAATTAAAGTCATGATAGTTTAAAAAATCTCGCAAACTATATTTAGTGAAACTGTCGTATGCGGTCTACAGATGATTATGTTCCGTTTTTATTTAAAATAATCCCCAGTTGGAGATTGGTTGTCGTAATGGCGCCAGAAAAAAAAGTAAAGGGCCGAAGCTGATGGAAAAACCACCGGAATACTTTTTTTGTGTACGAAAGTGGTAAATTTTGATGTAAAAAAAACACGACAGTTACTTCCCCCATCTTTTGAAAGGAATGCATCACTTTCTAAGGGTTTACAAAGCAATATATAAAAGATTTTATTATTTTTTGTCATCAAGTTTTCGTAAAATGGACTAAGTTGTTTGTTATGTACCTATAAACTACCTAATTAAAGGTAGGGACTGTTTAAATATAAAACACTACTGTTGTATATATAGGTACCTATCTACTAAGTTTGTCGAACAAACAAACGTCTAATAGGCGATTTTGTATTTTATATAAGGTCTTGGACACTACTCCAATGTTAGAAACTTGTTTAATTAAATGTACTAAATTAGAAATATTTGTTGATATTTGATAACTACCATTACTGAATTTTAATCAATAGACACTTAAAAGGGATAGCCACTGTGACGAGTCAAAAAATTGTCAATGTTTGGGAATTTTTTTCACAGATTTAACTAATTATTTTTGAATCAGGTATAAAGGACGTTTTATTAAGTATATATTCAACTTATTTAATATCAATTTTTATTGAAAAATATTAAATATTTACAAAGTTATGAACCTCGATGTGACGACCAAAAAAATATTTTTCTCTATGGTCGACTCGAAATTTCGAGAAGGGTTATATGAAAAAAATAAATAAAAACTTTATCAATATCTCAATGAATGTAGCTATCGTTCCACGTAGCCGTTTTATTTTATTTTATTTTTTCACAAAATGGCGATCGTTTGAATTTTTTTTTCATTTTTAAGACCTATTTTTTTATTAGAACGGTTTTAAAAATATTACTTATCAAAATTTCAAAAATCGGCTACGTGCAACGATAGCTACTGCAATTACGAAAATTATTTTTTTTAAATTAAATCGGTTCATTAATCTTTGAGGAATCGTGTCGACTAGGTCGAAAAACGTCACTCCGAGATAAACGTGTTTAATGTTTTTGTTTTGTCATAACCGGCCGTGCTACATTGTCTCACTAAATTGACTGTAACTCCGTCAATTTTCCAAATTTAAACTCAATTTTTTGTATACATATTTATGAATATGTAAACTTTAAAAAAAAAATTCCGTCACAGTGGCCTTCCCCCTTAATACAAAAATAACTATATTTTCGGATTTCAGTACTTAAATTGATTCAATAAGTATGGATTTGTTTTATTAGTACTCGTAACATTAGTTCATGGGAATTACAAGAAAGAAGCCCCATCAATCTCAATATACTTTGCTATTAAAGTATCCATGACGTGCTAGTACAACAGTTCAATAGTACCTATATATGTTTATCTGCAATTTATAAAGAAATAAGTTTACTCATCATTTTGACTATTAGTACCTAGGTATATTTACTAAAAGTTTTAAGTACAAATCTTGGAAAATAGTATACTCTATGTTTTCCATAACGATTTTCCCAATTTGATTCGATCTACCCTACCATACTTTTGTTCATTTCCAATCAGTGGAAAACGTCCTATATAAAGTTTTATACAAAATATACGACAATATGTGTATTGAAGTACAGAATTTCACTATGAACTTTACCACAGTCTAAACTTTAAAACTGCAACCGTTCTGGTGTATTTATTTCCAGATGCTGATTATGAAGATATCAAAATTAGGTTATTAGCACACAAATATATGCAATTGAATGCTACTTAAGTACCGTGAATTTTAAATTGTTACTTGTTTTTATGGATTTTTTTTTATTATTTGTTTGAAAATATTTTATTATTAGTCAAATTAGATCAATTTTGATCTGAAATAGGAAAACAGAGAATGAATGAAACACTAATGGGGGTTTAATTATGGACATTCTTGTAAACAAACACATTTTTTTTCCAATACGCATCTAAAAAACATAAACAATTTTAAAAATCCGTTTCTAATTATAAGATCGTTTTCAAAAATAGGAGGCTTTCCTATAAATATAAAATTACAATATTTTATATATTGTTGTTACTGTGATACAGCGTCTATAAAAAACCGACACACCGATATCATGGCGAAAATAGTCAGAATTGTTTCAGGGAAGGTAAAAATAGATTTTTAATATCAATATTTAAATTTAAAATACTCAAGGAAAGTAATTTGAATAATATCTAATAATAACAAATAGGTACATTTTTGTAGCTTTTACTTATTTTATTAGCCCTCCATGAACGTTTCTAATCCGGCCCTGATTGCTTTTTAATGATAATGTGTTCATCTTGAAGAAGAGAGAAATCGTTGGGTGTATCAAAGCTTCTTTGCAGCTACGCGAGCCACGAAATTAATTAATATAGCAAAGTTCATTGCGAGAGAACTTATGACAGGTTGGCCAACTTACCCCAAGTATTTATTATTTCACTTTTGATAAATTTCCTTATTTATTCATTAAAAGAGATAATTGATTTTATTGTTTCGACAGAAAAATCAAAGCCGATAACGAACTTTTATCAACTTTACTGAACCCATTGTCTTTTCATTATATCGGAACTAAATTGTTTTTATTATATCCAGTGGCGTTACTACAAATTTAAAATTATACAAAATTATTTAACATTATTTTCGTCATCAAATGTGGCATGCTTTTATATAAACTATTTTTTTGAATCTTAATGTCGGTTCACAAATATAAATAAAAATTAACTTATTTACTTATTTTTGTTTGCATTATAATATTTACCATAGCTTTGAATATTATTTTCTTTTATCTCTAGCAATATTTTCATTTCATATTTATTTTGATATTATTTTTGGACATCTTAAATCTCACAAGAGAGATAACAATAATATCTCATATTCTTTAATATATTCAAGAAAAATATTTTAAAGTTTAGTCCGAAAATATATTAACAAATGTATAATTTATTTACAAAAAGAAAATGTAAAACATTTGTGTACAATGGCACTAAACCATTGTATGTCAAAAGTTGATACATCACATTAACCTCAATATTTAAAGAAACAAAAGAAAAATAAAGTACGAAATACTACAAACATCATCTAAAAATATAATAAAACATACTGTACTATTTTAAATTTTAACGTTCTGCAGTTAAAAAGCAATAGTAATGTATTGTATTCAAGATAACTGTTTTATAAACTAAGAAATTCACTCTTTTATTGTCTTTAATTTTTTTAGAAAGATCTAGACCAGCGGTTCTTACGCTTTTGTTATCTAGAGACCCCCTTTGAATATTATTTTTCAGGGACCCCCCCCTCCTTACAGAAAAATAAAGAATTTAAAAATAATAATTAATCACTGGTAAATAGAAATGTAAAATTTACTTTATTTTATACTAAACATGTTTCGCGGACCCCCGGTAGAACCACTGCTATAGATTATTGGTATGTAAATTTCACTATATACAATAGAAATATATTTTATTTTGGTGGGTTAGTTTTGGTTCTGCTTTTATTATTTCTTGTGTTTGAGTTGAATTTCTATGAAAAGTTAAAATTAGAACCATGAAATTTGACTAATTTTTTTTGTGTTTTCGATTTGGTTAAAATGTTTATTGTATAGAAAATGATGTGAAAAGTTTAAATTTTCAAACCGCAGGTCTGTATCTCAAATCGTTCTCGAGTTATAGTCTCTCAAAGTTTTATTTTTTTCAAAATTTTTGAGAAAAATGGCCGTAACTTTTGAACGTGCGGTCGGATTTGATTTTTGTCGACGGATTTAGAATCAGCGTGTCAAAATCTATATAATGATATGTATAATACTTTAGAATTCGAAAAAAAAAATTTTGCTGAAAATCGAAATTTTTCCATTAAAAAAATGTCGATTTTTCACAAAAATTTTTTTGTCGAATTTCAAAGTATTATATATGTCATTATGTAGATTTTGACACGCTGATTCCAAATCCGTCGACAAAAATCAAATCCGACCACACATTCAAAAGTTACGGCCATTTTTCTCAAAAATTTTGAAAAAAATAAAACTTTAAAAGGCCATATCTCGAGAACGTGATGAGATACAGACCTGCGGTTTGAAAATTTCAACTTTTCACATCATTTTCTATATAATAAACATACTTTTAAAGAAATCTACAATTCAAAATTTTTGAGTAATATTTTACGCATCAAAAACATCAACAAAAGAATTAAAATTAAAACTAACTAAACAAACAATAATTTTCACTACTTTACATTTAAATCACATTTATTTAGATAAAATTCAATAATTGATACTGAATTTCCATAGAGAACATATAAACAAAACGATTAACATTTAGAAATAAATAATAGATTTTTTTAAACTCCCACAATACGTAAATAATCCATTTAAGAACATTAGTATTGATACAAAATTATAGTACCCTAGACCAGCGGTTCTTAAACTTTTATTGTCTTTTGAACAAATATTTTTCATAACTAATCAAATAATTATAATCGATTAATATTTACTGAATTCTATTCTATAATATATGGTATGTATGTACCTATATTGTATAGGTAGAATTGTTTCTAGAATAAATAAGCTAGTTTGTCAATTATTTATGTCCAATATTTACTTAACAAATACAAATCTATTCACTATTTCCTTATTCCCACTTAGACCTAACATAAATCCTTGTTCAAAGTTCCACATTGCAAAAACACTCCAAAAGATTTATTGGAGGGAAAAAAATATGTAGAAAACCACAAAACGCATATAAAAGAAAACCTTATTTACAGCTTGGTGAAAACAGTAAAGATGAAAGAAATTACATTTGTATTTTATTTTTTATTTTATTTATGGTAAGGTCAGGTCCGTTTTAAGACCTTCGTTGCCCCAAGAGACATTTACTTTTAATTTAAATAATACCTATAGGAGCAGTTTACTTTGATAAAATGTTTTAACGGAGAAAGCCACTGTGGCGGAAAAAATAAATCGATTTTTTATGCATTGTATATACATTACATGTTCGAAAATATGTAAAACAAAAATGAAGTTAAAATTCCAAAAATTATCTGACTTACAGTCGATTTAGTGAGAGCATATAGCGTGGCCGATTATGACCCTCAGAAAACTTTAAATGCGTTTATCTCGATTCAATTTTTTCGACGATTGAGTAATAAAAAATAAAAAAATTAAGTCCTGGCTAATTCATCAAGGATGGAAGGCCAAAAAAAACTTTTCCAGCGATTCCTTTAAGACTAATTAATCGATTACATTTTTTTTTGTTCTAAACGTTTGTAATCGCAGTAGCTAAGTCTGTGCGTAGCCGATTTTTGAAATTTTAATATTTACTTTTTTTAAGACCGCTTGAATTAAAAAAGGTGTTAAAAATGAACAAAAATTTTCAAACCATCGCCATTTTGTAAAAAAATTAAATTTTAAAAACGGTTACGTACAACGATAGCTACATTCATATAGATATTGATAACATTTTTTTTAATAACTCATCCCAAAACATCGATGGAACCATGGAGAAAAAAATTTTTTTTGGTCATCACATCGAGGTTAATAACTTTGTTTTTTTAATAATTTTCAATAAAATAGTTTCAAGAACACTTCAATACTTGTGGCAGTAAATATTTTTATTTGATTAATATACCCTGTAATATAAAGAAATTGAATAAACTTTTGCAGCTTTGAAATATTCTGAACGGGGTATAAATTCCGTGATATTCTCTATGGATTTGTAAATTAAGACAAGTGGTACTTTAAAGTTTAATTTACTAGAAAATATCAATGCCAGTTTGAAAGCTTATATCTCCAGAAATAATGATCGCAAAACAATAATTAAAACGTTGATAGATAGTAACATTTATATTAAAACTAGTTTGAACCTCCAATTCTTAAATAAAAAAATCAAGCTAATTTTCTTAGAATTTTGTACATATAGCCAATCTAATTAACGCATAGTTCTAAGTTGTTAGTTATGGTTATTTAGTATTTATGTTAAGGACTTACTTATTTATGTTAACTAGTTTTTTATTTATTAAAAATAAGTTCAATTTAAAATCAATTAAATTAATTGGTGCATACTACATTTTCTTTTTCTCTCTAAAAACAAAGAAACATTATAATCCCTCGATCGCATTCGTGATAAATGTATTAATGAAACTTTTTTTTAATTTACATTAAGGTACGAAGATTAATGAACATTTATTTCTGTGCCTCCCACCTTTTGTTTTTGAACTAAGTTTAATGAAATAAATATTTCAATAATTATAATTACTAAACAGCATGAAAATAAAAAAATATAGAATCCGTTTGTGAATTTTTAAATCATACGTTTTCAAAACACTTTCTTTTATACATATTTTAGATTTTTCATGTAAGCACATACATATACCTACATAGAGGTAAATATAGAGATTCTGCTCTGACATACGACATATTTTAAATCTCTTTATAAATATTTCCGTATGAATTTTACAAGGTGAATTTTTCTTGTACAATATTTATGATTTTTCTTTTTTATTGCTAGTTGAATAAAGGTTACTGGGAATGTATAATTTTTAATAAAAAAAAAACAAAATCAAATTACATTATAATATACATGCCGATCAAACTGTTAGTCTTATAAATATAAAATTTAATGTATTATTGCCTAGGACGCAAAATCTTAAGAAGGTTGACACCATAGAAAATTTACAGAGAGATTTTGGTAAAACTTTGAAAATAACAAGACATTTATATTTAAAATTTTAAAGGTATTTAGGAGAATAGATATTAAATAAACAAATGAACATGCATTCTTATGAGAACTGCATAATTTCGGGACATAACAGGCCTTTTCAAAATGATGTGACAGAAGGAATTTGATGAAAATTTGAGCATATATTCTTTATTCATTTACAAAGATATCTGTAAATTTTCAGAATGATTTTCAGAACCACGTTTTTTAATTAAAAAATGATAAGTGTGTGAAAAAAGAGAGATTTTGCATGCTCCAGAGAGAGACACCTTCACTCAATGTTTATTCACAGGTGCTAATGGTACTCGTACCGTTTCCCGCATTGCCAACCCCGCACCCAATAGTCTATAATGTCAACATAAGGAACATTCAATGACGTAAACCATTTTTTTAAGTGGGAACCTTTGTATGGGTTTATATTAATATTTATGAAGTAATTCCCCTAAAAAAACTACCAACCATCCTGTAGATTGCTCCTGCATATTCCAATAAAATTTAATTTTAATAAATATTATAATTAAAGGAAAGGGTAAAAAAATATATCTATAAATCATCAATTTTATTGACAGCCGTATGAATAACAATTTTAAATTATGTATAACAGGTATAACATAAAAATAGATTAATGTTTATTAAACAATAAATATCGTATTATTATAAATCATTATTATCAGGTCAGTCCATAAGTTCGTGCGTATTATTTTATATAAATTTAACCAAAAAATACGCACGAACTTATGGACTGACCTGATACATAGGTAGTGCCCTATAAAATCCCTACTCTATGTGTTAAACACAGACAGTGACGCGCTATGACCATTATATGTGTAAATAGATTCAGTATTATTTTTTTTATCGTATCATAGCCCTCATAAAGATAGCGAGTCGTCAAAAAATGTAATTGTTAAATTAATTATTAATAATTAAAGTCAAAAAAATTTCTTATAGGAAAGGGGCCGGCCAGAAATCCTAGTGTAGAGATCCTCTCGATCGAATGTGGAGCCCATGCACTCATTCACATATTTGCGAGATAAAAAAAATCGATTGATTTCATGCCTTCTTTAATACAATTTAATTTATATCGAATTTTTTCGTTGGATATACATATATGAATTACGCAAATTATGCTTTGCCTAGTTTGTTTTCTTTATGACACGCCACTGGCTGCTGCTTATATATAATACAATGTATACATTATTATTATTATTCCTATAATAAAATGTATAAATTATGTACAATTTAAAAAAATATGCATTATTATATAAAAATAAGACAGTTTTAAAATATTTATATTTTAAAAACGAATATTTTGCATAGTTAAAATTAATAAAAGCATAGGTTATTATTATTTTTTAATCTAAAATCTAAAGCACATATATTTACAATCTTTATTCCCTATTATTTCATTCTTGTGTAAATATACTGAACTATTACATTATCAACAAGTACAAAAATAAACAATCGTAACATTTATTGATTACAGGAATTAGGAATGTTTTTCTATTATTTATTAATTAATTAAATTTATTAAGTATTGTTATTAAAATCGTTAAAATATAGTAAATAGATGACGCTAGTATACTCGTATTTGAATCCTTAAAAAAAGTAATTTCCCACAAAACACAGCTCTTGTCTGTACTAATGAACCACCTTCGTGAACTTTGGTGTGCATTGGTTCATGAAAAATAGGTAATTTAGCACATTACGAGCAGTTTTTGTTAAGGTGCCCTTTTAATTTTACAATGTCTTTTTTTAAGATAACACATAAATCACTTGGTTAATGGCTTAACAAAAATTTAGATAAGATTTCAGTTAAAAAATATATCACACGATCTAGTGAAAATAGCGCAAAGAAAGCAAGCTAGAAGAAAATAAGATGAAAAAAAAATCATGAAAATACATATCGATCCAAAGTTTGGTAATCGCTGATTTAATATATAAATATTTATTTATCGGTTTTAAATTATTTATTTCTTATGTAAAAAAATGTTACATCTCACTTTTCAAACTGGTACATAATGTGACGGTCGCGGTGATATTGGCCTTATTTATAGAAACTGGACTCACCTTTTGCTTCCACGATCTGCTCCTCTCTGAGAAAAAGGGATACTGCAGAAATGCAATCATCAGCTGGTCGCAATTGGCCACTATCACAAGAGCCATACTTATTGTTAGATACTTTGAGGACCACGGCGCAAAAATAAAATAAAAAGTCAATACGTCTTATTTTTGCCATCTTAAAAATGGATGACATAATGTTACACAAGGCCCCCGGCTAGCGCCTGTTCATAACACATAAGTACAGCTATATCACTGTCACGCATTGTTTGCACGTTATTTGCGGTACACCACTACTTTAGTTATTTATCAATCACAATCAATATTTCTAACCGTTACAGGAAATTAAACGAAAAATAATAACAATCGACACAACACACGTGTAATCGGGATTCAAATTCTAACTTGTCCTGCGCGCTGCGCGGCTCTATTCATTTCGGTTATTTAAAGTTCCTGTAATAAAAGTTGAGAAAACCCAAATCGATTTCTGATTGGTCCACCATTTGTTTATTGCCTTACTTACAATAACTTAAAAATAGCAATTAATTCAGTCAATAAATACTTTTTTTGTAAAAATTATTCATACATTTATTTCGGAGGTGTCTCCTTTTCGTTCAATGATGGGTTAAAGCCGCCATCTTTGCAAAAACTTGAAACGTTAATTAATATTTCGCCAACCGTTGAAGCTACAGCATAAATAATAAATACCTTTTTTCTTTAATTTTTGTTGAACTAGCCATTGACGAGTTACAAAAAGTAATTTTTGCGAATTATTTTCGTTCGTTAGATTAAATATGGCGACGCTGTCTCAACTCTTACTAGAGGGACTACGGTTGTCGGTAAAACAGAGCCCAGGAACACTTGGAGTTAGTGGTGCCACCACTGGCAATAATAATAACTTCCCAAATTTTTGTTGGTCAAATTAGCAACCTTAAAAAGTTTATATCTCAGGAAGTAATAATTGTAAAACAATAAATAAAACGCTCATAGAAAGCTTTTATTATAATAAAATGAGTTTTAACCCTCTATCCCTTTAATACAATAACAAATAAATAAAAGTTTTGCTTATTTTCATAGGACATTGTAATATAGCTGACCTTTAATATTTTGCCTCATCACGGATGAAGATTATAATTCGTCTCATTTGATCCTACGGGGATGTAGTTCTAGGGGAAAAATCTATCATTTATCTCGTATAGGAACCGAGATGTTTACGATTATGTTATTAGTTGCTGTACCCGTTCTTAGTTTCTTTTTTTAACAATGTTTAATGGAAATGTTAAATCAAAATTGATTTTTTAATATTATACAAAATTTGTAATATATGTATTTTGTTATAACCATCAGTTTGTGTCTTTTGTTTAATTGAGAATCAAAATTTTATTGTGTACATTTTTTATTTATTCCATATTTTTTTCAAAATTAATTTGCTATTAAAAACAAAAACACTCAACCTAAGAAACAATGTATTTGATTAGGTTGCAGTAAAATTCGATCAGGTGATACTTCGAGTAACATTTTATCAACTAAGTGCGTAAATTCTCCTGGACCACATATACAAACGTAAAGAGATGAAACGTCAGTTTTTATATCGGACTCAGTTGTTAATAATTCATCTAACGATGAGTGTAATATTTTTTTATCTACTCGTCCTTTTCTTCCTTTCCATTCAGTATCAGGTTCTGATAATATATTTTCAATTGAAAATCTACAAAATTAATAAACGTATTAAACAATTGAACAACTGATTTTAACTTTGCTGAAAAATGTATATCGTTACTGATTAATTAAATCAACATACCTTTTATCTTCTAATGCTAATTCTTGAAATTGGTCCTTCCATAAAATGTCATTCTCAGTCCGATTAAAAAATAGCAATTTTAATTTTTGGCTGAAAACAAAATAATCAATAAATAGGTATTTGCTACTGATAACTACGATATTTATTTTACAGAAATTTAAGTTAATTAATTATATATTCAATACAGTAAACTAAACACTCGTAAACGTTGTAGACTTTCAAAGAATATTGTTAATAAGTCCAAAATAATTATACACATGAACACTGAAAAATCCCCACTTCTGCTTTTATAAAATGTAAACTTAAACATGTAATTACAGGATAATACTGTTTTTTGTGAGTTATACACTCGCTGGTTCACGGAATAACTCAAGATAGCTGTAAGCTACATAAACCCTTTTTCCTTTTTATTTTACAACGCCATCTCTTGAGTTCCATATGAAACTTCTCTGACAGTTTGCCAATAATTTTTTAATCTTATTTAACTCACCATCTCCTGATTCGTCTATCCAACGCAAATTTCAGTACTCCTATCATAGGTGTCAAACCAGTTCCCGCTGCGATAAGTAAAATTCTATCTCTGAGCTCTAAATCTGATAAATTAAATCCTCCAATAGGCGGACTTATGTCTATATTTCCACCTACAGATGTACTGACTAACGTTGGGCTCACAATTCCTTGAGGGTACGTCTTTACCATTAAACATAATGAATCCATTGAATATGATAGTGCTTCATATTTTTTTATCAATGCAGGATGGACGGGTGTGTAACTTCGGGAGTGTTCTTGATCTAAAAATAAAAATTTGTTATTCGAAATATATATTAACTATCAGGAGCAGATGAGTGAAGGACTATATGTAGATATGTAATTTTTTTTTTTTAAGTTATACTTCTTTAGGGACGTTGAGGGTAAAAATTGAGTAATGTAACGGAAATGAAATTAGTAGTGTAACGAAAATGTAACGAAATTGTAACGAAATTTTATGCGGTGAAATATCTAGCCCGGGACTGAAAATACAGAATAAATAACACAACTGTAAAGAGTATTGCCTATATCAAAAAAATCATGGCGTATTGACAAAATTAGCAATAAAGATTTTTACTTAAATAACACAACTGTAAAGAGTATTGCCTATATTAATTAAATATTATAATTAAATTAAATTTTTAATTATATTTAAAGCAAACGGTAGATTATTGTTACTAAGATTATTCGTAGTTATTTTTCAATTATCCCAAAGAAGTATAACTTCTAACGTGTGTACATAAGTACACACTCATTGTTTTATTTATTTCTACATTTGGCTAGATTGCAAAAATAAAAGGTAATTCTTTCTTCTTTATGAATTCTCTTATAACACTAAATATTTTGTATGCCAAAACCAATAATACTGTACAAAAAATAACAAAAAGACAACTGAATATATCATTTTTCGATTTTCAAATTAATTTTTATTGATTTTGTCAGAATGATGAATGATCCCTATTTTGACTTCTAGCCCACTCAAATCCAGCTACGCTGTACGGTAAAACCTGCTATCACCAACCCATAAGCAATCTCTTACCCCTTCTTATCCCCTGTATTTCTAAACAACAAGTTATCTAGCAGAAAATACTTTACCTTTTATTTCAATGCAAATTTTTATATGGAATCCAATAGGAATAACATTCATAACTTCAACGTCAAACTGTCTCATTATGATTAAGTACGTATTATAAGTAACTTGTATTCTTCCAACAATTATATATTCATTTTTATTATCGTGATAACCAGGTAATAATTCCACTTTGCTTTGTTTAATACCTCCATACGTCGGCCATATTTTAGGTTCATTTTTATCAAAAATAATTTCACATTTTCCTGTCTCGTTATTAACACTAGTTTTACAAGGCCACTTTAACGGATACGCTAAATAGAATTCATTAATGTAAGTTTGGTTGTCATATGTTATATTTATTTTTAAAGCTGTGTCTTCTTTGACAATGTTAATCCAAGGATTTGCAAATGGTTTCAGATAAAATATAAACGTTAGGGAATCTGTTTGTTGTATCCAATCGAATTTAGGTATCGTGTTTTCTGGTTTGGTTGAATCAGTTTCTGGTACTTTAAATGATATATCGTTAGCTGCTGAAGATGTTGGTGATGCTAATGATTTCGTAATTTTGGGGATTTCTTTTTTTGAAGAAAACAGCTCTGTGACGTCGATATCAGTCTCCATTGCTACTAGAGGTCCAACGTAACATTTTTGAAGTAATGATTCGTAATTTACCCATGCATGGACCTAAAATCAAAAATAAAATTTCATTAATAATTATAATCTTTAATTAATTACTTTAGGATGGTTTTTGAAATTTTTCAATTTGTAATATGTAATTTTTAGGCGACCATTTTGGCCGATACTGAGTTAGTTATATTTACCACTTAAATCAGTATTTAAAAAAAAATTGAGTAAATTGAATCAAAATATTTATAATTATCATAAAAAAAAAAAAAATTTCAAAAATTATTAAACGTGACTAATTTTAATAAATATAGAAAGAAAATGTAAACAAAAAATTGAACAAAACATCGTTTTTTCATCGCTCTGTAAAATTTGGTTTACGCTGCTTATTCGGTTTTAATTTTCCATGTGTAAATAATTTTCTCAGTCATTCCGGAAATTCAAGATAATTCCAGTTTTAGCTTCACTAAATTTACAATTTCCCGCCGTCACGTACCACATTTAATACATGAAAATGATATTTATCACGTTAGTAATTTAAAATATTAATACACATCCAATTAAGATTCATTCATACAAGTGGATATGAACCCATTACTTCCCAGTGTCCTATTTATAGGACATCATGTTTTAGATTTTTTTCTTTTGGCATAATGGATTCTATTTTCAAAAAAAAAAGTGAAAACATGATTAAAAAATTCGAAAAAAAAAGTCGGGAAATAAAGGGATAAGTTTTTCTGATCAGTAATACCAATAAGCTATTATAGATAGATTTTACACATGTAACCATTTAAATTATTTACGTATTTTGAGAAAATCGATTTTCAATGTTATGGTTTATAAAACCGGATCCAGATAGCGATAATGGAAGTACTTAACCCTATCCCTACCCCTTAAAGAAAAGTGCGTAGTTATGTATTTACGTAGAATAAATATTACCCTATCACTCACTTATTTATACCCTTTAGTTTTGTAGTACATATAATAATTAATTGAGTAAAATCACTTATGAAGGAGCGGATTAAGGAGGAATTTCGACCTGAGATTTTTATTAAATGCAGCTCAATATTAACTACAGTTGTACACAAGTACACATACTATACTTAATTAAGTAACTTAAGTATAAGTTTAAGTACTTTATAATTATACAAAATATCTTCCATGAGTGCCATGGGACTTTCTTATACGTATTTCAAAGATTGAATAGTGTATATTTCTGCCATAGATACTATGGGACTTTCCTATACGTTATACTTATGTAAATATTTATGTAAAAAAAAGGTCTGGCTAAATCATAAATTACGAAAATTTCTTTATAAATTAAAGATAATAATATACTCGACAATTTTTATCCAAAAAATGTTTTTCTCATTAACACCGGTTCAAAAATAATTCGTTAATTCAAAAATTGACAAAAGTAAACAAAAACATCCGGTTCCGGTTTAAATTAGTTTGCCAGAAATATTTGTTTTTACAAAATAAGAAACACGTACACTATTCACTGTTAGTATTACGTATAAGAAAGTTCTGTGGTACTCATGGCTGATATTTTATATGATTATGAAAAATGACATTAAGAAAAGTAATGAAAATTATTATTTATATTTAAAGTAAGTATGATGTTTCTTCTTATTTTCTTATCTTTAAATTGATATTTCTATAGAATGTTTTTGAACTATGAAAAATGATTAAAAAAAATGTAATTTTAGATTTCATTAAAAGTATATTTTTTGTATAGAAAATGAAGAAGACGAAAATAATTAGATTTCGTTGTATTCGTACTCCTTGTTTTGTATATAACGAAAACAATATTTTCTTAAGATAAGCAATAATCTCTTAAACCAACTATAGTATTCTCGAACGAAGGAATAACGTAGTTGGATTAAGAGTATGTTTCTTATATTCGATATCGTTATAACCGGTTTCTACTGTATAACCTTTCTAAACGCACCTGGTCAAAGAGTCTGGTAGCATCCGTCCCAACGCCTCTCATCAACTCCTCAATGCCTCCCGGATGAAACGGAAGGTAGTGTGTGACGTTGTACACACGGCCGCGTATCGCAAGCCAAGCGTCGTGCGGTTGAGCATGCATAGCTAGTATAGAGCTCGGCACGCGAAGGTGGCCCGCTTGCGAACCGACACCGGCAAGGTCAACGCGCCCGCTAGATCCAAGCCGGACCCAGTCCATTAGCGAGTGTCCAGGTTGGAGAGCTACTTTGTTACGAGGATTGCCTGAAATCAAAATGAAACACTTTATAAGCATTTAAAATTTCCCCGCGGCTTTTCACCCCAAAATCGGGTAATATCCCCTCCAAAAAGCAGAATTGTAACTTTAATGTCCGGCAACAAAAAGATGCTAGAATAGTACAGTCATTTGGTTCGAAATAAAGAGGTTACCTGGAAAGTTTTCAGGGAGTTTTGAAAATTGGTAATTATATAGATTTCGATGTGCTCTTTCTGAATTCTAACTTTGCCACCTCGTATCTTTGCCGCTCGCGCCGCCATATTGGAAAAAGGGCACCTAAAAGTAGTTTTTTGACAATATCTCCTCTCCAAGTCATTTTACGATAAATGTATTTACGATAAATATATGTTAAAAAATGTGATCAATGTAAAGAATCCGTGATCGATTTGGCTCCGATAGAGGTTGTTTGTTAATATGACAATTTTATACCAATATGGACATATATCCACGTTTATCTTATTGATAAATGTATATTATTACTAACAATGTACTTATCACGGTGAGAATTTTGTTTCGTATTGAAAACATATATTTTAAATACAAAAAAATACTTTATAAATGACATCACTGAATTTACCATATCGAAAATTGCACTTTCACTAGTTAGGTGGTGTAAAAAAAATTCACACTGATAAATATTTATTAATACAACCATTATGTTTAATCTATTTGAGAGTTTCGTTAGTTGGTGTAATAAATAATTTATTAATTTGACAAATGAAAAGATTTTTAGATAAACATGAAGATTATATTTTTCAAATGAATAAAATATCTTCAATAAGAATTTTTTTATAATTATATTGAGGAAATATTGTTATATTAACAAGATAAATATAATAAGCATTTTTCCATCTCAAATTTTCAATAAGATCGAGTTTTTTTTCTGCGCAAAATTTACTAGCTAGTAAAAAAGATAGGTATTAATTTTGTGATTGTATCTATGGATTTGCTATGGAAATTAGAGTAGTGATACTTCAACGTATTGTAATACAGTTGGCGACTCTGACCGTACAAAATAATTTTCATAATATCAACACTGTTTTAATACCATTCATGTTTACCTACATACGTGTGAGCAAAACTTGTCAAAGTCTTCATTAAACTCAAAGATAACTGTCATATAAGTTTGATATCTCATTTGAGAGTACTTGAAAGTTAGCAAATTTGCTAGCCCCTTTTATGATAACGGACATAATGTTCGTAATTTATGTTTAATAAAATAATGTACCTAAAGTGTTCTGTTTAAGTTATATACGGTAAGAGAAAGGTTGCTAGTCCACGCTTTAAATTGTCCTGAAAGGAGAGTGTGCAATAACAATAAAAGTAAATCCATCCCTCTTCCACCTAATCGCCCTTACGTGATACCATTTGTATCAACTGTAAAAAGAATACTTTTCTGACAAAAAATACCAACTTTTACTTTAAATTAGCATTTCCACTTACACTGTAGCAAATAACTTCGTTTTTCAAATCAACAAAACCAATATCGATGATTGACATACCTACACTTTTTTGTGTTTACATGCTATTTGCATGTGTTAGAAAATTGAATACTTTGTCATTTACACCGAAACAAGTGTTTAATAACAGATACCTATATTAGTTTTATGTGCCTGTACCGGGTTAAAAATAAGTTAGCCCGAGTACGTATACGGATTTTCTTTCTGAAAATTTTATATTTTATATTACGAATTAACTATTTTAGATTAGATAGGTCTATTGATTATTCTTAGAAATTTTGTATGTATGTCTGTCTGTCTGTTTGTTTGTTTCAGTATTACACAAAAACCACTGAATAATTTTTGATGGGACTTTCACTGTTCTAAAGTCTAAAACCCTTTAATTTTTTTTAGCTATATTATACTTGAATTTGAACCGTGTTATTTTCTAATAAAATATATATGTACATCAAAGGAAACCTGATATTGCTATAATTAAGTCAATTGTATATATTGATTAGTTAGGTCAGACACGTATTAAGGAAGATTTGATAACGACGAAACGCAGGTGAAGAATTTTTAGTAAATTATAAATTAATACTAACAGTATAAAATATAGGATAAACTTTGTTTGTTTAAGATTTTATTTTAAAAAACTTATAGCACAGATAAATTCATGTTAATTATTATCATATAGATAGAAACGGCAAAAAACTTCTATAATGCAAAATAAGCAAAATGAAATTTACTTCCTAAAAAATCCTATCACCGTATAATAATTTTATGCTCTCCTGACACTTTGTAAGTAAATATAATGAAGATTTTGAACAAACTTTTTATATTACGCTTTGATAACTTTTCCTTTAGCAGCAAACTTTTATTAAATAATGTAATGAAGTATACGTATTTAACTCACACTACATTAATATTTGAGCTTTTTCTTTTAAATAGTTATAAATTAATAATTAGGGGAAGGGAGCTAATATCGTACGACTTTTTCGTTTTTTTCATTCTAGCGGAATAGATAGATTATTAGTGACGACAAAATTTGCATTGTTCCATGTTAGTCCAGTCGACAATTTCGTATACGGGTGGCGCTATAAAAAAATGACGGAGTACATTTTTTTTTCGAGAAATTGGTATACATTTCGATGTATAGAACTTGAATAATATTAAAGTAATCATGGTCAGACAGAAACCATTATTTAGGGTATTAAATGTTCTATAGATTCCTAGATGGAATTTATTTTATTCGGTGTAGAAGGTCTTCTCTGGGGTCGTCGAAAAACATGAATAATTTTCCTTAAATTTTTGTAATACCTAGAATTTTGAATATAACTCAAACATTTTTCGAGATTCCGACATTGGGTGCAAAACATTATTTAGATCACTCTTTTCTCTATTATAATTTAAAATTTCATTTTGAAATTCACTTAAATACATATTAAACATAGCGGTCGAACGTAACTCTACATTTAAGGCGTGATCTCCGAACACGACGTCGCTAAATGATTTTTTCGCGGGCTCTATTTCATTAACTATTTATGTTACATAATTTTTAAAAACACTATTTTGTTCGTAATTTTATCAGCTTTAAAATTTATTAAACCCGTTTTCTTCTCAAACTGACAGCCTCAGTGGTATACCCACAAAACTAATTTTGGACAGCTTTGTAAGCCCCTAGAAAGTTATGCACCCCTCTTTAAGGGGGGGGGGGAGTTATCACCATGTTATATACATTGAAATCTACCAATTTCTTGAAAAAAAAACGTAATCCGTAGTATCATTCTTTATGTACTCAAATTATTTTTTTAGGAATGATAAATTGATTAAAAATACATAATTTTAACGATTTTCTGAAGCTTTTTAAACGGTACGATTTTGGAGTAATGTTTCCTAATTCGTACCTGCGCTTCCATAAATCGTACTTCATCTATATCTATAAAAGAGTTTGTCCTTAACCACTCACTCACTCACTCACTCACTCACTCACTCACTCACTCACTCACTCACTCACTCACTCACTCACTCACTCACTCACTCATATATCAACGTACAGCCCAAACCCCTGGACCTAGAAACGTGAAATTTCGTAGGTGGCTTCCTTTTATGATGTAAGCACCCACTAAGGATTTCTCGAAATTCAACCCTTACGGGGTTAAAACGGGGTGTCAAAGTTTATATAATTTTTTTTGTGTTCACATTTAATAGAAACTTATCGAACATAATATAAATAATGAAACAATTATTTCAGCATTTCCCAAAATTTAACCCCTAAAGTGTTAGGGGGATGAAAAAAATTGTAAAATATTTTTTTAATTCACAGAATGAAACATGGCACAAGTAGGTACTCTACAAGACAAATATCAGTTACGAAAATTCAACCCTTATGGGAATAGGGGGGGGGGGGATAAAATTTTGATATATTTATCTTCATAATTGTTTATGATATTAAAGTAAATTGGACAAATTAATATTCAATTAAAAATGAAAGTTCGATATTCAAGCCCTAATAGCATGGGACGGGGACGAGGATGGATTTAGATATGTTTATCTGCATACCTGCTTTACTTATAAAGGTAAATTCGGGCAAAATAGTAATCTATTGAAATAAAAATTTCGACATTCAAATTCAACCCCTAATGGCGAGGGTAGACAGGAGGTTAGTTTATACAAATTTTATCTAAGATCCGAGATATTTACGTTTTTTTATAGGTAATTAATAAAAATCAATATAAAAAAATATAATATGCCATCCCCTATCACGTATGGAGGGTTTTAATTAGTTTCGAAGTTTACGCGAGCGAAGCCGCGGGATCCTGCTATTATTATAATATACAGAAAATTGATGAAAAAATGCATTAAAATAATATATCAAGTTTTTATCTGAAATTATTAGTGGGATAAGTATTTTTTTTTGCTAAATTTGAATGAACTTTGTAGGTCTTTCAATAGGAAAAACAAAATCACAGCAATGTTTAAATGATCTTTTTTTTAGGTACGATCTAAGCAACCCCTCCCCTTTTTTAACACCTCTTAAAATTTAATTACAGACTAACCCTTGTCGAGAATTTATTTTGGGGTTTCACTACGTTATTTCGTAAACAAGAGCGAGGAAAAAAATATCGATGTATACCCGAAAAACAAACGACGAAATAAAATAAAGATTACTTTTATCCTCTGAGACATTCACACATACTGCCACAAAGATGTGGTGAAGATAACAATATTGATTTTCCCAGTACTGGCGTTGACCCTGTTACTCACAGACGTGCAACGAATTCACAGTCAAACCTGCTTCAAAAACATAAATGACCCAATTCGAGATCAGCTCCTATTAACGATCCTGTCCATTAGAAACCGTTGGCGGGGAATGATAACATCGACAGTTGTTCAAACGATAAAAGCACGAATCTCATGTTTAGTTCATTTTCTCCCGCAGAGACTAAAGGAAGATGAAACTTATATTATCTTGTTTTATTTAATGGATAAGATCTTTTATTGGAAGTTATTAACTTATTTTTACGATATGATGGTAAAAATGTAATAATAGTGAAGATTTTTATGTGGAATTCGAAGTATATTATCGATATAGGGTGCGTTCCTAAATCTTTTTTTTTTATTTGGTAGAAAAGTTAGATACAATTTAAAATGTGAAACTATTAAGGGGGAAAGCCATTGTGACGGAAAAAATATATAAATTTTTTTCTTAGATATACATATTCATAAATATGTGTACCTACAAAAAATTGAGTTTAAATTTTGAAAATTGACGGAGTTACAGTCAATTTAGTGAGACGATGTAGAACGGCCGGTTATGACAAAACAAAAACATTAAACACGTTTATCTCGGAATGACATTTTTCGACCTGGTCGGCACGATTCCTCAAAGACTAATGAACCGATTTCATATTATTTTTTTTATAATTTTCGTAATTGTAGTAGCTATCGTTGCACGTAGCCGATTTTTGAAATTTTGATAGTTACTATTTTTAAACCCTTTCTAATAAAAAAAATAGGTCTTAAAAATGAAAAAAAAATTCAAACGATCGCCATTTTGTGAAAAAATAAAATAAAATAATACGGCTACGTGCAACGATAGCTACATGCTACATTCATATAGATATTGATAAAATTTTTATTTATTTTTTTCATATAACCCTTCTCGAAATTTCGAGTCAACTAAAGAGAAAAATATTTTTTTTGGTCGTCACATCGAGGCTCATAACTTTGTAAATATTTAATATTTTTCAATAAAAATGTATATTAAATAAGTTGAATACATACTTAATAAAACGTCCTTTACCTGATATAAAATAAATAGTTATATCTGTGAAAAAATTTCCCAAACATTGACAATTTTTTTACCCGACACAATAGCTATCCCCCTTAAGAAATCATATTCAATTTATAAATAATTTTAATTTTAGACATTTTTTTTTCAAAAACAGATTACAAAATACAGCATTGCATCAATTTACTCCGATTCCGAGAGGGTGGAGTGCCCCATTGACCCCCTCCTCCCTACAATAATTACGGAAAACAAGGCATCATGAAATTTATCGACCGGCATTAAATAAACGAAGGGCTATGCAAATATTTGAACGATTTGATTTTACTTATGTCAGCAGCACTTTCAACTAATCTTTTGATAATAACATATTATAAACTAAGGTTTTACATATATTTTGTATGTAACCAATATACATACAACTTATGCATCAGCATGCTAGTTTTATCATTATTTACATTTACGTTAACATATAGTAAGAACAATATTTACACATATGTATATATGTTTATTAATGTAAACAGAATATTATATAGCAATAAGCATAGGTGGGCACAGTTAATCGAAAAGTTAACTTCGTTAATCGTTAATCCGTTAATAAAAAAGTTAACTTCGTTAACCGTTAAAATTCCGAAAATGTAACGGAAGTTAAAGTTAACCGAAAATTCGAAAATTTAACGAAAGTTAAAATTAATCCATTAAAAAGTTAACCATCCAAAATTTTTGTAGACTTTTTTTTTAGCTATTTCGACAACTTTGTTATGTACTTTTCATCAAACAACCAATGTAACGGACTAAAGTTAACGGAAGTTAACAAATGCGTTAACAATTTTTTGAGTTAACTTAAAAGTTAATCCGTTAACCATTTTGTTAACTTCGTTAATTAACGATTAATGGATTAACGAGTTAATGCCCACCTATGGCAATAAGGTACTGGAACCAGTCTTAACGCGTTAAGCGCAATTGGATTGATGGGCTACTTTTTTGTAAATTTTATGAACCTATGTTAATAATAAATCAATGTAATTACCAAAATCCGCAAATATAGTTTATTTTTAAAATTATAGCCTTTTCTTTTGTATGTTTTTCTCCATTAATGGACATTCAAAGTAAAATTAGTAATGGACACTCAGTTATGTATACTTGCTAATGATTATAAAATTGTTGGTACTACTACATAAATTGTATAAAATAAAGAGTCATAAAATTTGAAAGAAAGTTTGACTTACATAAGAAAATACACTTTTTTTGATAGTGTGCCGAACCACGGTAATTATTTGTCCACTGTTTGTAAACAAAATGATCAATTATCATCAAATCACGCTGTAAGACAGTTAAATGTATATAGATTAATATCCAGTTATGGCAGTAATAAAATGTCAACGTATATTTCTAATTCATTACATTTTAGTTTAAAATGTTCAACACTGGGGTGTTGTTCAAGACTGGTACCAGTACCTTAATTAATTACTCATTCACATAAAAACATGGAAATATTCTTTAATAATTAGGTACAGTTTTTCTTGTCTAATAAGCGAAAACTTATATAATATTTTACTCTCTGAAACTTTAATAATATAAGTTTATCCTGTAATGGTTGCAGTTTATCCATCAATTTATATTGATTATCTTGTGAAATTTCTAAATTACAGGGCTATACGACAATTTTCCCTTATTATTTTTCGCAAATTATTTTTTTCCGTCAGCTGAAAAAGCGAACTATCAGTTGCTAATGTCTTCATAAGACAAAAAGACAACCACTCAAATATTTGCTTTATCTTATTATTTATATGTCGCTTCCACTTACATGAAGTGCTATGGTAAATCTACTCTATGTTATTATCTCTATGTTCATTAAACGTATATTTGCCTACTAAGTGTGCAAGTACTCATTATAATCATGTACTTTTTACATTATTAAATGACATTCCCTGTTTCTATGTGTTATAAAAGAATTATTTAAATTATACAAATTATATTAATACCCATGATGACCTCCCCTGAACTCATTTTGAATATTTTCGCCATGATGTATGTGTTTCTGTCGGTCTGTAGATGTTCTCAAAATCAACGATTCAATGAATGATGAATTTTTGAATTATTTTTGAAACGATGCAAGTTGTAGAGAATGTTATTTTCTATAATTTATTCCCGTTCATTTTTAAAATCCTTTATTAGTTAGCCATAAATATTTGTTTTATATAATTAGGCATACATACAACTTTATTGCGTATAAGAAAGTCTCGTGTCACCCATGGCATTATTTTTCATTAATATTGATTTTTAAGATATAAAATAATAATAAAAATTCCAATAAAAAATTGAAAGAAAACTGTACATAATACATAAAAAAGAAATATTGCTACTTTATTCATGAAATGGAAGAAATCCAAATGGAAATGGTCCGGAAACAAAGAATAATTTACGCCCATTACATAAAAAGAAACGACACAGATTTTAACTTATATAAAATTATGGTCTTATAATATCAATCTCTCTATAGAAATATCAAAGACTTAATAAATTTCGTTAGTAATAATACTGGTATATTATACATTATACGAGGTAAAACTGAAAGAAGTAGTAGTAAATACCTAGGTTTTTATTATGTTAAACAACAAAGAAATTTATGTGACAAACAAAAAACAAATATTAAAAAATAAATATGTAACTTTTACGGTCGGTATTATAAAGGAGCTAACAAATTTACAAGCTTACAAGTTCTTTCAAATGAAATGTTAATTCTGTGTTAATATCTATTATGGATTAGTTATGGAATTTAGAACAGTGATACGACTCTGACCATATAAAATATTTTTCATAATATTACCACTGTTTTAATATCATTGGTGTTTATTTACCATGCCTACGCGAAACCTGTCAAATACTTCATGAAAGTTCAAGAGAACTGTCATATAAGTTTGATATCCCGTTTGAAAGTGCTTGCAAGCTTGCAAATTTTGTTAACTCGTTTATAATACCGGACATTTTTATATTAATAATTATTGATGATGTATTTTGGATTAACTGGTAAAAGGGATTCAATTTAGTGGGATTTATTTTGAGTTTACTTAGTTACGTAATACAGGTTAAATTGTGGAAAAAAAAACTTTTTTATCAAACTTTTGTATAAGATCAATGATTATTTGACATTACTGATATATATTTTCAAGCGCGTTGTGCGAAAACAATTAGTGTATTTGATAAAGAAAGTTTTTATTTTTATATATTTGTTTCAAAAGTTTTCTGTATATAGTATTTTGTAATTAATTTTAGAAAAGAAGAAAATAAATTAAATAATGTTTGATGTTTAAAAAAAAAATTAATTGTTCAACCTTTAATATGATACCGAATATGGCTATAGTTTCTATCCCTTTCTACTTCAAAATAGGTAATGAAATTGGAGAAAGGCATTTTTTTGTAGGCGACACAATAACTTGGTTGTAAAAATATTTTTATCTGTATGATACATAATACCAGATACCTTTTTGATATAGTTTACAATTAAATAAAAAAAAATACATATTCCGTGTGATTTCAGAACCAAGTACGGCTCTGAACTATGAGAATAAGTACCTACATCTCACGTCCTCACGTTCATGTATACTAGTTGCTTCATGCCAACCGTGTGTATATTTTCTCTAGCTGTCTGCCGAGACGAGCCAATAAAATAAGGATACATCTTGTCTGAAGACCTCGTATATTGATTATGTTGTCTCCCCCAGTTTTCACTTTCAAGTATGTATCATTCGTTACACATGTTTTCTGTTTTGTAAAGTACGGTGTTGCACGCACAGACAGAATGACGCGAAAACTTGCCCAAAACGTTTCACTTATGTCCGGTATTATAAACGTTATAAAACGACCTAGCAAAATTTGTTAGCTTGCAAGCACTCATAAAAGAGGTTATGAATTTTGTTATAGTATCTATGGATTAGTTATGGAATTTAGAGCAGTGACACTTCAACGTATTGTAACACAGTTGGCGACTCTGACCGTATAAAATAATTTTCATAATAGCACAACTGTTTTAATACCGTTGGTTTTTACATACAACGCTTGCGCGAAATCTGTCAAAGTCATCAACAGAACTGTCATATAAGTTTGGTATCTCATTTTAGAGTGCTTGCTAGCTAACAAATTTGCTAGGTCGTTTATAATACCGGACATTATACAAATATATTTTGTATGCTAAAATTGTAGTATGTAAGTCGATTTCTATTATAAATTTTACTTTACCACATCTTTGAAAACGTCTATTGGACCCCTTTAATTTGATACCCATCACAATGGGTTTTGATAAAAAAATTATTAAAACAATTTTTAATTTTCAAAAAAAAAATGCGCTGACCTATTTACTCAATAATTTGAGGTAAGCGTTTGCGCAGCGGCCCCTTCAGCGAAACCGATTTGGTCAGTATCTCAGCCGCTCACGTTCGCTCATTTAGTAGCTTAGGCTTTACATATTAACATGCATACATATTGCCCAAATCATAATCCTTCTTTTGGGATAAAAATATTATTTTTTTCTCATCTCTAATAGATCTATAAGCTATAATTATTTATGTGGTATGTTATTATTAATAAAATGTTTATATTAAAATAATGAAGGGTATATTGGAGAAAATAGATATGAATAACAATTTAATTAAATATTAATTAATATACATTATATTCAATATCGAAAACTGATTCCGTTAATGCATAAATAATTATATTATTACTCATTCCACTACATATTACAATATAATATATGTCATTGTGTAGGTATGCAGATTGCAGAGCCGTCGTGATAGGGTGGGTTAGATAGGCAATTGCCTAAGGCGCTGTTTGATTGGGGGAGCAACGCGTTCGCATTTTGTTGATACGAATTTATTTTAACAATTTTGAATTTCAGTTTTCCGACAATGCTTCGAGTTAGGCCTATTTCACACATATACGGTTTCATTCGGTTTCGGTTCGTTTTCGGTCGCTGCCGACAAGTGTGAAACGATGATTCAGTTTGTATTCGGTACCTAATAGAAACCGTACAGAACTGAATACTCCCTCCACACGGACAGATTTCATCAGGTTTCAATTCGTGTCCAGGGAACACAAAGCAATGAACGCGTTCACACAAACTCGGTTTAGTTTCGGTTTTAACCTGATAGCGAGTGTTATTTTTTTTTAAGTTTTGTCGCGGATTTTCTAATAAAATGAGCGGTTTTCTAGATGTTGATGTGGATCGTCTTCATGCTCTTTAGCTTCGGGAAAATAGTGTAGAATGCTCCAAATTCCTGCTGTAAAGTGATGAAAGGGTGCTCGCAATGAATTCTAGTATTCCTCCTTCATTTTTCAATTTTTTTGTAGAGAAACAACATGGCAACAACTTGCTTTCTCTCCATGATAACTACTGAGTTTACGGAAAAAAAATAAAACCTAACATGAACCGTATGAGAACCGTGTATGTGTGAAAGGGTTTGATTCGTTTTCGGCTGAAACCGAAAACGAACCGAACCGAATGGAACCGCGTATGTGTGAAACAAGGCTAAAGGTAGTTAATTGGAAAAAAATTAAATGTTTCTTATTTTTTTACATACGATGAGATCCATAAAACATAAAAATAGGGTGTTTGACAAAATTTTTAAAATAAATTGTAAATATTATATTCAAATGAAAAATTTACTTATATCCGGTATCATAAAGTGGTTAGAAAATTTGCTAGCTTGCAAGCACTATCAAATGAGGTATCAAACTTATATGACAGTTTACTTGGAGTTTCATGAAGACTTTAACAAGTTTCGCGCACGCGTTGTATGTAAACATAAACGTTATTAAAACAGTAGTGATATTATGAAAATTATTTTGTACGGTCAGAGTCGCCAACTGTGTTACAATACCTTGAAGTATCACTGCTCTAAATTCCATTGCAAATCCATGGATACTATCACAAAATTAATACCTACCGCATTTGTGAGTGCTTGCAAACTTGCAAATTTTGTTAGCTCCTTTCTGATACCGGACATCAGTTTAAAAAACTGAAATAGTCAGCTATAGAATAAAACAAGCAAGCTATTATAAATCTTAAAACAGAAAATTCCGTAAAACTAATAACGATTGAATATGTTGACGTGTAACATATTTTCTGACATCATACTACTCACAGATGTGCCAGACGCGTTTGTAATGACGTAACAAACAGGTTAAAAATTACAAATCGAAATTAGGTTTATTATATTATTAAAATACTGGCTTATTTTACTTATTTTACTTGGTATTATACATTGTTACATACAGGGTGATTCAGCACTGTCGTGCCAAACTTGAACAGTAGATTGAAAAAAATATTTTAAGCAAAAAACTTCCAATAAACATGTGTCCGGAAATTATTCCTTAGGGAACTACAGGCTTCCGAAGATTTTACTAAAAATGAGTTTTAATTTAATATCTAGAGAACCCTTTGTGATAGAATTATGAAATTTAGTATTTGGTTTAGTAATAATATGTGTTATCGATTTCTAATATTAACCAATTATATTTTAGGCCAGGTCTGTATGGGGCCAGTGGGCCCATCAATTTTGATCTTGTAATTGTTTGTTCCTTAATTTTTTTCCTGAGTTGGTACTTTTATAATATTAAATGACACAAAATACACAACAACATACTTTGCTTGTTTATCATAGGATAAACCGTTTTCAAGAAATATCGATGGAAAAGAAAGCATGCAGAAATAACCTTAATACGGATGCTTGAAATTATAAAAAATAAATTTATATTCTTATTTAATGATAAAAATAAGACAAAAAGTAAATATAAATATACTTCCGAAAATGCATCCTTATCAACAAATAGCCATTTTTAGTTTGTTTTTTAGTCATGTTAATAAAGTACATGTAACAGTTATAGAACTGGGTATAGATCTTAGAGGATTCATATTTGAAGGTTTATTTATATAAACTTTATTCTTACCTTTAATCATAGAAAAAGAATATAAATTTATTTTCTATAATTTCAAGCATCCGTATTAAGGTTAATTCTGCATGCTTTCTTTTCCATCGATATTTCTCAAAAACGGTTTATCCTATTATAAACAAGCAAAGTATGTTTTTGTGTATTTTGTGTCATATAATATTATAAAAGTACCAACTCAGGAAAAAAATTAAGGAACAAACAATTACTAGATCAAAATCGATGGGCCCACTGGCCCCATACAGACCTGGCCTAAAATATAATTGGTTAATATTAGAAATCGATAACACATATTATTACTAAACCAAATACTAAATTTCATAATTCTATCACAAAGGGTTCTCTAGATATTAAATTAAAACTCATTTTTAGTAAAATCTTTGGAAGCCTGTAGTTCCCTAAGGAATAATTTCCGGACACATGTTTATTGGAAGTTTTTTGCTTAAAATATTTTTTTCAATCTACTGTTCAAGTTTGGCACGACAGTGCTGAATCACCCTGTATAATAGCAATTATACGTAATACACACTCAAAGAGACCCTATACAATATACGCGACTGGTTGACACACGCGTGTCTTTGATTTGATGTTATTGTCATTGGCATACATCATTTACAAAATAAATGGAATTAAATCAATTTTCATTATACTGTTTTATCTGAATCCTTAAAAATGTTTTTCAATTTTTGTTTACAATTTTCTCAACTAATTATGGTATTCTAAATAACATTCTTGGAAGATAACTTTGAAAAACAAAGAATACATTCTTCTGTGTCTTGAAAGACGTTCTTTAAAAGGTTGAATTTCAATTTAGAAAATGACAAGTATGATAGTATAGTATAATATATATAATAATACATGCGGTTTTAATATGAAAGAAACTAAAAACTCTTTGAATTTTCTTGTCATTCACACGCTCTTTTTAAATAGTATCTTCTTACTCTTTTGCACACTTCTTGTTGATAAATAACTTGTCTTTGTCACACAAAATGTTTTGTATGTATGTACGAACTTTTGTTCTTTTATCTGAATACATTTTATATTTAATATTAAACATTAGATTTGTATTCAAATTATTTTAAATTACGATGACTCGAAACATTAAAATAATTATATAGGTCGACATAATTTTTGTACGAGAGACACAAATAAGGTTTTATCATGCGGAATTCGTAGGATAAATAACTCCATCACGTCAGGGTTGTGAGTTATTTTTACTAAAAAGTACGAAAATGATAATTTTGGTTATATTTATGAATTTATTGCCGTAAATAAAGTTCTATATTCCTCCAGAAAATTAACTATACGATTTTTTCGTAGGCTTCATAACAAAATCTTCAAACTGTGTATTTTGGCGAAAAAAATGTATAGGGAAAAGTAAAAGTTCATTTAAAAGTGGAAAGATATAGTACCTATATACCTATCACGGAGAGAATATTTCTTTAAAAATTAATAGAAAAGTCGGTAGAATTTAAAATAAAGTAAATGAAAAATTACAATGACATACTGGTAAATTTTAACATACATAGTACCTATTAAAATTTATTTACTCTAAAAAAGTAATATACGCTATTCTTTAATTTAATTTCTTGCATATGAAAATTTCACGTACTTCTCTATAATTTTACTAAGTTTCTATATTACTTTTCATATCTGGCCTATCGCCGTCATAAAAACTGCTATACACTATATTGAATTGTAGTAGACGTTCTTTTAAATTTTACCATGTCGGATGTTAAAAATTTCTAGGATCAAAAATTTTTTCATCAATCTATGCAATTTTTTATTTTTTTCCCATTCCTACGCATCATAAATAAATAAAAATGTTAATAACATTTTTTCATCTGACTATTAATATTAATTATTTAAGTTTTATAATTATTTTTTTTTTGATACTGTTGCACTATGGGCCAGGATACCCTGTTCTGTGGCCAAAAGTCTACTTTAGAATCTGAGGAAACGAATTAGATCACTGCATTCAGCATTAGTTGAAGTAGTTATTGTGAAAATTTCATGTTGATTAATCAATTCTTGTTCAAATGACAGTGGCTCAAAGTCGAAAAATGTATACAAAAATGTAGTGTTACTGTCGTTCGTAAAATACAATATTTATTGTAAATTCATAAATTCCAAACCGTATGTTTGGATTTTTTCATTCGTTGAAGTTCAAAAATAATTTTAAATGTCACAGGAATGCGTTATTTTCAGCTTTACTTAAGTATAACCACATTTTTAGTGTATAAAAACAAGATTTTTCAACATAGTACCTACTGCCGAATGCAAATACCACAAGATACCACCTTGTATTAAGTAATGAGACTCACAAATGTCTTCTCTAGGATGTTCACTTCAGCCTAGATTTGCCCCTTTTTGCCCGTTTTCATTTGCTTGGCTGTGAACCCCTTCTAAATGTTATGCAAGATTGATACATATAAAATTTTACATAGATATACTAATTATTACTAATGTATAAAATTATAGTTGATTCAGGATTGGTGTCTCAAACTTTAATACTAGATTGAGGATGTTATTTTAAGCAAAAAATTTCATATGAACATGTATCCGAAAATTCTTCGTGGGGGAGTTAAAGCCCCTTAAAAATTATACCCCCAACTAGCTTTCATTCATTATCTGGATATCCCATTATGGTAAAGTTATGAAAATTGGTAGAATGCTTATTACTGATAAGTTTTATCCATTTTCAATATAAACCAATTATTATTTAGACCAGAGGTGTATTTGAATACATTTATTAAAATTTCAATAAAATTGACTTTTTGTAAAAATTACAATTTTATATTAAAAAATAGATATTGTTAGCTAGTATAAGAAAAATAATATAGTTATAGAAGAAATGAATCTACGAGAGTGATTTCAAACATAAAATTTATAATTTTTTTTTTATAAAATATCAATTAAATGTTCCATATTATTTATTCGATCCGCCATTTCGTATTTTATATTTTTGTAAAAAATTGAAAACAATCTCCCAAAAAACACTTATAAAATTAATTTTATTTAAATCGGATAACTTTTGAAATAAATTGGTCGCCATTTTGGATCTGCTATTTTGAATTTTGAAGTTTTTGTAAAAAAATTGAAATCAATGTCCCAAAGAACCCTTATAAAATGAATTTTATTTAAATTGGATAATTTTTTAAATATATTAGTCGCCATATTGAATCCGCCATTTTGAATTTTTAAATTTTTATAAAAGATTTAAAAATAGTGTCTCAAAAAACCCTTCTAAAATAATTTTTATTTAAAATGGATAACTTTGAAAATATATAATATATTGGTCGCCATATTGGATCCGCTATTTTGAATTTTTAAATTTTTGTACAAAATTTGAAATCAGTGATCCAAAAGACCCTTATAAAATTAATTTCATTAAAATCGGATAACATTTGAAGTATATTGGTCGCCATATTGGATCCGCCATTTTGAATTTTTTAATTTTTATAAAAAAATTGAAATCAGCGTCCCAAAAAACCTTTACAAAATGAATTTTAATTAAATCGGATAACTCCTCGACTTTTGGCCACAGAACAGGGTATCCTGGCCCATAGTGTGTTGGTATGAAATATTACTACGTTACCGATTAATTTTTCACAGAATGAAATTTCGTCCTCCCCTTAACATATTTTTTATGTTAAAAATTAACAATACATTTTTTCAGTGTACTATTTGTTACCGTGGACAAAAACTTTAGAAAAATTATATAAAATTCAAAAATATGGCCACAATAGTTTTTCCTATCTGGCGTAGTTGAGCAAATATCAGGATCGGAATATAAATTCAGTTTTGCCCAAAAACTCTTCATATTTAAAAATGTCAATATTATTAAACATAAATAGAGCATAGTATTATAATAATAAAACAAATAAAACTTAATTGAAAAAAAAAACAGTTTTTAATTTACGTGCTTAGCATGATATCGCATTTTATAATTTTAAAAACAAAAACAAATGAATCGATAACATCACACCCACTGAGCACCGATAAATTAATATGAAGCAATAAATACAGTACAAAGTGTATAAAATAACAAAAATAAATATGCATAGTCTAGACTCAAAAACGAGCACGACTTCTATAACTACATACATATGTACAATACTGTACATAGTAGTACATACATACATATGTATATACTATCTATCTTCAGTCTTAAGTAGTCTAGTAGACGATCAAAGGGACTTTGAGCTCAATGTAGTTCCAACTAGTATATTAGTAGAGGTGTGCTTTGTGAATGCTTCATGTGGGCGGCACAACGCCCTGTGGACATGTAGTTATGTGTTTTTGTTTGCTAACTCACTAAAGTGTGAATAATTTATGAAACAAGCCAGAATCTGGCTTTTACTCGTGATTGCAGCAAATTTAATTATGGTTGAGATGGTATTTTTTATTATAAAATTAATTAGTTTGCATTTAATATATTTATTTTGATGTGATACGTATACCACTAGAAAGGCTTTATTCAACTGCGTTATCTATGACAAAACGTTCGACAGTGTGTAATAAAAATAATTATCTATACAGATTACGAGAAATTTTCCACTGATTCATCCTTCGAAATCAAATCCTGTACATTTTTAAAGAAAATATCAATTGTTATTTATCCTTAATACGGACCTGTCCTAATATTTATTATCAATAAATTTAGCCTGAATGAAATTTAGGATCTTTCGAATAATGAAAGTCTTATCAAAATCTGTTCAGCAGTGTCAAATCGAAGTAAACAGAGAAAAGCATCAAAAACTATCAAAATGGATTATATTCCTGTAACATTTTTTATCTTCCCTTCCTTCCTTTCAGTTATCGTTTTGGGACCTTTATAACTCGAAGTAATCAATGTATTATTTTGACGACCTCTGTCACACACAAAAAAGAACTGTATTGGACCAAGAAAATCTTGTTTTGTATATAACGAAAACAATATTTTCTTAATATATGAAAAGTACTCTTAATCCAACTACATTATTTCTTCATCCAAGAATACTATAGTTGGTTTAAGAATATATTTCTTATCTTAAGAAAATATTGTTTTCGTTATATACAAAACAAGGTTTACTTGGCTCAAGTAAACCTTTCTACCTGTGAAGTTATTTCGGTGATTTTAAATATTGTTTATAATTTTAACATTGTTAGTTAAAAAAATTCTCTATATATAAGTAGAAACCTCTTTACCTTCAACTTACAAACGTTGTACTGTATTATTGAAAACAAATAACAATTGTACTTATTTTATTAATAAATTCAAAAATACTTGTTTCGATTCAATTGCAGAATAAATTTACTTTTTAGTGTAAATAAACTGTCATGAAACAAATTTAACACTTAACGATCAAATTCATTAAAAACATTGTGATCTTTTTAGAAATTACAATCATCTTGTGGACGTGGACTATTCAAACTTTTTAACTTAAAAGTTTTTAGGAAATTGGTTTTTGTTTGTAAGAGAGAATTAAATCTTCTGTCAGATTCAAAATGTGAAAATATACCGGATAAGGAATTTACCAAATCATGTGTAAAACAAATATTTTATTTGAAAAAAAAATCCTAAATGCTTAAAATTTCATCATTTTTCATATCAATAGGTACTTTCATCAAATTAAATGACAAACAAAAAGTACGATATTTAATAAATAATCACGAGAAAAATCGATTCAAAATAAATAGAGAGAAACTTAGGGGTCAGACACCTCTCATTATTTAATTTAATAATCATGAGTGATAAATAAATAAAAATTATACATAATTAAGTATACATTAACTTCATTTCCTGAAAACTTGAAACATACGCTAAAAATACATTACTGTGTTTATTTACACATAAATAAATAATTCATAAAGAAAAAAAATTCTATATGTATTTGCTTTTACCGTCAGAATAGTAAAATATATAATAATCCTATGAAATAAGGTTTTGACACTTTTAAAATTCATCACAAATTTTAATCCTGCATAAAATCCATAGAATGATGCAATAACCCTGAATAATACGTTATGTAATCGGTTTAAGCTTTCAGGACTCTGTACAGTAATTTAGTTTCACAATTGCCAACGTTAAAATGAAATGTAATTATGTATGATGAAATATAGCTAATTGCGAAAAGTTTTTTAATCTAATTATGAACAAATTATTAGGTATTATGTATGTACTATATAAGTGTTTTATTGTTCAGACATAAATGTGAAGTTTATTTGAAAAACAGAAGTAAATTTGTTTCTTTTTGAACAAATTTATTGATTTGGTATGGATAGTTTTTGTATTTTTCACTAATTTGATAATATAGCTATTTTAACTTACAACGGAACCTTTTCAAGTCGAAAATCCGTATCGAGTTTATACTTTGTATATAGTTAGAGGAGGTCTAGATAAGTAAGAAAAAAACTATCTTAGCTGCGGTAAAACGCACCCCTATGAAAATGTGCAAAATAATCATGTTTTTTCAAATAATTCTGAAACTAATGAAAATTAAAAAAAATCTACAATACAAAATTTTCATGATTTTTTATGCTCTTTCGAATGGCAATAGTTAAAATTCGAAAAAATTAAATCGTTAACCCCCACCTTCCACCCACTTGAGGGTCTATGGAAGTTTAAAAGGAATCTATAGTATTCTAGGGGTGTATTGGAGGTCAATGGAAAATGTTAACATTAAATGATTTTTTTTTTGCATTTCTACTGTATTTATTTATGTATATAAGTTAAATAAAGGGTCATTCCAAATATATATACAAAATATAATTACCTACAATTACCTTTTTTCAACAAGATGTAAAATGTAAGGGGTTTATAAAAAAAATTATTCTTTCAAAAGTAGATTTGAAAAAAAGTTTGGGAACCTCTTCTGTAGTGTCAAATGAAAGCTTATCAAAGCTCGAATTCAACAATATATGATACATAGGTATGATGTATTTATTTATGCATTTTTTTTAAACTTGTTAAAAAATTGCTGTCTCCCACCCTTATCAGCAAAAGGATCACTCAGAAAAACCTGAAAAAATCATAAACAATGAGAATTAGATGCAGACTGAGACAAAATTATCAGGACTGAAAAATTCTAACGCGATCAAATGTTATGTAATAAAAAAAAATTTCATATCACATGCATAGAAACAACTAGTTTTGAACCCTGTTTTGACAGTCGAAACAAGACAATTTCAGACCAATGCGATTGTACCGAGCAGAAACAAAGAAACAACGTTGTTTCTGACTAGCAAATTCATTAATTTATTATTTATGTCTTTATATCAAGTCTGTCAGAATCGCATTTGTAATAAACAAAAGCGAATCTTATTTCTGAATAATTCTATTATTAAAATAGTATAAGATATTACTGCGCTATTTGTCTGAAATAGTCTTACTTCGACTGGCTACAGAAATCAAAACTCGTTGTTTCAATGCATGTGATATGACGATTTCAGACCAGGGCGATGACAGCCCTCGCTTCGCTCGGGCAGTCAACTCTCGCCCTAGTCAGAAATCGTCTTGTTTCAACCCTTGCTACACAATATACTATATGCTGAACCAATGGTTTTAAAGAAAATGTTTTTCAACAAAAAATATTTCTTACAATATAAGGAACAGCTTTTACACGTTTTTTAAAATTTTCAATAATTTAAGTTGGAGGCTGATGGCAAGTATAACTTGCACTTATCTTAATTTTTTTATAAGTGTTTCTACCAGTTACCTTCAGTTTTGGTATCATTCTGCAGTTTTTGCGGTTCCCCATTTTGCTGTGGAGGGGCAACGACGTCGTCCTCCACGGCTAACTGGGGTCGAGTCCGTCGCTCCCGAGGTTTCCAACAACATGAACTAGGCATCACTTATTTTACACATAAAAGTATTTTTTTTAAATTCACTTTTAGTTCAAATAAAGGACACGTGTTTGTGTATTTTCTTTAATACTATTAATAAAAATTAAAATGCTTCTTAATATTTCATAAAAATGGCTACAAAACAAATTAAGACATGTGTACTACTATTTTGTTGCGGTACCTAACTCTTTAACAGTATAAAAAAGTATAAAGTTTTGAAATACATTGCAGTATGACATATGTATAAAGGTACACCTTGTACCAAGTCACAGAAAAATTCAATGCTTTTATAATCGATCACCTTGAGTTCAAATTTCAAGTAAATACTGTGCAAAATGGTTACCACAGTTTTCAAACAAAAATAAAATAAATAAAAACGTAATATTGCTTCAATAAAGAGAAGAAAAAATACACATCCTTTTTACACCCTATTGTTCTATTTTTAGTTCGTAACATTGCATGTAAATATTCACTGATTTAATTTTGGTTTGTAGCCTCAACGTCGCTATCAATAATATTATACGTTAGTTTTAATCTTATCAAAACGATGCCGGCGCAATTGTTTCTAAATATATACATACATCACATCTAATAAAACGCACACGAAAGATCATATTTGAACAGTGGCTGTCAATATGTACGGTTCAATGAGCGCAACTATAAAGTTTAAAAACGTTACGAATTTTTTAAAATTAATCTGCTCACAAAAAAATTCAACATTCATAAGTTACTTGATTTAGACGTGGTTTTAGCATTTGTTTTGTCATTCAAAATAAATTACTTTGGAACAAAAATACAACAGTGTTTTGTTAGCTTTTTTTAACTTTTTTATTTATTTATTTAAAAAAATGCGAAAACAGTTTAGTTATTTTTTTATACCGTAAAAAAAAAGATTAAAAAAAATTACGAAATTCTTTTGTGACAAAGAATCAGATCCTTAAAATAATAATCTGCCGTGTGCCACAGGACTTTCTTATACGTAATAATGACAGTGAACAGTGTACGTGATTTTTATTTTAGTGAAGGATATTTCTGACAAACTAATAAAAAATAGAGTAAAATGAATGAGACATAAACTATAGAAATATTATTTTATAAATTATGTATCGAACGAATTTTGTTTAACATAATTACTAACAATAAGATGGAAACGGATGTTTACTCATGTAATTTTACTGGTTGTCGGGTGATTTGACCGTACGGATCACGACTCATACCGTCATGTCACCCGGCGACCACTGCAAACTAAATGAAATAGAGTGTACAGTGTTTATTCTCAATATTATGTATAAGAAAGACCCATGGTACCTATAGCAAACACGTACAGTCTCTGTGATACGTATAAGAAAGTCCCATGACACACATGGCAGATATTTCTTCTCTGTTATGAACCATTTGAAATGTACTTAAAATCGAATACTTGGTAAAAAAAAAAAAAAAAATTAAATTTGTTTTTTTTCGAAAAAATGAATAGAACATAAATTATAGATAATAATATTACCTACAATTTTCAACTTTGTCATTTTTCTCTAATTCGCACTGTTTCAGTGTTATTCGAAAAATTCAAAAATCGATGTAGGTAAACATCCGTTTCCGGTTGAATGATCGTTTTCAAAAATAGGAGGTTTTCATCCCAGGCAAAAATCAATCTTAAGTATAAAATTCCACCTTTCTACGATTTGTCGTATTTGAGTTACAGCGTCTACAGACAGACCGACAGACACACAGACATCATGGCGAAAATAGTCAGAATGGATTCAGGGAAGGTCAAAATTGATAATTCCATCAAAATCCGGATTTCGAAAAAAATCGCGTTTACTATACTTACTTATACTATATGTATATTTCATATACATTGGTATAAGAAAGTAAAATACCATAACTCCTAAACGACTGATGATGGAAGGGTGTAATTTTATATTTATAATAATCTTTCATCTGGGAAGACAACCACCTTATTTTTAAAATGATCACTAAACCGGAAACGGATGGTTACTCTTGTAATTTTTTGAATTTTTTGAAATAAGACAAAAATGTTTTAGATAAAAAATGTCGAGTATGTTATTATCTATAATTAATTCCCCATACATTTTTTTCCAACACTTATGATTTAGCCAGAAATAATTTTTTAAAAATCATTATTTAAAATAATCTATACTGGTTGTCTGGTGATTTGACCGTACGGATCACGACTCATACCGTCATGTCACCGGGCGACCACTGCAAACTAAATAAAATAGAGTGTACAGTGTTTATTCTCAATATTATGTATAAGAAAGACCCATGGTACCTATAGCAAACACGTACAGTCTCTGTGATACGTATAAGAAAGTCCCATGACACACATGGCAGATATTTCTTCTCTGTTATGAACCATTTGAAATGTACTTAAAATCGAATACTTGGTAAAAAAAAAAAAAAAAAATTAAATTTGTTTTTTTTCGAAAAAATGAATAGAACATAAATTATAGATAATAATATTACCTACAATTTTCAACTTTGTCATTTTTCTCTAATTCACACTGTTTCAGTGTTATTCGAAAAATTCAAAAATCGATGTAGGTAAACATCCGTTTCCGGTTGAATGATCGTTTTCAAAAATAGGAGGTTTTCATCCCAGGCAAAAATCAATCTTAAGTATAAAATTCCACCTTTCTACGATTTGTCGTATTTGAGTTACAGCGTCTACAGACAGACCGACAGACCGACAGACAGACCGACAGACACACAGACATCATGGCGAAAATAGTCAGAATGGATTCAGGGAAGGTCAAAATTGATAATTCCATCAAAATCCGGATTTCGAAAAAAATCGCGTTTACTATACTTACTTATACTATATGTATATTTCATATACATTGGTATAAGAAAGTAAAAATACCATAACTCCTAAACGACTGATGATGGAAGGGTGTAATTTTATATTTATAATAATCTTTCATCTGGGAAGACAACCACCTTATTTTTAAAATGATCACTAAACCGGAAACGGATGGTTACTCTTGTAATTTTTTGAATTTTTTGAAATAAGACAAAAATGTTTTAGATAAAAAATGTCGAGTATGTTATTATCTATAATTAATTCCCCATACATTTTTTTCCAACACTTATGATTTAGCCAGAAATAATTTTTTAAAAATCATTATTTAAAATAATCTATACTGGTTGTCTGGTGATTTGACCGTACGGATCACGACTCATACCGTCATGTCACCGGGCGACCACTGCAAACTAAATAAAATAGAGTGTACAGTGTTTATTCTCAATATTATGTATAAGAAAGACCCATGGTACCTATAGCAAACACGTACAGTCTCTGTGATACGTATAAGAAAGTCCCATGACACACATGGCAGATATTTCTTCTCTGTTATGAACCATTTGAAATGTACTTAAAATCGAATACTTGGTAAAAAAAAAAAAAAAATTAAATTTGTTTTTTTTCGAAAAAATGAATAGAACATAAATTATAGATAATAATATTACCTACAATTTTCAACTTTGTCATTTTTCTCTAATTCACACTGTTTCAGTGTTATTCGAAAAATTCAAAAATCGATGTAGGTAAACATCCGTTTCCGGTTGAATGATCGTTTTCAAAAATAGGAGGTTTTCATCCCAGGCAAAAATCAATCTTAAGTATAAAATTCCACCTTTCTACGATTTGTCGTATTTGAGTTACAGCGTCTACAGACAGACCGACAGACCGACAGACCGACAGACAGACCGACAGACCGACAGACACACAGACATCATGGCGAAAATAGTCAGAATGGATTCAGGGAAGGTCAAAATTGATAATTCCATCAAAATCCGGATTTCGAAAAAAATCGCGTTTACTATACTTACTTATACTATATGTATATTTCATATACATTGGTATAAGAAAGTAAAAATATATTAAAAAATTCAAATTTACCAATAAAAACCCATAAAAATATCTTAACATCCGCCCCTTTCCGCCCAAACTTAGTATCTTACATCTGAAAAGATTTTCTGTAAGCAGCTTAGTTTTTAAATAAAAATATGTAATTTTTTATTTTAAAAACCCGCTATAAACGAGTAAGTACATGGGCTTAAGAAAACGGAGTATCATAATCGGTTTTTTACCCTACTCTTTTCAAAGGTAAAACATTTTTCTTTATAGGTACATTTATAGTCCAAGAGGTGGGAGCTAAAATTTGCAACTACTTTCTAAAAGCTGATTTTTTGATATTACGTCACATTTGTGGTGTAGATATACAGCCTGCCGTCAGTCAGCTAGTTTCGTTAACTTTGTAAAAAAAACTATACACGTTGCAACTACTTTCTAAAATCTGAAAATTTATTTTTAAGCAGTATACTAAGTAAGAACCTCTTTTATCATAGTCAGCCATCAAAATCTTGCAATCGGGCGCGTCAGCAACGCGTTTAACTCGTAAAAAATCTATACATCGTGAAAATACTTTCTAAAATATGAAATTCGGTATAAAAGTTAAGGATATTCTTATTATTAAAAAAATAGTCCGAATTTTACCTTAACGCCTTAACAAATGCCGTCAGCAGTCGATACACTACCCCCGCGTCAAACGCTAACGAAACTATAGCTGACTGACGGCAGGCTGTATATCTACACCACAAATGTGACGTAATATCAAAAAATCAGCTTTTAGAAAGTAGTTGCAAATTTTGGCGCTCACCTCCCCGACTATTACAAGCTGGAAACTTTAATGTGCATATTATTACATTTTTTTAATAACATCCTTTTTTAAGAACCACCACTGTCATTGCTATCTTTTTTGTTACATTCCCATCTATGTACATATCTAAAAATAGAAGGTGTGCTTTTATAGGAACTTAATAGAATGGTTATATTTAGTATACTATATTTTATATACAAATATGTGATAGACTCATAGATAGGGTATTATTTCCGGCTAGTTCATTACAATGTTTAATTAAAGTTGTTTTTGTATCTAACTGTCTGGACAAAAATGTTAATTGTATACCTACTCGTGTTGTGTCGTTAGTGTATTTTATTATCTGTTATTTCTAAACTACATTTTTTTTTTAATTTTAATAAATAATGAGCAATCATGAATATAAAATAAACATAACGATAGAAAATTTAAACTTTCAATTTTGTCTTTTAACTAGTCATCTGTACGCGGATTCACCCGCGTTTTATTCGTTTTTATAATTATTTTTATAATTTATAAAAATAGTAGAATATGTAATACATCAATACATATATATAGGTATTTCTATTTCTCCACTAATTGAGCAACTTGGTGTCTCGCACTAATTTTACTATTTTAATTTCATTTCGCTGTAATTATAATGAAAATTAAAATTAATAATGAACTATACTTGTGCGTTATATAAAATGTTACAATAAAAATACTGTCACTTATTTAATATTATTTTGAATTCGTAAAACACAGTCCCCTAGTCGGTCATCAACCCAAAATAATTGTTAAAGTACTTAATTTCAGAAACATGTAATTAGAAATATTAAATTCACTATCATATTTTCAGAGATTAATAACTATCATATGCAAATACCATACTTTTATTTTGTGAAATTGATGTTTATTAGTGTAAAAAAGAGTTACACTTTTGTCGTGATATTTTGAGCACAATCCCCTGTTTTTACTGCAAATTATATTGAGCCTCATGATGGACTATATTTGTCTAATTTTTATCTTCAATCTAAGGCACTTAATTGCATCAATTAAGCAAAAATATCATTGGAAAAATTACCCATATACATAATTTAATTACGCTTTAAATACACAAGAATAAAAAATATATTTTATTGATATTTCATTCTGTATAACTGTCAATTTTTGTAACCGTTTAATAAAGTAAATAAACTACATTATATCAAATACGTGAATCAAAATTAAACGAAAAATTTCCTTACTTCAATTTAATTTATGTAAATTTTCATTTCGTAGGGATGGGAATTCAATTTAATCAGAAAACACGTATATATTCTCAAGATACGGGAAAATTTAATTCAGAATTTGTATGGTAATTTAATTTTTTTTTCAAGTTCTGTTTTGTACATGTACATATTATATAGGTACATACATACGACCTTCATTTCTCATATAATCTTAAATAAGGTTATTTTATACCTATAATATAAACGTATGTACAATGTACATGTGAACATGCCATAAAACACATCGAATAAGCGCTATTGTAAAAGAAAAACATTATGTAAATCAGAAGATTTGCAATAGCCTTCGGTTTAATATAATATAACGATGTGCTATTAGGGCATTTTAGAATATATATATCTACCCGGGAAAAAATTGTAGATTCACAGAGATCTACTCAGACCTCGACAGATCTACATTTTGAGACATCATATTTTCATTGGTTTTTGATCTGTGAAGACATGCAAATTTCTACAATGGTCTACAAAGATATAAAATGATCTACAAAGATCTACAAAGATCTCTGAAGATCATTGTAACATTGGAAATTAATGATTTTTCAACGTTGAAAATTCATGAATTTTGTAGATCCTTTTAGATCTTTGTAAGTCATTGTAGATCTTTGAAAGTCTCCACAGATCAAAAAACTGAAGTTGAACGTGTAAAAACTGCTTCAAGCGTTGAATTGATTTCAACTTTATTTTTATTGATACCTCAAACGATGTAGAAAGAGTAAGTGTTTACGAAATAATTAGAAAAATAATAGTGTTTGTGATATAAAAGAAAAAACGAATAAAGAAACATTAAATATTTCTTCAAAATATAATATTTCTGTGTAATTAAAATATTAACAAAATTTTCAACGGCATTATAAAGGAAATTGAACATACTTTCGGAGATTTATTAGACTATTTGGCTTCAGTAGCAAAAATATATTTATTTTATGGGGTATAGTTTAAGTGATTTTGAAATAATAATTATCTGTTATAAGCATACAAAATAATTTATTGATTATTTTTATTGATAATTGAGATAATGGGATCTGTAAAGAGGATAGTAGACTTTTTTCCCAGCAAATAAATCCTCACCACATTTACAAGGGACAGGCACATTTAATTTATAAGCATAAAACATAATTTATTGATTATTTTTATTGATAATTAATTTAACATAATGATTCTGGCGGAATATCTGTAAAGGGGATAGTAGATTTTTTTCCCATAAAATAGATCTTCACCACATTTACAAGGGATAAACATACTTGATTCGCCCTCGAGTAAACTATACCCAGAACACCTCTTGAGGGTTAAATAAAATATAGGTATTTTTCGAAATTGTCGACATAGGGGAACAAATATTTGATTACTAAATATAACAATCTGTGAGAAGAATGATTTCTTTACATATATTCAGTAGCTAAAATAAATAAATTAATATTAAAATAAAACACCATTACCGTATTATTAAATTGATTTTTTTATACTTCAGTTACCCATTTTATTTTGATATAAACCGCTTACATTCCTGATAAATTTCCATACTAACTCTTTATTAATGAGTTTTGTTTGTGCTATCGGAACATTGTGAAATGCTAACGAACTTCGTTAAAAATCGTTAAAAAGCATCACATTAAAAGGTGTATGTAAAAGCACTATACAATGCTAATACACATACATACATATTTTTACATATATGTGATATATGACCTATTCAAGTCATTTTCATGCATGCATATGTGTTAACAGGGGTGCATAAATATTTTTTTCTGTTGTATTTGTGTCAAGATATAACATCAAATTAGTTTTTTTGTCTACATAATAAAAGGTATCGAAAAATGTATGGCCATATAGTACTAAATAAAATGAATTAAAATTATTATTATTTATTATTTTCACAGCATACTTGATAGTTACGTTAAAAAATCCCCCCTCCCCCTAAATTTTAGTTTTGATAAAATAAGTTTTGTAAATACACACCCCAAATAACTTGACTCATGTTGCTTAAATTTGTTTTACTGATTGTAGTCAGGATTATAAGTCCTTAAAATTTGCAACACTTTTTTCACACCCTGTATTACATATACTCACTTATTTTATATACAATTTATCATTCTAGCGCGTACTTAACATTATAGTAAAACAAAATTAAGAATATAAAATCTCATATTTTTTACAAAAAAAATATGAATATATACTTTGTATAATCTAATTCTTAAAATTTTCATCCCAATAAGATTTTCATAAAAGTTTGTTTGAACTATCTCAACAAACTTTTTCCCTAACATTGATTTCAAATATCAAGTGTAAACTTTTGAAGTACGTAATATACCTACATATATACATATTATTTACTAAGTAATAAAATAAGCTTATAGAGATTTATAAATGTTAAGTATATGTACACATACATGGTTGAATGATTGTACAAAAAATGTAAAGTAAATATTGACTTTTGTATGTGAACAAAGCAGAGTTTATAAAAAAAAATACCAGTGTTTCAATGTTATAATTAATCGTATATGACAAACATCCACCATATTCATTATAAATATGTGTGCATATGCAATACATACACATATGTAATATATATATATATATATATATATATATATATATATATATATATATATATATATATATATATATATATATATATATATATATATATATATATATATATATATATATATATATATATATATATATATATATATATATATATATATATATATATATATATATATATATGTACATACGTACAGAAAAACAAATAAATAAATTATGACACAGATAAAAAACGAAGTATATTTTTATATATTAACAATGCTTCATAAAAAATAGACCAATTAATGTATATTTGATTTGTATTATCAACTAGTTATAAAAAAAATAAAAATAATAAAGTAGAAAACAATTTTAATTAAATTCTTACAAATTTCCCGCCAACAAATTCAAAAAAAAGTATAAACAACACGATAACAACAATCACGTGAAACTAGAGCAAGCGAGAGAGAAAAATACATAAGGATATGAATGTATACGAGTACGAGAGAGCCAGTACGATAGCGCGTCCACGACGTCGAGACGCGAACTGTACGAGTGTTGGACTTGTAACGAGAAATATACAAGCCAGACGACTAGATACGCGCACTGCTTGCAGTTTATATGCATAAGTGTCGGTAGGGGGTTGAGGGGACAGGCGCAATATGAATCTGGAAAATGATGTATTGTTTAACAGGAAATATTCTGTATTATAAAGAAAAGTCGGTTTTCAGTGAAGAGAACAATATAATACAAATCCGTATCCTATTTAGGGGCGGCAAATTTTAACGAAAAAAAATTTAAATATGAAAACCTAAAAAAAAAAGGTCTTCACGCTTTTTTAATATAATTTTGATACAATTTTAACAGAAAAACCTTAAAAAAAAGTCTTCAAATTTTCTTCTTAATAAATTGATAAACTTTTAACATGAAAACCTAAAAAAAGGTCATTCATATGAAGAACCTTTTACTTTTTTATTTTTATTCAATCAAAAAGGGCGGCAATTTTCGCAACTGCCTAGGGGCGGCAAATTTAAAAATCCGTTCCTGTATTATACAGTGTATTGCAAGTTGATTAAGCCATAGAAAATTTAACATGGGGAGAATCAGAAGTGTTGTAGTAGGCTTTGGTTAAATTTAATGATATGTCATTGGTGTATTTTGAAATGCCACTAAAAAAAAAAAAATAGTCAGTAGTATTTTGTTTTCAATTTTATATGTCAAAAAATATTATTTTTTTACAATAATTAAACATTATTGTAATCCACTGTTATTATAATGAACGTGAAAACAAAATACTAGTAACTATTTTATCAAATTTTGTGGCGGCATTTCAAAATGCACCAATAGCATATCATTAAATTAGACTAAAGGCTTCTAATTCGCCCTATGTTAGTTTTCCTATGGTTTAATCAACTTAATAATATAATAATTAATAAATAAATTTTTATATGAAAAGCATAAAAAGCTGAAAATAAAAAATAAAAAATAAATGTTTTTTTTTTAACATTTAATTTGATTAAAATACTTTATGCATAAACTGTGTAGATATATTTTATGTCATTTGTATAAAATTTCCGTTTTTTACTATCATATCGTAACTTTTTTTTATTGCCATCAGTTTATTCGTCATGACATCAGAATTAAAGATGAAAATGTATTAAAAACACATTTTATTACACACTACAAAATATCTAAATTCTACTTCTCATCAGGCAAATGTAATTAATTATAATAAGAAATAGATAAGACACACTCCATACATACAGTACTTCATAAGTATATAATGGTCTTATTTAACCCCCCTCCATCTCCACTAATATATATAACTCACAATGTATCAAATAACATTACTTTATAGGCGCTTACTTGATTTGACCGAAACATTAAACGCTGAACTACACAGAAAAAAAAACTTTATTGGACCAAGAAAACCTTGTTTTGTATATAACGAAAACAATATTTTCTTAATATAAGAAACATACTCTTAATCCAACTACTTTATTCCTTCGTTTAAGAATACTATAGTTGGTTTAAAGTCTTGGCATTTTAGGACGCCGCGCTGGCCGCTTCGGCCGCCAGACACGCAAACAAAACTGATGTGTGTTTTTTTAACCTTGAAAATAATATACACACATCAGTATTGCGTGTCTGGCGGTCGAAGCGGCCAGCGCGGTCGGCGCGGCGTCCTAAAATGCCAAGACTTTAGAGATTATTGCTTATCTTAAGAAAATATTGTTTTCGTTATATACAAAACAAGGTTTACTTGGTTTGAGAAATCCTTTCTACCAGTGTACCCGGAAATCATCAGCAATGTTTAATTTTATTACAACCAAGGAAATACATGCATCATTATAACAATTTATATAGTTAATAATTCCATAAAGTTATACTTGAGAACCACATCAGGTTGCTAGCAATTATTTTTAATATTCCAGTTTTTTTTTGTATTTTAACGTTCTTAATTAAGAAAAAAATGTAAAATTTTTAATGAACCTCGTCGGCCGATCCTTGGAGAAATTTAATCCGATGCTAAGCTTTAATTAAAGTACGCTAAAACAAGTGATTACATACGTGAAGAGAATAAGTATAGAATGGATAAAAGAACAGACCGAAATAAAATAGCAATTTCTTTATATTATTATAAAAAAATTAATGGATGGAATAAATTATGTTACATCAAAAATTTAAATACTATGGCTAGGCCATAAAATGCACACCCCTTAAACATAAAAAAATGTATTAACTTATAATATCAAATAAATACGGTACAGGTACAATATAATTGGTGAAACTTAAAAGAATGTTTGAAAAAAAGATTGGAGGTAATTAATATTATATAAATATATAATATGAAGTTTATCACTCATTAAGATTTTTTAGAAAATCAACAATGAATCTTGATATCAATCGATTATTACCTTTTTTTATTTAAATTTAGGATGTATTGTAATAAAACAACAATCATTTTAACTTACAATTTTTATAAAACATATTTTGTTTGTAAAATGTATAAAGTAAATAAATTAATTAATATCTAATAATAATTAAAAAGATAAATACATCCACATATTGCAGCGATAACAGCTGTGTTCACCTGATGTCTAGCATTTAAAATGAAACAACAATGTAACGTTTATAGGTTATATGACGTATATAATATATTTGTTTTAAAAATGCAAACTTACCAGATTTTATGTTGATTAAAAAGATTGATTGGCTTTGAATAAAATAATTAAAATACAGCACGTATCGATGTACATGTATTTATATATTAATTAACACAATATAATAATTATGGAATTTGAAGTGACATATGAAGAAATAGCGCCTACTACTATTAATAAATTATAAATAGCAACTACTCTATTTGTAAAAATAATTCTTGTCAAAATATGAATTTTTGTTTAAATAAACTGCAAATTTCGTTACTTCTAGTTATCAAATTTTGTTGAGTTTTAATAGGGTTCTATTCTGATAATAGATGAAGTGAATTCAAAAGGATTGGTGCAAATTTATTTCGAATTGTAGCCTGTAGTTCGGCGTTTCTATCAAAAAAGCGGGTTAAATCGACAAATTGAACTTTATTTATATTTTTATAACAGAAAATTAAAACCGATCGATATTAAACTAAGTAAAAATGAAGACTGTAATGTTTTCTATCAGAAAATGTAAAAATTTAAGTGGGTTACTGAAGAAATTTAAGATATAATACTCGTTTTATCAATTTATATACGAAAAAAATTTTTAGGACGAGAGTAGAACACACTTCCCAGCAGAGCCTGCTTGGGGTGTGCAATACTGTGAAATTTGATGCGGGAAATTTTCTTCATCTGTTGATACCTAAAAATATTACTATATATTACTGACACATTTTTAAATACACTGAAAAAAATTAATCTGAAGAATTACAGTTTTTTCCTGTACATCCTGGATAGAAAGCGACAATTTTAACCTATCATTATAAAATATTTTGTAGGTACAGACTGAAATTGCAATAATTTTTGCAGATACTCAATATAAATTAATGGATAAACTGCAAACATTACTGCCTAAAATTATTTCATTACAGTTTCAGAGAGTAAAAAATAAAAAATAAATTGTCTCTTACTATTTGGGATGTACAAAGAAAAACTGCAATTATTTAAGTTTCTTTTTTCCATGTAGTATCGTATATTGTATTTTTCTTCCATTATTTACTGAAATCATTTGAATTTGAATTTGTAATAACCAGTGCAAGAATTACCCTAATACTAAATAAAATGTATAAAATACATTTTTCCGCCACCTTTTCAACTATTGTAATATGTTTATAAAATTTACGATACAGGACACTAATACGCGAGGTTCGATTCTCACATGACAAAAAAAATTGAATTTTTAAACTCTGCTAGAATTCGTTTAGAGTGCGATTAAAAATGTATAAACGAATATGAATAAAGAAGAAATATCGATAAAAAGACATTATTTGATTTAACCTATATAAAAAATACCAACCAATTCAAATATTAAACAGAACTCTCTGACAATACTTGACGTAATGTACCGTGAAAGAATAGCAAATATTAAGAGTGTTTTTCGTATCAAGTTCCTGAATTGGTTTGCTTGAAATTCAAAAGGGAACGGCTGAATTATGTGAGAAAGAGATCAATAACACCCTTATCTGTGGAATGTTTGACGGAAAACATAAGAAAATGCTTTCGAAATGCGAAAATTAGTTTTTTGTTTTTTATATTTTTGGCATTATAAGGACATTTTCTCTCTTTCTATTTTTCTCTAGAATTTAGGCAGTGCCCATTAGAACTTAACCTTTAAACAGTGGCGTAGTTAGAAAAAAATGCGGGGAGGGGGTAATACTTTTCGGGGGGGGGGGGGTATATATACATCTGTGTTAAATTTTTGATGGTATTTTGAACTGATGTTTCCTCAAAACATACGTTTTTTTTAGAACTCTAAACATTTCGGGGGGGGGGGGAGGTCCCTCCCCCGTTACTACGCTACTGCCCTTAAATGCATAACATGCAACACATTTATTTTTCCACATCGAAACTGTTAAAAGTTTTTGTATAAAACTATAAAAGTCTATTTTTGTGCAGAATGTTGCATTATTGCAACAATAACTATTTTTGAAAATAAAGCATAATTTTTATAACTTAGATTTTATTAATATTTTTTCCCTTTTCCTCAGATTATTTATAGCGAAAAGTTTTTTTTTATTATTTAAAAAAAATCATGCATTTAAGGGTGAAAGAGACCTAGATACAATTTACGAATTTTGGGAAATCATTAAAATATATATATATTTCATTATAATATAATAATAATAATAATATAATAATATTGTATTCATACTTCAAATTTGTTTAATGTAATATTTTAAATTATTAAAATTCCTCTTACTTTTCTTTGGCTTCCTTTTAATAGAACATAATTAAATAATGAATTGAATAACAAAAGTATAAAAAAGTCGTATATTGAAAATTCCTACAAATTGGTTCTTAATTAAGTTCATTAACTAAACTTGCAGTTGATTAGAATTTTAATTGCCTGAACGTTAATAAAATTAAACAAAGAAATTATAATTTCTAACGTGAAAATACGGAAATTATCATTCATAAAACATTCTCATTAGGTATCTCAATAATTAATTAATTAATATTTTGCAAAGGTTGTCTAATTATTAAATTTCATTTTAAGATTTTTTTTCTACGCAAGTTCCAACAGATTTTCTTAAAATTTCGTTTATAATTAAATGTAAGTAGATAATCCACAAACAAATCTTTTTTACAAGCTCTTGTAGGCTTAAAAGTCTCGAAACCGTTATAATATTCAAGAGTGCATTGTACAGGCTGTCCCGTAAGTCAGTGCCCATAGGGATTGATATATCTATATTTAATTCTTCCTAAACAGTTGCATACATTATCCCTTCTATCACCTGCCCCTTAAAGACTGTAACCAACCTCGTTAATATTAATTAAAAATTAACACAGTAAATAAAACTTATTTTCTTAAAATCGTCTACCCATAAACAGGATGTTCGCGGGAACCGAGTGATCATAGCTAACTTTGTTATTATTGTAGCTAGAAGATATATATTATATATATATTATTACTGAATTTTATAGCTGAGAATGTTTTCTTTATAAAAGTGTATACATGTATGATGATAAAGTTGATAGAAAACAAGTTATGTATAACAGGCATTAAATAAATAGAAAATATCGAAAAATAGTGTGCTATGAAAATTTAATAAAATACAAACAAATTATAAAAAAATTTAAAACAATTATTTCAAGTATTTGTGCCTTATTTCGCAGATTTTTAACGTTTTTGAGTATTATTCATAAAAAAATATAATTAATTATAATAAATAATTTTTTCGTTATCAATTAAATTCAAAAACATTAAAAATTTGCGAACAAATGGCATAAAAACCTGAAACTATTGTTTTATGTATTTTAATCATTTGTTTGCATTTTATTAAATCTTCATAGCACATTATTTTTTGATATTTTCTATTAATTTTATACCTGTTATAACTTGTTTTCTATCAACTTTACCATCATACATGTATAACACTTTTATAAAGAAAACATTCACAGCTAAAAATTCAGTAATAATATATAGAGTGTTCCATTTAAAAAAATGTTATATTTCAATATATCTCTGAAAGACATTCAATTGTTTTTTTGACACCGCTATTATTCATCCCGGAAAAGATACTGATACTTTGCCCATTTAACCGATCTTCTAGCTCCAATAATAACAAAGTTAGCAATGATCACTCGGTTCCCGCGAACACTCTGTATAAATTTTTTATCCATTTAATAATACACGTCAAATATTTTGATTGAGTAAAATTTTACTCTTGTAGTAAAATCTTTCTCCCCAGCGCCTCCACCATTCAATACAAATGGATTTCGGTTAACGTTAAACGTATTTGAACGAAGCATTCATTAAATAACTGCGTGTGTTGGCGTCATCAGGAAAGATTAGCACATTTAGTTGTGACGTTAACTCCCTAAGCGCAAGAAACGATCAAGTCAGTGAAATAAGTCGACCTTGAGTCGTCTCTCTTACATAGGTATCTCTCTTTCTTTCACTCCCTTGAGAAATGAGAACTGATGATGTCAACGATACTGAAGGGTTTTCAGAAATTGAAATTATATCGTCGCTTCATTGCTTTGATAGTAGCTCAATTTTGAATTACTTTTATATATTTTTGTATGTACTGACAAAAAGTTTAAATAAACTAGACCAGAAATTTTTTAACTAGGGACCCGGATCCCGGGGGTCCGTGAAACATGTTTGGCATAAATTAAGTGCTTTTACATTCTATTTATTTCTATTTATCAGTGATTAATTAGTATCTAACGACAGAACCTCAACTCATAGTGATTACTTGTGATCATTTATAAAATAATTTTAATAGATTTTTTTAAAGCAATCTAGTATACAGTAGAAATATATATTATTCTGGTGGGTTAGTTTTGATTCTCTTTTGTTTTCTCTTGTATTTGAGTTAAATTTTTTTATGAAAAGTTGAAATTTTAACCATGAAATTTGACTGAAAAATTTTGTGTTTTCGATTTGGTTAAAAGTATGTTAATTTTATAGAAATTGACACGAGAAGTTGAAATTTTCAAACCGCAGGTCTGTATCTCAAACCGTTCTCGAGATATCGCCTCTCAAAGTTTCAGTTTTTTTTTAATTTTAGAGAAAAATGGCTGTAACTTTTGAACGTGTGGTCGGATTTGATTTTTGTTGACGAATTTGAAATCAGCGTGTCATAATCCATATAATGACATGTGTAATACTTTAAAATTCGACAAAAATTTTTTTACCAAAAATCGAAATTTTTCAAAGGGGTATACCTTAAAAAAATGTCGATTTTTCACAATTTTTTTTTTTATCGAATTTCAAAGTATTATACATGTCATTATATAGATTTTGGCACGCTGATTTCAAATTCGTCAACAAAAATCAATTCCAAGCACACATTCAAAAGTTACAGTCATTTTTCTTCAAAAAATTGAAAAAACTAAAACTTTGAGAAACCATATCCCGAGAACGGTTAAAGATACAGACCTGCGGTTTGAAAATTTAGACTTTTCATAACATTTTTTATATAATAAACGTACTTTTAACCAAATTGAAATCACAAAATTTTTGAGTAATATTTCACGCATCAAACATCAATTTGTCATAAAAATAACAACTAAATTTAAAAAAAAAATCAAATAAGAATCTTAACTAACTACAGAAACAATAATTTTCACTTTTATTTTAAAATTTTTTTATATTTCACAAATAGTTTTTCATTCAAATCACATTTATTTTGAAAAAATACAATAATATGCTCGAATTACCATAGAGAACATAGAAACAAAACAATTAACCGTTAGAAATAAATAATTTTTTAAACCCGCATAATATGTAAAAAAAATCCATTTAAGGACATTGGTACAAAATTATAATAACCTAGACGAGGGAGTCTGTGAAACAAGTTTGGAAAAATTAAAGTACTTTTGCATTTTAATTTACCCGTGATTAATTACTATCGACCTTCTTTGTTTGTCTCTAAAAAATAATTGTTCAAAAAGGGTGTCCCTAAACCACATAAGTTTAAGAACCGCTGAACTAGACAATAAATGTTAAAATAGATTAATTAGAGCAGGAATGGGCAAATGTTTTTTACCACGGATCGACTTTTTCGATGAGTAAATTAATTTGGATGTTAGAAAGTATATACTTATCCAAGTAAAAATTCACTTCATTTCGTAGTTCGTATACACGTGCCCGCCCGGGGTACGTACGCTTTTATAGCATGTATAAATGTTCTTCTGTTGCGTATATACTAACTAATTTTACGATATGAAGGTACTCGAGACTGCGCCTATTTTATTGTTTATGATATTTCTGATAAAATTGTCTAGTAAAGTTGACATTTCTCTTCTAACGATAACAAAAACTTATACGGTTCTACTCCATTTTAACTTTATTCTCAAAGAAATAAAAAAGTATTAAACCAACATAATTATTTTTATCAATATCATTGTTAAAATAACGAACTCAATCAGTTTTCAGTTTGAAAACTAACAATAAAATTTCATGATATAACCTCCGTCAAACTTTTGTCAGAAAAGTTCTTTTGTAAACATCTTAAACTTCGTAACAAAAAATCGTAAAGTTTTATTTTGAGTACCCAGAACACAATGAAAAGAAGGGGAAGCTACCTCTTTGAACTATCATACTTATTAATTATCTAAATAACTAAAACAAATGAACTATATACGCCGAAATATCAAGATGGATTAAATACTTTACGACATCAATAAAATCCGACCTCGAAGTTAGTTCTTGAATTGTTTCATCCAACGATCTTTTCAATGTTATTTACTGACCTTAATTAATATAAATGGAAGAGATAATACGCACAATAAAATGATATATGTTGGTAAAATAATTTAGCAGTATTTGGACATTGAGTAGCATCAATATAAATTAGATATATATTATTATGAAACATATTCTATCGTATACTAACTATTTAACTTCCGATATGATAAACGAACTAAAAAAATTTGCAAACTTGCGTTTGGAAAACGATCGCTGCGCGCTATATAGAGCGGTTTGCAGGTCATTGTATGAAAGGTCGTTAAATAGAACGGTGAGTGTATTATGAAAATTAATACATATGTACGATTAGAGTCGCTAACTGTATTATAATAAGTTGAAGTATCACTGCTCTAAATTCCATAACTAATCCATAGATATACTATCACAGAATTAATACCACATATGAAAGTGCCTGCAAGCTTGCTTTGTTAGCTCATTTATAATACCGGACATTAGGCGGTTTTCTACCAAAGTAACAAAAGTTTTGTTTTAGAAACAGAAAAAGCCGCAACAAAAACAATTGTTAGCTTTGTGAGCATGCACCGCTTATGTCAAAAATTCAAATGATATCAGTTTTGATTCATCAATAAAAAATTGAAAAAAAGTTTGTATTTCGATTTGGAATTATATTTTTTTATTTGTTCTTACCGTCTCGAGACGGGTCTTGAACTTGTTGAAAATTTTACAATTTTTTATACAAGTTGAAATTTTGTATTTCTGACTAGAGATGTACAAGAGATGAAAAGAAATCAGGTAAGTATCGTCTCAGACTCGAATTTTATAGCATCCAGTCTCGTTTCGTAAAAAAAATTCCGAATATTAAGAGAAAAGACTCAATCGGCGTTTTATCCCTATTTTATATAGTTTAAAATACATTTTTCAAAATCATTTTTACTTTCTTATACTCATGTATATGAAATGTACATATAGTATTTAAGTCAGTATTGTAAAACCAATTTTTTCGAAATCCGACTTTTTATGGAATTATCCATTTTGACCTTCCTTGAATCCATTCTAACTATTTTCGCCATGATGTCTGTGTGTCAGTCTGTCTGTCGGTCTGTCTGTAAGCACTGTAACTCAAATACGACAAATCGTAGAAGGGTGAAATTTTATATTTAAGATTAATTTTTATCTGAGAAGAAATCCTCCTATTTTTGAAAACGATCATTCAACCGAATACGAATGTTTACTGAGGTCGATTTTGTAATTTTTCGAATTACATTGAAACAGTGCAAATTAAAGAAAATTGTAAGTAATATTATTATCTACAATTCATGCTCTATTCATTTTTCCGGAAAAAACGTTAGTGTCATGGGACTTTCTTATACGTAATACTGAGAGTGAACAGTAGGTAATGGGTGAGTCTAAATAGTTATTTAAAAAATTCTTTCTAGCTAAATCATAAATGTTGGAAAAATTGTATGGGGAATAAATTATAGATAATAATATACTCGACATTTTTATCTAAGACAATTTTTTTTCTTATTTTAAAAATAATTTAAAATCCAAAAATTGACTAGAGTAAACATCCATTTCCGGTTTATTAATTACCCTCAACAAAATTCATTTGAAACATAATATATAAAATTATATTACTATAATTTATGCCCCATTCATTATATTCTATATCTTTTATTAGTTTGTCAGAAATATGTTTTCAATTAAATAAGAATCAAATTCTTTTCATATCAAGAGAAAATTAGGTGCCATATAAGTTGTTTTAAGATAAAATAAACATTTCTAAAATCTATTTTATTATATTACAATTACAAATACTTTTAATAGTATCAAAACACTATTAAAAATAAAAACAATTTACTGAATAATTGTATAATAAAAATAATAAAAAAACTTACTTAAATATTAAGCCAACTTCCGCTAATATTCAACAATCACATTAAAACACATGTGACCTTTACGAAGTACGCACAAGAAAGTAACTACCAACATTAAAAAAAATACCGTACTCAGTTAAGGGATATAAACATAAATGACAAATAAACTGCCCATTTTATGTTCTTATATACATTTATGAAGAAACAAATATATAGATGCAAACGTGCAAGGACAACCGTCCTACAATAATTATTGTAATTACAATTGATCCCTAGTGGAAACGAAGCTTCACGGGGGTGTGGGTGGTTCTATATTTGGTTATGAAGGGTCAACGTAGACTTTATTAAAGTCGGAATTATATATCATTGCATTTTCTTTTGTAAACAAAAAGAATCAATACTTCAAAGGAACACGTTAATCGAATATTGTTGAGCTAGTTTTTATTAATTTTCAGAAAACTCATGTTTTCTTAGATTTAAATAATTGTATTAATTCAATATAAATGCGTTGTTAATTGATAAATGTCGTCTTAACTTAAGTGCATTTAACAATTATTGCATGTGCAGATACGATTTGATTTTGTTTGTAGGTACGTATAACTAGCAAATTTTCTATGAAAACATTTTTACTGATTCGTAGAATATGTAATACTCATAATTAAATAAATAAATACAGTAATTTGTTTAAAGTATACAGTATACTAAGATACTGGAACCAGTTATGGACACTTTAAGACAGTTAAATAGATTAATATTCAGTAATGGCGGTAAAAAAGATTTCTAATCCAGTACACATAGGTGGGCACAGTTAATCGAAAAGTTAACTTAGTTAATCGTTAATTCGTTAATAAAAAAGTAAACTTCGTTAATCGTTAAAGCGTTAAAATTCCGAAAATTTAACGAATGTTAAAGTTAACCGTTAAAAGTTAACCATCCAAAATGTTTGAAGACCTTTTTTTCGCTATTTTGACAACTTTTTTATGTACTTGTCATCAAACAACCAATGTAACGGACTAAAGTTAACGGAAGTTAACAAGAGCGTTAACATTTGAGTTAACTTAAAAGTTAATCCGTTAAGTATTTTGTTAACTTCGTTAATTAACGATTAACGGATTAACGAGTTAATGCCCACCTATGCCAGTACATTTAAGTTAAAAATTGTCCAACACTGGGGTAGTGTCCAAGACTGAAGCCAGTACTTTATATATGTTATGGTCAAATAGCAGAGTGTGGTAATTTCTAAGAATAACTATATCTATAATCTATACCAGCGGTTCTCAAACTGGGTGCCGCGAGCGTATGCCAGGGGTGCCGCGGCAATAATCAGCTAAAATTGTGAAAATATTAAAAAACGGCATTTAATTAATTAAGATGCTAAAAGCTAAAATTTAAGTTGTCTTCCATCACCACTGTCGAAAAAGTTTATTTTTTGTTTCACATACAAACGTGTTTTATAAAAAAAAAGCATAAGGTGCAGTCGATAAGTAAAGTTGTAATTACATTTTGAGTGAAGTTTTAAGGTGGAAAATTTGGTCGGTAAAACAGTAACTGTAAGCCTGATCAAATTAGTACAGTAAGGTCTCTTTTTACGCGGTAGGTATTTTTCACAAAAAACCGCATATAAAAAAATCGCTCAAAAAAAGATATTGCTTACATTGTAAAATCAGGGATACGTTCCATAATTTTCTAAAACTGTGTAAAATCAAATCAATGAATTAAAAATAGGCCAAAAATCGCATAAGAAAGTTTCTAGAAATAAACGAATGCCTTTAAAAAAAGGGTTGTTTTTTAATTTTATTTATTTAGTTTTATTGAAAAGTAAACAAAATTTTAAAATAAAAGACAACTAAAACACCGATGTTATTATTGCTTTTGTGACACGAAACAACTGCAAATTTAACAATTGGATTTAAAACTTTACTACAATTGATTTTAAAAACAACAATTGTATTTAAAATTTTAGTAAGTGCGGTGATTGCAGATTATTTTCTTGTGATATTGGCATATTCCCAATTTTTCAAATTTGTCTCATTATTACTTTCGGAGATATTTTTTACAATTTTTTTTAAATTTGTTAAACGAAGATTTTAATAATAACAAAACGTTTACATAATTGAATTCCTTGAAATGTCAGCTTTCATTCCATATCTCACCGCCGAAACGGGGAATCTCTGAATTTGCATAGAAAAAATCCGCGACCCAACTTCACTTTTATTTAGGTACCTAACTAAACTTCCTATAAATATAAAAGAAATAATGAAAAATTCATCACAACAGTTTCATTCGTCGCATTAAAGACACCTGAGCATTAAAGTTGCACTGGTTTTTCTTATTTTCCTTACTTTTTAAACCGCTTTAAGGATAACTGTGCCGCGAAATTTTTTTATTCCGGCAAGGGTGCCGCGAATTTTTTTTGCCTGACAAGGGTGCCGCGGCGAAAAAAGTTTGAGAACCGCTGATCTATACAGTCCACGGATTGACCAACTGCTTTGATCAAAGCCCGAAATATACAAAATTAAGTTTCGATCTACTTAATCATATACAGGGTTACACATTAGGAGTGGATATCGACTTTATTTTCGAAACTATAAAAGTTTTATTTCAAAATCTGAAATAAAATATGGGGGGTTCCATTTGAAATTTCAAAGTTGAGAGGCGTGTGGGCGATGCGAGTATAGATGGGGGTTGCATGATTTTTAATTATTCTTCCAAATGCTAATTGAAGGGTAGTTACGATTTGAAATATTGTTCTAACTCTTATAATTTCGAAAATAATGTCGATATCCACCCTAATGTGACGAAAATACTATACAATAAAAAATAGAAATATTACCCAATATTTCCGAAATGGTCCATCATAGAAAAAATTGTTTGAAGTAAAATGTTCATTAATAAAATTGATCTTTCAAATTCTGAAATAAAATATGGGGAGTTCCATTTGAAATTTCAAAGTTGGGGGCCTGTGGGTGATGCGAGTGTGGATGGGGGTGCCATGATTTTTTATTATTCTTCCAAATGCTAATTGAAGGGTAATTACGGTTTGAAATATTGTTCTAACTTTTATAGTTTCGAAAATAAAGTCGATATCCACTCCTAATGTATAACCCTGTATATATTACTGATGTGTTTTTGGTCAATAAGACTAATGAAAGAAAAAGAAACAGAAACTAAAATTTCCTGTGATTCATCAGATTCGTAATACTGTAAATACATACAGTGTGAAATATCGTCGCTTATCTAACACCGCTCAACTCGAAAATTAGCGGTTTTTACATTTTAATGTCATTGGATAGAGCAACTCATTGCGCATCGATCTACCAATCACATAGACGTTTCGGCCAATAAGAGACCAGAATTTTTCGCTCTCCTGTAAAGTTGGTCAAAATGACTTGAGCGGTGTTGATAGATAAGCGACGATATGTCAAATAAAAATTAAATTATATATAAATAATATAAACTCTTTGATACCATAATTTTTTTTTTGTTAAATGGCGTTTGAATATATTTCTATCGGAATTTTATTGGATATTTTTATAATTTGGTTTATAGGACTTTTCTTTAGTAATTTATATTTCCTTGTAGTGAAATGATCATGCGGTTTTAACTGGAATTTATTAATCTCAAAAGGATAATAATGTTGAGTTTTTGTAAATATTAAATAAAATATCTTATGATGATAAATGACAACATAATTCATTTAACTGTTTCGACAGTCAAATTACGAAACCAATGCTCCGGACTAAGGCAGTTTTTTTAATGAGATTGAAAATGAATATACGATAATAAAGAAAAAAATCTAAATAGTTAAATGCAATAATGTTTATATAAAAACGTCTATATATAATACCTTTATTATATAGAGCTGGGAAACTTTTTGTTATATTTAGTGGAAGTCATTTTAACTTTTTTTTAATTAACTTAAATTCAAGCATGTTTCAAAAAAAAATGATAGTAAAAATGAGGTAGGTATGGTAATTTTATTAAATATCTAATAAATCCACTTTTAAATTAATTAAAACATGCAAATATATAGGTCATGATCCAATAATACAAGGCTAGACAGTTCATTTGTTTTATACTGTGACGTCATCGCCAAGAAATTTTTCTAATAAAGAATTTGTGAAAAACAGCATATAAATAAATATATTGTTTATATGATAGTTTTTTCTTTGTTTTAGTTATCGATCAATTATTTTGAATGCGAAATAAAAAATATCTTGATTTTAAATTACCAAAAATGGGTTTTCACTAAAAAAAAAATTAATATGGGCCATGTGGACCCAGAACCAAGAAATAAATCCTTATCTGGATGCAAAAATTCTCCAGAATTTGTAAATGCAGTGAAATGTGTGAATTACTGTATCAAATTGCCTTGAACCCAATAAAACCCAACACAGCTCCGGGTCTCAAATTTAAGACCTTTTGTTTTTCATTATTACCTAATTTAAGTGCTATTAATTGTAATGACCTTTTTTAAATATATATCTTATTTGTAACCTTTTTACACTGCTGTGGGGGTAGTTACGGCGCTGGTTTCAAAGGATTGGTAATCTTTTGGGAACCCCCTTACAGTAAGTAGCTTGAAAACTACTACAACACTCAGGGCCGGCCTTTGCAAGCTCGGCGCCCCGGGCGAAATATTTTTTTGCCGCCCTCCCGACCTTTTTTTTATTGTCGACTCGAATATATAATTAATTTCTACCACAAAAAAAACTGGTGAGCTTTTTTTTTTCGTTGCATCTTTCTTTTCTCATTATTTTTATGTTTTTCATTCTTTTGCGCTTCTTCGCCGCCCCTACTAGCTTGGCGCCCCGGGTGGTCGCCCAGGGTCGCCCCCCCCTAAAGCCGTCACTGACAACACTGCACACTGATAAATATTTAAAAAAATGTATACTATGAAAAATGTAACAAATCATTTCTAGAGCGATTACCATTTATAAGAGTTGTTATTTATTTTGTAGACTGCACGCAAATTTATACTATGAATGTTATTTAGAATCAAATTATCCTAAATTATACTTTATTTGATTAATATTTACATCGGAAGATGTAAAGAAACTTAATAATCTAATAAAATTGAAACTCAACAACTTATATTCTATTTTCTATACAAGAGCTTTCATTTTAGGGACCAATAACTTTATAAAACATATAACAATGAAAGATTTATTATTATTATAAATATATTATAAATATTTATAATTTATTATTTATTAAATTGTTTGACGTTTAGACAATTAGTTGTTTTATTTATTATATTATTTTAACGTCACTACTAGTATATTATAAATATTTATATATACATATACAAATTACAGTACATAGACAATATAAATAATATATTAAAATTAAGGAATATTTTAGATATAAAATTTTTTGCTACAAATCAATAAAAATGTCATTAGTAGGTACGGCAGCACAGGGTCCTTGAGTATACAATGTTAGGTCCTCTCAACATGACCCCCTTAAGGGGGGAGCTAGCTGCTCTAGTATGAAAGGCTGATACAGCGAGTCAAAGGGCCTACTTAAAATTATAGTCTGGAGGCCCGTGATAGGATGTGGAGGTCATGCCCCTCAATGTTAAGGTTGGATTCAATAGAATTTTTTTTACGAAATTTTTGGTGTATTTTTCAATATGTTATGCCCTCAAAAGTTATATGCAAAAGACATTTTTTAATTTGGAACATTTTTTTAATACGATTTTGTTCTTAAATAGTTTATTTTATTACCTAATCTTAGTCGAAATTTTATTTTTTATTACTTTTAAAATTTTGTATTATTTTAAAAATAAGTATGTGGGGCAAGAGGGGAAATTTTAGAGAGGTTGTCAGGTTCGAAATGTATACGTTTACAGAAGTTGCACTGTATTAATGAAATTAATATTTATAATACTGACATATCAATTTCCAGTAGGTAAGATAGAGATATCACTTTCTTGTCGTCTACCCTATGTTAATAATAATAATCAGTAATTATCCTTGTCAGCAATAGATGGGATAGATATGTCTATATTGTGTAACACGTCTAACCCTCATTTATGTGCAGGAACAACGTAATATGATGATATAATAAACGTAGGTATATAATTTATTTTATTTTATTACGTTAATAACACTTCAAACTATGTAAAATAATTGATGTTGTTCAAATTAAAAATACCTTAACAAGTCATCAAAAATTTTAAATGTTAATTTATTAATTAATCCAATCAATGGGGCTAAAAGGGTAATTATATATTTTTAACAGTTTTTACGACATGTCTCTATCATAATTTTATTGTCTGCCTGTTTTTGAGATTGCTAATGACGATTTTGATATTAGTTTAACGAAAATGACAAATACAAAATGGTGGATAAAATCTCAGAAGTTTCAAAAACTTTATTTAACATCACTTGCGAAGTTTATTAAATACATAATTACGATTTTGGTAACAATTATATCATTTTAGAAATGACGCATCCAAATAGCAGATCTGGGCAAATATCGCTGGGCAAACTGTATAATTGGACATTAAAAAGATCTAATAATTATGTCTTCATAAGATTCAATTTCTTAAAATTTCGTGATTTGCTTATTGTTTCCGTCATCTGAAAGAAGGGCGTTAAGAATTTTGCGATCTCAAAAATACGCAGACAATGAAATTATGATTAAAAAAATTGTAAAAATTGTAAGAGAATGACACTCATAAGTAGCGTTAGTTAGCATTGTGCTAAATGGAGTTACACTTTCGAATGTGTTTTCTACTCTTAAAACACCTTGTTAGCCAAAATAAAAAAAACACGTGTTTAATGTTTTTTGATGTACTACGTGTGTGCAAAGTTTTAAGAAAATCGGCGCTTGGCACTTGGGTAGTGTTACTTGTGAGTATTCCGCGAAGTTGACGAGATATCTCGTGAACCGTTGATGCTAGGATAAAATTGTTAGACCTTTTTTGTTCAACATTAAATTCTCTACACATTCTTTCATGTGTTCATTTTCATAGAACTAACTCTTTACAAGGTACAGCCCAATGAAGTTTGAAAAAAGTAGTTTTGCGGATTATTTCTCAAATGAAATCTTCTATAATTTTTTTAAAGAAACAAAAAGTAGATACTTATTCACTAATAGGAGATACTAATAAAATTATAAACAACCAATCTTGCTACAGATAGCATTTTTTTGTATTAAACGCAGTCTTCTACAGTCTACAGTGTCTACACTACAAGATAGTTAAAGTAAATTAAAACAATGGGTGCAATGGGTTAACTTCACTTATTTATTCCAACTAAAGACTTATTAAAATTCGGAAGTGGGGGGGATACGTAAAATGTAAATATGGTTGCTGTTCAATTTTTTTTATCATATAAAGGTTCCGCGACGAAAAAAATAGAACCTTTTTAATCAACACCTTAAATTATTAAAAATATTGATTTTATTATAAAATACCCCCAAAGAGGGACGGCAACTCAATTGGTTAAAATATATATTATCAAATAAAGAAATAAATTTAATTCATAACATCTATGTTACAAACCAAAATAGGTTTGAATTTTTTAACCATGTTTTCAATACTCACCGGTAGCGGAGCCACTTGCTGGACCTGGAGAAATGAAACTAGCGACACCAACAACGAGTTGATTTACTCCCTGCATTATCGGCTGGACACGTTTTGATGTTTGTGCCGGTTGTACCACAAGCGATGGAGGGCAGTATTTATTTTTTGATTTAGAATTTTCACCGGATTTTTCTTCATCTTTTTCATCACTCATTTTAATCACAATATTTTATAACACGTATTTAAAATTAAAAGTTAATATAAAAAAAGTTCTTATGCTGGTATTTTAAAAATTAAAAAATATATATTCTTCTAAATTTTATCTCCATATCCATATGTATCATATCTTTTTCCAATATCTGAAAAAATAAAAATAAGTAGTCTATTGATATTTGAGATAACAATTAAAAAAGATTAATATAATAATTTAATGTAAAAGGTTTAATTATTTGGGTGCAATGTTCAATATTACTGTTATAAAGAAAATGAAAAGGAAATTATATGCTTTATATATAATAATTTCGTCTTTAAAAGCACTATAAATAAATAAATAGTAAACCTTGAACCTAACCAAACAACCAATGTCATAAATATAATATAACCTACATTAATAAATAAATTTAAAAAATTACTCTAATGTGCACACCAGTCCAAATAGATTTTCAGAACATGATAGAGAAACAAGTTGTTTTTCTTTGTTGTAAAATTCACATCAAAAATTCAACAATCGATAGTTTTGATACTTCGACATATATAATCAGCTGTTCATTTCTAGAGAAATCGGAACGCTAAGAAAAGTGACAGAAACATAACCTTAAAAAAACTGCGAACTAGAAGTAGTGTTCAAAATAGTGTGTAGAATCAAAAAATATTCAAAATTAAAAAAATAATATCATTCTCTAGAAATAAAAATTAATATTTATGTATTAATATCAAAATGTAAATAAGTTATTTACAGATCATAAAAAAATAAAATATAAACTCTATTAATATAAAATTTAAGTGAAAATAAAAAGAATTATATTTTTTTCTATAAAAAAAATAATTTTTTAAACAATATTTTTATAATACATATAATATTTTTGTATTTTAAAGATTATATTAATGTGTTAAAGAGTGTATTTTGGTATGAAATGAATAAATAGCTCAGACAACTAGCAACGAAGTATAAAATTAGTTATAACAAACAGTAGGTAATTTATATGTATATTTTATATCATTTACTAATACTATGTATAATACATTATATAGATATAGATATAATACATCTAACTCAATATTCTATAACAGAGGCTCTCAGAAGGGATGCAGAATATGTGATCGCGAATTTTATAATTTGACGATTTAAAAAAAGCAAAAATGTAACTATGTAACTTCGAAAATTAAAAAAAATTGGCATTTTTTTAAATTTTCATTTCTTATTTGTTCTTTGCCCTGTGTTCGTTTTTTATTACAATTTATTTGTGAATATTGGACAAATTGGACACATTTTAAAATTTTATATTATTTTTCTCCATAATATCATAGTTATTGTTTTATGGAGGTCACCATTGCCATCATACATACATATTTACTATAGGTACTATTAATGCTATTAATAGTTTCATGTCGTGTAATTATATATTTCAATGATGTTACAAGTATAAAGTTTTTATAACACCTCGGTTAACAAGATGTAGAAGGGTGTAAGATAATAAGGGAAACGGAAAATTCTTACTATAAAAGATAGTAAAACAAACTATGTGTTGTTAGTTGTTAGTATTTTATTTAATATAAGGGGCTCAAATACAGATCCTTGTCGGAGGCACAAGAAATTCCATACCTATAAAGTTCTGGTTTTAACCGTAATTTTTATTTATCTATGATAAAATTTCAGTTCTGTTTGGGAGAGAAATTTTTCTTCTATAAAATAAATAATATATTTGATTTATAAAAGGGTATCAATTTTTGAAAAAAAGATAATACTTAACTTTGCCTTAATACTTTATACCAGGGATTCCCAACGGAGTCCAAGTGGACCTCTCAGAGGTCTATGGAAGTTTTAAAAGGGTCTTTTATCGATATTAACTTTTATAAATTATTTTACTTTTTTCCAATTGAAATGACGTTTTTTTCGCTATCTAAAATGTAAGGAAGTCTATAAAGAAAATCATTCTTTTAAAACGGATCTATGTAGGGAAAGGTTGGAAAACCCTGCTTTATACAATTCCTCGATATGTGTTAATAACGTATTTCTTGTTAGAGTTCTATAATTTAATAAAAACATGCGGATGTATCAATTTAGTTGTTTTACTTTTACTATATATATACATTAGTTATGTACTCGTATATGAACAATAAAAATAATTATCTTAATTTATTAAATTATCTTTTTGCGATTGCTTTGTATAGCGATGTTAAAAAGTTCGATTTGTTTTAATTTAATCAATAACAACAATATAAATTTATGTAATGTCATGATTACTATACTCAATAATTAATTAGTATTTTACATTTCATGTATGTATAAAAAATATTTAAGTTGAGAAAAAAATACATGTATTTTCTCTATCAATTCATTTTATGGGGTTATCTATTGATGAACCCCCTGAGAAGCTGTCTCGTCTACTGCGTTATAAATTTCGATACTGTTTAACATAAAAAATGAACTATTTTTTAATATTTCTCAATTTAACATTTGATTCACAAAAAAAAAATTCACTTGTTGCTAAGAAAACATTTTTTTTCCTTGAATTTTGAGTTGAATCTTTGTAATAAATAATACTGGAATGCCCACTCAATTCCCGATCGCAAACCAAATAATGTTTTATAGAAACAAAGCCCCCCCCCCTCACAAAATTAGATTTTTAAAATCCTGTAAATTGTAATTATACAATTACATTATTATTAATGAAAAAACACATTTTCTCCCCTTTCACCCCCTACCAAACTACCCCTGCATCCCTTAGTCGACTACGCTCAACGGTTTCTTAAAGTTTATGTATATAAAACTACGTATGTACCAAATTTCGTTGATGAATGAATTTTTGTGTTTATTTTGGAAATTTCTGACTATTTTTACTGTACTTATATGAGAATATTTTACAAAACAAATCTAATACATTACAAAAATGATTTACGTTATACGTGTCACATTCATGTAAGGATATTTCATTTTCAATATAAATGTTTTGAACCTTAACACACGAGTACCAAATTCCGGTTTCAAAATGATAAAATTGCGATATCTATATATTACATTATCTTTAAATTATTTTATTATTTCATGACTGATATCGACCGTTATTACAACAACAAAAACATCAATAATTTATTGCTTTGTGATAATACCTATATAATCTATAACAGTGGCTCTCAAACGGTGTGTCACGAAACCCTAGGTTGCCGTAGACGTTTCAAAAGAGTTCTGTGATTTAAAATTTTAAATATATCGAAAATTTTAACAAAAATAAATAAATTATTTTAAAAAATAAAAAAAAATCACACAAGACTAATGTCCGGTATCATAGAGGTTAGCAAATTTGTAACCTAGCAAGCACTCACAAATGAGGTATTCATTTTGTGATAGTATCTATGGATTTGTTATGGAATTTAGAGCAGTGGGACTTCAACGTATTGTAACACAGTTAGCGACTCTGACCGTATAAAATAATTTTCATAATATCACCACTACTTTAATACCGTTCGTGTTTACATACAACGCGTGCGCGAAAGTTGTCAAAGTCTTCATGAAACTCCAAGAGAACTGTCATATAAGTTTGATATTTCATTTGAGAGTGCTTGCTAACTTGTAAATTTGCTAGCATCTTTATGTTACCGGACAAAACTTTTCTCGATATCAGTCACGTGTACGAGGCGAGACAGGTTTAATTTTTTACGAGACGAGATTGAAATGAGACTTATTAAACAAATTACCTAACAATAAGCTTACCACCCACAACATGGAGCGCAAACGCTATCACTTTGAAAAGCACTATCTATCATAAAATATTAAGCATAGAATTTATTTTATAAATATAAAGCCGGAACTATGTATGATCTTTTATAAAATTCTTGTGCGTACTTCGAAATATGTAATATGTAGAAAAAAATAAACTTTTTATTATTTATGTTTACTATTTACAGTGAATTGATAACTTTCTCTCCATTCGAGATTTTTCACTGAAATCAATATACTTATTATTCAATACATACCTACTTCTTATTGTAATTATCACTGTTATTTAATGTTTATAAAAAAGTCCTTTAAACACCAATTATATACATTATATTTAATTACAAGCTTTTATAAATGTGGTTCAAAATTTGTAACACTAATTTCAAACAAGTACTTCCCAATGAGCTATTGAGCTAAAATTTGATATAGGTACATGTATAGATCTTAGATGACAATGCACGTTTACACTTTTATTGAATATAAATTCAAGATGGTGGCTTTAAGATGGCGGACGAATTTCACCATTTATAAAAAGAGGCCCTGGCACCCCCCTATGTGAAGGTTATGACCTCATGTAAAGCCCTCCAAAAAATAATGATTACTAATTTTTGTAATTTGAAAAGCATCATTTTCATTTTGAGACATATCTTCGACAACTAAAATCAACCAGTGACGTCGATTAAAAGGGAGGATGTGACATCCGTGTAAAATATTAAAAATAAAGCGTATTTATTACTTCGTTGTTTTGATTATTTATAACTTTCTAAGAATAAAATGTCTTAATTTTTTTTGGTCTTTGAAAGTCTATAAAAAGGGGTTTGATAACTGTCAAATTTATTTTTTTAAATATATTTTTTCTGTCGTTAAAAAACGTGTCACCCCCCCCCCCCTCTCTAGCGACACCACTGAAAATAACCATCCACCCTCTTCATCGAAATATTTTTTTTTGGGTTCTCGGAAATCTTAAAAAATGTTAATTCCTTCTGTACAATGTATGCATACTTTTAATGTTAATATTTAACGACTTTATTTTACCCCAACTCCCTTTACACTTCTATAAAGTAATGGGACAGACAACCTTGTAGATAATAATCTGTACCCCACACGCGTTACATATTGATCACAACTGCATTATAACAATTAATATAGAATGGAATAGACATATAGAAATGTGTGCGACAATACATTTTGTAATTATATGTTTAAACTAGCTACCTGAAAATATGCATAGATTACGTTATGTAAAAAACGATAATATAAATAATACAGTAGGTACCTACCTACTTGTAAACAATACTGACTACGCATTAATTTCCAAATTCATTATACTAAAAAGAATCAATAAATATATCCACAGTCAAGGAATTAAAAATAAATAACAAATCAATTATTACGGAGGTGCCTAGTTACTAATTTATTATATTTTGGTTATAATTATAGTTAATGCAATTTTTTGTCGATTACTTAATGACAAGAAATAAAATTTATATGATCTTGAACAGGACCGTAACTATTACCGGGGCAGGCGAGGCAGTGTCCCGGGTCTCCCGAGCATAGGGGCCCCCACAGCAGTATAAAAATTGGGGTCGGCAAGATTGACGAAAAAAAAATGTCATTATTTAAAACATGCAAAAAGACTGAGGTAGCAACGAAAAAATAAAAAGGTCTTCAATTTATATTTTACATACAGTGAAGGCCCCTCGGTCACTTGCTGCCCTGGGCCCCCGAGCTTCTTGTTACGGCCCTGATCTTGAGAAAGATCATACAAATACAAACTTAACTATTTGCTATAACAAAATTTATGAATCAAAAATCAATTGGATATACATAATTAAAACAATTAAAAGTACTTCGGGCAACTATTGTTCCAACATGCAATTGAACAAAACAGATATAATTGAAAATAATGTCGTATTCGATTCAGGGACCTTCAAAACTTGTAATTGCGTTAAAATCTCGAGTTGAAATTGTTTCATGATAACATTATTATGAATTAAATTAAATCCATAGGCAAAATATTTTAGCATAACCAGTCGAGTACTAATAGACTAGTCACCACAGAACATTAATGTCCGGTATTATAAACGACCTATCAACTTTACAAACTAGCAAGCACTCTCAAATGGGGTATCAAACTTATATGACAGTTCTCTTGAAGTTTTAGATAGATAGTTTCATACATAGGAAGTAAAAAAAAGGTATGTAAAGTATATTTACTAAAGTGTATTTACTAACCTTGCGTAAAAAAACGGTAAAAACCAACTTACTGAGAACTGCCATATAAGTTTAATATCTCATTTGAAAGTGCTTGCTACGTAGCAAATTTGCTAGGTCTTTTATAATACCGGACATAAGTATAGTTCTATTTACCTTCGATTGCACAAAGCAAAATAAATCACGATTAGTTAATCGTTGATTTAAAAGCATTATTTCGTCAATTCTAAAAAATAATCACGGTTATGATACATGTCAAATTGTAACTTTAGTGAATTGTTCATTTACAAATTGAGATAAAGATAGAATTAACATTAATCGTGGATTGAAAACAACTGATTAACTAATCGTGGTTAATTTTGCTTTATGCAACCCGCAAGGTTAATGTTCTACGCTAGTCACACACTTGTATGTACGTGTGTAGTAACCTTTAGATATTCAATTTTGAATTTCATATTAGGTGTGGAATATTTTCATAAATCTCATAAGCCCTAGGGCCTAGGCACTACATATTTATTCGTATGACAACTTACTTTGAAAATTTGATTATTCGTTTAGAATTTATTCGTTTATACCTCGTTCTACAGGTTTAAGGAACAGCGCATAATATCATTAAAAAACAAAGGATACATTTCTTTACAAAATACTCATATTTATGTAATATATACAGAAGATCCATAAAAACATGTATAATTTATGAATTGATAAAAAATTTCTTATACAAACAATTATCGAGGAAATTGTGAAAACCGATTTGTTTTTCCATATTGAGGCCTGTTACTTAAAGATCATACCGATAAGTGGAAATAATAGAAAAAATGACCCCGCCAAATTCTCACTTTCAATTTATTAATATATAGTTTTAAAACTACATTATTCTACCTTAAAACAAAAATGCATCAACAAAACATGTGCATTCTTTAAACCAGTTGTCTCTCTTCTACTCTAAACTGATGCATTGTATACAGGTTTTCTAATAAAAAAAGATAGGAATATTCGTTAGGTAGAAAATATAATATTCCTGTCGCTCTCATTTAAATTTTACTTTTAAAAGTAGATTTTTAGGCAAGCATAAAAGAGATGGATATATAAATATATTAAATACAAGATCATTCTATCACGTTTTAATTTGAAAGTCATAATTACGATGGGTAAATTTATTTATACCATAATAGCAGATCCGCGTGCGGCTATGCACGCATTTTATAATAGAAAACATTTGAATACTCAAATTAGATGTCTGGTTTAGTACAGAGTTATGGGAGTAAGAAGTATTTAAAAAAAAACATTAAAAATCGCAAATTTAAAGCTGTTTTTCATGTAAAAAAATAAATTAAAAAAGGGTAAAACATCACAATTTTGCAGAATTTATTGTTCAAAACACAAAATTATTTAATAAAAAAATATTAAAAAGTACGCCATGTACCCCTTGAAACACCTTTGCGAAATGGAAATCTCTACTATTCAGATTTCAGTAAATTGTAATGTAATAATTCATTTTTACAAAGTTATAAAGCAAGAAAAAAAAGTAAATTTGAGTAGTGTACTTGATAAGTCACATCATACTGTGAAATTCAAACAGATTTTCCGTTTGTATATTTTACAATCTCTTTTACAAATCAATGGAAGAAAATTTATAAAATATTAAAAATAATGTCTTTAACGTTTTGAAAATATATGGTTATCCATAAAAAGATCCGGGTTCAGACTCAGGTTCACTGACTTTGAAATATAGCGGTTCGGTTCGGGTTCTTCGGGGTTCAAATTCAGGTTCTTTGAAGCTAATAATCGTAGAGCAATAAATAAAACGCCATAAGATAGCTAACGTAGTCCCATTTATAGTAAAATTAGTTTTAGCCTTCCATCCCATAAAAATACTAATTTTCGTTAAATGTACATTAATATAATAAATTTTCTATGGTAAAAAAGTGACAATAGACTATGTATTAGTTGCGACTAGGGAGACCAAGTTTCAAGTTTTTACCCGGACTTTCAGGGTTTGTATACTGTTTCTCCGGGCTCCGGGTTTCGTTATAATTTCTCCGGGTTGTGAAATAATGATGCAACTAAAAAAAGATCATCAGGGGCTGCAAAAGCGAGGATTGCGATATTTAAATGTCGACGAAAATAAACAAAAAATCAGGGTATACAAAAACTCAAATTTGTTACCCTAGTTGCGTCACTTTTTATCTAATTTCATAAACATTTATGTTCTAACAAAATACATTTAATTAATAATTACCCAGTGTGATCATGGCTTTAATAAATATTTCTAAAGACACATAAAGAAGAAAGATGGATAAATGCGTGTACTGTATATTTAGTAGTTTTATCACTCCTTTTTATAAATTATTTAAACTTTACGCTCATATGATAATAGGTACTGTAGTGAGAGACATCAGTTTTATTCAAGTTGATATAGGATCCAGTTGATCTTTTGAATGAAAATAAAAATGCTCTGACACAAAGAAGTTCTTAAGTAATATGATAAATTGTAAATTAGACTACACTTTTGTGTAGTGAATATTTGCTTAATTTAAACCAATAGTGTACACTGAAACTAGTTATTAGAAAATTGTGTAAGTTATCTATTTAAATTAATTTTTACATATTTATTTTTAATTAGCATGACTGTGAAAATATGATATCATGTTTTTGCTGTTATTTCTTTTATTAGCATTTTGTTTTAAGCTAACAACTTTTTGTCTCGTCTGTATATAAAATAGTATGGCCTTGAATAGCTGAAAAATAATTTTTATTAGTGATTCATGTGTTTTGTTTACTATATTTATAACAAGTACAACTTTTTGTGAAAATTAATTGCAGCCAGTGAATGGAAATTTTAGTTTTTTACCAAAAAATTTAAAATGCAAGTAAAGCATTTTCTTTGTATGGAAAACTCAAAATTTACTAATTTCTTTTTTTCTAAATACATCATGTTTCCTGCACATTTTCCTTATTTTTTTTTGCTTTGTAATTTTTCATCTTAATGTACCTTTTTGTAGTATATTTATGTGTTTAAATTCTAAGGTCTTAGGTTTCCGTACAGTGAAAGTTTCATTAAAATCGGTTCAATAGTTTTCGTATCAAATCGGAAAAAAGTTAAATAGACATTTTCAAATTTTAACAAAACACGGATAGTCCTTTTATATTATGAGCTTGTTAAAACTTTCATAATTTTACGAAACACTACTACCACTGATGTGGCCAGTACATGACTTTTTTAATTTGAAAACGGTTCTCTGAATAAAAGTGTAAGAGCTGTGAATTTTTGCTGGTTTAAATATTTTTACTCTTTATAAGGCGGAAAAAAGCTTACAAAAAATTAAATACTTTGAATTTATATTTATAAAAGTGTCTAAATAATTGTGATTTAAATGAAAAGTAATAAAAAATATTATTTTCATAGTAAGTTGTTTTTTCATCATATTTTCTTATCTTTAAGTTGATATTTCTTTAAAAAGTTTAAATTTGAACCATGAAATTTTACTAAAATTTTTTGTATTTTCTATTAATTTTATTTTATAGAATAAAACCGTGAAAAGTTAAAATTTCAGACCGTAGGTATCTCAAAAAAAACGGCGGTAATTTTTTGAGAGGCCATATCTCTAAAATTCAATATATTGTAGTAAAATTACCTGCATCAATTTTCGATAGCGTGATTAAACATTGCCTATGTTACTCCTGAGAGCCTTAAATTTCCATCAACGAAATAATTTTTCAAATCAGACCTATGGACCCTAGTTCTGAGGTAATATATGTATGTAATATGTACGTATTAATACACAGACGAACTCTTTATTATATGTTTTAGTATAGGCCAGGGGTTCCCAATGGGGTCCTGGTGGACCCCTTGGGAATCGATGGAAGTTTAATACTATAGTGTAATTATTAGTATCATAATTATGTTGAATGCTGTATATTATAGAAAAAATTAAAGGGTTGATGAAAAAAATAATTCTTTTGAAAAGGGTCGATGTAGGAAAAAGGTTGGGAACCCCTGATATAGAATATAGACAAATAGAGAAAATTACAAAAAAGGACAATCTACAAAAATAAATACAGGAATATATTTTATTGTATAATTATACTGAAATTATATTTTCATTTTGATACATTATTGATCGTACTTTGCCTTGAATAAAACATGTTGAAACATTTTACATATATTTTTTACAGTGACTAACGTCATCAAAAAAATTACATCAAAACAACATTCAAAATCAAAATACAATATGGGTAACGATACAGAAAGCAAATTCAAAAAAATTAGAAATGTTGTATCAAGATTTTTCCATGGATTGGTTGAAAATCTTGTAAGGGCGGCATTCAAGATTATCTACGGAAAAGGAGAGTCTATGCCACCGATTAAGGACTTGTTACTACTAGAATCTGCAACAGCAATTGCTCATAAAATAAGGACAAAAAAAGTAAACTATAGCCATATTATTTTTACCGAAGATATTTAATTAAAAAAAAATTATATAATTTAAATGTTTTTTTTAGATTACAAGTGAAAAGGTTTTGGATTCGTTCATAGCACGCATTGAAGAAATAAATCCTGTATTAAATTGTGTAGTAGATAAACGATTCGACGAAGCAAGAGTAGAAGCAAAGAAAGCAGATGCATTTATTGCGTCAGGAGTAAAAACGGAATCAGAGTTAGCTAAAGAAAAACCATTTCTTGGAGTTCCATTTACGACAAAGGATTGCATCGCTGTTAAAGGTAATATATTTAAAATATAACAAATATAAAATAGCCCATACCAGTAGTCCCGAATTCATTAATTACGCTACATTAAGGGGTCCCAAATAATAAAAAAAAACGGTATACTTTATTACGTACAAATACACTTCAGTATTTCTCTGGAACAAATTTCCCTGACTTTTCCCGGTTTTCCAGAAGAATTTTTACCGTTCTTCCCTGTTTTTTATAATTAAAATTTAGATAAAAAATCTAAAAAAAGGTCACATAGATAAAATTTAAATATTTTTGCAGAATTTGCATTTTTCCCTGACTTCCAACCAAATCCCTGACTTTTCCCGGTTTTTCAGAAACTGGCCAGCCTGTATAAGCACAGCGCTATTTGTAATAAATATTTATTATGTCATCAAAAAATCAGGAAAATATTTAATATTTTCCTTCAAAATTATTATTTTAATAACAAACAAAAAATGTATGTGCTTTTTCATCAATAGGAGTACGTAACCATTAATTACGTAAAGGGAGGGGGGTCCGCAAAATCTTACGAATCCTTACGTGGAAAATGCGGGGAGGGGGAGGTGGGGTCTAAGGTGTTACCTACGTAAGTTTCCTGTTTCTAATTAACTGTTTTTAAAATACGTAAATTTAAACCAGTTTTGGTTATTAGCACTGACGTCCGCAGAGAGGGGGGCGGGGGGTAAATAGGGCACTTCTATTAATTAATTTATTATTTTAATGCTATGCAGATTTTCCTTAAATTTGCATACAACAGTTAAAATAATTGTTACATCTTTAATCTTTTTAAATAATAAATAGGGAATCTTACGTAAAAGGAGGAACACAAAAATCTTATAAGCCCCTCTTTGGAAGGGGGGGGGGGGGGGGGAAGGTAGAAAATTTTTAAATCAGTCTTATATAATTGTATTGTGTAAAATGTAAAATTTTAATGCAGAATTTTTTAGAATTGAAAAGTTAATTATTTCTTTCAGGTTTGTTTCATACAGCTGGTATTCACCATAGACGTGGTTTTAGAGCTGAAGAAGATTCAGAATCAATTGCACTTTTACGTAAAGCAGGAGCGATTCCTATTGCCTTATCAAATGTATCTGAACTTTGTATGTGGTATGTATTATTATTTATTTATATTAAAATGGCTTTGAGCCTTTATTTTTTAAAGTGATTTCAATACATGATACAATTAATAAAGATATGGCATTCCCGAGTTATTATTTTACTGTGTTATATCTACATTTTTAGACCTTCAATAGTAAAATCTACCCCTATTGACTTAGTTTCTTGTATTTTAGTTGATGTTTCGATGACAATTTGATATTTGATGCATGGAAATTGAGTAAAAAACTTCGAATTTTAGATTTCGTTAAAAGTATGTTTATTTTATAGAAAATGATGTGAAAAGTAGAAATTTTCAAACCGCAGGTCTGTATCTATTATCGTTCACGAGATATGGCCTCTCAAAGTTTTAATTTTGTAAAAATTGCGGAGAAAAATGGCCGTAACTTTTGAACGTGTGGTCGGATTTGATTTTCGTTGACGAATTTAGAATCAGCATGTCAAAATCTATATATTGACATGTATAATACTTAAAAATTCGAGAAAATTTTTTTCGCGTAAAATCAAAAAAATTCAAAGGGGTATACCTTTAAAAAATGTCGATTTTCGACAAAAATTTTGTTGTCGAATTTTGAAGTATTATACATGTCATTATATAGATTTTGACACGCTGATTCCAAATTCGTCAACAAAAATCAAATCCGACCACACGTTCAAAAGTTACAGCCATTTTTCTCTAAAATTTTGAAAAAACTGAAACTTTGAGAGGCGATATCTCGAGAACGTGATGAGATACAGACCTGCGGTTTGAAAATTTCAACTTTTCACGTCATTTTCTATAGAATAAACACACTTTTAACCAAATCTAAAATTCAAAATTTTTTACTAGATTTTCATGCATCAAATAGCACATACAAATATTATAAATGCAAAAGTGTGTCTGTTTGGTACTTTTTTACTGGCTTAACCGCTTATGGATTACTATATTAATTTGGGTTTCTATATTGTGATGTCATCTGACAACTACAGCGAACAGAGTGAAAAGTTAGTTGATATGGGCAATGTCATATCTGTATTAATTGTATCGTGGTTTCAACATGTAATTCCATTGAAATTACTATCAACTACATAATTTAAAAAAAAAGTAATTAAAACTAACACTAATATTACAAATAAATTATTAGGTGGGAAAGCAATAATCCTGTTCATGGAAGAACAAACAATCCTTATGATGTAAACCGAATGGTTGGAGGTTCATCTGGCGGAGAAGGTTGTCTTCAAGCTGCAGCTGGTTCAGCATTCGGCATAGGTTCAGATATCGGTGGTTCCATACGTATTCCTTGTTTTATGAACGGAATCTTTGGCCATAAACCATCTCCAAAAATTGTCTCAAACATTGGCCAGTTCCCTAGACCTTCATCTGACGAACAGAATATATTCTTAGGTATAATTAATTCAATTTCTTATTATACTTTTAGTTTTAGCCACATAATCCAAAATTGGCGATGTCTAATTTGCGATTTTTTAAATGAAATAATAAATTTTAAATAAATTACTCAGGTATTGGTCCAATGTGTAGAAGAGCAGAAGATTTAATTCCTATCTATAAAATATTAGCCGGCAACAATGCAGATTTACTTAAATTAGATGAACCAGTCGATATCACTAAAATAAAATACTATTACCAAGAATCAGATCAAGGTGGAAGACTGGTAAGTCCCGTCGATAAAGACATACGGCTAGCAATGAGAAAAGTGATAACGCATTTAGAAAAAGCTCACAAAATGAAACCCGAGAAAACAATGTTCTCCGTTTTTTCCAAATCTGTTCCCATGTGGCTTTCTAACATGAAAGCCGAAAACAGTCCAACCTTTCCAGAACACTTGGCGAATCATAATGGAAGCATCAACGTTGGATTTGAATTTATGAAATGGTTTATCGGTAAATCAAACCATACATTGATAGCGTTAATAACTGCAGTTGTAGAAAGATGGGGAGTCCAATATGACACCCCTAAATACCACCACTTTGTTTCTGAAAGAAACAAAATGAAGCTTCAGTTATTGGATCTCTTAGGAGACGATGGGGTATTCATATATCCAACTCACCCTACAGCAGCTCCGTATCATAACGAAGCACTGATAAAACCGTTGAATTTTGGATATACAGCAATCTTCAATGTGTTAGGATTACCATCAACACACTGTCCTTTAGGATTAGGCTCAGAAGGGTTACCTATCGGTATTCAAGTTGTTGCAGCTCCAAATCAAGATAGATTATGTCTAGCTGTTGCGCTTGAGCTCGAGAAAGCCTTTGGTGGTTGGGTCCCCCCTCAAGTTGATGCATAATAATCAAAAGAACCAATCAAGATCTATAATATATACACATAATTGTGATAATATTGCATTTTTGGTATAATTCGCTCCCTGTTGCTAAATAAAAATCATTTTGATGATAATTTTTTGGGTATTATATATTATAAATTAATTGAGTGTAACAACACATACATATTGAAATGACGGATTTACTATTAGGTGCACAAATCAAAAGTATGAGTAAAGCCTTAGGTTGACTGAGAATTCAAACCAAATGAATGAGGCTGGCACATTAACCAGTGCAGACATCATTCATTTACACAGTTTGAATTATCAAAGTTTCAACACTGTTGTTAGCCTAGGCTTATTTTGTGTTTAAAAATATATAAATATATGAAGTCACTTAGAAAATAAGATAGTGATCACGGTGGTGTAACATCATTATGAAAATATTTATCAAAAAATTTATGTAAAGCTAGAAAGATACCTATTGTAAAATGGGGTCTAGCAATAAAAAATTATCATTTTTTATTCATTAAAAAATATTCTATGCCTTTATAAATATTATGTTATTTAATTTTGTATAAACATTTCTTTTAAAAATTTCTCAAAGAAGTTGTTATTGAGATAATTATCAAAAAACTAGCGCGATCAAATTTATAACTTGATAAATATTTTCATAATGTTGTCAAATTTGACTGATAAAAAGTATTAACTTGTAATAGTGGCAATTTTTTATAAATTTCAAATAAATATCTAGCTGTTAGCCCCTGGTTTTTAAATTCAAAATTAGTACCTGTTATTCTGACCACAGATCTGAAATGGGACTGCGTGTTAATATATCAACTTTGACCTTTTTTATTCATGGATAAATAAAAATAAAAAAACCAAGAAAAATGCTCAGAAAATTGAAAAATTTCATTTATGATATAAATTGAATTTTTATTTATCAATGAACTAGAGATCTAGCAAAAAGTAAATTAGATATTTTAAAAAGAGCTGTCAATATTTCAATAAAAATATTTGACAAAGTACTTCAAGTAGTTAACGATAAGTCCCTTTTTTCTCTACTTATAAATCTGCCACTGATGTAGGAGTATATACTAATTTTATTTTCATACAAATAAATCATATATTTCTTATATTAAATGTTATAAAAATATACGTATGTGTAATTTTTTAAATTTTTAGTAATTGTTAAAATATTAGTACTTTTTACAGACTTTATACTTATTTATAAAATATCATAGTAAATAAAATGTAATTTTTATATTAACTTTATATAAGCAAAATATTATATATATATATATATATATATGTCCTATTCGTAAAATAATATATCTCAGTATTTTTATAAATATTTATAAAAATATAAAACACCTATTGTAAAGTATTACGTTACTGTTATGTATTTACTTGATATTATATGCGCATTTACAAATACGTATAATGTATTTAATTGTTGATATATTTCAAAAAATTTAAATTCTTATTGTAATTACTATTAAATCTTTTTCAGTTTATATCTTAAAAAAGAGTACCCATTTTTTTTTAGAACTATGAACATACACTTATATATTTCCATTCTATCCCCACTTATTGTTAGTAAAAATCAAGGGGAAATATATACATTAAGGGTGGTAAATATTATACCTAAGGAGAGTATACTTTAATAGATTGTACTGTATTTAAATACATCTAGATTACACTCTGTATTGTTTCAAAGTTTGAATCATAAAACGCATAAAACAATCAAGACAACGCTGTGTTTTATAAGTTGTAAAATTCAGTTCACGTTGTGTTTCTCATGAACATTGCACATCTACAATGCAAAGTGAAGTCTTGGTGTAGGTGTATAATTTTTACTTTCATTTTACAAGCACAAGGATGATTAAAAAAAATTGGGCACTGCCTAACTATCAAAATAAACTATGATACTTTTTAATTATTCTTCTGCAAATGATCATAGACTAGAAGCATATATGATGCACCAGCAAGTCCTTGTTTTAAACCTTTTAAACTAAAATAATCACCAGAAATTGCCCTACCCAAGGACAGATATATGTATTTATATTGGTGCGTATACACAATTATAATCTATGTTCATACTTGCATGAGGATAATTAACAAGTACCATACTTTTTAAACCGGTGAAACTATTGCCAAAACCTTAAGTTCACTTTTATTGGTTTGTTATTGTTTCTGATTATTGAAGTAATTCTTAGAAAACAAAAAGAACGTTTGAATTGAATTTTTAAAACTGTTTACTAACAGTTACGTATGTAGCTATATTATTTTCAGACTACTTTGAATTTAAAAAACTATTTTTTGTGTTGAATGTAAAATATAAAAGGAATAAAAATATAAAACAATGCGAAATTATTTTTATTTTTTATTTTAAACAGTGATATTTTCCAAAAATAAACTAAATACATTAAAATGACAACACTTTGTATATATATACAATAAATACAAACATTTGAGTTCAAAATAAATACTGAATAATGTTAAATAAATATTACATCTAAAATTTTTATTTAAATCAATTTATAAAAAGAAAATTGTTAAAATTTTTCTACAATAATCACTTTTTTGGACGGTACCCTTCATTATATAACGATTCAATTAAATCCATCATGTCGTCTCGTTTTGAAAACACGCCACGTTCAGAAATAACACAGGCTCCGGCTACTCTTGTTTTACTGATCGCATGCTGCGCTACATTCTCTGTATTGCATATCAAATGAATTCCGCAATCGTATGCGTTATTTTGTTGCAAACAGTGCACTTCTTCAAATATCCTCATTTCATCTCCATGACAAAGAACACCGAGGAGTTTGGTCCCGAATTCCCAAGCTTGATTGTGATTTGACCCATTCATCGAATCAAAATGAAACAGTTTGTTTTCAGGTTTTGAATAAACTAATAAACTCCAGTGCGTGCCACCTGGCCTTGATGCGATTTCGTGATCATTCAAAGCGAAAAATACAAAGTCACGAGTTTTTACTTTCAACGGTCCTAGAAACGCTTCTATATCATCAGGACCGCACATTTTAATACATTGAGTTACTTGAGGAGGAACAAACAGTACATTTTTGTAGTTCTGGAACATAATCTTCTCGAGATAATCGAAATAGAATGATATAATGAGATCATTTAGCCAATTAGGGCCTTTCAGTAATTCTATATCAGATTTATGTAGAACACTATCGTGGAAGACCAAGATTACAGGATCATTATGATTTCTACGGGCGAAATAATCCTTGAAATCAGACATTTGAACAAATGTTTAGGTAGAAAATAACCTTATTACGACCATCAAAATTCTATACATTGTACGATTTAATATAACAACATATATCGAGTTCTTAGGATTTAATATATTGCTTTAAGTATTTAAAAATTGTTAACATAAATACATAATTCGATCTTGCGTTATTTTCAATTTTGACAGATTAATATACAAAATCAACATTTATTTACTTATAATTCACTAGTTGGCGCTGGCAGCAGTTGTTATTTTAAAAGCGGAAAATTTAAATATATTCTACATATTCTATTTGTAATTTGTAAGTATGAACAGTCAACTCCATACTTGTTCAGTCAGTTTGTGATTTTCGAGAATTAAAAATCTAAAACAATATCCTGAGAATCGTGAATGCTTAGAGCCAACGAGTGTCATTCTCTCCCTTCCAAAAAGAAGCACCCTAATACAGTAAAAGTTCCATCAAAATCGGTTAACAGTTTTCGCATTAAATTGAACAAAAAAAAAACATTTTTTTTAATAACTATCCATCAAAAATCAATCTATTATAACTAAACGATTATGATAAATCTAAAAAAAGAGTAGTACAAAATCAATTATTAAAAGCGAAAAATTCTAAAACTGGTCATACCACCACTTTATTATTTCCAAAGATATATAAACGTAATTGTCAACTTTATTAAAATTGAAATACTATTATTAAATATTTTTAATGAATATTATAGATGAAGAGTAAAAATTGGAAACAATATATTAATTAATTTTTCACAAGTAGATTATAGAATACAGTATTGCATTAATTTAATCGATTCGAGGTGGGGGGAATGCCCCGTCAGCCCCTGTCTACAAACGCCCATGATTATAGGATACGGCTCTATAAGAACACATTAATTATCAGTTATTTAAATAAATAAATAGTACAGAGAAAGTGTATGTATAGATCTTGATTTAATAAGGTAAGCGAACAAGTTACAAAAATGGATGAAAAGAGAAAAGATTTTTTACACCTACATATTTTTTCGATTTTTCATTTTTAATTTTTTAATGCCAACTGTAACGACAAAATCTATTTAATTTTACATATCAGTAAATATATTATCGTCTATTATTTATTTAGAATTATGGTGGGGGTTTTCAAATCTCGATTAGTATTCAATCGTGTGTATTTCATAATTAGTGAATGTCTACGCTACTGGCTACACTAAGAATGTAGGTATCACGGGTGTTCAACTCAACGTTAAAAAATTTTGATCGCAATATGTGCTGCCGCCTGGCGACTGTTGAACTAACTATACCATTCCGTAGCGCGAAATTCAAATCCCTTTTCATTTCAATATATATTTTGTATTATACTCAACAGTTTAGATGCAAAATATTGCAACTACAATAAAATATATCACCAAATATGATATAATTTATTGTAATTACAATATTTTGCATTTAAACTGTAAATCTGTAATGAAAATAATTGAAATAAAACAAAATATTTTTACAAATATTTATTATCATTTTTTTCTAGAAAGCTTGCAAACATAAATATATTATATAAATTGGAGAAACAAAAAAAAATGTTAAATTAATTAAAAGATTAACTATAATTAATACAATATTTATCATATTTAATTAAGGTATTTCTCTGAGAGCAACAATGTTTGATAAATGATAGAAAAAAATAAATATTGCATGATTTGTAAAATTTCTCAGAAAATTGAAAAAAATCAACTGTAAACTCAGATTTTATAAATAAATAACAGAAGAAGTTCCATTCAAAATTCTGAAAACATTGCGAGTACAATTTCTGCATTGTTAAATTCCTTTTTTTTTATTTTGATATCTTTTGCTCGCAGGTATTATAAATCATTTGAGGATTTTATTTGGAGCTTCTTTTACTCTTCTGTTATTTATTTACAAAATTTGGACGTACTCTTCAATTTCTTAATTTGCCAAGGAATATCTTAATAAAAAAATTTAATATTCATACAAATTAAGTAACAACTACAACTGCATTGTTTCTTATTCAATATTTCATTTTATATCTTACATAAAATTCAAGATTTCAAACAATTTGCATTTGCTAATTTGATATTTTAGAAATTATTTACTAACAGTGACTTTTTCGATATTCATTTAATTGATAAATGTTAATCTTTTTTAAATTACAACTACATTAAATGTATACCTAAAAAATAAGTCATAAAAATCTTCATTATGTGATTAAGGCCACAAAAAGATTTAATGGAAATCAGATTTAATCAAAACTGGATATTGTTCAGATTTTAATCAACATTGAAAGCGAAATATCAAATGAGATAATAAAATGTGCTTAATCTTGGTAACAAGCATTGTGTACAGAATGCACACATACAATGTCTGTCTTTACTAAGAATACTGGTCCAGATATTATAGTTTTCTCAGAATTATTGTTGTCCGGTACATCATTCTGATGGGTCCTGATTAAGGCGTTTTCATTATCCTGACACCTGACGATTTAATCTCTTGCCAAACGTTCTTCACAGCTTGAATCGTTGCCCCACCATCCCTTGATTGAAAGTGATCGATAGGAACTGTCATTCCGGTTAAAACTCCAATTTAGAAGATCCTGTGAATCATAAATATTGTTGTTTTAAAATGTTTTTATAAGAAATTTCTATTATTTCAATATACACTCACCGCTTGATTAACCGACATAGTTGGTAATTGAACCGTTTGAATTGCCGATGTAGAGAGGGACCCCCACCACTGTGCAACCTCAACGTTGATTGGTGAATTTAAATTACGCGCAGAGATAGCAATCACGGTAGTATTGTGGAGGGGATTGAGAAGGTCGGCAAATCGCGCGTCTGGCACGTCGGTCATTCAAGCTGCCGGTAAATCAAAGGTCGGTTAATCAAGCGATGAGTGTATTATTTTATGTTAACATACCTTCAATGTTCGGATTCTTCTGTAACAAAACAAGATAGAACATTCTGCCACTTTGGAGTCTTTTCTCTGCAGTTTATATTGTCGAACAGATCATTTATCATCTTCACAAATTCAGCGGGTGGCACTGTAATCAAACAATGATTTTTTTTATGATTATATGTATATACAAAATAATGGTAAAAATCATTTTAATTTTAATTTGTGGAATTTATTTGCACAATAAACTATCTTATTTGTTTTATTTCTTTTACTTTTTTGTTTCGTGCCCCTAAATCTTTATGCTTCATACATAAAAAACAATCATATTAAATTAAATATAAAACTATTTCAATGAAATTCAGTTATTTTCAACTTATGTATTTTTGTTTTATTTCAATATATATAATCTACATAATCAATTAAAATTCAAAATAAAGTTTTACTTACTGATATCCAAATTACGACGTAATGTATGACATTTTACTCCAATTCGTTCTTGATTAATTATACACACTTATTGTTAGCATAAATGTTTATTTTTATTAGCACTAAACTGATCAGACATACTTATTCAATTTAAAGTCGAAACCACAGAATATACTGTCGAAACACAGTTAAAATAGTTTTTAACACAAATACATTTTCAACAACATTACAAATGGCGACGATGATTTTGAAATGTTCCCCTCACCGCTTGCTCTCGTCGTCCATGGCACGGGGGTCCAACTGTTACCGACTGAGAATGAGGAAATTTTTCTTTATGTAAACGTCGTTTTTAGTAAGGTTCAACAGGTGCTAGATGGCAGCACTAGTATTAAAAAGTCATACCATGGATGACGAGTGCGAGCGGTGAGGGGAACATTTCAAAATCATCGTCGCCATTTGTAATGTTGTTGAAAATGTATTTGTGTTAAAAACTATTTTAACTGTGTTTCGACAGTATATTCTGTGGTTTCGACTTTAAATTGAATAAGTATGTCTGATCAGTTTAGTGCTAATAAAAATAAACATTTATGCTAACAATAAGTGTGTATAATTAATCAAGAACGAATTGGAGTAAAATGTCATACATTACGTCGTAATTTGGATATCAGTAAGTAAAACTTTATTTTGAATTTTAATTGATTATGTAGATTATGTATATTGAAATAAAAAAAAAAATACATAAGTTGAAAATAACTGAATTTCATTGAAATAGTTTTATATTTAATTTAATATGATTGTTTTTTATGTATGAAGCATAAAGATTTAGGGGCACGAAACAAAAAATTAAAAGAAATAAAACAAATAAGATAGTTTATGGTGCAAATAAATTCCACAAATTAAAATTAAAATGATTTTTACCATTATTTTGTATATATATATAATCATAAAAAAAATTATTGTTTGATTACAGTGCCACCCGCTGAATTTGTGAAGATGATAAATGATCTGTTCGACAATATAAACTGCAGAGAAAAGACTCCAAAGTGGCAGAATGTTCTATCTTGTTTTGTTACAGAAGAATCCGAACATTGAAGGTATGTTAACATAAAATAATACACTCATCGCTTGATTTACCGGCAGCTTGAATGACCGACGTGCCAGACGCGCGATTTGCCGACCTTCTCAATCCCCTCCATAATACTACCGTGATTGCTATCTCTGCGCGTAATTTAAATTCACCAATCAACGTTGAGGTTGCACGGTGGTGGGGGTCCCTCTCGACGTCGGCAATTCAAACGGTTCAATTACCAACTATGTCGGTTAATCAAGCGGTGAGTGTATATTGAAATAATAGATATTTCTTATAAAAACATTTTAAAACAACAATATTTATGATTCACAGGATCTTCTAAATTGGAGTTTTAACCGGAATGACAGTTCCTATCGATCACTTTCAATCAAGGGATGGTGGGCAACGATTCAAGCTGTGAAGAACGTTTGGCAAGAGATTAAATCGTCAGGTGTCAGGATAATGAAAACGCCTTAATCAGGACCCATCAGAATGATGTATCGGACAACAATAATTCTGAGAAAACTATAATATCTGGACCAGTATTATTAGTAAAGACAGACATTGTATGTGTGCATTCTGTACACAATGCTTGTTACCAAGATTAAGCACATTTTATTATCTCATTTGATATTTCGCTTTCAATGTTGATTAAAATCTGAACAATATCCAGTTTAGATTAAATCTGATTTCCATTCAATCTTTTTGTGGCCTTAATCACATAATGAAGATTTTTATGTCTTATTTTTTAGGTATACATTTAATGTAGTTGTAATTTAAAAAAGATTAACATTTATCAATTAAATGAATATCGAAAAAGTCACTGTTAGTAAATAATTTCTAAAATATCAAATTAGCAAATGCAAATTGTTTTTTTATTAAGATATTCCTTGGCAAATTAAGAAATTGAAGAGTACGTCCAAATTTTGTAAATAAATAACAGAAGAGTAAAAGAAGCTCCAAATAAAATCCTCAAATGATATATAATACCTGCGAGCAAAAGATATCAAAATAAAATAAATGTATTTAACAATGCAACTACACAAATTGTACTCGCAATGTTTTCAGAATTTTGAATGGAACTTCTTCTGTTATTTATTTATAAAATCTGAGTTTACAGTTGATTTTTTTCAATTTTCTGAGTAATTTTACAAATCATGCAATATTTATTTTTTTCTATCATTTATCAAACCTTGTTGCTCTCAGAGAAATACCTTAATTAAATATGATAAATATTGTATTAATTATAGTTAATCTTTTAATTAATTTAACATTTTTTTTTGTTTCCAATTTATATAATATATTTATTTTTGCATGCTTTCTAGAAAAAAATGATAATAAATATTTGTAAAAATATTTTGTTTTATTTCAATTATTTTCATTACAGATTTATAGTTTAAATGCAAAATATTGTAATTACAATAAATTATATCATATTTGGTGATATATTTTATTGTAGTTGCAATATTTTGCATCTAAACTGTTGAGTATAATACAAAATATATATTGGAATGAAAAGGGATTTGAATTTCGCGCTACGGAATGGTATAGTTAGTTCAACAGTCGCCAGGTGGCAGCACATATTGCGATCAAAATTTTTTAACGTTGAGTTGAACACCCGTGGTCCATGGTATGACTTTTTAATACTAGTGCTGCCATCTAGCACCTGTTGAACCTTACTAAAAACGACGTTTACATAAAGAAAAATTTCCTCATTCTCAGTCGGTAACAGTTGGACCCCCGTGGGCACGGGTGTTCAACTCAACGTTAAAAAATTTTGATCGCAATATGTGCTGCCGCCTGGCGACTGTTGAACTAACTATACCATTCCGTAGCGCGAAATTCAAATCCCTTTTCATTTCAATATATATTTTGTATTATACTCAACAGTTTAGATGCAAAATATTGCAACTACAATAAAATATATCACCAAATATGATATAATTTATTGTAATTACAATATTTTGCATTTAAACTGTAAATCTGTAATGAAAATAATTGAAATAAAACAAAATATTTTTACAAATATTTATTATCATTTTTTTCTAGAAAGCTTGCAAACATAAATATATTATATAAATTTGAGAAACAAAAAAAAATGTTAAATTAATTAAAAGATTAACTATAATTAATACAATATTTATCATATTTAATTAAGGTATTTCTCTGAGAGCAACAATGTTTGATAAATGATAGAAAAAAATAAATATTGCATGATTTGTAAAATTTCTCAGAAAATTGAAAAAAATCAACTGTAAACTCAGATTTTATAAATAAATAACAGAAGAAGTTCCATTCAAAATTCTGAAAACATTGCGAGTACAATTTCTGCATTGTTAAATTCCTTTTTTTTTATTTTGATATCTTTTGCTCGCAGGTATTATAAATCATTTGAGGATTTTATTTGGAGCTTCTTTTACTCTTCTGTTATTTATTTACAAAATTTGGACGTACTCTTCAATTTCTTAATTTGCCAAGGAATATCTTAATAAAAAAATTTAATATTCATACAAATTAAGTAACAACTACAACTGCATTGTTTCTTATTCAATATTTCATTTTATATCTTACATAAAATTCAAGATTTCAAACAATTTGCATTTGCTAATTTGATATTTTAGAAATTATTTACTAACAGTGACTTTTTCGATATTCATTTAATTGATAAATGTTAATCTTTTTTAAATTACAACTACATTAAATGTATACCTAAAAAATAAGTCATAAAAATCTTCATTATGTGATTAAGGCCACAAAAAGATTTAATGGAAATCAGATTTAATCAAAACTGGATATTGTTCAGATTTTAATCAACATTGAAAGCGAAATATCAAATGAGATAATAAAATGTGCTTAATCTTGGTAACAAGCATTGTGTACAGAATGCACACATACAATGTCTGTCTTTACTAAGAATACTGGTCCAGATATTATAGTTTTCTCAGAATTATTGTTGTCCGGTACATCATTCTGATGGGTCCTGATTAAGGCGTTTTCATTATCCTGACACCTGACGATTTAATCTCTTGCCAAACGTTCTTCACAGCTTGAATCGTTGCCCCACCATCCCTTGATTGAAAGTGATCGATAGGAACTGTCATTCCGGTTAAAACTCCAATTTAGAAGATCCTGTGAATCATAAATATTGTTGTTTTAAAATGTTTTTATAAGAAATTTCTATTATTTCAATATACACTCACCGCTTGATTAACCGACATAGTTGGTAATTGAACCGTTTGAATTGCCGATGTAGAGAGGGACCCCCACCACTGTGCAACCTCAACGTTGATTGGTGAATTTAAATTACGCGCAGAGATAGCAATCACGGTAGTATTGTGGAGGGGATTGAGAAGGTCGGCAAATCGCGCGTCTGGCACGTCGGTCATTCAAGCTGCCGGTAAATCAAAGGTCGGTTAATCAAGCGATGAGTGTATTATTTTATGTTAACATACCTTCAATGTTCGGATTCTTCTGTAACAAAACAAGATAGAACATTCTGCCACTTTGGAGTCTTTTCTCTGCAGTTTATATTGTCGAACAGATCATTTATCATCTTCACAAATTCAGCGGGTGGCACTGTAATCAAACAATGATTTTTTTTATGATTATATGTATATACAAAATAATGGTAAAAATCATTTTAATTTTAATTTGTGGAATTTATTTGCACAATAAACTATCTTATTTGTTTTATTTCTTTTACTTTTTTGTTTCGTGCCCCTAAATCTTTATGCTTCATACATAAAAAACAATCATATTAAATTAAATATAAAACTATTTCAATGAAATTCAGTTATTTTCAACTTATGTATTTTTGTTTTATTTCAATATATATAATCTACATAATCAATTAAAATTCAAAATAAAGTTTTACTTACTGATATCCAAATTACGACGTAATGTATGACATTTTACTCCAATTCGTTCTTGATTAATTATACACACTTATTGTTAGCATAAATGTTTATTTTTATTAGCACTAAACTGATCAGACATACTTATTCAATTTAAAGTCGAAACCACAGAATATACTGTCGAAACACAGTTAAAATAGTTTTTAACACAAATACATTTTCAACAACATTACAAATGGCGACGATGATTTTGAAATGTTCCCCTCACCGCTTGCTCTCGTCGTCCATGGTATGACTTTTTAATACTAGTGCTGCCATCTAGCACCTGTTGAACCTTACTAAAAACGACGTTTACATAAAGAAAAATTTCCTCATTCTCAGTCGGTAACAGTTGGACCCCCGTGGTAGGTATCATAAAATAATTATGTGTAAAAAAAATCAGAAACCAAATCTAAGGAAATAATTTTTAAACTGAAACTAGTTACTAGGTAAACTAGGTATACGCTTTTGAACTGCATTGATCAGCAGATTTTGTCTAAAAAATCATTTAAATTTTTACATTTTTTTGCTTAAAGTCCTATAATTTTAAAGAAAATAAATGAAAGTATAATATTATTCGTAAAAACTGGATTTGTTTTTAGAGAACTGTGGATATTATAAAAATTTAAGTCCGGTAAAGTACTGCAATTATTATCAATACAATACATAATTTGTATCATACACAATCAATAATTAACCTAAATTATGTAAACGGATTTAAAAAATATGTATGAAATAATTTTATAAAATAAAAATACCCATTAAGAAATTGTTTTTTGATACATATTTATAAATAAAAATTAACTTAAGGTGTTAAAAATATACAAGACTTTCATCAAATTACATCTTCAAAAAAACCAATGTTGAAATATTATTGAGTTATTTCACACGAACCGTATAATATTGTATACCTAATACCTACTTACAGCGTAGCTAGGGGTTGGCGAAATAAGCCCCGCCCGAAAAAATGGATCAGATAGCATTATCAGGATTAAAAAGTGGCATGAGTAAAAAAATGTATTTCGAAATTGAACGAGAGCGTAAAAGTAATTTTTTTGGTGGAGGGGCGTTATTTTCAATTTTCGCCGAAAGCGCGGTGACCCCTCGCTAGAGCACTGCCTATCTAGTGGCGGATTAAGGATTAAAGAAATATTAGTTATAAGTAAGTACTGATAATTTATCTCTTGATCTTGGTACTATTAATAATTGAGGGGTTTGCAGCAACAACGAGTTAACTCCAATTTTAGACCAAACAGAGTTAACAACCGTTTCTTGGGGGAAAAAATCATTCTTTCGTTTGGTTCAACAAAGAGTTACCTACCGTTGATAGTTCTCAAGGTATCCGCTAGAATGAGTTAGCTGCTTCATTCGCTTGGGTAAAAATGGAGTTAACTCCAGGAGCTGACTCTTTGTTTTTGGGCTTAGAATTTAGTTAGTACACTCGTTACTGTGTTCTTTCTTGAAATAAACTAATTTTCTTGAAAATTGTTCTTATTCAATGCTTCCTTACTTTAAAAAGAAAATAATTTTCAACTATTTGGGCCAAAAAGGAGTTAACTCCAGAATAAAATTGACTCTAGAATTGCGAATTTGACGAATTTCTCAATGGAATTTGGCCAAAACATGTGGTCGGTGACAAATAATAATTGGACGAAGACAAGGGCGATTTAAATACATTCTCCATTTTTTAAACAGTTTTTTCTATTTTCCCACAAATTATAAAAACTGGAGTTAACTCCTTGTTGCTGCATACCCCTTAATTGTATTCTTAATTTTTTGCGGATTTTTTTTTGTTAAACAAAGATTTTAACATTAACATTTTTTTAATTATCAGATATATAATACCTAATACCCCCATTCCTGGGATTGGGTAGAAAAAACACGAAAATCCATTTTCCCCCTTGAAAAACGCCCAAACAATTTTAGTCAATAATTTTTCTTTAGGGAAGTGAAAAAATTTCTTGATGTCAATCTATCTCTCACAAATCGTAGACGGTACTTGACAAGAGTGAAAAAAATGTATTTTAATTTTAGTGGTATTTAATAAAAAAGACTTTTATTTTACTAATAAGTCATTGATATATTAATCTTTGATAATCTTTCGGTACAACATACTGTGGTCCGTGTGAAAGAGGTCTAAAAATCATTGTTGCGATCCCCTTCCAATCAATGATCGCATCATTCATTAGTAACAACGCTGTAGCCTACATTGAAAGCAGTAATCGTCTTACGGTAACACGACAAACCTAATTTCTCTGCAGTCAGTGAGAGACATCGTACCTTTGAACAAGTACGCGATGATGACCGGTCGCGAATTCAAATCGCCCGCATTTTAATTGTTATCGATATTCAACTGTTATTAATTTTGAAATGTCGATTGTTATATAATTCACAACAATTGTATAAAATACGAAAACTTGAAGTGTGTGTTAATTAATAAAATACATATTTGTGTTTATTTGACCTATAAGGAAGTTCATTTTTAAATGGAATATTTCGTGAACAGCTGATTGCAAATATAAAACTCAAAATGTTGTTGCATATTATAAGTGTTTTATTTGTAAGTAAAATGCATTATTTTTTTCGTTTTATACAAAAATATTATAACTATGGAATTTTATCCAAAAAGGTTATTGACATTATATCTATTAAAAACTCATATGAATATTAACAAAAACTTCGATAGTCAGACAATTCCGGGTTGATTAAAACTTAGGAGAGATTAACACCACATTCACTATTAATCAGTGATTAAGAATTTTGACGACCTACTGTAAAACATCATTAGATTCTAAGAAAGAGTTTCAATATATGTAGGCATAGGCACTCATATTTTCTAATAGGATCTAAGTAACAAACTAATTTCGAGAAGTGAAAGTCAACTATTATTTTGTCACTTTTTAGTTAATTATATATATTTTATCTGTCATAGCATTATTATAAAAATACCATATAAGGTTACTATACTGGTAACCATTGTTCAATAATTTAACTAAAGGTATCCATTTCTAGGTTTAAAATAATGTTTTATTATTGTGACAAAATAAAAGGTTATTTTATTGATTTGGAACTAGGGATTGAAATTAAGTACAAATCAAATTAATTCAATCAAAAAGTGTACTTAAATAAAAAATACACTTACATATGCACATACATAAATACAAATACAAGCACTTTTCTAAAATAAGGTACTTAAATAAAGTTATAAGATAAGTAAATAATTAATTTTATAAGTATATGCATACGTAAAATTACTGAAGTTGCAAGATATTGTAGGGGTGCTAAAAAAACTCCCATACTTTCCTACTATCTTAAGTTACGATTTTGCCCCATCCCTAAAAACAAAACCCTGGTTACGCCTATGACCTTGTGTTAAGAATACGTTTCCAAGGCAACGGTGAATTAATAAATACGAGTTTTAATAGCGGATTATAAAAGAAAGCACCCACATATTCATAACACTATATTTACTCCATGTACTATTTCCTGGGCCAGTGGAATCCCACACGATTGAGTTAACGCTGGAATAAGTAGAGCGAGACGTCCAATATTTGTATATTAACAAAGTACTAAATTTATTGACTAATTTAAATTGTTTTTCTTATAATCTAAATTAATCAATAATAATTAATTTTATTTTGAAAAATGTAAAACCCCTTCCCTCACTTACAGGTTGAATTTCGAAAAATTCTTCATAGGTTTGAGCTGGGTGTTGATGAGTCAGTCACTTATGCATAGAGAATTCACCCTCTGTCACGTGATAAGCACCCAAACAGACAGACAGAGAGACGTTGCGTTTTATATATTAAATAGATTAAAATATAGTCTTTGTTAAGCGATACTTATTACCTTGTTAGTAACATTAATTAATCATTTAATTAAAGATTTGTTGATACCTACATACATGTAGGTATACCGTAATTATTTTCACATAACTTAAATTACCACAAATTCATTTACTTAATTAAATATCACACCGAACATCTCAAAGAAACTGTTATAATTAAATCAGCATGGAAACTAAATGAATGCAACATGTAATGGATCAGTAATGCTAGTACGAAACCAACTGTTTTATTTAAAACAAAAGAAAACTATCACAAAGTTAACTTTGATTCAAGATATTATAAACTAAAATATATGTGTCACAGATATTTAATAGTTAAATAAATGTTTTTCTCTTTACAAAAAAATTCAAGTGCAGGTCGAGCCTGACGTACTAGTGTCCCATACCGTAGTTTTTCAATTTAAACACTTGATAATACAAACTTTATAGATATAAAATCAGCGCCGTAACTACCACTGGGGCAGTGCCCCGGGGCCCCCAAGTATAGGGGGGGGGGGGCAGCAGCGGAAAAAAGGTTACAAATAATAAAATGTAAAAATAGTTAGGTGTCAATGTATTAATAGCACTTGAAAATACTGAGGGAACAACGAAAAAAAAGGACTTCAATTTTTATTTTGCATATAGTGGGGGGCCCTTCATTCACACTCTGCCCCGGGGCCTCCGAGCTTCTAGTCACGGCTCTGTATAAAATGTTTCAGATCTTTCAAAAAGCAAAGTAAAGAACCTATTTAAAACAGTGCTATAGGGCAGGCTTGTCCAACCCGCGGCCCCCGAACACTCTTCGTGCGGCCAGCATAAGATTTAAAAAAAAGAAAATAATTAACGATATTAGATAAAAAAGGTATTTTTTGTCATATAAAGTAAATAAATAAGTATAAATAAAGCCAACAACGAAAAAAAAGGTCTTCTAATTTTTGTGCGGCCCTTAACAAATGTTTTCGCTATTTTTTTGCACTCTGCGGCCCACAGAGGTCAAAAGGTTGGACACGTATGCTAATAAAGACTAAAATGTTCTAAATAGTGTAGTATACTATAATACTATTATTATATTATATTACTATAATTTACAATTAAGTGTTTTTTTACGAGAAATTAAATTTAATTTAATATGGCCCTTTAGCTAATAAGTTTACCCATCCCTGGTCTATAGCTTTAATAGCGGATCTAGTAATCTTTGATAACAGTGGTGCCAACATGATTCTCCAGTGGGTGGAACAAGACATCTCAGCGTAAGATAAATGCTTGCGAAATGAAATATATAACGGATTCGCTACCAATTTATGGCCGATCGAAAGGAAATAAAGCTGCATAAGTGCAGCAATTCGCGTGGGTGTTTAAAACCGCTGATTCACGACCAGAAATGATTTATCTGCAAGATGGCTATCTAGTTTTTGTTGTTGCATTATATTTTTTAAATGGGTTTTTAAATTTATAACAGTAACTCTTTATGGTTCAGCATGTGGTTCGCGTTTCGACAAAGTGAAATGTCATGAGAAAGGTTGGGAAGTTTTAATCACGTTGATTAAATATATGATTAGTTTTTTTAGTTACACTAGAGAGGTTTTACCGAAACAAAAATTTAATGAAAAATGAAATATCCATTGTTGAATGATTACCTATACCTAAATGGTATCAAGTTTATGAGGTAACGGCAGTTTTATTCCTGTATAAATGGAACCATAATTAAGGCAATCTTTGCCCGGTATTAAAAAGAAATGTATTAGCTTTCAATAACTTTAAACGGATTATCAAGCTTATATGACAGTTTTATTACATTTATTAATGTTTTGGCGTAAATTCATAATGAGAATATCTCTGGATTAATATACCCCGTTCACAGGACCATTACTATAGGTTCTAAGGCAGCAAGTGATTGAGGGGCCTTTTACCTCCCTACTTTCGTTTGTTCGAAGGCCACCGGGGCACTGCCTCGACTGCCCCGATGGTAAATACGGCCTTACCCGTTCAAAGTGTTTCCAAGTTAAAAAAATGTATTCAATTTCTTAATAGGTAATACCGTTCTCCTCTCGACTATCCGGACTATCTTAATCCCCATTTATTCCGGATAGTTGAGGTTCTACTGTATATTTAATTTATTATACAGTACAGTTAAGTAAAAAAAGATATTTCACTTATATTTCCAAAGAATAATCTGACAAAATCGTAAAAGAGTTAATTTACATGCATAGATATTACTGACAATGAGATTAAAATATACAATGCTTCATCTCAAGTAAAGAATATTAATTGTTAAGTTTATCCTAGACTATAGAACCGCGTAACACACTTAAACTTAATAGGTAACGGTGCTGAAACAATGAAAAACAATATGCGTTTACTGTTTTTAACATGTAATAAAACGAGAAATACAAACACTTCATCTTATTAATACGAATGCATTTAAAGTAAGCATGCATATTTGCATATGCAAGTATACTGTTTCAAATATACCTACATACATTCATTCAACAAGTCATTTGTTAATACTATATGTACTTAATTGTTTACTACAGTAATTTGTCATTGTAATTCACACAAATTGATAATAGTTGTTCAGAAGCAAAAATAAATATGTCCATTTTTGACAGTAATTTGTCATTGTAATTCACACAAATTGATAATAATTGTTCAGAAACAAAAATAAATATGTCCATTTTTTATAAAACAACTTAACGTGCAAATAATATTTGATGAAAACGTTTATAAAAAAAATTGTCAAGTACGAGTCGAACCTCACGTATTAGTGCTCCGTACCGTATGGTTTTTCAAAGTTAAAAACAATTCGTTATATTTGATATTGGGTCTTTTAGAAAACAAATAAATGTACTATATATATAAATATATATATATAAATATATGTAATATATTTTTATAACTATTTTGAATTGAATTTGAAACCGTTTATTGATGTCTATAAGGCTATGACAGACATACGAACAGACATAGTGTTGATTCCATAAATGTTCCTTTATTGTGTAAGGAACTCGATATGATAAGGAAGCTTTTTTTTGCAGAAAAAATAAAAAGTTTAAAGAATTACATTTCTTATGTAAAAGTGGTTGTGTTTTATATCTTAACTGAAAATGATAGTATAAAGTAGGGGTACCCAACCTTTTTGCACGTAGACCCCTTTTTAAGGAATGATAAAGCTCATATGCCCCAGGGCAGGGGTCGGCAGTCTTTTAAGTCAGAAGAGCCAAATTGTTAAGGAAACAGGATTGCAAAGGTATCAAAGAGCCATAGGTGTTGCCAATTGCAATTACCTTTTTTTAGACATTCAATTCTAATTACCTTTTTTTTAGTTATTCATTTGTAATTTCCTAATTTAATAAATAGTTTAAATCACTGAAGAGCCGCAAACGACTGTGCAAAGAGCCGCAGTCTGCCGACCGCTGCCCCAGGGGGTTCACGTTGGGAAACCCTGGTATAAAATATGAATCTTAACGTCATGAATAGATTTAAAAAATAAAATAATAATAGTAATGCATTTCTTTAACTAATGCAAATATATATAAACAAATCATAGTTCTATTATAATTATAGATATGTGAAAAGCGCAAATGAATATGGTATATTGTGAACATAACTCGTTAACTATAAATACCAAAAAGAAAGTTGTCACAAAAAAGTGAAAGAAGTGTAAAAAAAATAATACGTTTTAAAAATTCATGGAAACCATATACATACTAATGTATAAGTTGGACTACTAAAATCGTCTTCTTGTATCAGGGACAGTTAATTATTATAACCAGAGCCGTATTACGTACTAAGGTCCCTTTATTTATTCAAGAATCCAACCAATTTACATATTTAACTAAAATTTGCTAACCCGCAAGCACTTTGAATCGGAGTATCAATCTTATGACAGTCCTACGATATTTATTGACAGTTTAACGCATGCGCGATAAGTCTGAAACAAATCTGTTCAACGTGATTCCAAGTAACAAATTGTATCCATTTTTTTTATAACACCAATTGGTATTCAAATTATTTGTAAATTATGTATGTAGAAAACACAAACCATATTTTATTTATTTTTTATTTCTTGGACCTTCATTACTTTTTATGATAATTCTTACTCTATTTATATTATGAGATTTTATTTTTATGCATTAGATTTGCACTTACAATATCACCCCTTGCGGAATATAAATGGTCTCATTTAACCAAGTAATTTCGATCAATGATAACTGATAACAGTTTTAATAACTTTCCAAGGTCTATAACTACCAAAACGTTGATCTTGTATTACCTATTTTATAAAGATACACCTCGGGTTGCACAAAGCAAAATAATTCACGATTAGTTAATCAGTTGTTTTCAATCCATGATCAATGTTTATTCTAAACTTATTTTCAATTTGTAAATGAACAATTTACTAAATATGACAATTTTTTACCTTATAATATGTATCATAACCCTGATTGTTTTTTAGAATTGACGTAATAATGCTTTAAAAAAAAATGATTAACTAATCGTGAATTATTTTGCTTTGTGTTACCCGAGGACAATCTGTATTAAATTAAAATAATTTTGGAGACAATAAGCGCCAGAGGGTATCGGGCTAGGAGCCTAGTAATTGTAGGACTTATTATATTTCGGAAGGTTTCTATGAAAATGTATCAAGTGGTTTATTTTGCCTTAAATTAAAATAAATATCAGGTGTTATAATAGCTAATTCAGTAACATATTCACATAAAAATGAATCTATACTAATCTAATAATAAGATAAAAGAACAAAATTATATTGCTAAAAATCTAATTAATCAAATTGATTTCCTCAGATTTTTTTTGTCTCAATACTACATTTTTAAAATTTATTTCGAACCCATCAATTATGTTAATTTCAACCCTGTAACTGGCTCTCCTTGTTAGTAACAGCTTTCTCTAGTTTGTCGATACTTGAACTTTATTTCACAGTCAATGCCATGTGAAAGGAAATAATCAGTTTTGTTTTACAGCGAATAACAAGTACATGTATGTAGGTAATATAGGGACTCATATCACCAAGTTATTAATAATATATTAAATTAGATAAATTAACATTATTTATTTAATTATTTTACATCAAATATAATGAATTACGAATGCAGTACTAGTTATTGTTCGCGGCTTCTACCGCGAGAACTACACGAATTACTTTTTTAATTTTTTAAGCTGTCAAAAAATATGTTTTTTTTTATTAGTTTTAGTACTGCACTGATTTCAAATAAGTTTACAATTCCAATTAGCATTTAAATCATATACTAACTTTGCCACTGACAATACATATATTTGTCGTCGCTGAAAATTTTAAGAAAATGCATATGTCGAAGATTCTGTTTTTTGTATTACCCATGCAGACAAATTTTGTTATAACTATAACTTCCCAGTAATTGAGGAAATAATCAAACGGAATGAAATACAATTCTATTTTATTCCAGAATCTGGATGTAAAAGATATAGCAAATTTTCAATCTGAATGGCATTTACCGGATTCAAACGGAATCAATAATGAAAATTGATTGAAAAATAGGTTGGCAGCACTGCAAAACTTCTTCAGACATAATAAACAATAATTAAACGTAATGAAATTATCGGTGGTGAATACGGAATTTTACAGAAACCGGAATGAAACGTCAAAATTTGATTACTTTTTCAATTACTGGGTTGTGAACTACGGGACCAATACATAAATATGGTCGTATAAGAAAGTAAAAAACTTGTAACAATCAATCTCTTTGTCGGTAAAACATACAACAATCAAATACACGCATAGACAGTTACTTATAATAACAAAACACATGTGTTACAAAAAAAATCATCTGCTTTACAAACTGGTTCGCACGACAATTAGCTACAGACACCCGGTGACCCACTGCAGGGCAACGGGACCTATGAGCGAGCTGAAGCCCTCGCCAGACTATCGGCCGGCCAGTTAGTCGAGTATTGCCCCAGGCACCGGTGCATCATAAGGTGCCTAGTTGTCTCAATGTTGTATCGTCAATCTTCAGGGCTTGCAAACCGCAAAAAATGATATATGTAATTGAATACCTAGTATCGGACTGACAAGTTTCTGTACTTAAAGGGAATATTTTCAAGTCAAAAATTCGTATCGAGTTTAAACTTTGTATATTATAGTTAGAGGAGGTCAACATAAGTAAGAAAAAAATTATCTTAGCTGTGGTAAAACGGTTTGAGGGGGTGAAACACCTCTATGAAAATGTGCAAAATAATCATATTTTTTCAAATAACTCTGAAACTAATTAGAATTTAAAAAAATCTACAATACAAAATTTTCATGATTTTTTATGCTCTTTTGACTATCGCCATTCGAAAGAGCATAAAAAATCAGGAAAATTTTGAATTGTAGATTTTTTTAAATTTTCATTAGTTTCAGAGTTATTTGCAAAAATATGATTATTTTGCACATTTTCATAGGGGTGTTTCACCCCCTTAAACCGTTTTACCGCAGCTGTGATAATTTTTTTCTTACTTACCTTGACCTCCTCTAACTATATGCAATGTTTAAACTCAATAAAAATTTTCGACTTGAAAAGGTTCCCTGTTAGTAGCGTTTTCTATTAATTTGCTTTTCCCCGTTCACCACTGCACTGATGGGCTCATCGTAGTTACGCTATTGTGACCCAACAATACGTATTGTTATTACAAACTAGAATTAAAATCAGTTTAAAATGTCCGTTCCGGTTTGTAATACCTATTTTCAATTTATGTAAAATTAGAAATGTTAAAGTGGTAACCAGTTACTCCCGCAATATATACTTTTTGAAAAGCCACTTTCTATTCATGTATGCAGAGATGTGGTCATGCACCCCCTAAAGCAGTGATGGATTTAATAAACGGTCAATAATCGGCATTTGTTTATCAGGTCCGACATATGAATTATGCAGAATGTTCTATTTTAATTAATCGCTTTTGGCTAATATTTCAAAAATAATTCAAGATATAGCAAAATGTTTCAAACAAAATTTGAATTATTATATGGAGGTCTCATAGGGGTTGTTTTCGTTTTTTTTTTTTATGAAAATCTATTTTTATTGCAGAATCGCATTCTGCGTGAAAAAAGAAACGACTTTTAACGAAAATGTTTTTATATGTCATATCAAACCAAAATATATTAAAAAAATGTATTTTTATATTTTCTGTTTATATTTATTGTTCACTATATATTCAGCACTGTCGTGCCAAACTTGAACACTAGATTGAAAAAAATATTTTAAGCAAAAAACTCCCAATAAACATGTGTCCGGAAATTATTCCTTAGGGAACTACAGGCTTCCAAAGATTTTACTAAAAATGAGTTTTAATTTAATATCTAGAGAACCTTTCGTGATAGAATTATGAAATTTAGTATTTGGTTTAGTAATAATATGTATTATTGATTTCTAATATTAACCAATTATATTTTAGGCCAGGGCTGTATGGGGCCAGTGGGCCCATCGATTTTGATCTAGTAATTGTTTGTTCCTTAATTTTTTTCCTGAGTTGGTACTTTTATAAGATTATATGACACAAAATACACAAAAACATACTTTGCTTGTTTATCATAGGATGAACCGTTTTCGAGAAATATCGATGGAAAAGAAAGCATGCAGAATTAACCTTAATACGGATGCTTGAAATTATAAAAAATAAATTTATATTCTTTTTCTATGATTAAAGGTAAGAATAAAGTTTATATAAATTAACCTCCTAATATGAATCCTCTAAGATCTATAGCCAGTTCTATTACTGTTACATGTACCTACTTTATTAACATGACTAAAAAACAAACTAAAAATGGCTATTTGTTGATATGGATGCATTTTCGGAAGTATATTTATATTAACTTTTTGTCTTATTTTTTATCATGAAATAAGAATATAAATTTATTTTTTATAATTTCAAGCATCCGTATTAAGGTTAATTCTGCATGCTTTCTTTTCCATCGATATTTCTCGAAAACGGTTCATCCTATGATAAACAAGCAAAGTATGTTTTTGTGTATTTTGTGTCAAATAATCTTATAAAAGTACCAACTCAGGAAAAAAATTAAGGAACAAACAATTACTAGATCAATATCGATGGGCCCACTGGCCCCATACAGCCCTGGCCTAAAATATAATTGGTTAATATTAGAAATCAATAATACATATTATTACTAAACCAAATACTAAATTTCATAATTCTATCACGAAAGGTTCTCTAGATATTAAATTAAAACTCATTTTTAGTAAAATCTTTGGAAGCCTGTAGTTCCCTAAGGAATAATTTCCGGACACATGTTTATTGGGAGTTTTTTGTTTGAAATATTTTTTTCAATCTAGTGTTCAAGTTTGGCACGACAGTGCTGAATCACCCTGTATAATAAATTCCTTGCGTATTTTATTGTAAAACAATTTCGGACTGAAAAAAGTTGATTATTCTTAATTAAGTCAGTTTTTGCCGAGTGCAGTACAGCGGTCTCTAGCTAAGTCTCTGATTCTCGATTCTGATTTTTTTTTTCAATTCAAACATATCTATTTCACGTATTAATAAAAAAATAACAACAAACATGACTTGACTTTTCAATTCAGGTTCAATGTTAAATTAAAAAAAATCAGTTTAGGTTGTTTCGATCTTGAACCGGTTTTCGGTTCGACTCCCTGATTTAACAGCAATTTTTAATAGTTGTAAAAACATTCTAGCTATAAAATAATGTATATGCATTTATAAAACATATCTACATAAAACTTAAAACCACTATCAGCATTCATTAAAAAAAATCACAAGAAATATTTACTTACTGGTACGAGCAATTAGAAAGCCGGTTGCAGCAGTAAATCTTGAATTTCCCACGACGCGTTCACGAAAACGCACATGTCATGTAAATGAGTGAACATTCTGTGACACCGATACCTACATTCAGTCAGCCGTAGGTGCAAAGATTCACATGTATGATTTTATTAATAATTCCAACACGCGGCAATATGTACTACGCCACTGCGTCAATAATTGAAAGTATTCAAATTACGCATTGTCATATTATTCGACTATTTATAATACATAGGAAAAGTGTTGATATCAAACTGGCATATTATTATTTACACATCAATAGCTTCTACGTTTAATAATTATTGTTATTCCAAAATTAATGAAATTAAAATAAACTTCTATTATTTTAAATATTCTACGTTGGTGCAACTGTAAAAGTTGATTGTTGTCGATTAATAATTCGGTTAGAATTTCGAATAATCTTCAAATGATACAGATGACGTTTACAATTAAATAAAACAATACGTTTTTTAAAACAACACAAGTTATTAAACTTACCCAACGGGAACTTATTGTTTAAAGTTATCTGCAATCTCTCTTCGCGCCATCATTTTTAACAACTGTTAAGTACAACAAATCTAATCTAAGAAAGGCTCATCACATCCTGGATATGTAGTTTTCTCCTCGACTAATTTACAATAACTTCCTTATTTTCTTCATGCACTGCTAAAATATCTTTGTATTTTTATCCCACATTATATCACACGTACTTTTTAACTTTTTCTTATTCGCATTTCATAGGTGACATAGGTACATTCACGGGTGTTCAACTCAACGTTAAAAAATTTTGATCGCAATATGTGCTGCCGCCTGGCGACTGTTGAACTAACTATACCATTCCGTAGCGCGAAATTCAAATCCCTTTTCATTTCAATATATATTTTGTATTATACTCAACAGTTTAGATGCAAAATATTGCAACTACAATAAAATATATCACCAAATATGATATAATTTATTGTAATTACAATATTTTGCATTTAAACTGTAAATCTGTAATGAAAATAATTGAAATAAAACAAAATATTTTTACAAATATTTATTATCATTTTTTTCTAGAAAGCTTGCAAACATAAATATATTATATAAATTGGAGAAACAAAAAAAAATGTTAAATTAATTAAAAGATTAACTATAATTAATACAATATTTATCATATTTAATTAAGGTATTTCTCTGAGAGCAACAATGTTTGATAAATGATAGAAAAAAATAAATATTGCATGATTTGTAAAATTTCTCAGAAAATTGAAAAAAATCAACTGTAAACTCAGATTTTATAAATAAATAACAGAAGAAGTTCCATTCAAAATTCTGAAAACATTGCGAGTACAATTTCTGCATTGTTAAATTCCTTTTTTTTTATTTTGATATCTTTTGCTCGCAGGTATTATAAATCATTTGAGGATTTTATTTGGAGCTTCTTTTACTCTTCTGTTATTTATTTACAAAATTTGGACGTACTCTTCAATTTCTTAATTTGCCAAGGAATATCTTAATAAAAAAATTTAATATTCATACAAATTAAGTAACAACTACAACTGCATTGTTTCTTATTCAATATTTCATTTTATATCTTACATAAAATTCAAGATTTCAAACAATTTGCATTTGCTAATTTGATATTTTAGAAATTATTTACTAACAGTGACTTTTTCGATATTCATTTAATTGATAAATGTTAATCTTTTTTAAATTACAACTACATTAAATGTATACCTAAAAAATAAGTCATAAAAATCTTCATTATGTGATTAAGGCCACAAAAAGATTTAATGGAAATCAGATTTAATCAAAACTGGATATTGTTCAGATTTTAATCAACATTGAAAGCGAAATATCAAATGAGATAATAAAATGTGCTTAATCTTGGTAACAAGCATTGTGTACAGAATGCACACATACAATGTCTGTCTTTACTAAGAATACTGGTCCAGATATTATAGTTTTCTCAGAATTATTGTTGTCCGGTACATCATTCTGATGGGTCCTGATTAAGGCGTTTTCATTATCCTGACACCTGACGATTTAATCTCTTGCCAAACGTTCTTCACAGCTTGAATCGTTGCCCCACCATCCCTTGATTGAAAGTGATCGATAGGAACTGTCATTCCGGTTAAAACTCCAATTTAGAAGATCCTGTGAATCATAAATATTGTTGTTTTAAAATGTTTTTATAAGAAATTTCTATTATTTCAATATACACTCACCGCTTGATTAACCGACATAGTTGGTAATTGAACCGTTTGAATTGCCGATGTAGAGAGGGACCCCCACCACTGTGCAACCTCAACGTTGATTGGTGAATTTAAATTACGCGCAGAGATAGCAATCACGGTAGTATTGTGGAGGGGATTGAGAAGGTCGGCAAATCGCGCGTCTGGCACGTCGGTCATTCAAGCTGCCGGTAAATCAAAGGTCGGTTAATCAAGCGATGAGTGTATTATTTTATGTTAACATACCTTCAATGTTCGGATTCTTCTGTAACAAAACAAGATAGAACATTCTGCCACTTTGGAGTCTTTTCTCTGCAGTTTATATTGTCGAACAGATCATTTATCATCTTCACAAATTCAGCGGGTGGCACTGTAATCAAACAATGATTTTTTTTATGATTATATGTATATACAAAATAATGGTAAAAATCATTTTAATTTTAATTTGTGGAATTTATTTGCACAATAAACTATCTTATTTGTTTTATTTCTTTTACTTTTTTGTTTCGTGCCCCTAAATCTTTATGCTTCATACATAAAAAACAATCATATTAAATTAAATATAAAACTATTTCAATGAAATTCAGTTATTTTCAACTTATGTATTTTTGTTTTATTTCAATATATATAATCTACATAATCAATTAAAATTCAAAATAAAGTTTTACTTACTGATATCCAAATTACGACGTAATGTATGACATTTTACTCCAATTCGTTCTTGATTAATTATACACACTTATTGTTAGCATAAATGTTTATTTTTATTAGCACTAAACTGATCAGACATACTTATTCAATTTAAAGTCGAAACCACAGAATATACTGTCGAAACACAGTTAAAATAGTTTTTAACACAAATACATTTTCAACAACATTACAAATGGCGACGATGATTTTGAAATGTTCCCCTCACCGCTTGCTCTCGTCGTCCATGGTATGACTTTTTAATACTAGTGCTGCCATCTAGCACCTGTTGAACCTTACTAAAAACGACGTTTACATAAAGAAAAATTTCCTCATTCTCAGTCGGTAACAGTTGGACCCCCGTGGGCACGGGTGTTCAACTCAACGTTAAAAAATTTTGATCGCAATATGTGCTGCCGCCTGGCGACTGTTGAACTAACTATACCATTCCGTAGCGCGAAATTCAAATCCCTTTTCATTTCAATATATATTTTGTATTATACTCAACAGTTTAGATGCAAAATATTGCAACTACAATAAAATATATCACCAAATATGATATAATTTATTGTAATTACAATATTTTGCATTTAAACTGTAAATCTGTAATGAAAATAATTGAAATAAAACAAAATATTTTTACAAATATTTATTATCATTTTTTTCTAGAAAGCTTGCAAACATAAATATATTATATAAATTTGAGAAACAAAAAAAAATGTTAAATTAATTAAAAGATTAACTATAATTAATACAATATTTATCATATTTAATTAAGGTATTTCTCTGAGAGCAACAATGTTTGATAAATGATAGAAAAAAATAAATATTGCATGATTTGTAAAATTTCTCAGAAAATTGAAAAAAATCAACTGTAAACTCAGATTTTATAAATAAATAACAGAAGAAGTTCCATTCAAAATTCTGAAAACATTGCGAGTACAATTTCTGCATTGTTAAATTCCTTTTTTTTTATTTTGATATCTTTTGCTCGCAGGTATTATAAATCATTTGAGGATTTTATTTGGAGCTTCTTTTACTCTTCTGTTATTTATTTACAAAATTTGGACGTACTCTTCAATTTCTTAATTTGCCAAGGAATATCTTAATAAAAAAATTTAATATTCATACAAATTAAGTAACAACTACAACTGCATTGTTTCTTATTCAATATTTCATTTTATATCTTACATAAAATTCAAGATTTCAAACAATTTGCATTTGCTAATTTGATATTTTAGAAATTATTTACTAACAGTGACTTTTTCGATATTCATTTAATTGATAAATGTTAATCTTTTTTAAATTACAACTACATTAAATGTATACCTAAAAAATAAGTCATAAAAATCTTCATTATGTGATTAAGGCCACAAAAAGATTTAATGGAAATCAGATTTAATCAAAACTGGATATTGTTCAGATTTTAATCAACATTGAAAGCGAAATATCAAATGAGATAATAAAATGTGCTTAATCTTGGTAACAAGCATTGTGTACAGAATGCACACATACAATGTCTGTCTTTACTAAGAATACTGGTCCAGATATTATAGTTTTCTCAGAATTATTGTTGTCCGGTACATCATTCTGATGGGTCCTGATTAAGGCGTTTTCATTATCCTGACACCTGACGATTTAATCTCTTGCCAAACGTTCTTCACAGCTTGAATCGTTGCCCCACCATCCCTTGATTGAAAGTGATCGATAGGAACTGTCATTCCGGTTAAAACTCCAATTTAGAAGATCCTGTGAATCATAAATATTGTTGTTTTAAAATGTTTTTATAAGAAATTTCTATTATTTCAATATACACTCACCGCTTGATTAACCGACATAGTTGGTAATTGAACCGTTTGAATTGCCGATGTAGAGAGGGACCCCCACCACTGTGCAACCTCAACGTTGATTGGTGAATTTAAATTACGCGCAGAGATAGCAATCACGGTAGTATTGTGGAGGGGATTGAGAAGGTCGGCAAATCGCGCGTCTGGCACGTCGGTCATTCAAGCTGCCGGTAAATCAAAGGTCGGTTAATCAAGCGATGAGTGTATTATTTTATGTTAACATACCTTCAATGTTCGGATTCTTCTGTAACAAAACAAGATAGAACATTCTGCCACTTTGGAGTCTTTTCTCTGCAGTTTATATTGTCGAACAGATCATTTATCATCTTCACAAATTCAGCGGGTGGCACTGTAATCAAACAATGATTTTTTTTATGATTATATGTATATACAAAATAATGGTAAAAATCATTTTAATTTTAATTTGTGGAATTTATTTGCACAATAAACTATCTTATTTGTTTTATTTCTTTTACTTTTTTGTTTCGTGCCCCTAAATCTTTATGCTTCATACATAAAAAACAATCATATTAAATTAAATATAAAACTATTTCAATGAAATTCAGTTATTTTCAACTTATGTATTTTTGTTTTATTTCAATATATATAATCTACATAATCAATTAAAATTCAAAATAAAGTTTTACTTACTGATATCCAAATTACGACGTAATGTATGACATTTTACTCCAATTCGTTCTTGATTAATTATACACACTTATTGTTAGCATAAATGTTTATTTTTATTAGCACTAAACTGATCAGACATACTTATTCAATTTAAAGTCGAAACCACAGAATATACTGTCGAAACACAGTTAAAATAGTTTTTAACACAAATACATTTTCAACAACATTACAAATGGCGACGATGATTTTGAAATGTTCCCCTCACCGCTTGCTCTCGTCGTCCATGGTATGACTTTTTAATACTAGTGCTGCCATCTAGCACCTGTTGAACCTTACTAAAAACGACGTTTACATAAAGAAAAATTTCCTCATTCTCAGTCGGTAACAGTTGGACCCCCGTGCCCGTGGGTACATTCTCCAGGCGAAGAGCGCGTAAACTAATTTAGTTTAACTAAATAAGGGATGGTGGCGCAACAGATGATGTACTTAAGGGCGCGATAACGGCCACGATTTAAATTTTAATTGTAAGAAATTTACAGTTCATAAGTCAAATCGATATTAATATTAAATCTATTCATATAATAAAAACTTGTAAAAATCAGGTGTTATTATACTTTTTTTGTGTACCTTAATTTTAAAATGTTATTTATTTTTGTATTCGTATTTACTTTATGAGTGAATATGTACTGATTGTGAGTACTGAGTGATTGAATTATACATATTCCTATTACATAGAATAAAATATTCAATTTTGTGTATGTAAAAAAATTTAATATAGTATTTTAAAGTACTGAATTGTTATTAATTTTTTTCCAGATGATAATAAATCTACCCTGTTTTTGGACAGCAGAATATGGGTTTGATTCAGCAGCTTCATGCGGCAGAGACCTTCGCAAAGAACGAGCCAGAAATCTTCCTTGTAATTTCAATGAACAATCATGGTGCACCGTAGCTGGAGCTACATATCCATGGCATGCAGTTCGTCGCTTTGTTCAAGAAAACCATGGATTGATGCGTCGCATGTACGGCGATGAGCGTCACATATCAGTTTTACGTAAAGAACTTCTCGAAAACGACATTGAAGTGGAAGATGCAAGATTAATGTATTCTGATTACAGAGCTTCTGTTTCTGATTCGATACCTAGATCATTTTATTCAAATCATTTAGATGCAAAGTTAAGTTTTGATGACGATGCACCCTTCGTTCATACAAATGATCAAGCGAGGTACATGAAGCCAGATGAAGTTTTAATGAATACAAAATTTACGTTTGCAGATGCGATGGAATTTAGACCTAGTGATTTATTTACTCTGTCACATTTTAGAACAACAAAACCTAATACTAATGAACCAAGTACAACAATTAAGCCAAGTACTGTTAAAAGCACGATATTAAAAAAAACATCGCATAGTGATTCCAGACCTGCATTTACAAAAATTACTACTCCAAAATCAACTACATTTAAACCAGTCACTTCAATTAGTTCCACCATAAATCCAACAACTTCAAAATCGGTAACATTAAATCCGTTTTTGTTACGAAACACAACTCCTCGATCGACAATATCGACAACATCTTCTGTGCAGAATTATTATGATGTTGATAAACTCCCAGATCCAATTCCAGAAATCTATACGAACTCTCTAGAAGCTAATAATATTTATAGTATTAATAATTTGACCGTTGTAATTATTGAAGAAAATGTCAGTAATTCACTTACTAACAAAGCAGAAGACGAATCAACTTTACAAACTGAAAATACGACTGTTGTTGAAGAAGCAACGACTGAATCACAAATTACAGAAGAAATAGAAATCACAGAAGAAGAGAAAGAAAATAGTACAACTCTTAAAGCTGAAATTGAACAAACGAGTTTCGATCCGAATGATTATCAAGATGATATGGATGTGGTTTCAGAAGGACAACTTTTCCAAGATACTGAAGAAATGCCTAAAGTTCCCATGAAAGTTAAAGGAGTGTAAGTATATAGTAAAACATTGAGTGTATGTACTTATGTACACGCGTTAGAAGTTATACTTCTTTGGCGTGATTGAAAAACGACTACGAATAATCTCAATTTTAACTTGATTAAATGAATAAAATAATGTAATGCATATAAATTTATAAAGAACACTAATATTTTATTTAATAATTCGTAACATTATTTCACTATACTATTTAATCAAATTAAAATTTAATTGTATATTATTTCAAAGTCCATATTTATAAATCATGAAATTTGAATATTATGATATACATAAAAATCAATGTAAATGTCGCTTTTAGTTGGTTCAACTAGTGGTAGATGGCAGCACCAGTATTAAATCGAGTTTTAAAATAGTTATTTTTTTATATAGGCAATACTCTTTACAGTTGTGTTATTTAAGTAAAAGACACCATTTCTACAGTTTTGTTGATACCATGCTTACCTAGTCCACCGCGTAACGCTTCGTAACATTTTCGTTACATAGCTTTTCATTTCCGTTACATTACTAAATTTTTACCCTCAACGTGCCTAAAAAAATATAACTTCAAAAATCTTAAAAATATATTTTTTTTTTAATTTGAAGTTTGATCCTAACTTACCATTACTTTTAAAATTCATCTTAAATTTGGAGCCGCTATATTTTTATTAATTATTATTATTAAACATAATTATTAATTTCAGAAATGCATGTCCAGTTAAAGAAGAAGTTGTGGCCCCATTTTGGGCTAACAATACACGTGGTGAAGTTCTTGCATTGCTGAATCTATATCCATTTGAACAATATGTTCATTGGGAGAGATGCGCTTCATCTGAAAACCGTCAAATGTATTGCCGTAAAGGATGCAGGTATGAGACTAAATTAATTTAAATGGACAAAAATAAATTTTTGCAAATACCTCTGTTTACAATAAATAATTACTTCTTTTAGATGCGAGCAGCAATATCGTCTTCATCGATTATTAGCTTATGACCCATCCAACGAATGCCGAGGAATTTTCAGTGACTGGTTCAGATTTCCATCATGCTGTGTGTGCACATGTTACGATATCGACGTCTTACGAGGTGTCACTTCCCGCAGTCCTCGTATACGTGTACGCCCTGATCCAATGCCGCATCCACGACCACCAGAACCTATATCAGCTAGACGAGCCAAAATAGATCCAGAATGGTACAGACCATCTGCAAGAAATAGAGGAAGAGGAAGATCGTAAATATATAAAATGCGTGTATGAATTGGTGTAAAAATAGAGGAAGGCTCGTGAATATATTGAAATAAGCTAGAATTATCATTATATCATCTAAATTTCAAGCTCATCATATAGATTCAAATTATTTGAACACTTTAACTACAGGTTATTATTTTGTAAATGACCAAAAAATAAATATGTGCACGATAGGTATAAGATAATTAAAATCAAATGTAAATTATGTATAGCTAAGCAGTTAGTAGATCGAAGGGAGGCTGAAAAATTCTCGGCCTTGATACTTATTGTTATATACCGTTATTGCTCATGATATGAGTCACAACACTACGGACAAAAATCATGTCATTACGTCTCGAGTAATTAAACAATAAACGTCACCATGTCTGAGTTATCGACGCCATCATTAAGTTTGATATTATTTGTAAGCATTTTGTAGAGTTCAATTAGTTCTACATAATAGTCTAATTATCTATCTAACTTAAATATTTATGTCGCTGCAGATGCTTTTTATATAAAACGCAGCAGATGTGGTAATTGTATATATTATTCAAAATTTATTTTTATTAAATCATTCTTTGTGGTTAATATATCTAGTTTTTATAGCTACAATGCAAATGCAGAATTTATTACACAAAACATTTATTTTACAACATATATGTATGTTTATATATATGTTAGTTTCGCTGATGAAAATACGTATTTAAGATTTGTATAATACTAGTGTGGCGTTATAATGTTAAGGCTTGACTTAATTTTTATTGAATTTTATTCTATAGTTTATTGATGGAATAATGTATGAGTTGTATAGTTCTTTGTACATTAATTGTATTTATATTTATTTTATAATAGTAAAATGACTGTTCATATTTAGTTTATTTATATTTAATAATGATTTGTATACAAATTAAAATATTTTAAATATATATGTATTTTGTGTGAATTTCTTTATTATTTCCTTTAGATTTCCAATCCACCAATTTGTATTAATATAGGTAGTTCTTGATTTTACAATCATTCGCTATATAATGATTATCACAATTAAAAAAAAAAAGTTTTTTTTACACATTCCTTATAATAAAATGTATTTTATGTTTAGTATATGTTTTTCATACATCATAATGATCGCTAACTTATACAATTTACATCCTATATGCATCCTTAATTGTGAACGAACAAAATTAAAAACGCAAGAATCAAAAGACCTTGTTCCCAAATCGGAACTAACTGTGTTCATATAATAATAATAAAACCTTTTTAGCTCTGCTCATAGCTGTTTATAAAAAGATAATAATGATATTGAATATTTATATCAAGATAAAATTATAAACCCGGACACAAAAATCTTTCAGAAAATCATAAAATGAGGTATTTTTTAGATATGTTGAAAATGATAACGTAATATGATACGAATTGATATTCTAAATTTCTGAAATTGTTATCTAGGTATAAAAGAACTGGAGCAATCGGAATTATCAGGGCTCAAGCTCAGTGCTCTGAAAAGTAGATTACAAGCCTAAAAATGCTTTTTAAATAATCGATCTGCGACAATTTTTAACAATGTGATGTTGAATTTTGCCTTTTTTTGTTTTTAATTTGTATCTCGGATTGGAAAGTAATATGTATTCAAATAATTAATAATAAATAAATATAATATTTAATAATTTAAAAAAATAACAATAATTTCACAATAATTTAAAAGCACAGATTAAAGAAAAGACTTTTATTATTGTGGTTTTTATGTGTTTATAATCTATGAAAACTGACAATTTGTCCATTTCTTTTTACATTTCATATAATTCAATTGGTGTAAGCAAAACAGCATAATTGAAAGGTCAATTCTCTAAAATGGCGAGTTGTCATGGAAGTTTAATAAAACAGGTGAGAAAATATATAAAATAATCTTTATGATTGTATTTTCTTTACTTTGTTTTATTCCCTTGCGTGTTATTAATTCATATAGTCAAATATTGAATCTTTTATAAAATAAATATATATTTTATGATTGTTTTTTTATAGTACATAAATATTGTTTGAGTGTATATTTTTCATGAAAAACAGATGATTTTTCCTTATTTTCAAATTTATTTTGTATTTTTCTTTACTAATTGAACATGCATAAGTAAATCTGTTGAAAAAAATGTATAACTTATAAAATTTACAATCAGTTATTTTAATTTTAATTATAAATGTATTACAGTTCAATCAACAATAATTTAATTTATTTAATTTCAGTGATTTTTCGTAACTATGGCGTCTGGTACGCCAACAATGGAGGGTAGTGGAAATGGGGGTAAGTAGTGAATTTTATTTTCAAATATATTTATTTTAAAATAAGGTTAAGAGTCAATTATATTAATGAATAAACATAAGTACACCTTCTGTACTCTCTTATACTTTCTAGTACAATGATCTAATTAAAATTTTAATATGCTTCGCCATGCAGAAATCCTGAAGAAATTGTAATGACTGGTGCCTTATCATATCATTTTTTGCTTTTAATATACTCATCAAATTAAGGGATTGTGGTACAAAAATAAAAAAAAAATGAAAAAACATTTTAAAACTTGAATTTTCTACATTTCAATGATTTATTTTTCGTGCAGTTATTTAATTTTTCATTTTATCTTTTGAAGTGAAAAAAAATAGGAGCGAGTACCTATACATTATATTTATTAAAATAATGATTTTTTAATAGGTACTTTACAGCGTGGTTACCCTAATTCCAATGGTTCAACCCGCGATTATGATGGGTTGAAACAACAATATGATAAGGCTATGAGTGAATTAACGTTATTACGTAGACAAAATACTGATACTGCAAGACGATGTGACCATGCTATGAAAGTAAGTGATTTTTTATAAATAAGATCATAACTATTTGACACAGTAATTAAGCAAATTTTCCCATAATGCCATTTTGAGAGAGCTTTTACTGCATCCTGTATTATACATAGTTGACATGAATGATACATGTTGAAGTTAAAATTTTATTTCCAAATTTCATATTAATAAAGTGAGTTTTTAACAGGAACTTGATTATTACCGAGGACAACACAGAGCAGCCATGAATCAACTTGAAGCATCAGCTCAAGAGTCGGCTGCATTAAGAAACAAATATGCTGAATTAGCTAATGAAAAACAACGTTTGGAATGTGATATGCAAGAACTGAGAAAACAATTAGAAGACTTGCATTGCCCTCAGTCTGAAGTAATTTAACTTACTATCAGGGGGTTAGAAAACATTTTAATATAATCATTTGTGTTGTAGGATTATACAAATCCAGATAACGGTAATACAGATGCTGGATTGTACGTATCTCTAACACGTAGACCAGAATCCGACTCATGCGAGTCTGTGCGTAAACGTTATGAAGATTTATTGGCAGTACATTCGGCGGCATTAGCAAAATTAGAACTAGTTCAAGACGAAGTTGCTAGGCTTGGAAAACAATGTGACGATTTGTCTATTGAACGAAATAATGCTGTAAGAAATGTTAAATGAACATAATTGAAGTGATTTATTGGATAAATGGTTACTTTTCAGATAAGAGAAAGGAAAGGCTTAGAAAAACAATGTACAGCGGCGATCAGGCAATGGGATTTAGCTTTACGAGAACGTAATGAATATCGAGAAGCTCTTGGCGCAGCACAAGCGCAAAGGGAAGCCACTGCTCAGGAACTATCTCAAGCTATGGCTGCTCGTATGAAAGCTAGTAAAGATTTAAAACGGCTAACAGATGAAAGAAACGCTGCTATGCAAGAATACACCCTCATAATGAGTGAACGGTATGTAAATATTTAATAGGGCATAAAATTGACTGGAGTATTAATTAAATATATTTTTGCAGTGATACAGTACATAAAGAAATGGAAAAATTAAGTGATGATTTAACACAAGCATTGAAGAAAACCAAAGCACTTGAATCCGACAATAAACAGCTTTGTGAAGACAAACAAGCATTGAGCTATCAGATGGAAACATTAAGACGAGAGATTGCAAGTGCGTTACATGATAGAGACAAAGCTCTTAAAGAATGTAACGATTTAAGGGAGAAATTTGGAGGATATACTCAAGTCAGTGAAGATCATAGAGATCTTATTAAAAATCGGTATGTAAATAATAATAAACGACAATGATTAAATATCATTATATATGTATATATTTAATTCTTAGAATGGAGTATGTGACACATTCTGGAGAGAACGCAGCTCGTAAAGAAGCTCTAGGAGGGGGCGATTCTCATAGCGCAGCGCAAGGAGGCAGAAGACCCGATACATTAGACCAAGCAACACAAGAATTGGAATCATTACGGAAAGCTTTAGATGATGCAAGAGCGGAGCTCACAGAAGCAACGCAGGAAGCAGAGGTAAGATTTATTTTACATAAAGGACAGTAACTAATAAACAATTCACTGAAAAGATTTGAAATTTTAAGACATTTCCCCAGCTGTGGTGAAAATAAATGTTCTTAAAAATTTTTTTAGAGAGTATATTTTGATATCATTTGATAATTTTCATATTCAGGTATCAAAAAGACGTCGTGATTGGGCATTCTCCGAACGTGATAAAATCGTATTAGAACGTGAGAGCATTAGAACTTTGTGTGATAGATTACGGAAAGAACGTGATAGGGCAGTTTCTGATTTGGCAGCTGCTATAAGAGATTCAGATGAGCTTAAAAAGCAACGTAATGAAGCGTACAGAGAGTTATCAAAACTAAAAGAACAGAATGAAGCAGTTCGAGATGGTAGAGCAGAACAGCAACATTTTAGAGTTGGAGGACATCATTCTCATGATTCTGCTATTGATACGGATATGCAGGTAATTGTTAAAATACATCATACTGTCCAGGTCTTTTAATTTCTTTTAACGTAAACTATATCGGCAGGAAGATGTAATTTTCAATAGTTTAAGTACACATGATACTAATAGTAAAATAAATTTGTAAACCTAAGTGATATACACTTCCCTTGTAAGGGAAAACAATTGAAAAGATATAATTTATATAGCACTATTCTAATATATGAATGGTGGTAATAAAACTGTTAATTTAAATCTTTTAGGAGTGGGAGACGGAAAGATTAGAAATGGATTTATCTGGTTTAGCCTCAGATAGTTCCTTGGGTTTGGAGTTAGCAGGTGGAAGTGATGACCCACAACGGCCCAATGATACAGGAATCTACGTTGCTTCTATTACACCAGGATCTATAGCAGACGGAAAACTGAAGTAAGTTGAAATATTTTAATTGGTTTTAATTTTCCTTTGGTAATTAAATCAATAAATAACACAGGTAGCCAACTAGACCTTTGTTAAGTACAACAAGTGTTATATTTTAACATACATTAGAGCACTGGTGCTTAAACTTTTGTTGTCTATGGACCCCCTTTTGAACAATTATTTTTCAGGGACCCCCCCTGACAGAAAAATAAAGTATTTAAAAATACTAATTAATCACTGGTAAATAGAAATGTTGAATTTACTTTACTTCGGCAAAAGTTCAGCAGATCATTGGTATGCAAATTTTTCTATATAGTAGAAATATATATTATCCTGGTGGGTTAGTTTTGGTTTTCCTTTTATTTTTTCTTGTGTTTGAGTTGAATTTATCTGAAAAGTAAAATTAGAACCATGAAATTTGACTGAAAATTTTTGTGTTTTTGATTTGGTTAAAAATATGTTTATTGTATAGAAAATGATGTGAAAAGTTGAAATTTTCAAACCGCAGGTCTGTATCTATCAATGTTCTCGAGATATAGCCTCTCAAAGTTTTATTTTTCTCAAAATTTTGGAAGAAAATGGCCATAACTTTGGAACGTATGGTCGGATTTGATTTTTGTCGACAGATTTGGAATCAGCATGTCAAAATCTATATAATGACATGTATGATACTTTAAAATTAAAAAAAAAATTTTTTGCTGAAAATCGAGATTTTTCCAAGGGGTATACATTAAAAAAATGACGATTTTCGAGAAAAATTTTTTGCCGAATTTTCAAGTATTATACATGTCATTATATAGATTTTGGCATGCTGATTCCAAATCCGTTAACAAAAATCAAATCCGACTACACGTTCAAAAGTTACGGCCATTTTTCTCAAAAATTTTGAAAAAACTAAAACTTTAAAAGGCCATATCTCGAGAACGCTGATAGATACAGACCTGCGGTTTGAAAATTTCAACTTTTCACATCATTTTCTATATAATAAACATACTTTTAACCAAATCTAAAATTCAAAGTATTTGAGTAATATTTCACGCATCAAACATGAATTTGGGATAGAAATATCTACTCAATTACAAAATAAATAAGAATAAGAATCATAACTAACTATACAAACAATAATTTTCACTACTTTACATTTAAATCACACTTATTTATATAAAAAGCAATAATTGATACTGAATTTACCACAATTAGCTAATCAAACAGTTAACTAATGCATATATTAATTTAGCTTCTCACCATTTTATTTTTTAGAGTAAATGATTGTATAGCAAGAGTGAACCATTTAGACTGCGGTCGTGTATCTCGACGAATGGTGTTAGAAGCTGTACGTGCGAGTCTACCGAGAGCTCATCTAGTTGTGAAGCGTAGGAGGCAGCCTCCAGATAATGCATCTGTTCCTTGTGGTGAGTTACGTACAACCCAATTGGCTGCTCCACATCATGGTTTGACGTTAGAAACCGGTGTGTATATTAGCAAAATCAATCCAGGAAGCCTAGCAGCAAAAGAAGGACATCTTTGTGTGGGAGATCGAGTTTTAAGTGTAAGTTATTATTATATGATTAAATGCTTGCAATAATACAAAAAATATTTCTTATTACAGATTAATAACAAGAGTATGGAAGGTTTAAAAACATCTCAGGAAGCAATGTCTGTATTAAACGATGATCGTTGTGATATTATTACAATAACAACACTTTCTAATCAAAGTTTAAATCGCTCTACTAACAGTGAAAGTTCATTTACTCCTACCAAAGAAATCAACCACCATCACAAAATGGTCAACAGTTGTTCGCAGACAGAAGAAACGTCAAAACCGCATTATGATAACGACATGACAGATCGTAGATATATAGTCCCAAATTCATTTGGGCATAGCTCCGTTTATAAAGTCTCAAAATTGAATAACTCCGAGAAAAATAACATAGGAACGTGGGATATAATCAGAGAAAAAATCGATATGGTTCGAGGCAGGCGTCATAGTAAAGATCGTAACAGAAACGAAGAAAAAAATAAGTACCGGAATAGTTCCCCAAATACGTTAACGTTAATGGATAATTTTGACCCTGAACAAGATGCTTTAGCAGAATTAGATTCAGTTATAGAATCACATCATCAAAAGTCAGGACCAAATATTCCAAGCGTTCTTAAACGTTCAAAGAGACTCGGGAAAGATAGTAACAAACAAGAAAAAAACGGTGGTACTTGGCCAAAAGCTAGATCTAACGTTATTCAAAATCCGACTGGGACAATAATCAATCCAAGGAAAAAAGAACGTGTTCCTCTTTCCATGTTTTTGACAAACACTTCATCTTCGACACAGAATTCACATTGCTGTGGAACAAACAGAAACTCTAATCCCATTCCCATTTCAGTGGGTACCATCTTGAGCAGACACGTGACATGTAAAAGTATGGACAGTGGAAACCATCTGTCGCAATCTTTCGAAAACAACAACGGAAATAACCGTTTGAGTGTTAATCTTCCATCCAACAACAGTATAGATTATTCGTTGAAACCCCATCCAATGGGGCTGTTTGAATATTATGCTAAAAGAAATTCAAGTAAGCCAGGAAATAAATATCCAAGTGATACCGAATCTACAGCAGGTCCGGAAAGTTTGACTAGCGTCAATGGAAATATACGGCCACATTCTCAATTATACAGGTGAGTCTATTTTTCTCTTATATTTTTCTTTGTTTCTTTTACTCATTTGCCCATTAATTTTAATATGTGTTCTTTGTGAGGGAATTGAGTAATAAATTTTCAATTTTTCAACAACATACCATTCATTTTACCCCACTTACCATATCTACATTTGTTCTTATTATTCCCAAAATGTAACACAGCATTTTAACTGTCAAGCAAACAGTTAAAAGTAGTCACATGGTAGATTTTTTTAATTCTGGTGTCAAGTTAAAAACATGCATGATGAATAAATATGTATTTTGATGTAAATTATAGAAATTATTTTATTTATTTATTATTTCAGCATTACCCCAAGATATCCTCCTTTTTACCCCCACCCTCATCCACATCCTCATATTCCACGACTGCCAAGTTCTCAATCAGGAGAATCCATTTTGATTGAACAACAAACACACTGGCATGGTCACAGTCCGTCTGAAGGAACGTGGCAACCAAGAAACAATGTTCCACTTGAAGGAGGAACTTTTCCAAGAAAACGTGATAATCAACGTATTAGAATTCCATCAAATCCAAGCGTGGCCGGCAGTATAGCAGGAAGCGTGGAAAGAACTTCGGAAAGGGCAAGTCCAATGCCTATATTTAACGTGGAGGTGTTGAGTGCTGGAAGAGGGAGAGGGGATCCATGCTGTTGGAACAATAGACCTGCGCCAGGGGATTTGAGAAGGTTGGTTAATAAAAATATTGATTACTTGTAGTTCCCCTCAACTACGCTCTGTACACCAGACAAATGATTAATGTGGTATGCCTATATTTTAATTTTTTAACTCTGATATGTTGTTATTTAATTTGAAAACCAATTTTATATAGAAGCAGCATTTCTGAGATTTCAAGGAACACGTTAGTGCAGAAATTATTCCACAGAAATTTTCTCTCTTTCTATATATTTTGTTATTTAATTACAATATTAATTTTTAGGGTTCATATAGATAAATCTTCGGAACCACTGGGAATTAACATAGAATGCGGTCAAAATGGAGGTGTATTTGTTTCGACTGTGAACGAACACAGCTTGGCTAGTCAAGTCGGATTGCAAATAGGAGACCAGCTTTTAGAAGTTTGCGGTATTAATATGAGAAGTGCCACTTATCTTTTAGCAGCTAATGTTTTGAGGCAGTGTGGAAATTCTATAACAATGCTCGTTCAGTATAATCCAGAAAGTAAGTAAGAAGATATTTTTTTACGTATCAATATCTGAATGTTTTATTTGTTTTTAGAATATCATGAATTACACGGTATGTCGTCAGGATCTGATTCTTCTGACGATGATGAACACGATGAAGAAGCAGAAAGGGATGTGAGAGAATCACGTGGTGGCAACGAAGAAGAAGAACCAACACCACGTAACACTCCACGTCCCCAACGTAAACTTTCTTCTGGTGCAGGCGGAACTTTGACTAGGAATCAAATTTCACATGCAGTTTCGTCGTTGCAACGGCAAAATGGAGCTATGAGGTGATTATTTATGACCCTTATGATCCTCCCTACATAATTTTTGTTAAAAATGTATCGATTTTGATTAGGTCTTCTTTGGAGGAACCAATTCGTCAGACTGCTTCGAATACAACGTCTACTTCTACTTCAGTGACTTCGCACACATCTAACGTTACCTCAAATTCTAATAATAATTACAATATCCACGATGCACGGTTGCTGTTTATGGAAATGCGGAAAAGCGCCGATTTAGGAATAGTTTTAGTTGGCGGTAATGCTGTAGGAATATTTGTTCATTCGGTGCGACCTGATTCGATAGCAGCCAGGACAGGGTTACGAACTGGAGATCAGATACTTGAATATAATGGTGCTGATTTACGAAGAGCTACAGCAGAAGAAGCGGCATATGAGTTGGCTAAACCTGCTGATAAAGTTACTGTGCTCGTCCAATATAATTTAGATAGTAAGTGAATTCGTTTTTAACTGTTTTATAAGTGACAAATCTTGTATGGTATTAAATATTTTACTTTGCAGGATACGATGAGATTAAAGAAAGACCTGGTGATAGTTTTTACGTACGATGTGGTTTTGATCGTACGGGTCTTGATGGCTCGTCATTATCAGGAACAGAGTTTGAAAATATTCAGTTAAATTTCAATAAAGATGATGTCTTGTACATAGATAATACTATGTATAAAGGAATTCCTGGAAATTGGCGGGCGTGGAGAATGGACAGTGAAGGCCGAAGAATAATATGTGGAATTATCCCCAGTAAACATAAGTAAGTTATATTTTAATAGCATTAGAGCTGTTAATACTTCAAGTACCTTTTCATACTTGAAGTACTAAATTTAGATTTATTAAGCATTTATGACATTTTTATTTAATTTATTTTAGAGTTGAAGAAGAATTATTATTAAGACGTAGTTTAGGAGACTTAGAAAGTCGTGGATCAACGTCAGCTCGACGTAGCTTTTTCCGTCGTAAGAAAAACGCTAGAGGAGGTTCCGGTCCTTCAAACAGAGACAGTAAAGAGTTAGCTAGTTTTTCAAACGTATCTCTCGGTTGGTATTCAGACAGTGGTACATTACACGAAGATACTGCACTGTGTTCTTATCAGCGAGTTGAACGACTGGATTGTGAGTATGAAATTAATAAATAGATATGTGCAGTTATTGATACGATTTCTTTTCAGACCCTGTATATAGACCGGTATTGATTTTGGGTCCTTTAGCGGATTGTGTCGCTGACAAAATATCCACTGATTTTCCAAACAGGTTTAAACGGTGCAGTTTAGAACCTCGTCATTCTGAACAAGAGCTATCGGATAATTCTATAATTGAATATAAAAGAAAAGGAAATATATTCGAATGTGTGACAGTGGCAGCTATAAAAAACATATGTGATACAGTGAGTAAAAATAAGTGTGATTACAGTAACATTAATTAAAAATAATTTTTTTTATAGAATTGTCATTGTATATTAGACATATCGGTAACGTCTGTGGAAAAATTACATCGACATCAGATATACCCTATTGTTTTACTTATCAAGTTTAAAAGCACAAAACAGATTAAGGAAGTTAAAGATACAAGATTTTCTCTCGATAAAGTATCTGCAAAAGCAGCGAAGGAAATGTACGAGCATGGTTTGAAGTTAGAAGCAGAATATAGGCACAGAATTTCAGGTACCATTTTTTTAATTCATATCTCCCTTTTTTATGTCAGAACACTAAAAAATTATTACATCTGCCATCGCATGTCAAAGTTACAAATGTTAACAAGACATAAAATCAATTTCAACTTTTATATCTTTTCATTGTTGCAATTTTTAATAGAAAATAACTAACAAATGTGTGTTGATATTATCATACATGATATTATTTTGTATATTTTTTAATTTTAGCTGTAATTCCGGCTGGTGTGAACATAGCTTATATGTGCACACAAGTGAAAGCCGCTGTCGATACAGAGCAGAGTAAAAGTATGTGGGTTCCATTTCAAGGAGTTTAAACTATTGTTTTAATTTTCTAGATTGATACTGATATATAATTTTCTCAAAATTTATTTATTACATTATACAAGTAAAGTTTAATAAATCAATATTTTTTTAAATAAAAAACAATCAGTATATTTTATTAATAATATTTTTGTATCTGTAAAGTTTAATTCTTTTACGATAGTTTGAAAAAAAAAAAAGTCCATTGATACATAATAATAATAAGATATACTGATATAGATAATATCGATAGTGGAATGCTAAAACCAATTAAGCCATATTTACTAAAGTAGGACACAAAAAACTATTGTTTTTTCAGTTTTCTATTAGCAGATTTTTCATTTTTTCTCATAAATTAAAAAAAATTCTTGTATCTGCGGTATTTTATTGTAATATAAGCAAAATATTGTTCAATGTAGAGCTATGTTTATTAAACCATTCGGTGCAGCTTGAAATACTGATTTTATGGTATATATTAGTCAAAATGTTGCGTATTTGATTTCAGCTTTCCACCGTTGATATAAATTTATTTTATTTCATAAGTTATAATATTTTATTGTTAAGTACAATGTCTGTTAAATACATTATATTTTTAGGGTTTGGTGCAAATCTTGATTTAAATTGTAATTATTCTTTATTCAATTTAAAAAAAAAAAAACTATTTTTGTTATAAAAATTTTATTTGAGTGGTTAGTTAATTAAATAAATATATTTATGCCTGGAATAAAATTTGTTAACTTACAAGCAGTTATTCTGCGAGATTTGTTTTATTATTACAGTGTTTTAATATTATTGTCTATTACTTGAGCTTAACTGTTATTAAGTTTGATACCATCGTTAAAAATGCTTGTTAGTTAACACATTTTAAACATTACACTAAATGCATATATCGGTCAGATATATTTTGAAGTAGAAGAATTTAATTAGCTTTACTTTTATGTATAACCATTTTTCCTTTAACCTCAAAAGAAAGTTGATAAATGAGCAAAAACTGAACGATTATACGGAAAAAAAATTTATAATTATATGAAAAAAATATCCTGTCGGAATTTCTTCTACTCCAGAATACCTACCATCTTAACTAACAATTAATGGATTTTGTTTTAATATAATAGTTGCATTTTAGTAGCCAAAAAATAAATGTTTTTTTATAATACAAAACTGTGAAATTTATATAACGATAAAGAAGACATTAGGTATTAATATGTGGTGCCTTATTGTATCATAAAAACTAACAGCAATATTTTTAGTAGACAATAAAGTTAGAAATGTTATAACCAAAACTAAACTAAAATAAGTCAAGGCCAAATTTTTTTAAAACTGACATTTTTCTAATTTTATAGAAACTATAAAACATATACTTTATATCAAAAATATTTTTATATTGATATTTTTATGAAATATTAAAATTGTAGATTTATTAGATCCTATTTAAAAATACACTTTGAGTGAAATATTGTGGCAGTGAATTGTATACTGCAAACTGTCACATAGGTACATACATGAATATACAATAAAATTTATCCTACGGGAATTGGGATATAAACGGATGAGTTCTCTGCATCGAGAAATTTTTAATGGGACGTAAATATTTGGAAATAAAAAAAAATGAAGTTCTAGTAATGTCTTATAACCAAAATATATGTAAGTCTAAGATTAATATTGTATATTCGTTTTATATCGAGAGAAGTACAGATGTCTTTAAATGGAATGTGTATTTAACCTATTTTCTTAATAAAAAAAAAAAAACCGTTCCAATGATACTACGTGACAACATTTCATGTATAAGGGCAGTCAGATCTATCAAGTATTTGAAAATTTACTTTTATATTTTAGTATGCATTCATTTCTGAACCAATTGTATTTCTAGTAATTTTTTAATATATTTATATGAACTAAATGTCGGTGATTTTGTATGTTTATAATACATATTAATTAAAAATTGATTTTTACTATTAACTCATGGCAAATAAAATAGCGTTGAAATATAAACCATGAGAATTCAAACAGTGTAAATGAATGAGCCTGGCACTTTAGCTAATTCATTTACACAGTTTGTATTCTTAAGGTCAGTGCAGCAATGTTTCAATGCTGTTTTTGCCAAGGCTTTATTTCATTATAATTGTACATATATTTTATTTTCATATTGTTCAAAAAAAGTGAAATCAATATTTTTGCTATTTTTTCAAAAGGTTTTATTTTTTTAGATATTTTAATTAAAATACTCACCTCACAAATTGAGAAATTGTTATATTATTTTTTGTCTACGAAAATATTATTTATATTATGCTGTATATTAAGATAATAATTATATTTGATATATTATACCAAAATAAAATGATATTATGTCATAAGATTTTCAAGTCAGCACAAATTATTTAATAGTCAAGTGTTGATGAAGTAAAATTCAGCTCTACAAGTTATGCATAAAACTTCATTGCCTTGATTATAGTAATAAATTTTTGTTTAAAGTATTTGTTTTTTTAATATTCATCAAACCTCATTACTCTCACAACGGAACTTCAGCAAAATAACCATACAGTGGAACTTCGTTAGTATGTTTTGCTTTAGTACGTTTCTTTTTTAGGTTCCGGCATCGATATTTTAAAATTTACAAAAAATTATGACTTGCAACTCAAGGATTATGTGTTCAAATTCCAAGGTATTCTGTTTATTTTTTTGTTTATTATGCAGAGCAAAAAGTATATAAATATATAAATATATTTTTTTTAAATATCAGTACCTACATCATTTCTTCGTTAACTATGCTGTAAAATCAGGGAAAAAAACTAATAAAAATTCAACTGGGAAGTTGGGGAATTTCGTTTCAGAGAAATTGGTACATAATAATTTTGACCTTTACACTACACTCAGCGTTCTACATAACATCGCCATCGGTAATTCAATAATTCCATAAAACGTCGGCTAGAGGAGCTCCCACCACCACGCCTAAAAGTTGACAGATACACACAGAACAAATACAAGTAGAAGTGTCAATTGCATAGGATCTAAGTAGACAATATATCGTTAGTACTAGACCGATACTTATAGTCGCCGCCACTATACATACTAGCATGTATATCTGCGATGGTATTATGGTGGGGGTTGGGGAAAGACGTTCTATAGAACTGTTAGAACATTGTCTTACGGAACGGTCGTCTTGTGGATGGTCGTCTTACAGAACGCTGTGTGTACCAGGAAAATTTGCTTCAGTAGTGCATGCGTGGGCAGGATTTTTAATAATCATATTTCTTGAGAATTAATAATATACTGAATTAATTTTATTGTACATACTTAAACATTTCTATATGAAATTACAAAATAACATTTTTTATAAAAAATATAGTATTCTTCCAAGGTTATTAAACTATACAGATTGTCTCATAGGGTAGTTTCACGTTATTGGTTGACAGCTAGTGACATAATCAACCGTCAAAAATCAATGGAAACTACAAGTTTCGTTATGAGGCAACCTGTATAGTTTAATAACCTTGATATTCTCCTACAAATGAAAACTGTGAATATAATCTAGATAAACATAATTAACAAAAAGGTAGAATAAAACGATTTTATTAAAAAAATATTTTGATTATAATAGCAATGTTTTAAGTTAAATCAAAATAAGAAAGATAATTTAACAAGTAAACCCATTCAAGACAGTAATGAAAATATGGCCCGATGAAAATGTAATTACCCACAATTCAAAATTCTTGATTTATTGTGAATATATTACAATTGTACACAAAATGACGAAAGTATCAACTTTAATGAAAAATAATTATATAAAAAATTGAATACCTACTCGAGATTTATTTTAATAATTTTTGATAAGGTCAGAAAGAAACAAGATACTTTTTGTCTCGTGTTACTAAATGAATTCAAAACCTACGAAAATTTAACAAATGAGGTTCTGATACTTGTGTAACGTACAATGTATCGTACAATAACAGATAACCTGTTTATTGGCACAAATGATTCTGTTCTTACATATTTATTAAATATATTTAACACTACCCGGCCTCTCGGACCTGTCTATTTTTCAACAACTGTCCTAAATGAGTTAAAACATCGTATTTGTCAACTACCATATTGGTTGTTGTCATGCAAGTTTACTTCAGACATTCAAATATAAAAATAAATTTGTTTTGTATATTTTAATTTTGTCTGATTTATAACTTGCTTCATATATTGACTTTTATGTATATGCCAACCAATTTGGTTACATAATGTATACTTACAAAAGAAATATTAACCTAATACTCAATTACAGTAAAACCTTAATTTAACATAATATGTCATGTAAGTTCTTTCTTAACCCTTAGCTGCCACTGTGGGTTAACAGGCGCCTTAAGTAAGTAAGCTGTTTAAATTTTACAAGGTTTTCAATGTTTTATATAAATTAATTATATATATTTTTTTAAATAACCGATTAGAGTGCATTCCGTATCGTTTGAAGATGATAGAGGAATTTTATTGAATTAAAATATTCAATAGCTTACGTGTAGTTAGCATTTTAGTGTCTGGGATACAAGGTGACCCCAGTGTGGCAGGTATATTATTCTGGAGAAGTGGAGCAGCTAAGGGTTAAGTTATATGAAATTCGGTATTGCCCTGAAAGTACTTTAAATACAAAGCACTTGAAGTACAAGTACTTTGCTGTTTTCAAATTTACATGAATAATTTTTATATTTTAAGTAGTACTTCAAGTATTTTATTTATTGAAGTATTAAGTACTTTTAGCCGTTTTTAAAATTTACTATTAAAGTATTATTTTAATGGTAATTAAACAAAAGAAAATCACGAGATAACCAGAATCAGGAATGTCCGTTACACATATTTGTAAAATAATTAATAACAACATATAAACATTTATATACAGGCACCCCTTCCCCTATTAATTAAATACAAGGTTTTACTGTAATTTCATAGTTATTTGTACATAATTTAACAATATTGAATACTTTTTAAGGCACGTGAATTTTTTATTAGTTGAATTAATAAATAAATGGATCAATGAATACGTGATAAAAAGATGCAAATGTGACAATTATTTAAATCAAATATAAAGAATATTAGTTATAAGAAAAAAATCTATTTTTTTTAAAATAAATTCAATATTTTTTAGATAATTTTCAAATAAATATAATTATCAAAATGATTTAATTGAAAAAAAAAGTTAATACTTTGCATCTTTTAATTTGAACAAATATAAAGATTTAATTTTGCAAACATTTTTAAATTCTCAATATTATCAAATGATCTGTAAGAATGTAATACTTACAAGAAATATAAACGATCAGCTAATTTATCTGATGGATTCTTCCGCACGCTTTGTCCTACTAGATAAGCTAACTTATGAGCATACTGAAACAAAAATTGATTTTACAATAAAATAAATACAGTAGAACTTAAATACATATACTCAGGACATCAAAAGCTCTATAAAAGTATATTTCCCCCAGAGTTGTCAATATTCAAAGTAAAATACTCGAAAAAGTACCTGAAGTATTTTTTAATAACTTGAAGTACTTAAAGTACATTTTAAAAATAAGAAAAGCATTTGATATATGAAGTTCTAAAAAATAAAAATGCTTAAGTACTGTTTTCTTAAAATACTTTATTGAGTATACTACTTAACATGAGTAAAATGTACTTGATAATTCAAGAACTTTCACAGTTATTCAAGTTAAAATGTAACTTCCCTACCACTGGGCAATAGCGGAGGAAAAAACCAAGGCAAAAAAATACTTTTAAAGAGATAAATTTTATACATTCAGAGAATTTTACAAACTTACTTGACACGGAGCAGGAACTCTCACCGTCCCAGGCCAATTATAATACAGATGTGTCATTTTGTATGTTAGCCTTTGCATGTGATCGACAGGTAACTGACATCCGTCATGAACTACTACATAATGCGTAGGAGTCACAGTGCCTTGAGTCACGTGTTGTGAGACCAAAAAGAAATCATACAAGTTCCTTCTGGTTATACTGTAATCCACAATAGAACCTGGTGGAGGATTCACTAAGTCTCGGTCATTGTATGTGAACATTCGAGTGTTTATTCGTTTTTGAACAACGACAAACGAAAGACCGGGGATATTGCCTTTGTGTCCGACGTGGTGTTTAAGGCACTCTTCTAACTGCGTCACCTCGTGTTCTTTACAGTATCTGAGTTGACCATCACCAACCCCATCGCGGTATATTACTATGTTTTGGGGCCAGCAACCATTTACGTCGTAGTATTTTTTTAAAGCTGACATAAAACAGACCTGTAAATACAATATTTATCAGGATGTTCTGGCGATAATTAAAAACATACACAGGATATTAAAAATTTGACAGAATGTAATTTTAAGTATGATAAGATGAATAACGCAATTCAGATGCGATTTATTACACCGTTTAAAAGTTATAGCAGTTTAAAGTTTGCACATTTTAACACGTCTTCTTATGGAGAATTGAAAAAAATTCTAATTCAAACCTTATTTAAACACCGAAAAAACGTAGCCAAAAATGTAATTTTTTTTCTATTTATAGTAAAAATTATCTGTTTTACTTCTGTACAAAACTTATTAGTTTTTACTAACTCATTTCAGAGATAAAAAATTATTGTGTAAGAAAACATAAAAAGTAAAAGTCATGAATTGGCAACATTGCACTGAATACTAAATGCATGCACAAAAATTACGACAGTAAAATGCAATTAGGTACTTTTAAATGCCATATTTTTTTCTTCATATATTTATGCGTGTAAATGACTTATATTATCATTTCCATTACATTTATGTTCTAAAGAGTGCTATTTAATAATATTTCTTGTGTTATTTAATAGTATTTTCACTTATGAAGTAATTTATAATAATAAAATATTTGAGGTTTTTTATTTCTGATATTTTTCATATAATTAACAAATATATTCATTTTTTTGGCTACAATAACAGTTAAAATATGAAATAAGATTTTAAACATAAGTACTAATATTGTTTATGTAGTTTAAAAATGAATTTGACTTTCCTACAAGCATTTAAAGTGAATAATTCATAATTTAATTTTGATCTTTCATTTCATTAAGATTTATATTATTTTTGTCAATATTAGATTGTACATCCATAACATCGTTAAGTCAGTAATATAATTTTGTCATCATCAAGGGGGTGGTTATATATTTATGAAATAAATCATACAGACCTTGAGACTATCCATAAGTTCTACTCCTTTGGTCTGAAAACCGACTTGACTGTACCATCTCGTAATAGCTGGATTTATAGACGCAATAAAAGCACCTACCGAATGTCCGCATGTTCTTGATTCATGGTATGTATCGATTCCACATACCATCAAACCTTTCATAGGAATATGCACACCCCACAGTTGTCCTCCAAGTTTACAATTCATTTGCAGCACAATTTTTTGTATTATGCTACGAACTCTTTTTGGATTACCTAAAGTGCGTGATTTTATGACCTAAAAATCAAATCCAATCAAACAATTGATTAATAACATGTTTTAGTAGATAAAGTATTACTTACTTGAGATGCAACAGGTTTTTCTACACAGCAAATACGTTTAATACAGGAATATCTGTCTTCACGTTGCGTAGGAACAATTATCACAATGATTTGTAAATTGGGATGTATGAGAGAGTTTAATACCGTTGCGTACGTAGCTGTAGAGTCGTCCCTCAGACAATGCATCTGTGGTCGGTTAACTGTGATTCCCATAGGAGGACCTATTTTTTCTATTTGTTCAGCAAATAAATCGGCTGCGCTTCTATCTCGTTGCGTGTACACCAACAACCACGTGATTAAATCTATTGCAGATATAACACGTTTTTTCGTAACTGCCATACCCCAGTCAGCTTCTGGTGTACCGTGCACCTAAAATATTTTAATTAAATAAATTTTTTTATTTCATTAATATTTTTGTTAGGACATGAAATTATCTGCAAACAGACTGTCAATACTTCAAGTACTTTCACTGAGTATTTGTGACAGCTCTGACTGCAAATCACCACTAGTTAAAGATTCACAAATGGTACTAAACAAAAGAAATATTTACCTTTTCGCCACCTCCGAATATAATTTTTTCCGGTTCAAGTATTCTAATACTGAGATCGATTGTGGCATTTGCTATCTTTAATCCCCACGCATTCAACATTCTTTGGGCATCTGCATTCTCTTGGACGTTTCTACAGTACTGACGTAGCGCAGCCATTCGCTGGTTCGGAGTTATCCGTGTGTACATAGCTATATCTTTCATAACTCTAAAATCTGTACGCATCGCGTCAGTCAACCCGGTCATATAGCACAGTTCTGGTATCAAACATACTAGGCTTTCTTCTTTTTCTTTCGAATTTGGTACTCTACGTTTCACTTTATTTATTAAAAGAGGTTGTCGGATATCCTTTATGTTTACAGCATAGTTCTTTTTGTAGTAATCTAAATATGTTATTTCGTCTCCGTTATGAGCCATGAAAGTGTTAAGTGGAGTCGAATTCCAGTCTATGTCATCTATTACGTATAATTTATTATTGTATCTGAAAGTTAAGATATTAGTTTAAGGTCAGAAGTCTTTACAAAATTTCATGACATATAACTGCCAAAGTTATGAGTAAACATGGTTTGCATAACATCTATGAAATGACTGAACCGATTGGCTTTAAATTTCGCTCATATGTCGAGGCTATCATCTTTTAATCATATGACAAACCAGAACATCAAAAAGTGATATACATATATATTTTTTAACTGCAAAAAAATATAGTTATCTATCGTTTTAGTGCTCCAAATTATTTCATTATAGATGTTATTTTAACTACTCTACTTATAGAGTATGGATTCAATAGTTAAAAAATGTTTGAATATCAAGATATATTGTAATAGAGATGATCTTAAAGTCTATGTACGAAAATTTATTTATTTCTTTATTATTATAAATAAGCAAATATTAATATTTATTAATAGGTATCAAACTACCTGTCATGCATATACGATTTTTTTCTAAATGTTGGCACCCTAAACAGCTGCTTAGATTGCTTAAAGTAATAAATGGGATAGCGACATTAAATAAATAAAAATATAAACAATATTAATATAATATGATACGTAAAATCTGTAAAAAAAAAGAATTCAATTAAAGTAAAAAGACTTTTCGACCACTTATAATAACAGCTTTAAGCATCTGTTTGCATAGAATCCATAGATTAAAACTCTTAGAAGTTGAAAAAATTATGAAATAATTTGGAGCACTAAAACGATAGATAACCAAAAATATTTTACTATTCTGGTTTGTCGAATGATAGTTACATGTTTATTCAGTAAAACACCATTTGGATTATAAAATAAAAAGAACTACAATTAGTTCAACGGTATATAAAAACAGGTGACAAGTTTGAGATTAATTAAATTTATAGTTTCTTAATAAAAATCTCCTTTTCTGTTAATATTACAATAAATTTATATAAAAACATACCGAGTTAATACAGAAGATCCGATCAATGTTTTCATTGTTTCATCTTTGAAATTTTTGGGATTGGAATGTAAAAGACCTTTTAAAAAATCGTGTACAGTTTCAGTCCGTAGCACACGATGACTGGAATCAATGCATAACATAATTCCACCTTCGTACTCATCGACAGCCGTTACATATCCTGGCCATATTTCGAGTTTATGTTGGGGAATAATCTAAAAAAAAAATTGTGTCAACACTTTTTTCTGTTACATAAATAAAAATTTTAAATACCTTTGGCGTACTCGGATTGAAATGTTCACGTCCGATCATTGCATATTTTAATGAAAACATTATTTTCTTAAATAACACATTATATAAGTGAATACATTCACCTAATCTCTTTTTTTTCTTAAATATTATTGATACTTCTATATTTGAATTATCTACAGGATGAATTGATGTATAGCGTGTTATTGGGTCTGGGAATTGATCTGGAAGATAGAGAATAACACCATCAAAAGTTTTAACACAATTGCGCATGTGCTGATTTAAGAGGTTTATTTTGATTCCTTTTGCATCGACATGTGGGTCAAATCGAACCTGCAAAAGAAATATTATATAACATATATAATATTGGAAAATATTTAGCTTTAGATAAAAATGATTCAAATGAAATTTTTCAATAAAATAATTAAAATTTGAAGATTCTTTTTAATTTTTCTTTTTGAATTATTTATGTTGTCAGGTAAAATCATTATTTTTATTTCATGATCCTTTCGTAATTAAATTAATGTTTTTTTTTTTTTAAAGTATTTTATATTTTAAAGAATCTACTTTGCAATTATTTCAGGCAAAAGAAGATTGGTCGATTTTTTGCTACACTTTTCACCTAAAAGCATTTAACTAAATTTTATGTTTAAGGCTGTTCATGCCGATTTTTCCGAAACTAAATTCTACGAGATGTCGCCACCGTAGAAAACAAAAATTATTTGCACAAGTCTAGCCCTGAGGGGAAATGACAGATACAAGTAATTCAGTGACAATTGACGATCGAATGAAAAGTGGGATATTCTCGAAATTAAACAGAGATGAAGCTACAAAGGATAGAATAAGTTCTTATGTTTTTAGGCTTACATTCAATATTTTCAAATGAAAATTGCAGAATTATTATAAAATTAGAAAGCTTAAACAAATATCTATGTCGTGGTATATTTTTTTCTCCGTATTTTTCAAGAATTTTTGTTATATATTGAGTTTTATCATATCAAGAAAAATACACACATTTTCAGATTTCTTTTATTAATATATAAAAAAATTTAATTGAAAAATTAAGTATGTCATAACATAGAAAAATTAATCTAGTTTATCACTGTATTTTTTCCTAAATGATTTATTAATACTGGTCAGAGTTGAACTTAAAATATAAAACCGTAATTTCTCTATAGTAATTCTTATGGCAATTCAAATAGCATGTTCAGCCTTAAAAAAAATAATTTTTTCCTATGATTTAGATCTACGTAGATCATATTTACTTACCTCATATTCAAATACTCCTTTACCCGGTTCCAATTGTAGTTTAATATAATTAGCAGTACCAGGTACTGTTCTTCCACTGGTGCCTATTTTAATTACTGGTTCAGTTTCACCCACACTTGAAACAACCGATTGCTCTTTATGACTTACAACTGAATCTTGTACAGTAACGGTACTAAGTTTTGATGATAGTTCTCCAACTTGGTCTGACTTAATTGGTTTAATTCCTCGACCTAGTGATACTGTCTTTGTAGATGATGATGACGAGTCTCTAATTGCAGTTAGGTCCCTTGCTAGTTTTAAACTATCCAAAACATTTACCGGAGCCTGAAATTGAACGTTATTTAATAAAATATGTAAAATAAAATTATTTCAATGTTACTGACCGGTGGTTTTGTTTCAGAGACCGTTTCTGCAGCACGCTTACGTTCTAACGCTGCTCGAAGCATAGCACCACGTCCTTTTCCTGCTGAAGGAGGTTGTTCTGGTTTGTCCGCCATTGTAACCTCAACTTGTAACTGTTTTATGATTTTTAAATATTTTAATAATTAAAATTTTATTTTAATATGTTATTCATAAATTCCGTTTGTATGTAACCAGTAATTTTTGTAATAATTTACATAAATGTGCATAACATAAAATATAAATTCACAAGATCTATTACGAAGTTCATTTTTGACAGCGATAATCGTCGAGTTTCATTACGTTCTATAATGGTTATACACGTTTTAGTTGCAATTTAGTCCAAATAAATAAAAATCAGAAAGAATTATAATATTATTTGATTAAAATATGTCTCTTTCACATTCTATTTCGAGTTTTAACAAGACACATGTAATACATCACAGGTCTTTGCCATTTGATGTGAAATCACTGAAATAGTAAACACAGAAACGCATACAGAAATGTATTTAACCAATTGATTACAGAAGATGGCGTTACGTATGCACTAGCATTAAATAACAAGAGAGGGTTTTTTGAAAAACAAATAATTTTTTTAGGATTAGTTATATTTATTTATCAATTATATAATTTGTATACAATATTTAATTTAATGAAATTAATATGAATAAACTAAAAGGAAAAGAAAAAGCATACATTCGGTTTTTAGAAGAGGATGATTTTAATGTACTATTTAAAATTTTGGATCGTGGCATAGATCCTAATTTAACTAGAGCAGATGGATTTGCAGCAATACACGTTGCTGTAGAATTAGGAGAAAAAGAGGCAGTGGAAAGGTTAAATATAAAAATATTTTAAAAGTTTGTCCAATATGGTTAATATCGTAGGCGCCGACTTTTCATTTTACTCATGGGACGAAATATTCATAATCATATGCAGAGTACGGGCCATGAATTTTTCGGGTCGTAGCTACGACCCGAAAAATTCATTACGGGTCACGACTAGTCGTGATCCGTAAAAAATAAAGTCACCTAGGGGAGCTATCACCCGTCTGGAGTCGGCGCCTATGCTCAGATTATAAAGACATGCATCGAATGAAATTTGTCAGCTTGCAAATATTTTCGACGGAGTATAAATTCTGAAATTTGTTTTGAAATTTAGAATAGTTATACTTCAATTTACTAACAGTTGCTGACTTTGACCGTACAAAATATTTTTAAGGGGGATTCTGCTTTATGAGGCCAAAACAAAGCGTTTTTTTAGGATTTTTTTTAGGACAGAAAAAAATTAGCTAGTGAAGTGAATTTTTCAGATTATTTTATTGCATATTTGAACGTTAAAAAAAATTTCTCCAATCGGCGGGAAAGATAGAGCTCGTTATTTTTGTTTGAAACAAAAAAACCAAAGAACATTTTAATTTTTATATATTTTTCTTCTATATGAACTTAGAAAAACCCAAAAAATTGTAAAATTAAAAAAAAATTCAGGTTTGAAAAAAAATGTGCTTTTTTCAAGAAAAAAAATCATTTCAACTTGCTAAAAAATGATCTTGTTAGTTCATATAGAAGAGAATTTAAAACTGAAGACAACAAGCTTTGGTTCATTTTGATCGGTCATTTAGTTTTCTTGCAATCACGCCCGCCAATTTAGAAAAATCATAAAAATAAAAATTCGAGAAAACGCGTTTCAAAGTTATACGGTATACCTGCTCGACACCCCATTGCGTTTAATACTATATCTTTGAAAATATTTTGAATTTGCCTATAAAACTTTACAGACATATTCTTAGATATATTAGGAAGAGATTTAAGCAATAAAAAAATGGATTTTTTGAGACTCATAAAGCAGGATACCCCCTTAATAGATATATCACCATGCTCACGATCCAATATTTCGTTGAAAATATAATTTATTACATTTTCAGATTACTAACATACAAAGGTATCAATGTGGATTTATATACCATCGTTGGCTTTTCACCTATTCATATGGCAGCAGCGCGTGGTTTTAACGATATCTTAAAACTTTTATTAAAACATGGAGCTAATATTAATACCTTAGATAACTTCTCAAGAACACCTTTGCATACAGCAATATTTTTTAATAATTTAAAAATAACTAAAATTTTAGTTGCAAACTCAATAGATATTAATGCAATGGATGCATTCGGATATACTCCTTTAGCATTGGCGATAACTTTACATCGCAATGAGCTAGTTACCTATCTGAAAAGCAAACATGCTGATGTAAATAAAAAACAGGATACACTGCTAGGTGTTTTTTTAGGTAAATTAAATATTTAAACAATTACATAGGTTTTTCTAGAAAAGATTTTGTACTTTTAGCCGGACTATATTTTTCTTAGGCGCTGAAATTATAAAATCTCGCTAACCCCCCAAATTTTTTTTTACACTAAAAAATTGCAAAAAATTAAAAAATATATATCAATTTTGACTTTTATAATAGGTCAGAATTTTTTCTTCTATTTGCCTTTTTTAACCACTTTACAACGATTTTTGACCGAGTTATTTGTGAAATATTTTAACATATGATCGTAAAAAATGCAATGGTAAATTTGGAAAAAAATGGCCAGAAATGGTCGTACAAAGATATAAAATAACGGTATACATAAATGACTTTCATGCTCTATATCTCTTTGGAAATAATTTTTAATACATGAAAAAACTAGCTGTCGGATCCAATTTTACCCGGGGATATAAAATTAAACTATATAACGTATAATGCTGTGGGGTGCGATCCTTTAGGTCCACACAATCAACTTCCCAACATGGTATGACTAACAATACTTGAATACTGATTACTTATTGTTTCCATAATTAATATTACTATGTTATAGTTTGTAAATATTTTTTTTAATATGTATATGAAAAATTTTAATGGAATTTATCAGAAATAAAACTCACCCTTTGTATTATGAATATTAGTTTTCTAATATCCTAATAATGTCAATAATATAATGCACATTTTTAGGAAAACTAATCTGACAGTTTGAATTTTGAATTGTGTTGTTTCCAAGGCAACATGAATTATTAGATGTATTTATTAGTATGAAATTCAAATTTTGATGGTGGTTTTCATCCCTTTAATGGCTGTTTGGACCCATATAAAAAATAAATACTGAAATACACGTTTCATTAGTTGTATTGTATAGTATTTATTCCAAGTTCCGACTAAATTCGATCAAGAAAAAAATTAAAAATGAAAAAAACACCCTTTTTACCCCCCTAGGGGTTGAATTTCGAAAAATCCTTTCTTTCAGATCATATTCACGACAAGACGCTTCGATTAGCACCCCAACGAAGTCCATAGCATTTTTTGTTCGCGAGATTTCGTCCCGGAAAAAAATGACACGTACGTACGTACATACGTACGTACATACACACACACACACACACACAGATATTTTTCTGAAAATAGTGTCAATATACTCTAATGCCCTTGAAACATGAAAATATGTTAAAATTTTTGATATAGAATTTCGGACCAATTACAATAACTTCCTATTGGGAAGTTAATTAAATGGGATTTGTCAGTTATCTTTTATTACTAAAAACTTATATTAATAAAAGGCATTATAATGTAAGGGATTGGTCGGGAAGACAACGATTTTGCGAACTACAATTGAAAATAATATGTTTATATACATACAACTCTATATTCTCTAGACACTAGACTGCACATTTTCATATTAATTAACAAATTCTAAAAATGTATAAAATATTGAATATGGTTTTCACACTTTTTTAATTATTTTTAATTAAAATACAATAAATATTAATTTTCTTATGTCCTAATGTCAAAAACAATACATATTTATTTGAAGAATAACTAATAAACAATATAAAAGTTGCATTTGTTTCCAAGGCAAGATGTATTAATTACTATTAAAATTTAAATTTTTGTGGGTGGTTTTCACCCCATCAATGGTTGTATAGGCACGTATAAAAAATAAGTGTCCCATAGATTCGAATTTCGATTGAACTACAACTGTAGCAAGTCTTATCAAAATTAGTGAGATAAAATTCGCAACGTTTCTTTAAATATACAAAACTATTCTTAAATAGTTTTGTATATTTTTTTCAAATTTGTTTTCAGCTCCTAAAAAGACGTAAGAAAAGTATAATCCAGTTAAGAGTACAAAACATTTTTTTTGGGGGGGGGGGGAGGTCTGTGTATATGTTCAAAATAAAACTAAAACACTTTTCAGATAAAAGTTACTCGATTTTGAGAGAGGGGGGAGGGAGGGGATATATCATGATATTACATTTTATATGCACGTTATTGTGATTTTAATGTACACTTTTCTTTCAAATTCAGAATCTATATTGCAAACTAGAAATATGAAGAAATTGGAAATGATTAAACAGCTAGTTGATGATGGATGTGATATTAATTCTTCTGAATCTATCGGTAAAAGAACAGCATTGCATTTGGCTGCTATGACTGGATATGGGCCTTTAATTATGGCGAGTATAATTTTATAAAATAAAAAATTAATATAATCTATAAGATTAAAAATTATTCGTATTTAATGCCTATATTTTTATAGAAATATTATACAGAAATCTATATTATTTAATTTGTATAAAAAATATACTATTAATATAATTAATTTTACACTATCATAGTATTTATTGTCAGTGGCGTAGATAGTTTTTGATCTCCTTTTCCTCCCTAACTACGCCACTGTTAATTGTATTGTCTTTTAATTGAAATAAAATAATTAATTACTCAATTGACAGTACATAGTATTTCTTGATACTAAATTGAAATTTTTAATTGGTAACTGTAACATTTATTAAATATTTTTATTTCCTGTTTTATTGAACTTTATTTATTTTTCAAGTATCTTATTGATATGGGGGCTGATAGAAATGCAAAAAATAGTAACAACGAAACACCGTTGGATGTAGCAAAAAATTTTAAACATAATTATGCAGTATTACTTTTTAATTATTATCCAAAAGAATTGAATAAAATACCAAATTTAAGAAGGTAAAATATTTTGTAGATTGTTAATTATTTTATTTATAATTTGATATTTCGTTAAGTTCTAGGAGTTTGGAAACAATTGATGAATTGGAAGATGAATATTTGATATTGGAGTCGGATTTTTGATTGGAACTGGGGAATCGATTTTTTGAATAGTCAATTCATTAATGACTTTTTTTAAATTTTAAAATTTGAATCTTCTTAAATTTACATTTTTAAATTTATATAAATTTTAGATATGATGCAAGAAAAAGTATTTTTTTGATTACCTACTTGAAATGCCTCTTGTATTTTTTGTTTTGTTTTTGAACGTAGATACGCCCCTGAAATAGATTGTATGTACGTAAAATATTAAAAATATACACTTTACATATAAATATTATTTTTATTATATGGATATACACACATAAAATATGAGTTACACCTATTTATTTATTTTGATTTTGTTATACCGATTTCGAAAAAAAAATTACACACAATTCTTTCACCCTATAGTTACGCCACTGTATATAAACTCCGTCTAGTTTTATCTAGTGTGAGAAGCAAATCTAAACAGCATTAGTATTTAATAATTATTTTATAGTTTTAATTTTTATATAAATATCAAATTAAACTTTTGTTCAGATTGTATTCTTTAAAAATCACGATCGCCCTTTTCGAATAAAAGTTCACCGAATTTCGCAGTTAGTATCGTACACGCGCCCGCACGAGGTACGTACAGTTTGAATAGGCACGAACAAATTAATTCCTGTTGCGAGTGTATTTCGTGATTATTGATATGCGTGCTTGTTGTGGTAGCATTTAAGCGTACGTTCCCCGTGCAGGCGCGTGTATACTAACTACGAAAGGCAATGAATTTTTATATCGGGTCGTTCAGGAAGCAAAACGATTAATTTAAAACGAAGGTGAGAAATATTTAACTACTTACTGTTTTAGTACTTCGTTAGTCAGGTTTTCTGGTACTGATATTAGTTGCATTTTTTTTTTATAAAATAGAGTCTTTCGCGGATTCAGAAAAGTATTTGAGGTATATATTTTCCAATTTATATTATACATGTATACATATATGATATCAAGATATATTATTTTCTAAATTCTATATATTTTTTGATTTTTTTTTTAATTAGTACGTGTATGTATATAATAAGTAATGGCAAAAATAGTGGTATTAATTATTACATAAATTTTATTTATTTCCAAATAATACATTTTTGTTGTCTAAAAGAACTATTTTAATATGTTTACAAGAACTAACATTTTTAACCAAATACCATTTTTTTTATAATATGCTAATTAATATGTACCTACCATATTTTTTTAAATGTAGGTACTACTGACGTTTTCACAAACATAACTGTTATTATTACATTTAAAAATATTATATATTTATAATTTCAACATCAACATTTAAAATGTTTTTAAATATAATATTTAAAATATTTTTTTATATCGTGATTGGGGATCTACAATTATTATTATTAATATAGAAATCACACATCTTTACATATATACTTTATAAGACATGGATATTGGATATATTTAATGAAAATTTTTAACGTAATGAACATTTTTGATTTTATATTTATATTTAATAAGGAACAACCCTTTTGCTGATGATAACAATTGTTTTAAATGAAAATAAAAAAACTTATAATATACGAAGTGATGTGCTGCTAAAATTTTATTACCCAACTCGCACTTCGGTGCATATTCTACCTCAACCACAAAAAAATTATTTCTTTTAAAATTTAAATAATATTTTTTCTTCAAATAAGTTTTTTCGTTATTTTTTCGACTTTACGGTAAATAAAGTTATTTATAAAATAAAATTCCCCACAAAAAGTTGATATACATATTTTTCGTCAGATAAGTACTTCACCGTGAAATGACCGTTTAAATTTATTAAAATTATTAGTATTTTTTTGTTCATTCTCTCTCTTTAAATTTTAATAAATTCAGACTGTCATTCTTCGGTGAATTACGAAAAATATGTATTGAGCACTTGTAGAAAACTGAGTGAGCTTTAATTTTGTATATATTATATAACTTAATTTTTCGTAAAGTTGACACTCTATAAAGAAATAAATATATTTAATAAGAAAATTAGTGTAATAATTTTAGGAAGTATATCTACGAACTAATACCTTTTTTACATAGAATGAGTACTCAACCGAGCCAGTAAGCTCGTCCCATGTAAACACAAAGTATAGTACTCGGCCGAGTGAAATGAACGGGCGAATGAATAGAAACTGGTGGCATAACGAGTACCTCGGCCGAGTACTCGTGCCATGTACGAGCAGCACTTCACTAGGTATATGTAGATGTATAAACACATATCTTATAAAGTTATTTATAACCTCTTTTTATTTAATTAATTTCCTTGCCACGGAATATAGTAATGAATGTAAATACGTCATTTATTCCCATCTTCAGATATCTCTCTAATCATTGATTAACAAATTACAACATGACCCTACGATAAAGCGGTATGTTTGTATCTCGTTGTTGCGAAGGTCCTCCTAACAATTGAGACAAAGTGTATAGATTGTCGTCTGATCCTCCTCTGGAAGGTCCTGTAAAGTATCTTAGCTCTCGGGTTGGGTCAGATCGTTTTCTAGATACCATAAAACGTTTATTTCTCTCTCCAAATCCACCCCATTGCCGCTTTGATTGTTGTGTGGGGTAATCTTTGTCGTAGAAGTATGGTGATGTGGAGCCATATCTGTAATAATTTTAATTTAACTACACGGAGAGAAAATTCTTTTAAAAATGCTGTGAAACTGAGGACAGAATCAACTTCTGAAAAAAATTAACAGAAAAGTCGGTAGAATTTAAAATAAAGTAAATGAAAAATTACAATGACATACTGGTAAATTTTAACATAGTACCTATTCAAATTTATTTACTCTGAAAAAGTTATATATACGCTATTCTTTAATTGAATTTCTTGCATATGAAAATTTCATGTACAGAACTGTTGATAAGATGCATACAGACTGTGAAACTTTCCGGAATTATACTATTTAGATGTTAAATCGTTGAATTCCGCTGAGATGCTATGAGATGTTACGAGAAGTTAGCATCTCATTTTTTCAGAATTTTTTTATGAGAAAATCAACGGAACTATTGTTAAAACTTATCAGGAACTGCAGAACTATGCTGGATGCAAGCAGAACTGAAGTTTATTTTTGATTTCCGCTGAGATGCTATAAGGTATTACGAGAAGTTAGCATCTCATTTTTTCCGAAATTTTTTTTTCTGGGAAAATCAACGGAACTATTGTTAAAACTTATCAGGAACTATAGAACTATGCTGGATGCAAGCAGAACTGAAGTTTATTTTTGAGATGCTAACATTTGAGATGCTAAGTTCACATACGTCATTCTCTATAGTTTTACTATGTTTCTATATAACTTTTCATATCTGGCCTATCGCCGTCATAGAAACTGCTATACAGTAATACAATATATTGAATTGTAGTAGACATTCTTTTAAATTTTACCATGTCGGGTGTTAAAAATTTCTAGTATCAATTTCGTCCTCACGTTAACATGTTTTTTATGTTAAAAATTAACATTAAATTTTTTCAGTGTAAAGAAAAAAAATATTAATCCTACTTACATTAACTATTTTTAAGTAATTGATTAATGTTTACAGTATTCATATATCCAGGGTTGGATATGAGCTCCAACGTCGGGTAAAAAGTAATTAACTGATCCGTATAAAGTTTATTTTGAATAGGCATAATGTCAGTAATAAAGTATCATTGAAATTATGATTTTAAATAATGAATTGATAGGTTAATAAGATTCTAAAAATGTATTTATTTTTATATTAAAAGCGAGATTAATATAATATTTCTTAAAATAAAAATGCAAAATACAGCAATCCTCCATGTTGAATGAAACACCAATCAGAGCGAATGACGTCACGCATCAGTAAACGTCAAAAGTGATTGACTTTTATTTTAGACAAATATCAATTCCTCTTACAAGATTATTTAAAAACTAATATACTTTGGAATTCATTTTTAACACACAAAATAATTAAGTTATTGAATGTTTGATTATTGTTGACAAGGAGTGTGACATCACAACTAGGGCTTGCAAAAAACCGACTATTCAAAAACCGGTTTTCAAAACTGATGCATTGATTATGCTTTGTTAATTTGAGTAATAGTAAATCATTGGGAGCTTGATTTTAAATAAAATTAAAAATAGTTAATATATCTTATCTTTACTAATTAATATTCGTAATAATAAATTAAATAATAATTGAAACAGTGGCCCCTACATGAGCGGGGGGAGGGGGGCTAACAAGACTCTAACCTGGAGTTGAGGATTAGGGAGGACTCGGCGCGGCGAGCAAAAATAAAAATCGGAGAATGGTATATTTACGTATTTGAATTTTTAATTGAAAGAAGGTCATACAAATTTGAATGAATTGAATGAAAAAATTGAAATAAAAAATAAAAAAAATAAAACATTATATTATATTATAATAAAATAAATTATTTATTAATTCTCAAATGTGGAAGTTACAATTCTCAATTTGAAATTGATTAGTCTCTATTTGAACTATAAATAGTAGATATAGATTCAATTTGGATCTCCTTTATTATTATTATAGACTTCAGGAATGAAACTCAAATTCCATTTACTCCACTATAATATTTTTATTTGTACATTGCGCGTTCTTTTATAGATGTCACCCTTTTCCTTTTTATTTGAATTTAAATAATTTTACAACATAAACACTTCATGAATGACAGTAGATACATAAAATTATTTTTCAGTTAATGGAAAAAAGAAGATATAATTGACTTTCGGTTTTTTCATGAAAAAACCGGTTTTTCGGTTTTGGTAAACTTTAACGAAAAACCGGTATACCGGTTTCGGTTTTAACCGATTTGCAAACCCTAATCACAACTCTGAAACATCACCTGCGAGCGTTTTGGCGTCAAATTCAAGTTTTAAAAGAGTAAATTTTTGCGATTAAACCTTTATTTTGTGCAGAAATACGTATTTCTTTGGAAATAAGAGACACGTAAGATCATAATAGAATAGTTTTTTTTTAATTAGTCATCATGCCTATTAACTGTTATGCCCATAGGCCCATTGGCACCTGATATATATTATATTACCTTTGAGTATGCACTACATGTCCTGTGCTGTGAGAGCTAGGAAGTATTGGAGCTTCTAGCCAGTTCTCGTTTTCATCATCTCCATCGTCTTCGTTGACGTCATTTGTATCCATATCTTCACCCACATTGTAACGTGGCCATCCACTTGCTCTATAAGGGCTTCCAATACGTTGAGCTCTTTCTGCTTCCCAAAGTGATAAGAGGGCCAATACGTCTTCAGGATTCAATTCAATCTCTCTTTTGTAACGGTTAGCCAAACTATAAAATAATAATATAATTTAAAATGATTTTTAAAATTCCATTCTTTTAATAAAAAAAAAAGTTTTTCTTCTGAGACGACAATTATAATTTCTAATATAAAATTAGACATCATGACGAAAATAGTCAGAATGGATTCAGGAAAGGTAAGAATGAATATTTCCCTTAAGGGGGGTAGCCACTGTGACGGGTTAATGTTTGGGAATTTTTTTCACATATATAATTAGTTATTTTTGAATCAGGTAAAGGACGTTTTATTCAGTACATATTCAACTTATTTAATATAACTTTTTATTGAAAAATATTAAATATTTACAAAGTTATGAGCCTCGATATGACGAACCAAAAAATTTTTCTCTATGGTTGAGAAAAATATATTTCGAGAAGGGTTATATGAAAAAAATAAATAAAAATTTTATCAATATCTATATGAATGTAGCTATCGTTGCACGTAACCGTTTTATTTTATTTTATTTTTTCACAAAATGGCGATCGTTTGAATTTTTTTTTCATTTTAAAGACCTATTTTTTTTTATTAAAATTTTTTTTATTTTTTATTAGAGCGGTTTTAAAAATAGTAATTATCAAAATTTCAAAAATCGACTACTAACGATAGCTACTGCAATTACGAAAATTATTTTTAAAAAATATGAAATCGGTTCATTATTCTTTGAGGAATCGTGTCAACCAGGTCGAAAAATGTCATTTCGAGATAAACGTGTTTAATGTTTTTGGTTTTTTTCATAACTAGCCATGCTACATCGTCTCACTAAATTGACTGTAACTCATTCAAAATTTAAACTCAATTATTTGAATGTACACATATTTATGAACATGTATAGGTAGTTTAAAAAAATCTAAGAAAAAAAAATTATATTTTTTTCCAGCACAGTGGTTTTCCTTCTTAAGATCCGGGATTCGAAAAAAATCGAAAATATGTCATACAGGAAGTAAAAGTTGTTCAATTTGAATCATAATCTTGATATATTGTCTACATTAAGTTGTAAAAAGGTTAATTTATTAGATGATTTGAATACCACGGAAATATACACTTAATAAATATATCGTTCCCTGGAGTGTCTAACATGTTTCACTATCTATAAAACAAAAACGTAAATAATTCAAATCCAATCTCCTGAGAGCATACTAAAGCGTAAAGAAAGGAAAACAGGATAACATATGATCATCTCTTCTAAGAGAGAATATAAAATAGGACAACGAAAATATTGGTGTAATACATTTGTATTATAATAATATATAGAACAACTTATAGGATAAAGTGACTATTTTAAAATTTATGTTCTTTAAGTTTAGAATTATAAATAATATTACAAAGTTTTAAATATAGGTATTAACTTTTTAACGCTGATGGCAGTTTTAAAAGCAATTTATGAATTAATGGTGTAAGTTATCGATACCGGAAGTCAACATGTTGATCCAACACAATATCCATATTCTCTTAATATTAAGAACAATGTATCTATTCATTTATAAAATGTAATCATATTATAAGAATAAAGACTCCATTATAAAAAAGTCTATACATGTAATATGTATAATACAAATATATTGTTACTAGCGGAATCCCGCGGCTTCGCTCGCGAAACTTCGAAACTAATTAGAACCCTCCATACGTGATAAGGGATGACATATTACATTTTTTTAATTGATTTTTATTCATTACCTATGATAAAAAACGTAAATATCTCGGATCTTAGTTAAAAATTATAAAAACTAACCCCCTGACCCTCACCATTAGGGGTTGAATATCGAATTTTTTTATTGCATATTATTTTGTCCGACTCCACCATTATAACGTAAGCAGCTATGCAGATAAACATATCAAAAACACAGACCCTGTCTACCCCCGCCAGTAGGGGTTGAATGTCGAAATTTTTATTTTAATAGATGACTGTTTTGCCCGAATTTACCTTTATAAGTAAAGCAGGTATGCAGATAAACATATCAAAATCCACCCTCGTCCCCGTTATTCGATTAATACAAAAAAAAAATCCACCCCTCGTAATACCTTAGGGGTTACATTTTGGGAAATGCTGAAATAATTGTTTCATTATTAATATTGTAGAGTATGTTCGATAAGTTTCAATTAAATGCGAACAAAAAAAAATAATTTTAAATAGTTTTAACCCCGTAGGGGCTGAATTTCAAAAAATCCTTTCTTAGTGAGTGCTTACATCATAAAAGGAAGACACTTACGAAATTTCACGTTTCTAGGTCCAGGGGTTTGGGCTGTACGTTGATATATGAGTGAGTGAGTGAGTGGTTAAGGACAAACTCTTTTATAGATATAGATTGAAACTTATATCCAGTATTATAAAGGGGCTAGCAAAATTTGTTAGCTAGCAAGTACTAACAAATGAAGTATACATTTTGTGATAGCCTCTATGGATTTGGTATGGAATTTAGAGCAGTGATACTTCAACGTATTGTAACACAGTTTGCGACTCCGACCGTATTGTTTTAATGTCGTTGGTGTTTACATACAACGCGTACGCGAAACATGCCAAGTCTTCAGAAAACTCCAAGAGAACTGTCATATAAGTTTGATATCTTATTTGAGAAAGCTTGCTAGCTTGTAAATTTACTAGCCCTAGAATACCGGACATTAATGGATCTTTGTAAAATATCTAATACATATATTAGTCAAAATAGTGTAATTGATTTTTAAAAAACACTTTTTCCGGGATCTATTAATGTCCGGAGCTAGCAAATTTTCTAGCTAGCAAGCATCACAGTGATGATATTATGAAAATTATTTTGTACGGTCAGAGTCGCCAATTGTGTTACAGTACGTTGAAGTATCACTCCTTAAAATTTCATAGCAAATCCATAGATATTATCAGAAAATTAATACCTCATTTGAGGGTGTTTGCTAGCTAGTAAATTTTGCTAGCTCCTTTATAATACCGGACATAAGTTATGTTTTTGTATAGTTGGTAGTCATAGGTGGGCACAGTTAATCGAAAAGTTAACTTCGTTAATCGTTAATCCGTTAATAAAAAAGTTAACTTCGTTAACCGTTAAAGCGTTAAAATTCCGAAAATGTAACGGAAGTTAAAGTTAACCAAAAATTTGAAAATTTAACGAAAGTTAAAGTTAATCCGTTATAAAGTTAACCATCTAAAATGTTTGTAGACCTTTTTTTTAGCTATTTCGACAACTTTGTTATGTACTTTTCATCAAACAACCAATGTAACGGATTAAAGTTAACGGAACTTGAATTTAACGGAAGTTAACAAAAGCGTTAACATTTTTTTGAGTTACTTAAAAGTTAATCCGTTAATCATTTTGTTAACTTCGTTAATAACGATTAACGGATTAACGAGTTAATGCCCACCTATGTATGTTGGTAGTTGATTGAAGCAAATACAAAGTTTATTTCATATTTCTTATACAAGCATTTCCACCAATATTAAGTCATTAAATAAGTAAAGATACTTAAAATCGATAGCTTAAAATTGACATTTACATTTATTAATTTTAAGTTCGATTTTAAAATCAATTAATAATGTGGTGGAAAGGTACATAGTGCCTACATATTTAATATAAATATTCTGTTTTCAGTCGCTTTCAAAAGCTATTTAATATAGTATATGTATGTGCGGGCGTGTACAATCGATACGAATGAATCCGAGATAGTTATTTAATTGAAGTCATTTGATAGGAGTTCAAGAAATGTTCTCTTTCAAGTGAAGAGAATTCCTACAAAGTCGAGAAAATGGGAATAAAGTGAGTGGTTTCGATGGTAACGGTTATTAACACAGCTAGGTAGAATGAGGTGGAACGGGCGAAACGCGTGAACTCTAAACGCGTGCCACCTAAAATTAAATCTTCAGTTATATACCTACATTTTTTTTATTCTATGTATAATTTTATATTGTTAAATAAAATAATTTCTTGATCATTAAAAAAATATTTCTAGTTAAAAGAGGGTAATATTCTCAAGCTGAAGAGTAGGGTTTTATTTAAAATGAACTGAAACTAGAATACCTTTAATACGTGTTAAAATCCCAGTAGATTTTTCATATATTATACCTATAGTGGGAAATTATCATATATTTTTTTGTTTAATTTAATGGTCGCTTGTACATAATTATTTTTATGTGTATTTAAAAATCATTACAACCAAATATTCAAATTTTACTATACATATGGGATAGTACAATTGACGCTTAAAATAAAAATACATCTGAAGTTAAGTAAAAGCTTGTAAAAATGTAATTTTTCATTCTTATAAATTTTAATTGAATAAATTAATATAAAGTAATTAAATGTATTTATAGTTTGAAATGATCGTTTAAAAAAATTTCGGTTAGGGTACCAAACTCGCTCTGGATGTTATCATATTTATTTCGTACTATATATAGCTGTGCCCCCGCCTGGACTACGGAATTATTGTTTTTTATTGAGTTTTTGGAAAATATAATTGAAAAAATTTAGATTTTTTTTTTTACACAGTTTTTTTATTACATTATATTGTTCAATATTAAACGGTTTAGGCAGTGTATTGCAAAAAAGCAAACTTTTTTCCTACTTGATTGACTATTATGGTCACTGCTTATTCCTTATGTTACCTAACGTAACAAAATATATACTAAACTTCGGACAAAGAAAATATCAATGAATCCAATTTACGTGTTTTTTAGTGCACTTATCTATAAATATAACTATAAATAACTAAAGTTATCGAGCGACTAACGGGCAGACAGATAAACAGGGAAACGTTGCGGTTTATAATACACTAGCTGACCCGGCCACGCGTTGCTGTGATTAACCTATACTTTAATTGTAGGTTATATGAAACGTTTGGAAGTTTGACATAGCGCCATCTATTGAATACTTACTCAATCCAGTCAACAGATGTCACCATCTGTTAGAATCGTTTGGAGCTAACAGATAAAGACAAATAATTTGCAATAAAATAATATTGCGATCATAAATTGAGATGTAAGCTATCCTATCTTTCAAGTTGGATTAAACTGCACACGGTGTACAAATTTGATTAAAATCGGTTAAGTAGTTTAGGAGTCCATCGCGGACAAACATGTGACACGTAATTTATATATATTAAGATATGTCAAGATATTTTAATATACGAATCGCATAAGTTTAAGTATGATGTAATAGTTTAAAATATACTTTCAGAATATTGATTAGAATAAAAGTTTATGAAAGTGTCAAACTCTCCCATCTGAATAATTTACAATTAAACTTTTCCAATCAGTTATATCTCTTTTACTTTGTACATTTTTTATACATTATAAATATACCAGAAGTCTTTCCAATAAATTATAAACTATTTTCAAAGTAACGAATTTTCAAGAAAGTCTTTAAGAACACTCCCTATCCTATGTATGTATTTGGACCTTTATCAGTATGTGTACTTTAAAAACAATTCTTATATTATACACAGAAAAAAAACTGTATTGGACCAAGAAAACCTAGTTTTGTATACAACGAAAACAATATTTTCTTAATATAAGAAACATACACTTAATCCAACTACGTTATTCATTCGTTCAAGAATACTATTGTTGGTTTAAGAGATTATTGCTTATCTTAAGAAAATATTGTTTTCGTTATATACAAAACAAGGTTTACTTGGTTTGAGAAATCCTTTCTACCAGTGTATTCGGTTCGACATTTCCATGAAACAAAACAAAGTGTTCCCATTCGCAGAAATGATAATACTGTATACGGTCTGTAGCTAAAGGTATTCGTATTTGTTATCTGTATGTATATATACGACGACGTTCAAAGAGACGTGTGATCGATACTGACGGAGGTTTTCCATGGAAACCGGCGGCCACGTTATTATCAGGTGTGCTCGACTGCACATACCACTTGTTGGTCGTGGGAGGTGATTAGATCAGCGTCGACCGTCGTCGGTTGGATATTCCCATAACTAACCCGCAATTATAGTTTATTTGAAAGCCAAAGTTCAGATATAACAAGTAGTGTTATATACAGGTTGACCCATTTTAAGTGCACACCTCTAATAACTTTTTATGGTGAATTGTTATCAAAAAAATTTTCAGATAAAAGTTACACGGTTTGGAGGGGGACATAGACGTATGGGGATGAAATTTTTTTAGGTGGTGTTTTCAGGGTGATATGAAGGTCAACATCATTTTTTTAAATAGGAACCTATAGTTTTTATCAAGTAATTTTATTTTACGTGAAAAAACACGTATCTTTCATTGAAAACTTTTTTTGGATAAATTAAACCTTTCCAAGATATCTAACAAAATAATTCGAGCTTTTGAACTTTCAATATTTTTTTACTCAGAAACCATCAACTTTAGAGAAAAAGTACAAAATACAAAAAATGTTTATTTTGATCTAATAAGACTTGAAGAATTATTTTTAAAATTTTAAACCTTTTTCAATTTATTTTATTTAAGCAAAAAAAAAAAAAAATGTTAAAAAAAATTAGAATAATTCTTTAAGTTTTATTAGACCAAAATAAACATTTTTTGCATTTTATACTTTTTCCCTAAACCTGATGGTTTGTGAGTAAAAAAATATTTAATGTTCAAAATCTCGAATTGATTTGTTAGATATCTTGGAAAGGTTTAAGTTTTTCAAAAAAAGTTTTCAATGAAAGATTCGTGTTTTTTTACGTAAAATAAAATAACTTGATAAAAACTATAGATTCCTATTTAAAAAAATGATGTTGACCTTCATATCACCATTAAAACACCACCTAAAAAAATATCATCCGAGTACGTCTATGCCCCCCTCCAAACCGTGTAACTTTTATCTGAAAAGTTTTTTGATAACATTTCACCATAAAAAGTTATTAGAGGTGTGCACTTAAAATGGGTCACCCTGTATACAAAATTAACTAGAGTCGAAATCGGTTATAATAACTTCGAGGGGACCAGTCATATTAGGTCGTAAAAACTGGTAAAATTATATGGGATTCAGTCGGACTTTTATTTTCAGTCGTTAAAACTTCGATACATATGTTGTATTAACCGATGTCGTTAAAACCGGTATCGACTGAAATTGTAAGAACATTTACAAGAATAATATAAGGTACTTATAATACCTTTTACTTTTTATATACAGGTGTCCCGTAAGTCAGGACCCTTAAGGATTTAAAAAAAAATTAAGTTGCAGGGATAACGTTTTTTTTTTACTTTTTATATACAGGTATCTCGTATGTACGGACCCTTAGCGATTTCTTTTTTTTAAATTATGTTGCAGGGATAACGAAATATGAAATGTATATACTGTATAATAAAGTATAGTAATCATGATTTAAACTCAATGGAATTATACGTTTTGAGTGTTTCTGAATCACATACGTCCAATTTTAATAACGTCAGTCTGTCTGTCTGTCGATCGTTGAACGCCCTACAGCCAAAATGGTGAAATTAACATACAAACAGTACATTTAAAATTTAATGTTTAAATCTTATATACTGCAGATCAGTGATGATTAAAATTTTTAGTTCAGCGTTAAATCTTAAACTTAAACTAAACTGAAATCAAAAACTATTCTGGGGCGAAAATCGTGTCGCCCAAAATGTCTTGGCATGTCACTTCTGACACGTGTATCATAGGTTACCCATCACTGCTGTAGACGATATGCAAATATGCATCTCCTATACGGAAAAAAGAAACTTAAAGAATTACATTTTTTTCCTATACATCCCGGATAATAAGCAACAAACTATTATTATAAAATATTTTTTACTCTCTGAAACTGTAATTTTTGCAGTTTAACCATCACTTTTTATTGAGTATCTGCAAACATTATTATAGTTTCAGACTATAAAAAATATTTTATAATGATAGGTAGTCGTGTGCTATTCAGGATGTACAGGAAAAAACTATAATTCTTGAGGTTTATTTTTCCGTGTTTACCGGAAACGGATGTTTACTTTTACTATAACTTTTTTTATTAGTTTATAAACAGTATCTACTAGAAAAATAGTTATAGAAAATATTATTCATAATTTTTCGATACAACGAACCGTTTTTATAATATAATGATGTATAAAGATGGCCACAACATTTTATTTGAAATATTCTAATCGATTATTCGAATTACGCACGTATGAACATTATATTACCTATCTAGGTACCGGTACCTACAATTGTTCACTATTTTGACCTAGACTAGAAACATTAATATATGTAATACAAACCTTAATTAATTTCTAGAACAAACTGAATGTAATTAAAGCGTATAATTATATGCTATTATCACAGTAAGTATAATAGAGTCAGATTACCGTAAAATCTGGACAAATCGTTATATTCAAACGTTATTATTACGCAGAACAGGCAAAACAAAATTAGAATTGAAATACACGGTGTGAGAAAGATGTGTATAGGTATATTTAATGACGTCATGGTTATATCATTTTTTTATAATTAAAAGTAATTTTAGTTAATCGTTTTTTAAGTAATATTTTTTTTTAATTATTTAATGAAATATTACGTTTTGCAGATACAATTAATTTATTTGTATTTAAACTTGTTATACAGAAATAATTAAGACGGTTAATATGGTCGTTATGACTTCATAGTTAATTTTTTTTAATTGTCAAGTGCGAGTCGAGTTTTCTGTATTAGTGTCCCGTACAGTATTTTTCAGTTTATTCGATTTTGTTGATTTAATTTAATGTAATTTTAGTAAAGGTAAAAAAGTTTGGAAAATAAAATGTACTTTTTCAGTTGATAGAAAATACAAATTTGGGCTACAGGCATGAAAAAGTCTTGTTAATTTTTCTTTTTACTTTTTTGAGAAATCGCTTTCTCCCCTTAAGAGGCCACAGAAGTTTCTTTGAGAAATACTATTATCGGAAACCGTTTTTCTCTAACATGAGGATCAAAATCCACCAAAACGGGATTATACCTAATTTAAAAGTATTTTAAGTAATATTTAGTGAATAATAAGATAATTTTTTTTTTGAGAAAATAATTACAATATATACTTTTAAATTTTAAACAAAAAATATATAAAATTCTAATTCTAATTAATTATACTATAAAAAATATAATGATCAAGATTTAGTTAATTAAATTATGAATTTTATTAATAAACGTTCTCTTCGTTATGAATGGCTCCCTGATGCTAAATTCGTAACTCTATTTTTATATAATATACTTTACTTTTATGGGTTATTTGAAATTATCAAATGACCTACGTATCATAGGTTACCGACGCCTGATATAAAGGATTAGTTGTCGTTTATTCATGTTAATATTAGATACAATATAATTATTATTTATTTGAACTGGTGATTAAAAATAATAGTAACAATTTTATCACATTTATTTACTGAAGCCTTCCTTCTACAAAACTATCCTCTGGGAAATCAAAGTTGAACTTATTGAACCATTGAACAAATTGAATTATTGGGAAGTAGAAGTTCATCTTACCCTTTTCTGCTCAAGGGAATTCGATTTGATCGTTTCTTTGTTTTCATTTAATCGTTACAAATGATTCAGTTTCATAATTTATTTAAATTAGTATTTGAAATATCTATACCATGGGTATCACATGACTTTCTTATACGTAATAAAGTGAACATGTATTCTATTATATAAAACAAATGTAACTTTAATATTGTTTACAGTTTTTATCAAATGTATTTTTGTCTAATTTACACTGTTTCAAAAATAGTTTTGAAAAGCTACCATGGGTACCACGGAACTTTCTTATACGTATATTTATAATACTGACAGTGAACGCAGTGTACGTAATTATTATTTTATTGAAACATATTTCTGACAAATTAATAAAAGATAGAATAAAATGAATAGGACACAAACTATAAAAATATTATTTTATAAATTATGTATTAAATGAAATTTGTTGAACGTACGTAACTACTAAACCGGAAACGGGTGTTTATTTTTGAATTTTCGATTTATTTTTGAAATAAGAATAAAATGTTTTTTTTTTGTTTAAAAAAATTATTTTTTTCGAAGAAATGAATCGAACATAAATCACCATTTTTCTATAATTCGCATTGTTTCAATGCAGTTTAAAAAATTCATAAATCGATCTCAATAAACATCCGTATCCGTTTGATAGATCGTTTTCAAAAATAAGAGATTTTCTTCCCAGACAAAAATTAATCATAAATATAAAATTTCACCCTTCTACGATTGATTGTAATTGAGTTACAGCGTCCACAGACAGACTGACACACAGACATCATGGCGAAAATAGTCAGAAGGGATTCGGGGAAGTTTAAAATGGATAACTCATCAAAATCCGAATTTCGATAAAAATCGGCTTTACAATACTTATATTTCATATATATGAGTATAAGAAAGTAAAAATTAAGTTTTACTATTATACTTTCTTGTATACTAAACAATATTTAATGTGTATTCAGTTAACTTATATATTTAATTTCAAATTGGATTAAATATGTTATCTAGGAAAATGGTTAAATATTGACAAGTCTACCAACTCAATTAATATTATCTAATTTAAATTTCAACATACCAAACTACGAGTATTTTAAATAGCTGTTCATATATTATATTAAATATTAATTCCAGTTAAGTGTATGGCTTCGTGGAAGGTGTAGACATAAAGTCAACCTATAACGACATTTATTTCAAGTTGTTAATACAATTATATACTTTACTATAGGATGTATGTAGTTAGGTAATGATGTAGCGAAAGATATTTGACATTTGCTTTCGTTAGGTTTGTCTCTTTGAAACACCTAATTGATATTTAATTTAACTTGATCAATGTAATGTAACATCGTCTAAACATTATACACAGTGATGGACTATGGAAGGTTGTGGCCTATAGGGTTGATGAGAAAAAATTATAAATACCTTACTTCAAGACCTTTTTTATTGCTTCTAATGTAATTTTCACTATTTATTTCTTCACTAAAGAGCAAAAAAGATACCTCTACTATGCCACCCACGGTATCCATACCACCTGGGGTCTGGGGCGACTTATGGTTCGCTACTGATTATATATACATAGTTCGTAGTTCAAAAGCAAAAACAACTAACGATAAATTAACCAGGAGCGAGAAAATGACAGCCCGCTTGTTTGAGAGAAATTTATTATAAATTATGTGATGATACTAAATACTAATACATATTTAAATAACTATTTTTTTCTGAAATATATTTTTTAAATGTATTGTTTATTATGTACTTCGCTAGTACCTACTCTGATATCAAAATTAGTGAAGGTTGACTTATTTTTTAGTTACAATGGTAACTTAGTAACAAGTACATAGAGAAAAATATTTCACAACATAATCACTCGATTTTTAAAGAAATATTACTCTTTGATGTAATAATTCTTGCTAAACCACGTGTTACTAAAGTTGTAATACGAATAGTAATTTTTGCGTGCAAGATTGAAATTAATATTATTGGCATAGTTTAATTTCTTATACCAATAAAATATAAAATTATAATAGAAATAATTTTACACACTCGTAGTATTTATTGTATTGTCTTTTAATAAAAATTCAAAGTATCGAATAAAAAAATGTATTAACTATTGAAATGAAATAATTTGTATAGTAATAAGCAAATAATTCAACATAAGAATAATTCGTTGAATAAATTATGTAAATGATATTTACGAATATAATAAAAAATATAATGGAGATCGTAAAAGTTACTCAATTGATAGTATATGTTAAAACTGATATTATTTATTTTACAAAATTGAAACTTTTAATCGGCAACTATAATTTGTTTAAAAAAATCGACCCTATTATTCTCCGTGTACCGGATGGATAAAAAACATTGTACATATCTTTATAAAAATTTCAGCAATTAAAGAGAGAACAATAAGTAAGAATATAATATGTTCATATAAATGTAGATACTTACGCTGCTCTTGCATCTTTCTCGACGGATTTCCCGGAGCTACCCCTCTTGCGCCTCTTAGAATCATCCCTCCCATAATAACGATACTGGTTCAATGCTAATGGAGTGTCCCCATATCTGGCTTCTTCTTTTAAAACCGCGTTTTGAGCCCGTAGTTCTGGATCCATACCTAACCAAAATCAATTATTTTAGATACCAGATTTGGATCGAAAATTGAAATACTTGATAAAGGCCCCATTTTTGCTGATATTTTAAAATTTAAAATATATAACATATTGATTTTTTACAGGGTTATTGAATTATTATAAAGCAAGCAACAAATTTTGACAATATTTTCGTCGTTTTGGGTATTTACCTGAGCCCGCTCGTGCCCCATATTCAAACCCTTTTTCGTACTCTGCAACGGTTTTGTCGTCTCCACCTCCATAAAGCGCTGCGGCTGCTTCCGCAGCGGCTTCGGCGGCAGCTGCTGCGACGGAATCAGTTTGTTCTTCAGAAGCCCATGAGTTTTCTTGTATTGGTATATTGGAAGCACCTATAGAAAATAATCAGTTATCTACCTATCCGAGTTCTTATAAAAATTATAAGCCATTTGATTTTTATGATCTATTATATTTTTATGTATTTATTTTGCATATTTATGGATTTCAAATAATTTTTTTACTAGAAATTTATATCGATCTACTTCTCAGCTTATCTAAGCAAATTGATCTCAACTATGGCCATCGTTAGGGTAACAGGGCTCTAGTCGGGGAGGGCCTGGTGCGACGAGTCAACAAGCTATTTTCATAGGTGGGCACAGTTAATCGAAAAGTTAACTTCGTTAATCGTTAAAGCGTCAAAATTCCGAAAATTTAACGGAAGTTAAAGTTAACTGAATTATCTGAAAATTTTACGAAAGTTAACCGTTAAAAGTTAAAAGTTAACTATCCAAAATGTTTGAAGACCTTTTTTAGCTATTTCGACAACTTTGATATGTATTTTTCATCAAACAACCAATGTAAGGGACTCAAGTTAACGGAAGTTAACAAAAGCGTTAACATTTTCTAGAGTTAACTTAAAAGTTAATCCGTTAAGAATTTTGTTAACTTCGTTAATTAACGATTAATGGATTTACGAGTTATTGCCCACCTATGATAACAGGGCTCTAGTCGGGGAGGGCCTGGTGCGACGAGTCAACAAGCTATTTTTTTATAAAAAAAATTAATTGAAAGGGTCTACCAAATATTGGCTTGGAAGTTCGCAATAGGATCTAGATATCGTGACCTAAGTAATGGTTGAATGAAACAATTGATATGCAGTATTTTTTTGTAGTTGGTTCGACGAATAAAATAAAATTGTATTTTTTAACAAATTCTAAATTTTTATAATTTTACGAAATTTTTTTGTAAAAACGTTAATTAACTCGAGCAGCGATGAATTAAAAATTGAAGTGAAAAGTTTCGGTAAGTCATAATACTCTTTAAAATGTTGTTAATTCTTCCTAATTAACGAGCAGAATAAAAAATGTAGAATAATATACGGCCTTATTAAATATTCGGACGTCAAAAGTTAAAATATCAAGATAATTTTTTTGCATATCAATAGTTTTAAATAGTATTATCATAAATCATAATTATTGTCATGATTCATGATAATTATCTTTGATAATAATCCTTTCAAACCCTGTTCAATTACAGTTCAGTGTTTGAAAACTGAAATATAAAAACCTAGTACCTAGATGAAAAATTTAAAACATGAGATAGAAAAATGGATGATGCATAAGCATTTAATGTATAGCAAAAGCGATAAAATCCACAATAAAACTACACACCTCTTTTCTTAGCGGAGGGACTGCTGAAATATGCTATCGGAGAGCCCGGATTCGATTCGCCTATTTGAGTTTGAGGATGGTGCATTCCATTTTCAGGGGTGCGTTTCACTATTTCATAAAAATAAAAAAAATTGTAACTTCTGATACTCGAAATAAAATTTATAATAAATATACCATAAGAAAAATAATAAAACACTGTCAATTTGAGTAGAAAATATTATTTTAAATAACCCTCGATTCTTATATAAATAAAGCTGGTATCGTATCATTCTCGTTTTGTTTGAATTGTTAAGCCAATAGTGTCTCAGCGTGCTGTAGGTACTATTTGCATTAAACAAAAATACCCATGGTTAGTTAATCGGGCGTTTACAAACGATTGATCAGTAAATGTTTTTTATATATATATATAAAACAGCCAATTAACGTATCGTGATTAATTTTGTTTTATTCAACCCAAAGGTAATATACAGGTTTGTTAAAATACAGGATATTATTATTAAAAAAATTTTTTTTATGAATATTATCTTAATAATATTTATATGTGGTAGAAATTATTAAAAATGTTTTTAAATTGGAACAACAATTTATTTGATAAAAAATCAATTATATTTAAATATCATATTTAAATTTATTTAAATTAAAAATAATTCTAATGGTTAAAATTTGAGAATTTATTTGTAATAGTATGTATAACTAAACTGGCAGTGTGACAATACAAAAAAAAAACATTATATTCATTCATGGAATCTCTAATAACCTACCTGTTGCCACCATTTTGACAAGCAATGGGAAATCAAGGAGGAAAATCGAAACTACAGAAGTCCGCGTTCAAGGTCATCGCACAATCTAACCCTCTACATGTAAACAATGAAAAACTTACCTTTATTTGTGCGTAGATTTATAACCTTTGTGCTTTCCAACAGGCTTGTAGGAAGAGCTGAAGTCACAGTAAATATTATTGCAGAAAATACAACGAAGTAAGCTATGATATTATAATTTTCTCTAAACCGAGCCATCATTGCGAAGTCCTGTTGCGTAGACACACTTGTACAGCACGACTGATTATCTGGTTGCCTACTCGCTGGGGATATTGCGAACGTGGGCGACATTGCGCATGCGTATCTATGCTGTAGTCCGTGATATATACAGAGTGATTCAGGACTGACGTGCGAAACTTTAAAGTTCTTTAAAGCTCAGGGACGTTACTATCACCGGAACAGTGCCCCGGGGCCCCCGAACAAGGATACTATTATTTTTTTTACAAAATCGGATTAAATTTTGTTAAACACGGATAATTTTTTTTTCAAAAACCAAAACCCAAAAAATTAGATTTTTAAAACATTTATAGAATTATCTTTAGTCCCTCTACCATATGTTGCCCACAAGTTATGGAGTAAATTTTTATTTTTAAATGTATTTTTTAGCCGTTTTAAATAGTTATACTAAAATATTTATAATCATAAGAAATATATTTTCCCAAAATTTTATTAAAATCGATTTACTATTGGTCGTTGTAAAAAAAGTACTAATGTTTTTTTTAGGTTATTTATAATAAAATTATAAGAGTTTTAAACATTCAGTTTTATAGGGAAATTCATAACGAAGAAAACACATTTTTTATTTTTGCAATACGGCCAATAAATTGGAGATATTTAAAAAAACGTGCACGAAAAATCGTAAAAATGTAATTTTTCAAGGTAAATTTTTTTTCGCTTATACGACTTCACTATAAATCGAGTTTAAGGGGCCCCGAGATCACTTGCTGACCCGGGGCCCCAGAGATTTTATTTAATTAAAATTACACAAAAAAGTACTTTGTTGATTTGTCATAGGCGGCCATTTAAGTATAACGTAAGCACATTTTCGTTGTTTTTCTACCTTCTTCTCTAATTAAGACAAAATCAGAATACCACCTATCCCTTTAAAAAAAATGTTCAGCCCGGTGGGATTTTACCCCACTATGCAACATCATATTTCCTAATTTAGACCAGATAATGTATGGTTTTCATAAATTGGTGAGGTGACATTCCGACATCTATCAATACCATATTTCCCTAAAAAAATTGCCCAGCACAGTAGGATTTTACTCCACTATGCAACATCACATTTCCTAATTTAGATCAGATTATGTATGGTTTCCATAAATTGGTGAGGTGACATTCCGACATCTATCTAGGTTACGCTCGTGCCGGTTAATTTAAAGTAATCTTACGCCTACGAAAAAAATATCAGAATGATTAATAAAAAAATTCACTCTTTCATCAGTTTCAATATTAATTAATCATTCATTTTTTCCCATAATAATAATTAAAATCATGTTTATCAAAAACCATCTATGCAAACATATTTTTTCGTTATAATCTAACTGAAGTATATAATAATATATCATCATCATTTTTCATACATTTTTAAAACCGACCATAATTACACTACAGTAGAGAGCACTCAAAATAATTGTCTTTGACGATATTGTCAGCAAATATGTCATTCTCCTATATGCATTTGATAGATGTTAATTGGTTTTAGCTAATTCAATGTTCGCGAAAGTTAATTACATTTCAATCACAGTACCGCATGAGAACATGTGACTCTGATATTATAAGTGTGTGTGAGAACTACGCGGGTTTCATCGATTAATTGTGTATTAATTAGAAAAGCTGATTTTTATCTACAATACCATATTTAGGTACTTTGTATATTTATTTATTTAATTAACTATATTAATTTAAATTATGAAACGAATCGAACAAAACATAATATAAAGTAATTTGGTATAACGTTTATAATTAATTATCGAGAAACAATATTTTAAAATTGTTATGAAATATATTAATTAATGTATAAAATATATTTATGCCTATATGTAATTAATTTGTACCTATTAGTCAGGCCCTGAGAGAGCTTCAACGGGGCCCGGGCCAACCCACATTTTAGGGGCCCATACCCGCCCCCCAAGCATAGTTACATCCCTAACAAATCTCGTACTGGTAAAATTCTAATATGATATTATTTTAGTATTAAAAATCAAGGGTTTTTAAGAAAATTTTCCTTTTTTACTTTCTATTTGAAATTTTACCACAAGGTGTATCTTTTTTTGCAGTATATTTGTTTTTTAAATAACCTCTGTTAAAAATAGTGTAAGTATCAAAAAATATGTAAAATACAAAAAAATTTTCAGGGCACCGGGGTCATATGGCCCTCCTACCCCCCCCCCCTCTATCTGGGCCTACCTATTAGTATATTGCAAATATTATTTTACTCAATAGTCGATACATTGTTTTATAGGAAATATAATTTTTTTATATTTTTTATTTCGACGTAAATGAAAACTACTGAAACTATTTTAATGAAACTTTCAACGTTTTAGTTTCCTTATTAAAAATACCACAGAGATCAGGACGAGACAATTTACATACCTATCAAATACGTACGCATTTAATATAAAAAATAATACTTTTACAACGCTTAAATATTAGTTAGCATATGGCTTCATGGATTTTTATGCAGAACTTACAAAATTCACATACGTAATTTCGACGTAACTTTTATAATTCAGGATTAAATGGTCTGCGTACTTTACTTGCACAGTAAATTATTTATTTATTCACTGCTCAGCTGTTTTCAGTGATAGTGTGATGATATGTATCTTACAGCACTTCTGAGATATAAAAGAAAACGTTGGTATATGGGCTACATCAAAATCGGTTCAATAGTTTTCAATATTACAAATACAAAGTACAAATACACTCTGTATTTGCAATATTGAAAACTATTGAACCGATTTTGATGAAGCCTATATACCAACGTTTTCTTTTATTTATTTAAGTACAAATACACTCAAATAAAATTGGTTATCAATATATAAGTATAAGGTAAAAGATAGCTTAGTGAGGATTAAAAACATGAGTACTAAAGTAGGTTTTCACAAACTGAAGGAGGCTGCAAAAACAATATTTAAATAAAATAAAATATTTTTTTACGTTTTTAAAAATATTTGTAAAAAATTGTTTAAAAAAAGATTTTTGGGGAATGGGAATTTGCTACTACGGGTACCAATCTTCCTTAGTCCACCACTGATTGTGTATGTATACTGTGTACATACGAGTATTCAGTATGTATATAATTAAATATTAAATGTAATAGTAGCTATTATGAAAATGATGAATATTTACAATTACATACACAACATTAAGTAAATGTAAAGCAGTATACTTACATTACGTAGTAGGTATGAAACTCTTGTTTTACTATAAACGACTAAATTATGACAAAAAATGTAAATGTAATGTTTATAGTATAATGTAGGTACTACATAATGCATATTTTTTTAATATAAAGACAAATGTTAATATAAAAAGACAGGCAGGGACGTCAGCAGAAAATTTACCAAGAGAGCAAAAGATTATACACAAATAATTACAAGAACAAAATTTTATTTAAATAATTAATTTTTTTCATTAGAGTGATTATTTTTTTTTACAAGATAATTCGAACGATGTTACAGTTTTGCGCGAAGAAAAATAAGTTATAAAATACATTAATTTACTCTATCCCAGAATGGGGAAAGTGCTCCTGCCGCGTAAAGATTCAGGAAGAATTTTGGAAAATAGTGTTTTTTTTTTTTAAATTATCTTTATTTATTTAAAGGTACTTACCAGAATAGAAAACCTTTAAGGCCTTGACAAATAAAATGAATGAGCCTGGCACTTTAACCAGCGTCGTATTTTCACGCAACGACTGTGTTATTTGCCAAGACTTTAAGGTACAATGTTCTATGAATTAATTTAACAAATATATGCCTGTAATTAGAATATGTTATTGCATTGATAAAAACAAAATATATAAAATCATTTTTATTTAAAATAATATTGTACACAATTTCATCTTTTATTTTTCTTTTTTGGTGTGTCTGATGCACTGCTACTAGATGATTCACTAACTTTTTTCTTTCTTTTCTTCTTGTGTTTTTTCTTTGAATCCTCTTCTGAAGAATCACTAGAACTACTAACTTTCTTCTTTTTATCTGATTTCTTCTTTTTTTTGTACCTTTTGCTTGATTCATCTGAAGAACTTTCAGAGTCAGATTTGTTTTTTGTTTTACGTTCTTTTTCCTTATAGACAGTTTTTTGTTTTTTATTTTCTTTAATTACTTTTTCACTGATATTTTCATTAATTAAATCTCTTTTATATTTGTATTTTTCATTTTTTCTATTAGTTTCTTCATCTGATTCAGAATTTGTTCTTTTTCTGTTACTTTTATATTTATCAATATTATAATTATCTCTTCTTTGTTCATCTCGTTTGTGACTGTATCTATCTTCTTTTAAAATCCTGTCTCTTTCATATTGTTTGTCATCTGGTTTTCTATAACTGTCTTTTTTCCTTTCATCAATTTGCCTATAACCTCTTTCATCATTTCTTCTTCTATATCTATCATTGTTATCATATTTCGAAACATACTTTTCTTCTCTATAATATCTACCTTCACTTTCTTTTTGTTTTCTATTGTAGAAATTATCTTGTTTATCGAAGTTTCTATTTTTATTATAATAATAATCCTGTCTCCTATTATCATTTTCTCTTTTATAATTATAATTATCTTCTTTATTTCTTCTGTAACCATCTTTTTTATTTATTTCTTCATTATCATTTCTCCTTTCTTTCCCTTTATAATCACCGTTACCAATATTACTGTTTCGTATATTCTGTTTCTGACCTTTATCGTCATAATGTTGAACCCCACGCCCTTTACCTAACCACTTCACTTTGGCAACACTTTGACTGAAATCAACATGGATTCTTCTATCATCAATAAGTACGTTATCCATTTTGAAATAAGCATCTTCGCATGACTTCTTCTCTTCAAATTCAATAAATGCATACTGTAAAGAGTCACCACTTTGCTTATCTCTTATAACCTCACAGTTTTTAATTTTTCCAAATCGGCTAAATATAATTTGTAAATCATCATCCGTAGTTACAGGGTTTAATTTACACACAAACAAAACATTTTCTGGTGGGGCCATTTCTGCATCTGGGATGTCACCGATCATCTCAAGGATAGTTGCTCTAGCCTTTGCTTCACGTTCAGCCGCTAATTCTGCCAGTTCTTCTGCAGATTTTCCTACTGTTTCATCTATTTGTTCGTCAGCACCAATTCGACCCCCTTGTAATCTTTCTGCATTAGCTTCTGGTGATTTATCAGGTTCTATGAATCCAGGAGGATCTCGAAATGGGTCTTCTAGAATTATTGTATGCGTAATACGGATATCTTGAAATGGTCTATCATCTTCATCACAAATCGCTTCATTTAATTTACGTAAAATATCAAGTCCTTCGGCAACTTCGCCGAATACACAATGTTTATTGTCAAGAGATATTAAATCAGATGATAGTGTTATGAAAAACTGTGAGCCGATCATCCCTTCAGAGTTACAAACAAAAGAAACGGTACCTACGTTTGTGTGTTTCATTTTAGGTTGTTCTTCCGCTTCGAAATATCGTTTTAAAGAACCTTCAAGCACGCCCCATATTGATTCGCCACCAGTTCGTGATCCGGTAGGATCACCGGTTTGAGCAAGAAATGAATGTTGTATTGTATGAAATAAATTGAAATTGTAATACTTCATTTTACATAATTTCAGGAAATTCATACATGCTCTTGGTCGTTCTGTAGTATATAAATCTATTGTGATATCTCCCAACGTAGTTTCTATTACGACTGCCATCTTGAGAGGTTATAATATTATAAACGTTTTAATAATATACGTATGATTGTATAATTAACTTGCGTTCACATTATTTTAAAAGTTCAAAAATAAAGTAGAATTAACGTATTTGAAGTTCAGATATTAAAAACACGAAAGTATTAAATATTATGTAAAATATATTTAAAAAGGGTTAACTTCAATCAAACAGAATCAAAATGTCAAACGCATCCATAGAAATAATACATATAGAGGAAATGTGGCAACCGAAAATGTGAACTGCGAACATTAGAAAATAAGAATATAAAAGGTTGAGGAGACTCAAAATGTGAGCATATATGAGTAAATCATCTTTAATTAGGTACCCACGTATTTTCTTATTCTTTCCGTTTTCACTTATGCGAAGTTCGTAAAATTTAAAATGCTGTGACAAACCTCTTCTACATATGATATTTCTATGATTGCGTCAAACATTAGTTATGCCATCTTTAGATTTTATTTATGAACTACAGGTTTCATTGAAGTTCTATATTTAGGTATTTTTCATTGACCAAGTTACGCCACTCATTAGTTACGCTTTTACCTAATAGATAGCGCAACGTACACCATTTTTGATAAAAATACTAAATCCAGTGCTAATATTTTATTTGATTTTTTTTACGTACGTAATTTACGTTTATGGATAATAATAATTTTTGGAAGCCATAACTGTTATATTTTTGTTTTGTAATAAGTTTAATTTTTGCAAATGACCATGTGGCCGGAATAGTGTCCGGTGAATTGGATGGCCGGTATGGACAGTCGTTAGGGAAGTGACAGGGCAATCTAATTTCAGTTACAGTTCCCATGGGATTTTGTAGGGAGTCCTGAACAGATGGGACACGATTATTGGATCTAGTGAAACAAGAAATGCCGATGAAAGTATTTCATGCTCTGCGAGTGTTTTATTCTATAAATAAATCTATTTTTCAATATATAAGTATTAAGAGGACCTGTTTTTAAAAAAATTTCAAAAATGTGTTTTATACAACTTTAAACAGCAATTGTAAGAAATACGAAAAAAGGGACTTATCAAAACTTATATACATACATCTATTTTTAGTCTATGATCAGGGCTGCACGCCGAGACGAGACTGAAATTCAAAAAAAGTATGGAATTTTTATTTTATTTATTTTTTATATACATTTTGTTTTGTTTTATATATTGAACTATGCACCATGCAGCATTGTAATAATTTTCGTAATTCATAAAATATTAGAAATTTTACTAAACTACACTCTAAAAATTAGTACGTTACATTTTATTATATTTTCATATAAAAATTTCAAAGCTTATTACAATTTTCCCCATCTGTCCCGCAATTACCTAAACTAGCACAGTATTTTTTATTATACAATTTTTTCAGTGTATAAACAACAAAATCAACACCCATATGCGTTTGCAGCAAGCGTTGATTTTCCCCCCAACTATAGCAGTTTGCATGTGTGTAGTGTTTTGTTTGCATTTTACAAACGCCAATTGTCAATCAAGATGACGTGGAGTTTTCTGTTAGCTCGTTGGTAAATATATGTATAATGAACATATGTGTTGTGTGTTTGCATTTTGTATATACTTCTGACAGTTTGGAATACACCTGTGCTGAATTTATTATATTTATATAAAAACAGCTCTGATCTACATATAAGTATAGAAACTGCAGTTACTTTAGTTGAATGTTAAATATTTTTATAAACAATCATTTCAATCAAATCAAAAAAAGGTTTCTCAAAATAATCTTTGAACTTTTATTTCGACTAACCCAATTATTTTTGGGAAAATTCGTTTTTGGCGACGCAGTGCCCAGTAATTGAGAAAAGAATTAAACTGAATAAAATATGTACCAATCTGTTTTATTTCGGAATATATATGATCGTAAAAGATATAGCTTTTCAATCTGAATGACGTTTACCGGATTCAAACGGAATCAATAATGAAAATTTAGAACTAAAAAATATGTTGGCAATACTGCAAAATTTCTTCAGAATGCTTAGACGTACCTAATAAACAATAATTGAACGTAATGAAATTATTTGCGGTGAATACGGAATTTGACAGAAACCGGAATGAAATGTCAAAATTTGATTCCTTGTGATTACTTTTTTCAATTACTATGGGTGCGAAATTGGTTCAAAATTTTTATTTCTATTAAACATTTTTAAAAACTATTTGATATAACGAGGAATTGCCCAGTATAATCAAAATCTGACGTTCTTTCAGAATCTTCCATATTTTTGGGAATATATGGAAGTAAAATTCATCTCTTAAGGGGGAAAGCCACTGTGACGGAAAAAATAACAATTTTCTTTCTTACATTTTTTTAAAGTTTACATATTCATAAATATGTATACAAAAAATTGAGTTTAAATTTTGAAAATTGACGGAGTTACAGTCAATTTAGTGAGACGATGTAGCACGGCCGGTTATGACATAACAAAACATTAAACACGTTTATCTCGAAATGATATTTTTCGACCTGGTTGACATGATTCCTCGAAGACTAATGAACCGATTTCATATTTTATTTATAATTTTCGTAATTGTAGTAGCTATCGTTGCATGTAGCCGATTTTTGAAATTTTGATAATACCTATTTTTAAAACCGGTACAATAAAAAAATTAAAAATTTCAAACGATCGCCATTTTGTGAAAAAACAAAATTAGAAAAAACGGCTACGTGCAACGATAACTACTTCATATAGATATTGATAAAATTTTTATTTATTTTTTTCATATAACCCTTCTCGAAATTTCGAGTCAACCATAGAGAAAAATATTTTTTTGGTCGTCACATCGAGGCTCACAACATTGTAAATATTTAATATTTTTCAATAAAAATTGATATTAAATAAGTTTAATATATACTTAATAAAACGCCCTTTACCTGATTCAAAAATAATTAGTTACATCTGTGAAAAAAATTCCCAAACATGTGGAATCCTTAATATCCCCCTTAATAGATTTGTAAATAGTTTTGATAAAATTCACAACTCAGAAACAGTTTTCAGCGTTTTAATCTGAAGAAAAAATATGAATCAAGTACAACTCTGTCTTTCCCAAATAATGTTATATACATGTAACCATGTAAGCATGTGTGAAAATTGGGTGTGATTGTATGTTGTATGTGTATATACACCCCCACCGCGCCCCTATTCCGTTTCTATTCTTATAGAGTCGTGTCTGACAAGATGCTAAGTCAACATCTATGTGATTGCAATCATTGTAGTTTGTATCTCCTATAGTGCCTTTATGTCACTTTGGTAGCACGGTCTTTTATTTATTGTATGAATGTATAAAATAAAGTACAACTTGAAGTTAGTAGGTATTGGATCATAGAAGCAAGTAAGGGTTGAAATTTGAAATTTCATTTTTATTTTAATAGAAGAGAATTTAATACCATCCCCACTCTTAGGGGTTGAATTTCGAAAAATCCCTTCATAAAGGGTGCTTAGTGCTTATGTCATAAAAATGACGTTTTTAGGTTCAAAAGTTTGGGCTGTATGTCGATGAGTCAGTGAGTGAAGAAGAATTTATTTTAAACATTTAAATATAGGTTTTTTTAATCAGTTACTTTGTTCAAAATTTGCTTAAGGGGGTTAACAAGTCTAGCGCCTCTGAAAATACTCAATATTTGGGAATTTACTGTGGTCAAATGAAACAAACAACGAATTAAAGCAAAATTAACACAGCTATTTAGTTACTATTTAAAGTACTTTTTAAATTATTTTTCAGATTTTTTTGAATGAAAATTATTAATCTCTGGCCGATGGTAGGTTTTCACCAAATTTGGAGTTGACACCTTCCGTACTTGCTTTTAGCCAAATGGTCAGATCTGGAACAATTTTACAAAGTGACTTTAGTTTTTGAAACTATCTTCTATGGAATGAACCACTTTGGTTGGAAACAAAAAATCCTGTGAATTTTTATGGCCAATGAAAATTACAGTTCAAAGAAAGCTTAAATTTGAAAGTATAAACATACCTATAATTATTGAAATATATAACTCTGAGGTGTAAAAGTGTTTCATTCCATAGAGAATAGTTTCAAACCTTAAAGTCATTTTGTAAAATTGTTCCAGATCTGACCACTTGGCTAAAAGCAAGTACGGAAGGTGTCAACTCAAAGATGAAAACCTACCATCGACCAGAGATTAATAATTTTCATTCATAAAAATAAATTAAAATGTACCTTAAATAGTGATTAAACAGCTGTGTTAATTTAGCTTTAATTCGTTATTTCATTTGACGACAGTAAATACCCAAATATTGAGTATTTTCAGGGGCGCTAGACTTGCTAACCCCTTTAATATGCATAGGTCAACGAAATAATTATATGTATCGATTTTGAGACAAAAATATACCTACGATATTATAAAACATTAAAATCTTGTTAAATAATTAATTGTTGAAACCTAAGGTGTAATGCAGTGAAAACATTAATGTTGGAAAAATAGTCCACATGTGGGAAAACTCAAATAAACTTTTCAATCGACGGAAACTCAGCAATTAGTGGGTGTGCGGTGACTGTTTTAAATTATTTCAGTTGCGAGAGACGTCAGAAACATTTCGGATCAGATCTGTTGAAATATTTAAATGTGTTTCTTTATATATAAATAAACTCTCTACATTGAATTAAATAGGCTAAATACGATATATGTACAGTAAACTACATAAGTGGTCGTTCAGATTGTGCTTAAATTTGTTTATCACAAAATTAGTATAGGCTTCTCCTATTTGATTATTATAATACTAGCGGAATCGCCCGCGGCTTCGCTCGCGTAAACTTCGAAACTAATTAGAACCCTCCATACATAATAGGGGATGACATATTAAATATTTTAAATTGATTTTTATTAATTATCTATAAAAAAACGTAAACATTTCGGATCTTAATTAAAAAATTGTAAAAACTAACCTCACCATTAGGGGTTGGATATCGATTTTTTTTATTGCAGATTATTTTGTCCGACTCCACCATTATAACGTTAGCAGCTATGCAAATAAACATATCAAAAACACAGACCCTGTCTACCCCCGCCATTAGGGGTTGAATGTCGAAATTTATAATTTTATATTTTTTGCCCGAATTTCCCCTTTATAAGTAAAGCAGGTATCCAGATAAACATATCTAAATCCATCTTCGTCCCCGTCAAATGCTATTAGGGCCTGAATATCGAATTTTTATTTTTAATTGAATATTAATTTGTCCGAATTTATTTTAATATAATGAACAATTATGAAGATAAATATATCAGAATTTATTGAATTTTTGTACTTGATATTTGTGTTGTAGAGTACCTTCTTCTGCCATGTTTCATTCGGTGAATAAAAAAAATTACAAATTTTTCCACCCCCCTAACACCTTAGGAGTTAAATTTTGGGAAATGCTGAAGTAATTGTTTCATTATTTATATTGTAGAGTATGTTCGATAAGTTTCAATTAAATGCGAACAAAAAAAATATTTTTTTATATAAACTTTGACACCCTGTTTTAACCCCGTAGGGGTTGAATTTCGAAAAATCCTTTCTTAGTGGGTGCTTACATCATAAAATGAAGGCACCTACGAAATTTCACGTTTCTAGGTCCAGGGGTTTGGGCTGTACGTTGATATATGAGTGAGTGAGTGAGTGGTTAAGGACAAACTCTTTTATAGATATAGATTTAAATTATTTCTTCATATACCAAACAAAGACAGATATTTTGAAATTCATTTGCTAGATAAAGAAGTACTCTTTTTTATAGTACTCATATATATATGTGCGATTAATTTATTATGTAATTCATTGAACATTGTATAGGTAAATTTTTTTACAGTAAATATTTGATATTCCGAATTTTAGTATTTTTATTAAGTATATAATTAATTAATGAAATTAAATTTAAAATAATGTAATCATATAAGCTCCACCTAGAAAAAGATAATCGATGATGTTTGTCTTAATGTTTTTCAATATATTGTAAGAAAATGTGAACTTTAGGGTGGCAGGAAACTTATGGAGCCGTTGGTAGATATGTAATTAACCGTGATACTGGAGGTATCGATATGTTAAAAGTTTTAAAACAATAACATTTATTTTGTAATAGTTATTGTGAAACAGATAATAGTATATTTCAAAACTATTGTTAATTTAACATTTACATAGTATATTTGTATTAATTGTCACCGATAAATATATAGAAATTGTTTTTACGAAAAAAAATCTCTTCCATATATAAATAATATACCTATATTTAAAAAGTTTTAACTCTTCATTTTTTAATCACCTATAGTATATCAGCGGCTCTTAAACTTTAGTTGTCTATGGACTCCCTATTGAACAATTATTTTTCAGGGACCCCCCTGACAGAAAAATAAAAATTTAAAAATACTAATTAATAATTGGTTAATAGAAATGTAAAATTTACTTTAATTTATGCCAAACATGTTTCGCGAACCTCCGGCAAAAGTTCAGCGGATCTGCGGACCCTAGTTTAAGAACCACTGCTATAGATCATTGGTATGCAAATTTTACTATACAGTAGAAATATATATTGTTCCGGTGGGTTAGTTTTGGTTCTCCTTTTATTTCTTCTTGAGTTTGAGTTAAATTTCTATGAAAAGTTAAAATTAGAACCATAAAATTTGACTGAATTTTTGTGTGTTTTCGATTTGGTTAAAAGTATGTTTTTTGTATAGAAAATGATGCGAAAAGTAGAAATTTTCAAACCGCAGGTCTGTATCTATCAACGTTCTCGAGTTATAGCCTCTCAAAGTTTTATTTTTTTCAAAATTTTGGAGAAAAATGGCTGTAACTTTGGAACATGCGGTCGGATTTGATTTTTGTCGACGAATTTGGAATCAGCGTGTCGAAATCTATATAATGACATGTATAATACTTTAAAATTAGAAAAAAAATTTTTTGCTGAAAATTGAAATTTTTTCAAGGGGTATACCTTGAAAAAATGACGATTTTCGAGAAATTTTTTTTGCCGAACTTTTAAGTATAAAATATCTCATTATATAGATTTTGACACGCTGATTCCGAATTCGTCGACAAAAATCAAATCCGACCACACGTTCAAAAGTTACAGCGGTTTTTTCTCCAAAATTTTGAAAAACTAAAACATTAAAAGGGCATACCTCGGGAACGTTGATAGATACAGACCTGCGGTTGGAAAATTTCAACTTTTCACGTCATTTTCTATATAATAAACATAATTTTAACGAAATCTAAAATTCAAAGTTTTTGAGTAATATTTCATGCATCAAACTTAAAAATTGTGATAGAAATATCAACTCAATTACAAAAAAAAATAAGAATAAGAATCATAACTAAATATACAAACAATCATTTTCACTACTTTTCATTAGGTAACATAAGTGACGATAATAGTAAATCAAGAAGGATAAAATCGTAAATATCTCGGCTCCTATGCGAGATAGGGTGTTCTCCCCCCATAAAACCCCCATCCCCATGCGAAGCTGGGGAGGGTCCGCTAGTATACCGTATAGGTGCCCCACTAATCTATTACAATTATGTTCAAATATTGTTTTTTGATAGTTTGTTACTGTAAAAATATAAAAGCTAAAATTCAACTAAAATAACAATATGTAAAAAAAACATGTTACTAACGATAAGTATAAACCAATACTACATACCTTTAGTGGAAGGGAAAACACGTTTTCGTCTTTTATATGTCCCGGAGTCCTGTTAGTGCAAAGTGGAGCTCCCGAGGGACACGTTCCCGTGTACACACATGTGTGCCACGAGTACTGGCCGGGAATTTTAAAAAGTGCAAGGTGCATTTTCTACTCGTGTTGTATCTATTGCCAGGTTCAATAGAAGTAATTCTATTTTACAACTTCATGCACTTAAACATATGATGATGACTCACTATATTAATAAGAAACTGTGGGTGTTAATAAACAAGAGAATTACGAATCACACTATATATTTTTACTCTCTCATATGGCCATATGAGCCCATATATGTATGAAATACATAAACTATAAGTAAAAGCTCCAATACCGGTCTGGGAAAAAAAGTTATGGAAGTTAAGGTTAAGTTAAGTATCAATTAATTTTCAAACCCATAGGCGCCGATTCTAAGAGCGAGGATGGGGGTAATTCCCTACTTATGTTATGATTTTCCTTCGTATTTTTGTATCTTTAAGTTGATATTTCTATGACAAATTAAAGTTTGATGCTTTATCCAAAAAAAATTAATTTTATATTTCTTTAAAAATATGTTTATTCAATAAAAAGACATAAATAGATGAAATTTTAAACCACAATTCTGTATCTCAATCCGTTCTTGAGGTAATGCCCCTTTTAATTTTTTAAATGTTTTAAAAATTTTGAGAAAATAATAATTTTTAATGATGATTTTTGGAGAAATCGTTTAATAAACAAATAAACTATTTTAAATAAAATACTATGTATATAAAATCATCACGTTCTACATTTAGTGAGTAAAGATAACATCATATAACAACCATCAAAGATATTGTATTATCCTGTCGGCAAATATGAGATTGGCCAAAGGAATGTCCCACAGGAACTTGAAAGGATTTATAAATGTCAACCTATAAAACAGGGACGGGTATATAAAAATAAAATTTATTTATCAAAATATATTAAGAAACCGGTTATAAGTACCAGACTCTGAAAGAGCTTCAACGGGATCCGGGCCAACCCACATTTTGGGGGCCCCATTACTCCCCCCCCCTCCCACCGAGCATATGGACATTCCAAACAAATTTCGTACTAGTAAAATTCTAATAACTTTCTGATATTATTTTAGTATTCAAAATCCGAGGGTATCTTTTTGCAGTATATTTATGTTTTTTAAATAACCTCTGTTAAATAATTTTCAGAGCGCCGGGGTCCCTGAGACACAGGGGGCCCGGGCCATATGGCCCTCCTAGCCTCCCCTCTATCTGGGCCTGATAACGACATCGAAGGGACCGGTCATATTAGGTCGTAAAAGCCGATAGTTGTAATAATCGGTTAAAATGCAATTATATCGGAATCATTTGGACTATTATATACGTCGTATTAACCGATTACGTTGTAACCGGTTTCTATACTGTATTTAAATAGAGTCATCTCATTTTAATTTTAAGATAAATATAATTATTATACTAACTTGAATTATTTTATGGTAAAAAAGGATCAAAGGACATTAAATTTGTTACAACCTACCCTGGTTGTAAATAAAAATATTTGAAAATTCTATTTGCTGCAAATGTTTTTTATAAATAATTAATTATGCATAAATAAATAATAATAAACTGGTTGATTGGATTTAGTATACACCATAATATATTGTTATTTTCTATTGTTTAAATTTTAAAACATTTTTCGCAACATGTGTAATGTGTAATCAATATTTTTCATGTGCTGTTTGATGTGACTTTCAATAATTGAAACATATTTAATATAAGTATTTATTAATTGTTTTTTAGTGTGTATAATAATTATGTTATATTTAATCATGTTAACTAAAAATATATCTCTTTTTTCAGAGTAGGTGAGACATAATTATAATCATGGGCCTCTGCTGAAGAGGGGGAGAGGGGGAACTATTTTCAATCTTTACCCCCCCCTCTCTTCTCCTTCTAACTGGATTTTAAGAGTTTTATGAACCCTTTGTTGCCGGATTTATTTATTTTTTGAAGATCTGTATGCTTGTGGTATCCACTAGGAAACTAGAAATAAATTATTTGATAAGTGGTTTCACTGTGATACCACTAGGTAACAAAGGGTTAAGGAAGAACTTTTTTATATTTTTGAAGAGCAAAAAAATTTCCTTCTCATGGAAATTTTTCTGCGGACACCCCTGGTCATAATGTAAAACAAATAAAGGTATTAAGTATAAATATAAGAAAATCAAGGCCAAAAATAAACATTTAAATAATGTAATTTACATATATTTATTTTTTAAACAAAACAATAACAAAATTATAAATATAAAAGTAGATACGCATATAAAAGATTAATATTACAATTTAAGTAGATATTTCCTAGGTTGTTGTGATTCGATGAATAAAGTTAAGGATTTGAGATCAATTCCGCCGTTATACTCAACACCTTTAGATTGGCCGGCTTTGAAAAATTTTTGAGTTGGATATCCTATGATATCATTTTCTTCGCATAGAGATCTGTCGGTAACACAGTCAACTTTAGCAATGGTAATATCATCATTGTCATTGTAAATTTCTGCTAGTTTTTCCCAAACTGGATATAGTTTTTTGCTGTATCTACACCTAAAAATAATATTTATAAAATTATTTATTTAATAAACTCATTTAGTAAGGGCTTGTAATAATCCCCCCCCCCTTAAAAAATACAAAAACACACTAGTATAAAATTCTAATTCGAGCAAATTTGTTGAATTAAATAAAACTGATTGTCTCCCGAATTGGGCTTAGTGTTCGAAAATAAGGGTATTCTCAAATGTCTCTGAAATTTTTTCTTGATACATAAAAAAAATTCAGGTAAAACTGGTTTATTTAAATAGAGATAAAACTTTCGTAAGTAATGATTGAAACCCCCCCTTTTTTCTCCGAAATTAATAAATCAAAAAATAACTCAAAAACTAATAATAATTATTATCAAACAATAATTTTTGCTTTCTAGATGACTGCATTGTTATGACGCGACGTTTTAAAACTTTTTTTTTAATTGCAATATATTAAAATTTGATATCATTAGAAAATAAATAATACATTTAATCTTTATTGTATTTTAATAGCTGATTTCTATTTTAACATTTAATGGTGATTTTTTAACTGAATTTTTATATTTAAATATTATAGATATAATTTATTATTAAATAAAATAATGTATATTCACACCTAAAATTTTATCTTTCTAATGATACCAAATTTAACCTCAGAAAAAAAGTTTCATGAAGTCTTAACAATGAAAAAATTTTGAATTTTATTTTTTTAATTTTATTAAAAATATATTTTTTACAAAAACTGTGTAACTTATTTTAAGATAATATTCCTATTGATAATCAAAATAGTATAAAACAAAATTTACCATGGTGTATAAAAGTTGATAAAATGATTGGTTCTGCCCACTTCTGAGTAAAATGTTACAAAGGAATAAGGTGTTGCACTATCTTTACCGTGGCAAAAAAATAAGAAATTAAATAAAATTATTATTGTTAAATGTTTCATTATGGTTATTTTACTAAAAATAAAACTTATATCACAGACTAAATGTAAGTAAGAAATGTAGGAAAATGTTTAATATCAAAACTAGATATCAGGTTAATTTTTGGCGGGGGAATTGCTTCTGCTAAGCAGACACGGATTAAGTAAAAAGTGTTTTCTGAAGTAATCATTGCCGAAAAACAGTCATGTAAAAATTAAATGGTAAAATAGAAAATAATTATGTTGTAACATGTTATGAAAGTTAAAATAATATTATATTTTTCTTATGTGAAATAAATCACTGATATTTCTGCATGATATTTTGATTGATCAATATAGCGCATATCGGATAAGATTGCATTTTGTAAGCTTGCTAATGTAATTTTTGTTTTTGTTTTATTAATCAATGTATATATTTATATAAATTATTTTAAAATTCTAGCAGTAATAGTTTGCCTTTATTGTTAAAACTTCTAATATCATTTTAGGGTTGTTTTGGGTGAAAATTTAACTTACCATGCTCAATTAAGATCAATACGTTTTTAGAAAAATGTATGTCCGGCAAACTAGCCGAATAGAAAAATTGAAATTTTATCATTTTTATCTGATTTCTTACAGGAAATAGAGAAAGAATTGATTTTTAATTAAATTTATACCAGTCTGTTTTAATGTGCATATGTACAGATGTCCCGTAAATATGGATAGTAATGGATACATAGAGATTTCTATTTACTAAAAGTATAAGAAAATAAAAAGTTTTTATATTTGATTGAATTTTTTTACAAAATAAAATTTAATTTACAATAAATGTATTATAAATTAAATTATTTTTGGTATGATAATAAATAAGTAAATTAAGTAAAATTCAAGATTAATAAAAAAATAGAAACAAACAATGAATATTTTTGATTTAAAAATATATCTTGGAGAATATATGTTACTTTTTTAAAACCTATAAAATTGTGAAAATATAAATATGTCAAAATACTTATAACAATGAATGTATCAAAATTTAGAGGGGAGGGGTAAGGCCTAGGGACAACGACCTTAATATATTTTTAATAGTTTAACATGTTATCAGTATTTTCATTGTTACTGTCGGATTTGAATTTTGAACATTTATTATATAAATTTAATAAAATAAAATATATTATTAGACTATAATTACTTGCATAGTATGTAGAAATAATAATAAATTATAAGATATATACAGCAGTGACTTTGACTACCTATTTTAAACATTAATTGCAAATTTTTAATTGTATTATTAATATGTACCGTAATTTTTATAATTTAACAGAAAGTACTTTTATCATATTTATTTTCTAGTAGACGTCATATTGTAAATCAAATAAATATATTTTAATCATTTTTGGACAGTCAAGGTCAAAAACAAATTATTGTAACAGGAACCTAGCGATTAAAGTAAACTTATATCCTAATCAATAATAATTTATTGATATTATTAACTGTTAAGATATAATTGATCTTCAACGAACTTAATTAATGAATGAAGATCATTTACACCTGTATATTGAACACCTTTTGACTGACCAGATTTAAAATATTTTTGTGTTGGGTATTCATTTATATTATTTTCTTCATAAAGAGATCTTTCGATAACACAGTTAACTTTAGCAATTGAAGGGGTTAGAATAGAAAGGGTATAAGTGCAATTTTATAGTTTTGGAGATAAGTGAGTTTTATGAAAGATAAGGTTCCTATGTATTGGAATAAAAATGATTCAAACAACTTTTAATTCTCTTAATGACATCTATCACCCAGTAGAAAAATCATTTTAACGAACTTTTTTATAGACGCTTAACTTTAAATACTCATTGCTTAAAAATGCTTTTATAATTTTGAAGATAAGTGAGTTTTATGATAGATAAGGTTCCTATGTATTGGAATAAAAATGATCCAAGCGATTTTTAATACTCTTAGTGACATTTATCACCCAGTAGAAAAATCATGTAAACGAACTTTTTTATAGACGCTTAACTTTAAACACTCATAGCTTGAAACTATGGAAATGTTACTTATATCCTTTCTATTCTAACTCCTTCAATTATAATATCACAATCGTTTTCAAAAACATTTTCTGAAAATGACGTATTTAGACACAAAAAATCAATAATATTTCAATTGTAACTAGAGTTTTATATATCATAAGTACATATTAATATTAATGTATAATCAATTAATTATTTTAATGTAGATTATAAAAAAAAAGTTAATGAATATCAAAAATATAAATAATAAACTTTTTTTACGAGTCAGAAAATGTCTAAATATTTCAGAAACAAAACAAGAAGTGAACAATCAGTCTTCGAGAAGTCGACTGTCAATTATTAAAGCAAGTTTCTTAATAACTGCCTCAAACAATTGTTGGGGGGTGAGAAGTAAAGAGTGTGGGGTAGGTTGTTGTATAGAATAGGGGGTGTGCGACATTACAAAACTGACTACAGTAGCGCCACCCCTCTAGTAGTGACGGTATCTGTAAACACAATAACTTGATGATGACAGAATTTGAAGTATATTAAAATTTACTGTTAACATTGCAGGTTTTTCAGCATGTCAATAGTATTTTGTATTCAAAGTCGAGGAGGACTTTATGATGAATTATTTAGTTTTATATATAGAGGGAACGAATAATTGATCTTAATTAATATTTGATGAAATTTTGATAAGGGTTATTGGAGTGTTTAAAAATCGTTTTTGAGTAATTGATTGGAAAAAATAAAGTAGTCATTTATTAACTCTACTTTAGAAGTCCAGACTCAATTATTTCATTAATTACTGATATACCTACATACAGGCCCTGTGAGAGCTTCAACGGGGCCCGGGCCACCCCACATTTTGGGGGCCCCATACACCCCTCCACCGAGCATAAGGACATTCAAAATAAATTTCGTACTGGTAAAATTCTAATAATTTTCTGATATTATTTTAGTATTAAAAATCAGGGTTTTTTAAAAAAAAATTTTGCTTTCTACTTAAATTTTTACCACAAGGTGTATCTTTTTTGCAGTATATTTATGTTTTTTAAATAACCTCTGTTAAAAATAGTATAAGTATCAAAAAATATGTAAAATACAAATAATTTTCAAGGCGCCGGGGCCCCTGAGACGCAGGGGGCCCGGGCCATATGGCCCTCCTAGCCCCTCCTCTATCTGGGCCTGCCTACATATACAAAATACATACATGAAAATATTCAAAATTTACTTGTTTTTTTATATTTAATAATTTTAAGTACATACATAATTGGGTGCAAAAGTAGGTATACATTTGTTATTATGAAAAAAACTACCATGGGTGCCACGAGACTTTCTTATACGGAGTCTAAAGTGTATGTGTCTAAATATATCAATCCCGAGACCAACGAGGTACATGATATTCCATATTCCATATATGAAAAATTTTGTATGTAAAATTGACATTATGCCTATAATTCATAAAATAGGTTGAACTAGAATCACATACCTACCATTTAGCGAAAACCCGATGTCCCTAGATGGTCAGAGGGCCGAGATCTCGCGGTGGATGACGGACGGACAGACGGACGGAAAATTGAGCATATTAGAGCTACCACCCTTGATGGGTTGCGCTAAAAATAATACATTATTAAAGGTAACATACAAATTGCAATTAAGTACAATTTCTTTCTATATTTCTTATTGTCAGTTAATATATTAAAATGAAAACGACTATCAATGATATAATACTTATTACCCCTTTTGAAATAAAAAAATAAAAACTGGGCTTCTTATTGTTACTGACAATAAGATTCCTATGATGACACCTGGTAAATTTTATGTAAAATATAATTATAAAAAAGTAGAAATGTATATATTTTTGTCAGTTCATTAACACACATTATATGTATGCTTAAAAATATTCATAATGTTAAAATTGTCATTAATGGTGATAGATTTATTAACAAGGATATTGTTAAAAAATTAATCGAACAACTTTTGTTTTTTATTGAAGTTGATATATTTATATAAATTTTAACAAGTTTTCAGATGCTAGCATACAAATGTATTCTAAAAATAAATATTTCGTAAATATGTCAATTCAATAGGCATTTCAAATCAGAAGAATATTCAGTTCCTTAAAATGAAAAATATATTTTACAGTATAAAAATTCAATAAACCGGTTTATGGTATCAAGAAAATGTTATTTATTTAAATAATATTCAAGATTGTTGTATATCTTCTTTTTGTTAATATTTAAATAAGTGTTATCAATAACGCATACATTAAATATGCATAATTTGTATAATAAAAAATATCTACTATAACAGTAGTAGTCAACCAGTGACTCTTTGATAGTCCCTGAACATTATTTTTTTATTAATTATTATTACTATTTTTTTCCTAAAATATGGGTATCTGTACACATTTATTAAATATTGTACATGCATAGGTGGGCATTAACTCGTTAATCCGTTTATCGTTAATTAACGAAGTTAACAAAATGCTTAACGGATTAACTTTTAAGTTAACTCAAAAAAATGTTAACGTTTTTGTTAACTTCCGTTAACTTTAGTCCGTTACATTGGTTGTTTGATGACAAGTACATAATTTTGTCGAAATAGCAAAAAAAGGTCTTCAAATATTTTGGATGGTTAACTTTTAACGGTTAACTTTAACTTTCGTTAAATTTTCATGTAAGGGCCCTTGGACATACCGAGTTTGGAGGCCCTTTAAAAAAGCCGAAAAAAGTGAATAAAATCATCAATAAAATTTTTTATGGTTGTTATTTGTTATTTTTTGTATGTTTTCTTTTCCCTTTTTTTCATTTTTTCTAAGTACAGGGACACAAGAAGTTGCCACTGGGCTGCTCAGAGCAGGTTAAACAAACATTAACACACACTGGGAATGAACTTACGTTGATGTTAATGATTTATTTCGAGATTTCTGAAGTGCAAAATCTTCAATTATATCCTCGAAGTCCAATTTTTTAAGAATATCATTTTCTAAGCACATAATTAACAAATTAGTAAGTCGTTCTTGTAACATAGTCGTTCGTAATTCTTCTTTTATTATTTTTAGTTGTGAAAATGAATGCTAGATGGCATTGTTTCATATCTATTTTGTTAATTATGGGTTGAACTAAAAAAAACAATGTGTTTTTTTAAATTAATTTATTTAATTGGATGAAAAATATATGGGCTTGGTTTTCTGCATTTCGAGGGCTCCGTCAGGCCGAGAACTTTGGGTTCGTGCCTCACGTGCCTTTAGGGTAAAGACGGAACTGGGTATATGCAAATATGCATATGTATTTAAAAAAATTAAAAAATCTCACTATAATATACGATAAAACATGTCAACTAAAAAGATGATAAGCAAGTTGTCTTTAAAAGTAAGATGTTTCATAGAACAGTCATAGAACTCACAAAATTAATTTTAGATAAGTGCGACTACGTCTGTTATGTGTTACTTCTTCCTTGCAAAGATAATTTGTTTATATGTTTTTTTACTCATCAATTGAAGCTCTTTAATTTGATACCTATACCACGATGGGTTTTGATGAATTTTTTTATTTAACAATAAGGCGTCTCATGGTTAAGTTTTTAACATATGAACATTTATACATAAATAGACTACTAAAATCGTAACCCATTTTTTGGCTTTGCGTAGTTGGGTGAGGGGTTAGTATGTTTCCATATTTTCATACCTGTGTTCCGATAAAATATTTTTATCCACGACTTATATCTCTCAGAGGGAATAATGAAAAAAGAACTTTTCTGATTGGTGCATCAGAGGGAATAATGGTCATTATTCCCTCTAAATGCACCAATCATAAAATTTCTCAAATTAAATAATACCATGGAAACAAAATACACAAATTCTAAAGTCTAAAAAATTTATTTGCGACTGTCAAATAAAACACCTAGTGTTTGTGTATTTGAATTGAGATGGATAAAAATGAAGAGTCTATTACTTGTACACCTCCCGAAATTGTACTACAAGCTGCAGCTACTGGAAAAATCAAAATGCATAATTTATAATAACCGAGTTTGTATTTTGTTTCCATGGTATTATTTAATTTTTATTAATTTGAGATTAGAACAAAAATTTGTGTATTGAAGCTTGCATTCCTTGTATTCAGTTGTGTTTATGAAAGTAAATAAAATAGTCGTAGATAAAGTACAGTATACTACTCGCAATAATGGCTATTATAACCTCGGAATTTTTTTTCTCCCTCGCCGCTACGCGGCTCGGTTCGAAAATTATTCCTCGGTAATAATAGCTATCATTATTGACTCGTGGTATAATATACTATTAAATGTTAGTTTAAAGACAATATTTATATACTTTTAAAATGTATTTAATAAACAAAACAATCCTTTAAAAGTTTAAAAGCTGCGCTCCTTTTGTACATAGCATGTATATAAACTTTTAGCAGTCTGCAAAAGGTTATACCTAAGTCGAAACAAAAGGGGTACAAAATAAAACAATGACGAGCTTAAACCTCCTCCTCAGCTCTTAAAGAGCTTTAAAGCTCGCGCGCGAGAGATTAAAATGGAATGTGAGACAAAGACGAAAGTATAGAAAGTGTTGATGCGATAGATAAGAAGGATGTATGTATTATTATTAAGTGACAAAACGGCAGGTTTTCAAGAGATATTAAAAGGTAGGAGAAAATCATTTACTATATACAGTATACACTTAGTATGTATGTATTATACCTTATATATACATACATATATGTATATGATGGTATTTTAATGATTTTATAATTTATTTGTTATACGTTACCTACCTGTATATAGTGTTTTTAGTTTCTCGATGTTTCAGACTTAAAAAATAAAACCTTAATAAAAAAATATATATAGTATACCTACCAGTTAATATTATAAGCATTACTAACTATAATATTAACACATTAATAGAAAAAAAAATATTGATGACTTTCTTCAAATTTGATGGATCTTTACATTTCACTACCCCAGATATTCATTAAACTAGAAAAACATGTTTGAGAAAAATGACTTATTGATTATTTATGACTGAAAAATGATTTATTTACCATCCCTATATATTTATATACCATCCCTTACATTGCTTTAAAATCTATTTTAAATTCAACATATGCTTTTCTCTAACGAAAGGACAAGTTTAAGGAAGGTAGGAGTATTTAAACTGAAGAGATTTAGAAGATGATGAAAGGGTTTTTCAATGGTATTTATATAGAACCCTTCACGAATTAATTTGAGTAATTATTTAAATTAATTTCTAAATCCATTGAATCTCAGACATTATGTTATCTTTAATAATGTTTAAAGTGTTATATTTGGTACTTTTGGAATTAAAATATTACAGCATTTTCCATAGATATAAAGCATGGACTGTGCATTTGATTCGAAAATCGAGTCTTCACAAAAAAAGAGATAGAGAGTACGTTGGGTTTATGCTTCTTTATTTAAAAAGATGAGTGTAATACAGAATGCGTCGTCTATGTATCTATGTCTATGACATTTTCAATATTAAAATATGTATGTGCCCAACTATTAGATGTTTTTTTGAAGTAATATTTAGAGACCATAAATAAAGACGGCTGCTGCGCTTAACACTTCAAGAAGCATGTTTTTTCTTTTTTTTCAGTTAAGAAAATACTATAAAATAATCAAGAAGAGAGAGAAAACATGTCTACTGTATTCTTTATCAGCGTATGTACCTTTTTTCTTTGGTGACATTTAGAGCTGGCGTTGAAAGCTGAAGAAAATAGTTATGGGATACCATTAAAGAAGCGAGATAGCTTATGCATTTTAACATTTTTCAAAGATACTCTCTCTTTACTTTCTAAAGCAACACTTGCAGTTGGGGGTATAGGTAGAAGAAAAGACGATTCCCAAGACACGAACCGCGTGCGCGCGCGCGCCACGTAGCGGCGGGTTTGGTAAACCTCACGGTCGCGGGTCTGGTTAGCGGGGTAAAAATCCCGCGTCTTTCCTGGTTGGCGATGTTGGCCGCAGACCCCAAGACGCTCCGCCCCCATCAGGCTCGGACTAAGAAAAAACTAACAGATAGTATGTTTGAAAAATATATAAAAAATTCATATGAAAAAAAAAACAACAATATTTTTAATGCAGTTAGTAGAATATTATGGAAATAGTTTAAGGATATTTATTTAATTTAAAAAAATATACATTAGACATACTATTGAATTGTTTGATTTATAATTTACAATTTTTAGCAGCTTATAAAACCTTTTATTTTACTATATTTAGTTTAAAAACACATTTTATTTAAAGTAAAATTCCCAACTTAAAATCGTAGATGCTTTACACACGCTTAAATACATAGACTTATACATATCCTTCGTTCATGCCTGCTGCGGGTGCGTGCTGTACTTGTTGTGAGTATATTTGTTTGCTATGTGGGTGAAAAAAAGCGTATGAACCAGGTACGGGCACATGTATACTAGCTTCAAAATTTAGATATATTGCAGTACATATATTTCAAGTTATTTGAAAAGTGGTATCAAATAACTTTTGAGAACCACAACGAAATTTCGGTCGAAAATTAAAATTATTGTTAAGTATAAATATCGTCTTGTGTACAATATATTTTCCATTAATAAACGTTTTCAAAATATTTTTTTAATTAGTTTTAAAAATTCAGAATGCAATTTAAAAGAAACTTAAGAAATGTTTAATTAAAAATATAATATTCAATAGGTTTTTATAAAAAAATTGTAGTTAAATGCATAGACCGGCTCTGGTCACAAGAACATTTTCTTCCCTACTTCTTACGTTCTTTTGCTAAGATCGGAGACGAAAGAAGTCTTGTCGCGCCTGCAGTATCTCCACCACCCGCACGTTGTGAGTGCAAGATTGGTTGCATATACACCGGTGTACACGCGAATTCGAGTGAGGTTAGAATTCAAAAACTTACCTAAAATATATAGGTTATGTTACATGTGTGTTGATTAATGATTATTAATATAGTTTGGTGGTGTTCTTTTATGAATAAAGATATTAAATATTGTTGTTTGTGAAAAACTATAGATTGTTTTTTTGTTGTTTTACTTTTTAAAAAAAGTTAGGTTAGGAGTGAAAAATTTGTTTGTGTTGCATTTTTAAATATGGGAAATTGAAATAAAACCATTAAAGTAAGTTGTTAATTCTTTGTTATGAATAATCTAACATGCTTCATTTATAAATTATTAAAAATAATAAAGATTTCAGTGCTTAAAAAAATACAATAAAATATTTTATTATACTGTCAATACAGACAAAATATATGACTCAGAATTCACCCCAATCAAGACAGTTGTGTTTACAACCCCAATTGTAAAGGTTGTGACATCAACCCTAATAGTTTTGCTAAAACTTTATTGACATATAGCGATTTAACTTTTGAATTAGAATAATTTTTTTTCTATTATAATATTTAAAAAAATATATATTTGATGATTACATTTCCAGTATTTATGAGTTATTATTCATTTGAATTTAATAGAACATGTATGTTAAATTTTACAAAAAGGAGAAGAAGAATAACATTGTGTTATATATATTTTTTATTTCCATTCCAAAATAAATATTTAAAATGAAATTATCAAAAAATGGATCTGAACTAAAAAAGTAAATAGGTCCGAAAATGAAAAGAAATAAATTGAATATTGATCAATAAATAATATCTAATAATAACCATAGGCGCAAACGTTTAGAAGTCTCAGAGAGGGTAAAAAATTGGTGCCCTGTTTTTCGAATAAAGGTATTAAAAAAATGAAAACTTTATTGATTAAATTGACATTAATATTAAAACTAAATGGGATCTTAGTAAATGTATATCAAAATATATATCAAGGGCGTAAAATTTAATTTAATTTTTTTTTGGGAAAATTGCTAAAACTAATTATAAGCCATAATTTATTTTTGAATTATTTCTTGACATTAATATAAAATATTATATTCATAAATATTATTTAGAGCTGCACACAAAAATAACTCCTCATATTATACAGGATGATCTTGGAGAGAATAATTGATTCTAATCAATGTTATCAATAAAGAAATAATAATTTCAATGATTATAACTATAACATAATTCTGCATCGGCGTGTTACATAGTAGACAAATAAGACACTCGTCTAGGGGCCTTTTTTATAGAAAATTAATTCCCCAAAAACCCTTAAAAATTTTCCTTTTTTTAAGAATCTCGAAAAAAATTTTTAAGTGGGGTTCAAAATTATTTTCTGTCTACAGCCCCAGTCTGCAATTACTCGTATAACAAGAGGTATTTATTTAACAATATTTAAAAAAAAATCACACATTGACTTCATCTGACCCTATATGGGTTAAGAATCTGACCCTATAAAATTTCGTAATTAAAACGAACAATCACAAATATTTGTACTATTTTCAATAATACTCAAAAATAATAAAAATCTACGTTGAAATGACTAATATAAAAAAATATTGTTCTGCAGACGTAAATATTTTCATCTATTTTTGGAAAATTTTCTCTTATATTAAAATTACTTATTTTATATCAATTTAATACATATTATTATGTAATATGTATATTGATAATATTATAAAGATAATATTCCCGGCTATAAAATTCACTATTATATTCCATTTAATTTTTTTTTCAAATATGTTTAAAATTGTGTTTTTTTACAATCTTTTATAACAAAAAAATTAGAGTGAAGCTAGTAACATTATAGATCTGTATAGATCTCGGTAAGAGATCTATTTGTATTTCGGTAATTCAACAATAAAAATTCTAACTGATCTAATATGCAAATGACCAAAAAAACCACCTCTTTCACATTTACATATAACTTATAATTACATAAAAAACACAGGTATTTCGAGTTGACACTTTTCTCCGTCAGGGTGAGGGGGGGTGCTAATTAGCAACCACCAGTGGCGCTGTCGGTCAGAGAACAAAAGAGAGGGGGTTTCAGTGTCCAGTGACGGGTCGGTAAAACGTGTAGGATGAGACAACCCTCGAGCAGGGGGGGGGCGCGGGGGGGTTCAGTGTGGCTGGCCGCATGCTAACTAATAAAAAAAGGATTTTTATTTCACCAGCGCCTTCGTATGGTGGATGTAGTGTATTAGTTCAGCACAGATGTATATCTGGTTGCATAAGTGAGACTTTAGTGATTATTGCAAAATAGAATATTGGTTATTTCTAGTTTGTTTGTAAGTTTTATTTGTATCATATTGATTGATTTGAAAAGAACTATTTTAATGAAGTATGTTAGATTATTTTATAAAGTATTCGTTAAAAAAAATATAGTTTATTATAATGATTTATTTATTTCCAGATTAAATAAAACAAAAACTGAATTTGGATCGAAGACAATTTGATCAAATTTAAAATTATTACCAGCCGATAAATCTGCAAAGCGTTACCAACACGATAACAAGAAAGGAAACGGAAACGAATACCGCGACAATCAAAAAACAACGACTTCTGTCAAATGATAAGATCAAAGCTGCGGGCTTGCGGGCGCGAGCTCTGCCAAATAAAGCTCCCGTCGGGAGAGCTTTGAGCTTTATATTAAATTTGACACAATAAAACTTGTCTGCAATATGTGTACAACGCGCTTTTTTATGATGTTCATTTTGTGATATTGTGCCCTTACGAACGCGGCCCGTCGGATGATCACACAACGGCAATTCTCGCGGGAGATTCAAATTGATACTCGGAACCGGTTTTTATGACTTAATATGATTTAGATTTTTCTACCCTATGTTAAAAACAAATAGAAAAAAGCGTACAGTGGAAGTATTTAAAAGTACAAAAATTAAATAACTGTGTTTTTATAATTCAAGACTTAAAAATCAAAAAAAGTAATGTTTAAAATAAAAAATGCACTTGGCAAGTGAAGTTACATCAACTACTGGTCATTCAATGGGTACAGGACACGAATTAGGAAATAATGGCTATCCCAATACAGCCAGTGGAGGTTTGACAAGTAGTGGAGGGGGTATTAACAGTGGGACAAGTGGTGGGGGTATATTAACTGCTGAAATGTTGGCTGAAAGAACCTTAGATGGACTACTATCGGAACATCCTGGGGAATTAGTACGGACGGGAAGTCCTCACATGGTCTGTTCAGCACTTCCGTCTCACTGGAGATCAAACAAAACACTTCCGGTGGCCTTTAAGGTAATATTATAATAGTATGAAATAATCGTATTTAGATTTTATTTAAAGAAAATAGAATGACATTTTAGAAACCATTTTTTTACAAATACCGATTTTTTCATTAATATATATGCTAATTACTATCAATAAAGTTATAATGTACAGGTTGTCCCGTAAGTTAGGATACATAGGGAATGTAACAGTCTACAAAAAAGTGTTCGCAGTTGTACCTGTACTATAATATAAAATAATAATAGAAAACCCTATGTACATTGACTTACGGGACACCTGTATATCTTTATAATTATTTGTGTGTGCGTGAAATTACTTAAACGTTTTATTTTGGTTTATAATTATTAATAATAAAAATAAATTGATATTATTATATTAGTAATTAATATCAAGGTTTGATAATAAATAGGTGGTAGCCCTTGGTGACGTTGGCGACGGAACATTGGTGACAGTCCGTGCCGGTAATGATGAGAACTGTTGTGCAGAATTGAGAAATTCGACGGCGGTGATGAAGAACCAAGTTGCCAAGTTCAATGATTTAAGGTTCGTCGGAAGAAGTGGAAGAGGTAAGGGTATGGAACTTTTTTTATATTTTTACATAAAAGGCAGAGTGAAAAAAATTTCTGATTTTTTTTGATCTATTAAAATGTATAGATATACCTACATTTTTTTGTTGTAAAATATTTAAAAAGCTGCAATTTTTTTAACTCTGCCTTTTTATTTGATTGACTAAATTTAAGTTAATAAAATTTAAAGTAAATAATTTTGTACAAGTAGTACAAAATTATTTACTTTTTACATAAGTATTTCTAATGCCTGCTTTGCGTTAAACTGACAAAACGAAAAATTTTTGTAGTGGTGTTTTTTTGTCGTTCCATTTTGTTAGTTTAATGCAAAACAAGCTTAATTATTTCAAAATTATTTAATTGCACTTTATATTACATAGTATTCACTATGTACATCGAACGTAAATTTTAATACTTTGCACTTAAATATTTTAGTATCCATTTTATATACGCGAACAAAATTTTACTTTTTAATGTTTAAGGCGAATATTCAATCGTTTTAAATTATAGAAAATCACATTCAAAATATCAAATATCAAATATATTGAGACGAAAGGAGATTGTTTTATGTTGAATAATTAATTTGTTGTGTAGTATATTTGTTATAAGTAAAAACGATTAAATAAAAAAGTATATATTATTAAAAAAGTGCATTTAAATACAAGCCTTTAAAATATCGTTCAGCAAATTTTGTTTTAATTAAAGCATAATATAAATATGACCATAAGGCAATATTATTCTTAAAAATACATATAAATCTGTATCTAAGAGAATAGTTTCATATCCGTACATAGCTACAAAAACAAATGTTTACTTCTTGTATTTTTATAACACATCACCGACTCCATTCTTGCATAATCTTCTACCCCCTTTCACTAAAGAAATGTTCCTCTTCACACATGAATTATTTGCATACATAGACATCAGTACATACACGTCAAAAAGACAAATTATTCTTGCATTTTGATTTATGATTTCAACGATAGTTTCTTTAAGGAAAAAATCACATAGATTAAAAATGAAATATTTGTAGAATGTAACATATGTATACTGAAAATTATACAATAAACACATAGACTTAAGTTCAGTATTGTGATGTTTAATAAAATATGTTAACCTTTTATATAGCTCTGAATATTGTTATTGTTTTTCTAATTTTTTGATCTCTAAATTAATTGTAAGTGGGCTCTCACACCGGAGTAATATAGCAACTAGCAACTTATAACTAGCGATATTATTGCTATCGGTCAATATACATTGAATCGGACATATTGTCTCACATCAAAGTAATATGATATCGCTATATTGCTAGTTTCTAATTGGTAATTACTTTATTGCTGTGTTGCTATATTGCTATATAAGAGCCCACTTATGATTGTATAAAGATATGAGTGAAATTAGATTCAAAAAGAAATTGCTATATCTGTGTTTCCGTTCGTATAGATTGAAGAAAACGAGTAATACATTCAGTTAGAATAAAAACCTAAAGAATAACAGTTTTTCCCTGTACATCTCGGATAGTAAGCGACAACCTATTATTATAAAATTTTCTATACAGTCTGAAACTGTAATAATATAATTTTAGGTTGTAATGTTTGCAGTTTATCCATTCATATACCTATATTGAGTATCTGCAAACATTATTACAGTTTCAGATTGTAAACACTATTTTATAATGATAGGTTGTCACTTACTATCCGGGATGTACAGGAAAAAACTGTAATTCTTCAGGTTTCTTTTTTTCCGTGTAGGTAAATTCAAATTTATATTCAAAACATTGGCTTACTGTATCAATTCACCAACAAAAGCTTCTCTATACAAAAGATCGCAATAAATCACTTTAAACTCCCCAGTAAATATTAAAAAAATAATCGACTGCATTAAGAGTAGTTAATAATAATAGCTAGGGTACTTTTTCACGGAAAATCAGAGAGAAAATGAGGGGTAGAATAAAAAAGTGAACAGGACCTTCTCGTTAGGGATAGGTAATGAGCAAGAAATATCAAGGGTGGCGGTGGTTGATAAGGGTGGGGACATTTTTCACTCTTGTGAGGTATGAGGGTGGTTTAAAGGAAAAAAATGTTAAAAATTAATGCCGCCCTTCAAAGAAAAAAGGTGCCAATTAAGGATTATCTACGTTTACGGTTGTTATGTTTTATTTTTTTATCTACATTTTTATTTTTGTCTTGATATTAAAAATATATTTATAATAAAAATGCTAAATGAATGAATTATTAAGAAAATCAATTTAATATTGATTTCTATTTCATGTGCACACGGATCTTGAAACGGTCCAAAATTTTTTAATTCTTGCTAGGCCATATGTTACTAAAGTTACAATATAAATAGAAAAATTTTGCGTGCACGATCGAAAACTATATTATTGGTATAGTAGTTTAATTTCTTATACCAATAAAATATATAGGTACTATTAATATAATTAATTTTACACAGTCGTATAGTAATTATATTATTGTCTTTTAATAAAAATTGAAGTATCGAATAGAAAAATGTCGTAACTATTGAAATAAAATATTTCTATAACTTTAATCTTAAGAACAACTAGTTGAATAAATCATGTAGATAATATTTATGAATATAAGAAACATTACAATGGAGTTTGAAGATGTTACTCAATTGACAGTACATGTTAAAACTTTTAGTATTTTTAACGCAATCCATGAACGCTTATTTATACAAAACTAGCGGAATCCCGCGGCTTCGTTCGCGTAAACTTCGAAACTAATTAGAACCCTCCATACATGATAGGGGATGACATATTACATTTTTTTTATATTGATTTTTATTCATTACCTAAAAAAACGTAAATATCTCGGATCTTATAGCTAAAAATTGAATTTTCGTAACTGATATGTATCTTGTAGAGTACCTACTTGTGCTATGTTGAATCGGTGAATACAAAAAAAAAAATATTTTACAATTTTTTCCACACTTCTTACATCTTAGGGGTTAAATTTTGGGAAATGCTGAAATAATTGTTTAATTATTTATATTGTAGACTATGTTCGATAAGTTTTAAATGCAAAAAAAAAAAATTTTTATATAAACTTTGACCCCGTAGGGGTTGAATTTCGAAAAATCCTTTCTTAGTGGGTGCTTACATCATAAAAGGAAAGCATATACGAAATTTCACGTTTCTAGGTCCAGGGGTTTGGGCTGTACGTTGACATATGAGTGAGTGAGTGAGTGGTTAAGGACAAACTCTTTTATAGATATAGATTGAAATTTTTAATCGGCAACTCTAATTTTTTTGTAAAAATTCATTTTCTCCATGCATAAAACGTTTCTTTGTTTTTGCGTGTCTATTATCTACATGAATGTATCTATCTATTATATGGTAATAGTAATTGATGATCGTGTGTTTTGGTATTAAAAATAGCTTGAATTTTATAGTATAGGTATTTAATTAAAATAGCCAGTTACAATAAGAAGCTATGTATGTATTTATAAAATTACATAATCCTGGAAGGCGTGTTTTTATAGGATTTAAAAAACAAAAACACAATATTTCCTAAAGTTTTAATATTTCCACAGAAAAATATCACATATAGACCCATGAAAAAGGGGCTTCTTTTCTTAACAGACCTTTTTTTTGAAAATGAAAAAAATACTTCCATTTTTTGTTTTTACAAAAAATAGATTAATATAAAATTTGGGAGCTAACACGGGTGGTGATAATTTTTTTTGTGTAAATCTAATGAATTTTTTCTTTTTTTTATCGCTGTATTGACTATTTTTTATTGAGTTATTTGTTATAAAAAAAACACATTTTGAGCGCCCAAAACATTTGAAAAGCTAAAAGTTTTTTCTTCATAACTCGTACAGCGAAACAAAAAAGAAAAGAATCAGGCTCTCAAATTGATATAATTTTTATAGCAAATAATTTAGCGATTTTTTTTATTATGTCCAAAAATATGTAAGAAAAACATATAGTTCGGTTAGGGATACAATACCTTTTCTGTGGGACTGTGTAATTATTCAAATTAAAATAATAATATTAATTATAAGTTTATAAAAGGAAATTATTTCAAAACAAATAAAAGTGTATCTAATGAAAAGAACAATCAAAGAAAAGGCACAACATACAAATCTCTATTAATTTTTCTGTATTCATCCAATGAAATGATTGACAATGACAGATATAGCGAATAACAAGGGACACGTATATGTGTGTCACTTTCTTACATTAGCCTAGAATCGTTTAACAAGTTCTCATTTTAAAGAGGGAAACCGTCACGCTAAGAGATGCTGTTTTTTAATGGAAAAGCTGAAAAACTTTATTGAATTCGTCAAGTGGATGTATTTAAGTGTGTTGAAAATGAAAAAATATTTTCCAGTTTATCGAAGGGTTTCCGGGTTTTATAAGGAGGCGTAATTCTTGATTTAAAACTTTTCTACTTTTTCAGATATTTTTTCTTTTAAATATTTTTTTTAGTTTCTAGATATATTTGCTTATTCATATTATTAAAGGACCTACTAATGAAATTTGTTATTGAATATAGATAATTTTCAGATATCTAGACGGTCATCTTTATTGGAAATAAGCGGAAATTTTAACGGGTAAATACATACAGTGATACCTTTCACAACGAACGCCTCGCATAACGAACGCTGCGCACAACGAATTTTCTGTTCGTTCATTACGCGACTCACGTAACGAACCTCGCTTCACATAACGAACTGCATCGTACTTCATTTTGCCACGCGAACGTTCCTACGTATCACGAAGTCGCTCGAACTTCCAAGGTCGCACGCAGTCGATGCTCAAACTTACACGAACATGCATCAACGCACGTCAGTTGTTCTTTTCTGCGCTTAACTCACACATGTGTTTGTTTTAATAAATGTAAATTTTGTGTATGAGGATTTGACCCTGCAAGCCTCGGTAGACTCCTAAATCTGAATCTGACTAAAAAATAAAAAACGTGTCTACAATCTTTTTTATGTAACAGTACCATATTTTATGCTATAGAACGAATTAAAATTTTTAACATGTATTGTTATGAGAAATCGCGTTTCACATAACGAACTTGCTCCTGGAACGAATTATATTCGTTATGCGAGGTATCACTGTATATTTAAAATTCACTTTCATTTAAATTAAATTTTAAAACTATTGAAACGGTATCTAGTAATTGAGAAAAGAATCAAACAATGAAATACGATTCTGTTTTATTCTGGTATCTTAACGTAAACGATACAGCAAATTTTCAGTCTGAATGACATTCACCGGATTCATACGGAATCAATATGAAAATTGACAACTAAAAAACTAAACAATGTGGGTTGGTAGCACTGCAAACTTCTTCAGAGTGCTTAAAATTCATAAACAATAATTTAACATAATGAAATTATTGGCGGTGTATACGGAATTTTACAGAAACCGGAATGAAACGTCAAAATTTGATTCCTTTTGATTAATTTTTCAATTACTGGATATTTAATTGAAATTATTGCGTTTAATAAATAAATATATTTACCCATTTATTCCCGTTTATTTCTTATAAAGATGGGGCAACTGATTCAATATACGAAAAATTGTTTATAGATCTATTGTATGAGGAACATGGAAAAAGCAATATTATAATTTCAGTTATAAAGAACATATAAAAAAACGTAATATCGAATTATACATTAAAGTTTCATAATTTCGCGTCAGACCGCACTTCCGGTTACTCATAACTCCGTGGCGGCGGCCGCATCTTTACTGCCTCTTCGGGGGCGAATAAAAACCTGAGAAACCAAACAATACCACAGTATCTCTAGATTGCATATGGAAATATTAATAACTGTTTCTTCGGCATTCGTATACAGGATGTCCCACCTTATATTTTTTTTAAAACGACTCAGATTATCTTCTTTTTGTTTATGTATTCTAGTAATTTTTGTGGTGTTTAACATTTCTTAAGTATTCGTTCACGGCGATGAATAGTACTGTATTTTTGCTTCAAAATGAACTTTTACTTTTCACTGTACGATTTTTTTTCGCAAAGATATACTAATTTGAATATATGATTTTTTTAAACACGAGTGCAAGCTAGACATGACTATTCTAGAAACACTCCAGTAAGAGTTTGGACAACGCTGATTGATTTCTGGTTGATTGTAGTAGCCAAGTCTCACTCAAAGCCTTATTTTCTAATTTAATTAATCAAAATAATTAAATATATTTCATATTATGTATATGTTACTGTAAAAGTCCGAACTGAGGTAAATCCTAGAATTTACCGGTAAAACCTAGGTTTTACCAACTGTTAATGGTAAAAGTCCGAACTGGTCTGTGATTATCGTTTATTTCGGACTTTTACGATTATACACTCGGTAAAACCTAGGTTTTACCAAGAGACACGGTAAATGTTGAAAAATAGACTAAGTATCAAAAATATGTTAAAAAAATATATAGAAAATCACAAATATTAAATTTTGCTAACAAAATATTGGGGCGAATGGGGATTAATCTAGTATAAAATACAGGATTCAATCTCCGCCTTGGTTAGGGCAATCTATTGGGGCAAAAGGGGATTAATCTAGTATAAAATACGAAAATTCAATCTCCGCCTTTGTTAGGTTACAACCAAACCGGAGATTGAATCCCCGTTTTTTATACTAGATTAATCTCCTTTCGCCCCAATAGATTGCCCTAACCAAGGCGGAGATTGAATCCCCGTTTCTTATACTAGATTAATCCCCTTTCACCCCAATAGCTTGCCCTAACCAAGGCGGAGATTGAATCCCCGTATTTTATACTAGATTAATCCCCATTCGCCCCAATATTTTGTTAGCAAAATTTAAGATACCTACTCTATTTTTCAACATTTACCGTGTCTCTTGGTAAAATCTAGGTTTTACCGAGTGTATGATGGTAAAAGTTCGAAATTCGGACTTTTACCATTAACAGTTGGTAAAACCTAGGTTTTATCGGTAAAACCTAGGTTTTACCTCAGTTCGGGCTTTTACAGTAACATATATATTTCATATAAGTATATTATGCTTAATTTTAATGGTATTTTTTTATACTTGCTAAAAATAATACGCCGTTTTGACTAAAAATAACTGTGTCGAGACTTACTATGTCGAGTCTTTAGTTAGACTATGCTTAACACGAATATAACAAAATCTTTAATTACTGGTGAAAAAAATTTGTACAGCCAAATATAAAAACTTATTTGAAGGAGAAAGATAATATTTTTTGCTGCCAAGAAGAAAAACTTAAAAAAATATCTGCTTTGTAATATATTCAATAATGAGGTGAAAATCGGCAGAATTTTTATGTTACGATATTTTAAAAGCCCGATTTGTTGAAGAAATTTAAACAACTGATTTTTTCAGTACGTTGAAAACCTTCAGGATTGGAACATATTTCTATGAAATTCTGCAACGTATTATTGGAAGTTAAAGGACTTGTGAACCATCTGTAATATAATTGCTTTATATGTATGTAGTAGGTATTACTGAAATATTTATATGCATCTGTTCTCAAGAGGAGTTTTTCTTATTCAGAATAATGGATTTAAGTAGAATCGTAAATGTTTTCGAAACTAATTTGTGGAAATTTCATTGGTCAAATAATAAATTATTTATTTTTTCTTCTCTTTGAAATTTCCAGTATTCATATACTTTAAAGAAAAGTGAAAATATTAAAGAAATAAATATCTACAAACTATAAAAGTCTATCTAAAAATGATACAACAGTTAAACGTATATAACTGGAATCTCAATTGTCCAGTTATTTTATTCCACTTAAAGAGGTGTCCCATATACCTAGTTTTATAGGTGCAGATGTAGAAGTGATAGGACCTTATTTTTAATTCTAGTTTCCTACTTAATCAAGTTTCACTGTATATTTAAATAATCAAGTTTGTAAGAAAAGGAAATAATTGAACAATTGAAATAGATCGATAAGAATACATAAATGATTTCATTTTAAATTAGCTACTGTCGATCCCTCTGTATGTATCAGAAAAAGATTTGTTCTTCTTGTCAGCTTTTAGAGGGCTGTTTGCAAGTGTGAGAGGGCGGGTAAGGGTAGTTGCCACCCTGACATCTATAATTAGCCAATTTGTTGCAGCCCCTGTGTTACTTTAAAAATCAAACAGTTCCGATCATAGCGAAGCGTAAAGAATCACATTTAAGTATTTGGGAGTTAACAAGTTAGTATTTTTGTATAACTGAAATATGATTATATGTTTTATATTTTTTATTATTGAAGGAAAAAATTAATTGTTAATATTGTATATAAATAAAAAAGAAACCTGAAGAATTACAATTTTTTTCCTGTATATCCAGGGGTGTGCTGCCAAACATTTAACAACCGGGTCGCTATCAAAAAAAAAGAGTAAAAAATATTTTATAATAATACGTTCCGGGATGTATCATGGAAGAACTGTAATTCTTTAGGTTTCTTTTTTTACTTGTAGATTCTCAATTTTATTATGAAGTACGTATATTAATTAACTACAAAAATAAAACCTTGACAAATAAGACAGCGCTGTAGCATCACCGTTTCGACGTTCAAAATAAACAAGCTGCAGCACTTTAGGTAACGTCAAAAGAGTCATGCATTTACATGGTTTGAATTCTCGATGTTGAACTGGCGACGTTATAGTGCTGTCTTATTTGCCAAGGTAATAAAATCAGTTAAAAAATAAATGTGTCTTATTTTGGTAGATTTAAGAGATAAATGAAAAATATCGTTTTCACGTAATATTTGTAAAATTTGTCACTTATTTGGTTTTAGTTTTGCACCGTTTTTGAAAGTACTTAAAATATTATAACTTATTCTTTATACACAGAAAAAAAACTGTAAAGGACCAAGAAAACCTTGTTTTGTATATAACGAAAACAATATTATCTTAATATAAGAAACTTACTCTTAATCCAACTACGTTATTCCATCGTTCAAGAATACTATAGTTGGTTTAAGGGATTATTGCTTATCTTAAGAAAATATTGTTTTCGTTATATACAAAACAAGGTTTACTTGGTTTGAGAAATCCTTTCTACCAGTGTATATGTATGTATGATATTATTATATTATGGTATTTACAAATCATTTATTATAAAACAGTTATTTTTATATGTGACTAATTGTTACATACTTTTGTTTCAGGGAAGAGCTTCACATTAACGATAACAGTGTCGACATCACCTCCACAAGTGGCGACCTACAGTAAAGCTATCAAAGTCACGGTAGACGGTCCACGGGAGCCTAGATCCAAAACCAGACATCAAGGATTTCATCCGTTTCCATTTGGACCACGTCCGTTTCACGTTCCTGAACACCTTGCGTCTGCGTTGCCGTTTAAACTTACTGGTAAGTAAAATAAAATAATATACAAAAAGAAAGGTTCTGAAATACCCGAACTAAAACTTTTATTTAAAAAAAAAACTATTTTGATAGTTTCAACAATTTCTTTTGATTTATTTGTTGTGATCCATCTTGATATGAAAATTACTGAACCGATTTTGATGGAAATTTGACTGTCTCATATCTCAAATTAGTTGTTATTAGGCTATATAATAATTGATTAAAGGGGTAAAACTATTGTGACAAAAAATGGTTTGTATGCATTTTTTTAAAGTATGTTCGAAAACATGTAAAAAAATTAGGTTAATTACGTTTAATTTTTGTCAATTTAGTGAAAGCAAATAGCGTGGTCGGTTATGATTCTTAGAAAACTTTAAATGCGTTTATTTTGAATCGACTTTTTTCGACCTGGTTCCAGTGATTCCTCAAAGAATAAAGAACCGATAAAAAAATTATTTTTTGCTCTAAATTTTCGTAATTACAGTGGCTAAGTCTGAACATAACACATAATTGATTTCTGAAATTTTGATATTTACTGTTTTTTAAGACCGCTTGAATTACGAAAGGTGTTAAAAATGAACAAAAAATTCCAAACCATAATTTAATATTTTTCAATAAATATTGGTATTGAATTAGTTGAATATATAGGTACTTAATAAAAATAATTAGTTATACCTGTGAAAAAAATTCCCAAACAAAATTTTTGACCCGTCACAGTGGCTTTAGTTATTTGAAATTTTTTAATAAGAGTATATAAAAATCAACCGACAAATTTTATTGATCGGGTATGTATATTTTTGGTTAATTATTATTAATTTTGCACTTACAATATTGTTTTACCATTTATCTGAAAATGAAAAAATGTTTTTCAACTGAAAATTTATAATAAGGTTTTTTTGTTTGTATTTTAAAAATCCGTACTGTATTGTATATATATTTTTTAATTTGCAAAACCGTAGAATGAAAAACGATTCACATCGAAACATTTTCAAACTGAAATAAGCTTAAAAATGCAACAAAATAGACCTATATGCGATTTTTTTCCATTGAGTTAAAACTTCATTAAAAATCTGGATTCGATTCATTGTTACCCAGATGAATTCAGTTTCAATTTGTTAAAAACATTAAAAAGTAGAGATTATTTCAAGCTTCAAAACGTTTTTTGAATGATGCTAATATTAACGAAGATGTGGTACTTTTATAGAAAGATTTTTTTTTAATTTTAGATGTATTTTAATTATAATATTAATTAGTAAATAATATACACATTGGGATATTAATAATATTATTAAACATTTGGTTCATGCGCTCTGAATTGATATTTCTATAGCAACGTCCTCTCGAATTTAAAGCCGCTTAGAGAATCGCTATTACTAGACATTAATAATCGATTTCTTTATACAAACCCCAAAACTCTCTCACCGGAAGGTATAGTATCGCATAACTGCTATTTAACAATGGGTATATATGCCATTATTTTGGATTGTATGTATTTTACTAAGGAATTTCATGCAAATAATACATAAGCTGTAAAATTACTGATAAATTATATAATATCGTATTCAAAATAAACAACTCTTCAATGAACGAGTATAAATTATTAAATGGACATTAAATAATTGAGCTTTTAGGAGAAAATAATTCTTGAAGTTTAAAATTGTAACGAAATTGTAGATTACCTTAAAATTAACTTCTTTGGAATTAATTTTAAAATACAAAGAATATATACAATTAGAACATTTTCTTATAAAAAGGATATGTAAATAAACAAATTTTGTAAAAAAAAAATTAAATTATAATTTCAAAATTGAAAACTGAAAATAATAATTTGAAATTTAAAATGTGTTTATTTATACATCTTCATTAAGATAAAGTACTAATTAATATACCATTGTATTTAAAAATTTTGAATCATCCCTAATTGAACTTTTGAATTTTTGATATGTCGCGTATGACACTTTAAACTATCAAAATCTCAAATAATCTAGATCTTTACAAAGTTCATTATTTCTACTTTGTAAATTTAAAAAAATAATAAAATTCTATTAATATTTAACGAAATTAGAGCACTTTTAGTAAAAACACAAACTCGCCATATTTTTTAAACAATTGAAAGTATGAAATTTTTTGTTTTACGAAAGTTTCTTATTTTTTTATGATCTTTACAAATATGTACTTTTGAATATACCATTCCATTTGATTTTGCTGAGAAACGGGCATGTACCATTCAAACTACCCCCAAAGGGGCGGTTTTAAGGTGTTGAAAATATTTCCTGAAATTCTTTAGGGTCTATATATTATTATATAGTACATTTTTTACCCTAAAACTCTATCTTCAATAGTTTGTGCGTAAAACATAGTGGACGGGTGGTCTGGAACACCCTGTGTATTACAAACATTTTGTATCATTTATATTATGAATTAATTGAGGAAAATGGTTAGTTTAAAAAAATCATTTCAGACAAAATTTTGACCCCTTATAATGGAGTCATAAAAAATGCCTATCATCATTTCTGATCTGTTTTACTATACTTATTAAAATTCGTAATAAATAGAGATTACATTACCTATAGTATACTCACCTCTATGTATTATGTATATACTAAAAGTTGCCCGTGGCTTCACTCGCGTTAATTTCATAACACTACTTCCCAGGAAAAATGTGATCAATTTATATTTTACTAGATCTGAATTTTAAGACAAAATCATATTTGTTCACTGATTTTTGATTCATGGAGATCTGCAAAGATCTACAACGATTCACTTAGATCTCTGAAGATTATTATAAAATTAATGAATTTTCAATGTTTCAATATCTACCTTGATCTACAACGATCTTTATAGATCTTTGTAGATCGTTGCAGATCTTTGCAGGTCTCCATTCTCCACAAATCAAAAACCAGTGAATCAAAATGCAGATCTATCGAGATTTGATTTTATCACTTCAGATCTAAATTTTTTTCCGGGTTGTTAAATTACATTTATGCACGAACAAGTATATTTGTATATATTACCTAGTATTGATTAAAAACGCCACGACTCTCGTGATAATATATTATTCAATAGCTTATTCAATTAATAGAAAAGTCTCCTAAACTTTGATAGCAGTGAAGTTGAAAACAGCGAACTGAGTGAAAAAACTGACCGAATCGGAAATAAATTTGACACGCCTGAAATATACCTCCCTTTCTATAAAGAGGGGTGGCTCTTTGTTATCCCCTTGGTCCAGAGAAAGATCAGGAAACTGCTGAGATGAAGCTTGTATGCTGTCTAAAGGATGACATAGGATGTTCTAATAATTCTGTCGGTTTTTTTAAATTGTGAAAATAATAATAATATATTATAAAAAAAGTTTTGAATAAAGATATACTTTCGAATTTGACAATACTTACTCTATAATTATTATGCAAATAATATATTTCGATATTAACATAAAATTAGAACTAACCTCAATTATTTAATTGACTTTTTTTCTATCTATTAATAATAGGTATATGTTTCCGAAGTGAAGGACTATTACTTAACTATTTTTATGAGAGCATAAATGATTTTAATATTGTTTTACCAATTTGTTTTGAAGTCACAGTTTCCCTCTATATAACTATATGAAGTTTGACATATCACTACTTACTCTACTGTACATGAAGCATTTCATGCAATGTGTGTGCTTCTCGTAAATTATTTTCCTTTTATAGGGAATGACACATCTTACGTATCATTAATCTTACTTGAAAAACGGAGAAACTGTGGTTTCTTAGTCACTTAAACTAAAAATACACCTTAACCACAAAATTTATTATATAATTATTATATAATATTTATATTATATATTATTATATATTATATTATATAATAAATAAAATTTTGTGGTTAAGGTGTATTTTTAGTTTAAGTATCATTAATCTGCAAATTATTTTTAAATAAAATATAGGGATTAAGTGAAGTAAGACTTTACGGACACCTCTTAAAGTCTTACCTACGTAATTAATATTCATTTTAAGCTATTATTTCTGATGAAGATCATGAAAAAATGAGTTTTGCATATAAGTTCTGTACTGTAGATCAAAACCTTTAGTATAGTTAAGAACCAATTTAGAGTAGTTTAAATATTATCGAATAAGGTGTTAAAAATATATTTTAAAATTTACTTACATTCTTATTTTGAATTATTAATCCGGTGTAGTTAGCCGTGAAAATGTAAAACCTCGAAACCCGTCTATAGTGAATGGATTTTCATGTGACTTTATTCATTGAGTTTCTAATCATAAGGACTTTAATCTTTTAAATTAAAAAAATATTTATTTATAATAATTTATGGGTAATTCAATATCAGTGGAATAGCTCTTTACTTGACTATTCTTAAAAAATTTGAAATTTTGTGTGCGATTACCCTAACATGTTGGTAGTTCAAAATTACCATAATTTTAATTTTATTGTTTTTTGTTTTCGCGTAACGGCTATATTTGTTCTACAGGACGTAGCATTTTTTGCAATTTCAAGGGTTTGCGGAAACTGTAAAATCTCAGCATCTATTTATCTTATCGACATGAAACTAAAACCAAATTATTCAAAAAAGAAGTAGCTACAAGATAATTTAGATATTTTATTCGAAATGTAGTGTTAAAGGATTACATTTCAGCTTGAATTCGTATATCTATTTTTATTATTTTTAAATCCATTCACTAAAGACGGGTTCCGAGGTTTTACATTTTTTTCGGCTAACTGTACCGGACTATTTGTAGGTTGTGTGCATGTTGATTTCATTAGTGTTTCAATTTTTGGATATTTGTATATCAAATTTTAGAATTTTGAAGCAACTAGTTTCAAAGAAAACATAAGTGATAACCTTTAGTATTAGTTAACCATATAAGATGTTGGTTGACTTGAAAAACACCGGTTTGACGCAGAACGGTATCCTATGACGCGCGAAGAAGGGAGGCAGGCGAACGATTCCACACTGAGTTGTAATTGAGTTATGTAGTTCCCTGGAACAGCATCAGTTCCCTTCCCAATGTCTAGGTGTGCGTATGTGGCGTATTACACCCCCATGTGTGTGCTCTGTCTTTGATCGTGTTAACGATGTCGAGCAATGCGAGAACAGGCGCGTTTGTTGTTTGTGTAAGAGGATATGAATATGAGATAATGTTTTAGGAGTCTCATGCTTATTGCTAACTGTTTATGAACTTCATTACAACATAATTTAACTCTTATTAATGTTGTTTGTAATACCTTTATGCAGCGGTTCTTAAACTTATGAGGTCTAGGGGCCCCCTTTTTAAAAATTATTTTTCAGGGACCCCCTTAACAGAAAAACAAAGAAGGTCGATAGTAATTAATTACTGGTAAATCGAAATGTAAAATGTTTGTTTGACAAACCCCCTCGTCTAGGTTATTATAATTGTGTACCAATGTCCTTAAATAGATTTTTTACGTACTATGATGGGGGTTTAAAAAAATATTTATTTCTATCATTTTGTTTCTATGTTCTCTATGGTAAATCGAGCATATTATTGCATTTTATCTGAATAAATGTGATTTGAATGAACAATTATTTGTGAAATATAAAAAATAAAAGTGAAAATGATTGTTTCTATAGTAAGTTAAGATTCTAATTCGATTTTTTTTGAAATTAAGTTATTATTTTTATGACAAATTGATGTTTGATGCGTTAAATATTCCTCAAAAATTTTGTGATTTTGATTTGGTTAAAAGTACGTTTATTATATAGAAAATGTTGTGAAAAGTCGAAATTTTTCAAACCGCAGGTCTGTATATTTAACCGTTCTCGAGATATGGCCTCTCAAAGTTTTAGTTTTTTCAAAATTTTGAAGAAAAATGGCTGTAACTTTTGAATGTGTGGTTGAAATTAATTTTTGTTGATGAATTTGAAATCAGCGTGCCAAAATCTATATAATGGCATGTATAATATATTGAAATTCGAAAAAAAAATTTTTGTGAAAAATCGACATTTTTTTAAGGTATACCCCTTTAAAAAATTGGTAAAAATTTTTTTGTCGAATTTTAAAGTATTACACATATCATTATATAGATTATGACACGCTGATTTCAAATTCGTCGACAAAAATCAAATCCGCCAACACGTTCAAAAGTTACGACCATTTTTCTCCAAAATTTTGAAAAAATAAAACTTTGATAGGCTATAACTCGAGAACGGTTAAAGATACATACCTGCGGTTTGTAAATTTCAACTTCTCATGTCATAATCCCTATAACCATACTATAACCTATAACCATATATAATTTCAATATAATGAACCGTTTTGAAGATTCTGTGTTATATAATAATGTGTACAAAAAATTTGCTGTAGTCATATCAGTTTATTATAAAATACATCAATGTAGTATATCACGTGTCAATGTTTTAAGGTTTTCATTGAATGAAAATATTCAATTTAAATTCAACTTTCTTGAGAATTAAACGGTTGATATATATTAATGAGATTAGTATATCTAAGCCAACAAACATTCACTGTGAAAGATGAATACAACTCCCCCCACTCATCCCCTATTGATTTAAATGCAAAAGGAGACAGTACGAACTGATATATGCATGCCCTTGAAAAATGATTACTATATAGATGATTTTTAATCGAGTAAAAAATATTTAATTTTTTTATTTAAATTAAATTCTAGATGAATTAGAACTTATTGCAATTAGTCAAATTAAAAAGAAAGTGATAGGTGACCTTAAAAATAATTAAAAAATAGTTTTTGTAGATTTATATTAGGGTGTGTCAAAAAAATTTTTTTGACCTAAAATAAATCCTCGCCAAAGGATTACCCTGTAAATTTTAAGAGGTGGCGCAGGGGGGGGGGGGTCGGTTTCCTATTTAAATAACATGAGAATATGATTCGTTAGTATTAAAATTGGTATTACTGACTCATGATTACTCGTAATTTTTTTAAGAACACAATTTTGTAGAAGATCAAATTTTCTACAAAAGTGTCTACAAAGTTATGTCTCTCAATTCAACGTATCAACATTTACAGGCATTCAAAGTGATTTAGTTGTTAAATTGACTAAAAAGTTCTCACGGCTAAACTATTGTTTTTATAAAAATACGTCGAATGGTAATTTTGTAGGAAATTTAATTCTCTATAAAAACAGTTCTGAGTGCTATAAGTGTAAATGCAATGAGTTAAAACTTATAAGCGATTTAAATAGTTTTTTTTCTACAAAAATCAACATTTTAACGTTAATTTTCTATAAATAACAATAAAATATATTACCCTACTACTCAGCTGTCGGGAAAGGTAAGACCAAGCCGATAACTAGCATTATTAGAACATAATTTTATTCTCTATAAAATTTTCATCAGTAATTTTTGAGGGGGGATTTATTTTGGGTAATAAACTATCTTACTTCGCAATGAGTGCGAGAAAAAAAATATCGATTTTTTTTACACACTGTAATATAGGTATAACGCTGGTTCCAAAAAGGCAACTTAGATCTTTAAACTTCAAAACCGGTCCTGAAACGACTCTCACGAGTTCTCACAATCGTCTGATTTGCTTGAACGCTGTACGACTTCACAATTATCACCCTATTGTAGGAAATAATTACATTTAAAGTTGGCAATCGGTTTACCCGAGTTCCACCTCCCCACGCTCCCACGCCACTGTTGCCGCTGTTTCACACCTTTGCCCCCCCCTCACACTAACACGCTGTGCGGCTGTGGGGGGTGCTATGACATTTAGGTAATTCGTTTACCCTACTCATAAGAAACCGTTATGTTGTGTTTTTAGTCTATATAAAGATGATACCAGTTCGGAAATATTTTATTTACTTCACCTTCTTATGATTTTTTTTTAACAAATACTTCTAAAACATTTTCTGTGTGTATATCTTTTTTTTTTATAAATCAAATAAGAGATTTATACCAAAACTATTTTTTTATCAACAATATTTTTTAAGCTATTTTATTTGATGTCATTTATTGTGACAGTTTTGTTTTGAATTTAGTCAAAATTACAGTTATTTTACTGTAATACTCGAAGAGCTATGTTGAATATACCATTCGACGTGGCTTGAAATACCTACTGATTTTAATGGTTATATGTTTTATGAATGTAACTGTCACTTATTTGGTATCGTAGTTTTCTTCCGTCAATATTATTATTACAATAATTGGATATTTAAGATTTGTTTAACATTAGTTTCACATACAAAGATATTAACCCTATAACGCCTAGTGTGACGTTTTCGTAACGTTTAATTAACACGTATTTCGTATTGAATATACAAATAAATTCAGGCGTTATCGGGTTAATTTAAAACATGTATACGAATGATTCCGACAAAAGTCGAGCGAGTCTTATCGAGCCAGTGTCTTTCTACAGCTCTTTGTATAACCCTTTAAAGCTTTAGGAGACATTTGTCTTGCTCCGTTTTAAGGGGTTTAAATAATCGCATAGCTCCGTTTATAGCTCCGTAGGCTTTACGAACAACCCTTACGCCAGATAAATGTCATAGCCCATGCCTCATTAGAGTTCTGTGTTACTCCTAAAGACTCCGTGCGAGCTATATCTATCGCGGATTATCACAGTTTTTCTTCGGCTTTCCCAAGCTCTGCGCGTGCTGTTGTTTTTTCTCTTACAGATGTCGATTTGCTGTCTTAAGGGAGGATTTAATTAAATCTGATGTCGTCTAGTAAGAAACTTGTTTTTAGAATTTTTTGTGATAATGCCTGTTTTTACTGATGCTATTTAATTGTATTATTTTGTTTATCCCTGTAGTTTTTTGAGTTTATATATTAATACATTTAAAGTATAATTTTATACGGGAAATTTGACCCTTTCAATAAAAACGAACGATTTGTTAGTTATAGTTATTAAATTTATTAAATCGAATTATAACGTTTTTGAATTTTAGCAGAAAATTGAATTTAGCAATAAAAGAATTTTTCATATTTAACACAATCTATAAATATCTTTAGGTATTTCATTTCTGTCCGCTTTCCAGTCTGAATCCATTATGACAGTGTTTCTCAACTTTTTAGTACTTGCGACCCAATTTTCAATCACAATTCTCATCGCGCCCCCCTTCCCCTACCCTCATACAAAAATTTTCACTGAAAAATAGATCTCAGCTAAATATTAAAAAAATGTGTCAATTTCTAATATTAAACCTTCTTTCGAAAAATAATAATCTTGTGTTAAATTTAATATTGATAAGATAATTATTAAATATATTGTGCAGTACTGATACATTCCTATTTATAAGAGTGTATTATATCAGTGTAAATGTAAACGTGTATTTTATTTTTTATTATGTCAGAATGTATTATGGCTTTTCTTTCAGTAAATTAAATACATTTTTTAATAATATGTTTTCTCATTTTTTCTCGATTTACTGGCGCCCCCATTCAGTTTTATCACACCCCCTTAGGGGGCGCGCCCCACAGGTTGAGAATCGCTGCATTATGAAGATTTGGCAATCCCTTTTATTCGACTGTTCCCATAGTCATCTAAAACATGGTTTTGTATTTTCAACTATAAAGTCTAGATTTTATTCCCGAATTGCAAACAACTATTCAGAGAATCCATCATTTGCAACGACGACACTCTTAAACCATCGCTATAAAAAAGGGCACCGTTAAAAATTCATGCAGTGCTTTCAGCAAAGGCTACAACGCTGCCCTCTGTGGAGCGGGTGAAAAACTCTCAGCTGCTTCTGACGTCACTGTAAAGTACACAGCAAATACAGAGAACACACACACATATGCAAACTTGAACCGGATGCTTTTTGTGATACAAATATGAGAGTTAGGATTATAAATTAACAGAAGGTAAATTGACCAAAATTAAAAAAAAATTATTTTGTATTAAAATTTGTAAAATAGACAGTGGTCTTTCATGCATTTTTTAAATACATTTTATTAGAAAATATATTTTATCTTAATACGTGTCTGCAATATTAGAAAATATCAAATTTTTTTAAGACAGGCTTGTTAAAATATGTTGAAAGTCTTGTAAAAATCGGTTGAGTAATTTTCATGTCAAATCGGAATAAACAGACAAACAAAAAATTCTAAAAAATATGTTTTTTTATTGTCTTATAAGCTCTCAACTCAAAAGTAAAGGGAGAGGGGTAGATAATTAATTGTTATTTGAATGATCAATTTTATTTAGTATTTAAAAAAAAATAAAAACATATAAATTCATAGCGGGCGAATCGGAGAAAGTTTTTGTTGTTATCATTACCCATATTGCAAGACCCCCAGCTAGTGCTTATGCATATTTCATAAAATTAAATTAAATCAAGAACTTATCTTTGACAAGTATTCAAAATTATTATTTTAAATATGCTCTTATTTATTTCATCTATATAAAATAAATACAATGTTTTGTCACCATTTTGTCATATATTATACATTTATGTTACCGGCAAAATTAGATCTGTCTAGACTCTAGGCAATACTATTTATAGACTACACAAAAAAAACTGTATTTGACCAAGAAAATCTTGTTTTGTATATAACGAAAACAATATTTTCTTAATATAAGAAAAGTACTCTTAATCCAACATTATTTCTTCGTCCAAGAATACTATAGTTGGTTTAAGAATATATTTCTTATCTTAAGAAAATATTGTTTTCGTTATATACAAAACAAGGTTTACTTGGCTCAAGTAAACCTTTCTACCATTGTATTTAAAGACATTTTGTATTGCCGGAGATTAAGTCCCCCTTTTACCTAATTACCTTTTTGGGTTTACTATTTTTTATAACAATAATTAGAATGGCTGTCATATTTTTGAGTACGAATTAATTTATAATTGAAATTTTTGAAAAATTATGAAAAGTAGGTCAGGGAAAGACTTTTTTAGTCAACGTGGTATTAACAATAAATTAGAATTTGACAGACATCAGAGAAGTTTTAAGGCAAAGAATCCTGGCACTGCAATATCCATAACCAAGTATCCTCGTAAAGGTTAGACACGACTACACCGAGCGGGTCTGCGATGGCGGCGGCCTGATGGGGCGGCGGGGGTGTGAGTGGGTGGGTGTGTAAAGCCCGCTCTCGGGTGGCGACATAAGGCGAACGGGCGGTGGGCCAACGCCGAGTTTTGAAATGAGAACACACGAGATGAAGAGAACGTACATACATACACACACACATACAAACACAGATGTCTGTGTCGATGGTTCTTAAAAGATAGATAATTTGTTTCTTAAATTGGTGTTTTTTTATGAAAAATTTATTTAAGTGCAAAAAATAATTAATTATTTTTGTATTGAAATATATAAGGGATAACATTTTACCTAATGTACTACATAAATACTGGTTTGTCTCAAAAAATGTAGTAGGTAAATATGTGTATATTTATATTTGAATAGGCATGATGTCAGTAACAAAATATCATAGAAATTATGATTTTAAATAATGAAATAGGTTAAAAAAAATTCTAAAAATGTATTTCTTTTATTTTAAAAGCGAGATTAATATAATTTTTGTTAAAATAAAAATGCAAAATATAGCAATTCGCCATGTTAAATGGAACACTTATCAGAGCGAATGACGTTACGCATCAGTAAACGTCAAAGGTGATTGACTTTTATTTTAGACAAATATCAATTCCTCTTACAAGATTATTAGGTACATACCTTATTTAAGAACTTATATACTTTGGAATTCTTTTTTAAAACACAAAAGAATTAAATTATTATTGTCTAACTCTGAATGTTTGATTATTGTTGACAAGGAGTGTGACGTCACAACTCTGAAATGTCACCTGCGAGCGTTTTGGCGTCAAATTCAAAATTAGTTTTAAAAGAGTAAATTTTTGCAATTAAACCTTTATTTTCCGCAGAAATAAGTATTTTTTTGGAAATAAGAGACACGTAAGATCATCATAGAATAGTTTTTTAAAATTCGTCATCTATTATCATTGTGACTAATTGCATGTTTAGGTACCACAGTATTTTATTAATTGTTTTGTATTTACCATAAGTTATTGATTTTAGGGAGCATTAATTGGCATATGTGTCCAGTTTTACACAAACACACCTAACACAGAACATTGAGGGGATCAGGATTTGTCCTGGGGTCATCAGGGCAGGTGAAAATCGATTGCGATATATCATCTATTTTTCTCGTGGATGTTGTTTGTACCTATATTTAATTAATAAAATTACTGAAAAGTGAGATAAACCTGATGGTACTGATAGTCACGAAACATTATATTTAGCCTTTAAAAAATAGTCTAACGAATGTGTCCATGTGACCAAAAATTATTTTCCTTTCAGAAATGATCACATAGCTTCTTTCTTGAATATGACATGGGAGCAATATAATTGTCAGGCTCTTTGATATAAGTATACATTATACATATAAAATTATTTACGGTATGATTATAAGTTGAATATGAAATATGATTAAACATTAAAAATATCTAAATAATAGAATATAGTATAGTATGTACTTGATGGATATCGGTAATTAATAAAACAAAATTAAACAATGAAGTGACGTTTAAAGGATCATCCTATATACACGCACCGAGCGTCAGCAGTAGCAGCGGCTGCGGTGGTGGTAGCACCCATCCCGACTTACGCCAGCATCTGCTACAGGCCCCTCTCCTCCACCTTTGCCACCCGTCCGGGCGGCGGGCCCCCCATCCCACCGCATTGACGGTAGTTCGTGGCAGCACCACCGTCGCGTGGCCGCGCTTACGTCGGCTCGGTTACACGCCGACGACTTGAGGTGCGCGTTGCGGCGCGCCAATCAGGTTTGAGGCGTCCCGGCACCCGACCAATGGCGTCGGTACAGTCGGCCTGATAACTTCTCGGCGGTTGTTCATTTCTATATGAAAGTGAATGTTGTAATGGGCGAGTGTAGTATAGTGGAGCAGTTGCGCAGTTAGGATCGGCCAGTGGATATGTTTATTGGATGGTCGTTGAATGTTAGAATGGGCGATTGTAATCAAGTGGAACAAGTAAATGTTCGACGCTTGTTGAATAATTTATTTTAATAATTTTCATGAGTAAAACTTTTACTTATATATGCTGGTTATCGGTGTCTATCTATAATGTTATATAGATTTCTTTTTAACAAGAAAGGTGACTTGAGGAAAAGTTTCACAGAATTTCAAATGCATCTAGAAATAAAAATGAAGATCTATTTGATCTATAAATCATAGATAAACAATAAATTATTATGTACAAACTACATCGCGTAATTTATCAATTTTTTTGAGTGAGTGCTGATCATTTTTTTGCGAACTAATTTTTTTAGATTTTTTTATTATTATTTTCGGAGATAAGGGGACAAAATATTTTAACGATTTTTTGAAAGTTTTTCATAATAATTAATTTTCTTGAATTTCCAGTTTTAATTTGATACCCCACTTACCAGAATTGAGTAAAACAATTTTTTTATATTCCGCCCCCGTGAAAAAGCGCCAAAATTTTTTTATTTTATTTTCATTACCAATTACTATAGTCATACCAAATCTCAGCTATTTAGGTCAAACGGTTCAGTAGTAACAAGGCTGTGACAGACAGACAGACATACAGACATAGTGTTCATTTCTCCAACTTTGGTACTGAACACTAAAAACAGTTGATAAAGACAACACTGCAATACAACAAACCAAATAATCATGAAAACAATTCACATACATAGATATAAATAACAATGACCAGAGTTTATATGGTCAACAATACAGCAGACTAAACAAATGTTCGACAGTTTTCTCGCCAGTCTAATTGAAATTTTAATATGGACGATTATTTCCTAGTCGAGCAGATTAATAGTCGCGATTACTGTGTATGTTTTGTACTTGCACAGATAACGTGGGCATTTGTGCAATGTAGGCGAAATGAATAACGAGGATTTATTCCAGATAAATGTGTTAATTACTTTATTTGAGTGTGTTTATTGTTTGCTGTTATCTGACATTATTTACGGGATGTATTACAAAAAAAATATAATTATTTTTTTTAATATGTAAAAGTAAACTATTAATATGCCAGTCATTTTAAGATTTATCCAACGTTTTTATGATTTATATTCCAGAGAGACGTAATTTTTTTAACAACTTTTTTTCTTCCACAGGTTTAGCACATCACTTAGGCCTGCCTATCGGTCCAGGAGGCGCTATGGGTGGTGTTGGAGGACTTGGTGGCGGTACTGAATGGGCTCGTTACGCACATCCTCACCATCCACTGTTACCTCCGCATCCTCCACCACCTCCACCTGGTGGAAGTCATACACACTTACCGTCAGCAGCTGCAGTGGCCGCTCACCATCATCACCATGCTGCATGGCGTGAACATATGTTTGCTGCCTTGGAGAGACCGCCAGACACTTCTCCTAGGATAGCTAGTGGTTAGTAACACAACTATTTAAAATGTTTATAAGACACCCCATAGACCTACAATATAACTGTGCAATGTTATTATTGCACAATTATATTGAAACATACCTAACGTCTACATATTGAACTATTTGCGTCAATATTTTCGTGGGAGAAACATGTGTGATGATCAAGATTTGGATGCAGCTATCCTGTTGATTTTGATAGCGAAACGTAATAAAAAACGAATATGTGTCAAAGAATAGTTGAAAAGTAGACCAGTGTACAGTCACGAACATCTTTTAGGGCCTAGTCTCAACTCTCTGAATAGTAGACTAAAAAATATTGTACAATAAACCCTACAGACGACACAATGAAAAAATATGGAGCAATAAAATTTTAACTCGCTCAAACTTTAGTAAAATCATTGCGCAATCTTCAATATGATTCCTAAACGGTCAATAATATTGGGCAATCCGTAATGTTGTACAATAAAATTGGGCGCCTAAAACGTATATTTTATCAATAATGTTTTTATTTATTAATTTTTAGAATCTGCATCATCAACATTAGGTCCAATTAGTATCAACTGTAATGCACATAGTACCACTTCTCCCAAATCATCTCCTTCCGGTGACAGACCAATTGTTTTACCTAATGGTACAAGCAATTCCAACGATCTACTGGTAACAGCCCCAGGTCCGATATCACCCCCTGAGGATGATATAAGTGTTACTGGTTCTCCGACACCTTCACCGAAACCTGTGAGTTCATTTTCAGGAATACTTACACCACAAACTATCCACGGGAATCAATTGTTTAACAACGCATTAGCAGCTAGTTTGTTTTTGAACACACCTTTACTTCCACCTCCTACACAGTGGTTATATTCTCAGTTTTATCCTACCCATGACTGGACAAGCTGGTTGCATTTGAGAAATCCGGTGCTTATGCCGAAGAATTCCCAAGGGCGTCAGAGTCCGGATGATACAGATGAAGAGAAGACAAAAGGAAATGAAGGTATTAATTTAACTGTTCCGAGAGGAAAACGAGCTACTGTTACTCTTGTGAAACAGAAAAGTGATGATGTTACGTCCACGGAAAAAGAATTAGATGATAAACAAGAAACTAAAAAGGCAGATGAAAAGGTTGGAGGAAAAGTAAGTGTTTCGAATTCAGTTGCAAGGATTTCGGACGTTTGGCGACCATATTAAAAACTAGTGTTCCTCAGAAACTATGAAATACATCTGAATTAAAATTTGATGTACGAAGCTACATATAAAGAAATTATTTAAATCACAAAATTGTGCACACAGAATTGTTAAAATAAGTATTTTAGTTGACATATTAGTTTGTAAATATATAAATAAAAATAGAAATATAATATGTATGTAATAATGTAATATATTAGTTGGAAAGCTCGAATTTAGAAGAGCATTTTACGGACCACTAGATATTTTTTTGTTGAGTTCGCTATAACTGATATTTGTTTAAACATATCGAAAGTCATCATATTTCTTAAATATTAAACAAAATATATTTAAAAAATTTACAGTTGAATGTTCATTACGTTAAATAATTAGGTATTTATATGTATTAGGTTTATGCATAAGTTCGTAGTGTTTTTATTTAATACATTTTTTTTGATACCACGCCTTAAGAAATTTGGTTTATTCAGAGGTAAATAAGTCACTAACATTTTATTAAAGGAGGTTGTTGGATAGATAGCAGAAAAGATGAAAATTTAATGGAGCAAGATCAGGAGAATAGAGAGGATGTGACATAATTCGAACTTTGCTCATGGAATACAAATGTCGTATGATAGTTGATTTGTCACAATTCACCATACTGACCAATTCCGTATTTATTTGTTGTGAATTATTATTCGGATTCACAGCATAAGTGGTTAGTTACCAATTTTGATTGGCTAATTTATGGAATTTTTGGTAGAATGTACCAGAAATTTCATAAATCAGCCAAAAAAACTCATCGTTTTTTTTTTGGATTCGATATTCGATTTTTTAAAAGTAATAATTAACACAATCTTTTTGAAGTTGTAATAAATAATGCATCAACCTAATATATACTACAATGTTTTTCGAGAATGGTAATCAGTTATAGTGATATTTATAATTAAAAAAATATGGACGTTTTTTATTAAAATAGTGACCCAATTGCATGGTATTGACTGTGTTAAAATAAATTAGAACTTAACAAATCTGTTACCCGTCCCATAAACAACATGACTTATTAAAAATAAACTTGTAAAATTTTACTGTATTATAAAAATTAAAACCATTTGAATTTAATAATGTAATAAAATTTTCCAAATAACCCATTGAAAATATTTTATTTTAAAAGACTGTAAATTGTTATGTATATTTCAGGAATAAATTTTAATTTTTGTTAATTATTTTTTAAAAAGCACTGTACTGGTGATGGTTATACATATGTGTTTAAATAAATGGAAATTTGTCAAAAGTTGTTTCATTTTATCCTTTTGTACCTGTTTTATTTAATTTACTTCTTACTTCGCTTTTAACGAGCAATCGTAACCAGCAAGAAGCCAGTTAAAGATACTCATAGTAAGAGTTGTGACAACACGAATCGATTTCTAATACATTGTATATAGTTGCTAAATTTTACTCACAGCCATATTTTCTGATTGTAACTATAATATCATTATATATACATCTTAGGAGATTCATAACTCAAAGGATAATTTAGAATAAAAAAATTCCAAAGAAATCCTGAAGAACTTATTATATCCTATAGGTTCTCCAATAGATTTTTTTAAATCTTTATTCTTTGAGTTATGAATATATTGAGATGTATAACATTTTTCTCATATGCACAAATAAAAATATGTGCATATACCTTTGATTGCTCATTATTTGAATAATAAGTGAATTAAAAAAAAATCCAATGAATTTCATAAAGCACATACCATATCTTATGAATTCATCATTAGAATTTTGTTTTACCTCAACTCGAAGGTTGTCAAAAATTAATGTTTTTCATAATTATTGTGTTTTTCGTTTACCTTTAAACCATTATATCTTTCTTAATTTTCAAGTTTTTGTAATTTTACTGGTACCAACGTAAAGAGAATTTAATTTAAATACGAAAAATATAAATATCTTTTAAAATTGATGGATCAGTGCAATTATAAACGGAAACCGAGACAAAAATTGAGTTTTCACGCTTCGCTCATAAACAGGTCAGATTGTAACGCCCGTTTCTTGGTCAATTTTTATTGTATTGGAATAAAATAAAAAATAGATTAAAGGTCTAACGCAGACCTACATACAAAAAACATCGGAAATTTTTTTAATAAAATAAGCCATCTTGATTTTTATTTATGAAAAAACACATTTTCACCCCTTTCACCCCCTACCAAACTACCCCTGCATCCCTTAGTCGACTACGCTCAACGGTTTCTTAAAGTTTATGTATAAAACTATGTATGTACCAATTTTCGTTGATGAAGGAATTTTTGTGTTCAAAAAATCTATTTTTACTGTACATACTTCATCTTAATACGTAAAATTCAATGTTTATTTTATTTTTTATAATAATTATATTATATATTATAGTTATACATTTTTGAATAAATAGCAACGTCGCTGGTTTGGCTAAAAAATGCGATATGCTGTTTAAACTTTTGCTATGAGTATCTCTAAAGTCAGCTGGTTATAATTTAAATATAGTACCCCCACCCCCTTCAGTTATAAAAACTGTGACGAGATTTACCTAACTCTCGTGTGCAGCCCTAATTAAAAAACGAAAATTTTTAATGGCCATTTTAACTATAATGATAACATTGTAATTATAAATAATAAATTGACTTTTTATGGTGAAAAAATATTTTCGTTTAATAATGTTCTTCAGCAACCACTATTATTAAGAATAATAAATAGTAAAAAAACAAAAATTCTTGTAAAAAAAGATTGCCCTTTTGAAGTAGGCGTGTCATTGGAAAAATATTGTCGTTTTACAGCGGTCAACTTTGTAATATTATTGTAATGACCCTGTAAATGGCTTCTACACACTTTTAACTGTCACATAAAAAACCCATTCTAAATGCTTGGGTTTTTGTGTATATATGTATGTTTCGACCACCCTTATTTTATTTACGATTTTTGCTAGCTTATACTGCATTTAGGGATAAAGAGATAAATTTTTATTTATATTTTTTTGTAGGTATTTCAAATAGTAATGGAACGTTTTCGTCTTGTTACAGTTTTAAAATTACGTATTTTTTTATTATTGGACAAAAATATAATGAATAACAATTATTACATATTATCTACTTTTAAATTGCTTTCTCCATTTAGGGGTAGTATTTTCCAAATTGTTAATAATCATTATCATCAATGATATTTGGAATGGATATTGCTCAACAGGTAAGCATTTTTTAAATCGATATTTTGAAATAACTAATTATAAATATACATATTTATTTCAATAATTTGTTATACCTATACTACCTACTAATATTTTAAATGAATATAAAAACTTTTTTAAAATATATTATCCAGATTTTGTAGTGAGTATAATACAAAATTTTATTCTTGAAATATCAATTTGGACTATTTTCATCATGATGTCTGTGTGTCTGTCTGTCTGTAGACGTTGTAACTCAAAAACAAGAAAACATAAAAAAAGTCAAAATTTTATATTTAGGATCAATTTTCTTCATCTAGATATTTTTTCTATTTTTGAAATAGATTACAACTGGAAACTCAATTTTTAAATCTATTGAATTATTTTCGAAACATTGTAAATTAAATCTAAAATGGTTTATAACAATAAAAATGTTTATAATAATTAAAGCTGTAGAGAAAATTATTTTCTATAATTTATGTTCTATTTATTTTACCTAAAATATTTTTTATATAAATAAAAAGTACCCCCTCCACATTACAGATTTTTTCTAGTGTAACATAAAATCAAAAATAATAAATATTTCAACTTACATATGCCCGCATTCGATTAAGTAAGTACTTGCATTTAATATTGATTCACTGCGTCAAAAATATTACTGGACAATTATTAATTAATATAATGTATAGAAATTTTATCAAATGTATAAAATGATTTTTTAGACAGTATATTTTTTATCTATTTGATTTCCAATACAATATTAGTAACTGTATTCACTCAATTGGCGTAAAGCATTATCAAATGAAACCACATACAATCAAATGATTGAAATTAAACTCAATTTATATAAAATCATTGTGAATATTTCTCTCCATCGTTTGTGTTTTCTATTGTTGTCTCTTTCACTTCAATCAATTCAGTGGTGATTTGATGGTAATTTTAATAATACATTATAATTGAACAGAAATGAATTTAATATAAATGAATGGAATGAAATGGATATGTTTTATAATTGTTTCATATTTATAAAAATAAAAATGCAGTGTGGTGTATTTTATTTTGGCAAATCATACCAGTTGTGATAGCTTTGTTTATATTTGAATTATGTTTTTTGTGCATATTTAAATATTTTGATTATCACAAAGTTTCACATGAAACTGAAACAAGACCGCGACTTAAGGCTGTTCATGCCGATTTTAAATTCTACGAGATGTCGCCACCGTAGAAAGCAAAAATTATTTGCACAAGTCTAGCCCTGAGGGGAAATGACAGATACAAGTAATTCAGTGACAATTGACGATCGAATGAAAAATGGGATATTCTCGAAATTAAACAGAGATGAAGCTACAAAGGATAGAACTAGTTCTTATGTTTTTAGGCTAACATTCAATATTTTCAAATGAAAATTGCAGAATTATTATAAAATTAGATAGCTTAAAATATCTATGTCGTGGTATATTTTTTCTCCGTATTTTTCCAGAATTTTTTGGATATATTGAGTTTTATCATATCAAGAAAAATACACACATTTTCAGATTTTTTTTATTAATATATAAAAAAATTAAATTGAAAAATTATGTATGTATGTTTATAACTTATAAATTAATCTAGTTTATAACTGTATTTTTCCTAAATTATTTATTAATACTGGTCAGAGCTGAACTTAAAATACAAAACCGTAATTTCTCTATAGTATAATTCTTATGGCAATTAAAATAGCATGTTCAGCCTTAATTTTCACAACGAGATAATCGAATATGAAAAATCGTATTAGTAATAAAAAATTGACTTATGTTAGAAATTGTACTCGTCTCGGAAAAAACATGTTTACTTTTATAACATCTAGTGTGAGTTTGTAGCAGTTTTTAACCCTCATTTATTTATCACTATTGACCCTCCTATGCGGCTTCGTTTGTGTTGTATTTTTTATGTTCATTTATAAAAAATATATAATTTAATACCATTTGTATTGATACTCTGGAACAATTTTTTACCCTAATTAAAGGTATTATAAAACTCGTATATATGTACTTGTATTTTTATAATAATATAAGGTAACTCTTTTATATATTAGACTAGCTGTACCCGCGGTTTCGCTTGCGTGGATTATGGAATTGTTGTTTAGGATTTTTGAAAAAAGGTAGTTGAAAAATATAGATATTTTTATTTATTTTTTACTACATTATATTGTTTATATTCAATGATTTAGACATTTTTCCGATTTTATTTTCTATTATCGTCACTATGCTTATTCCTTATGTTACCTAACGTAACAAAATATATATTAAAACCAGGGCAAAGATCATATTTATGATTTAAAAAAACACGTAAATTGGATAAGTGGTTCTCGAGTGATAAACGCACTAACGGACAGATAGACAGACAGACGCTGCGTTTTATAATATGTTAAGATATAGATTTATTGAATATTTAATCTTAATATTTACCTAATTATACAAATTCTTAATTTTTTAACTATTTAAATATAATTATAACTGCTCTATGATTATTTAAAAAAAATTATATTAATACTCGAAAGAATCATACGAATTAGGTACCAAATTTTATTTTGTCTGCTTATTTAAACAAAATCAAACCATGTTTCTTCATGCGACAAAATAAAAAACTGTCTTTTCGGCGATCTTTTAAGAAGGGGTTGAAATGATATATGCGATCAAGGGTTGCTGGGCAAACCGAGGGGGTGTCGCGGGTCGCAACCCTCAGCGGCGTGCCGGAATGTCACGATAATTTGTCAACCTCCCCTATGAACCCCCATGCCGTTGTTTGAATAACCGCCACACTTTTCTGCAAGATTTCTTTGCATAAAAAATGTTATGTTGAGAAATATATGTATGACATTTTACCCAGTGTATTTTTTAAACTGAATATAATACGGTAAAGCTAGTTTGAATTGTACACTTAAATAGACAGCTATTTTTACACCCTTGTGTAGCCATAGATATGAAATACAGGGTCCTCCAATAGTGCGTCCGGCATTCCTCACGCACTTCCTGTAGTAGATAGAAAAAAAAGTTTGGTACATAATATTATTGGTTTGAAAAGATCAACGTCGTAAAATTATTTTTAATAATACAGGTTGTTCCATTTTTGCGCTGTCACAAATACAAACATTTTTTTAAATGGAACCCCCTGTAACTTTTTCAGTATTCCGATGCCATTTTTTAACCTCCACATTACCATCTATTTATTTTTTGATTTAGTGACAGTGTTGCCAAATTATAAATTTTTTTCCGAAAAATAATCCATAAACAGGGTCAACTTTAAAAAATCGTAGCGACCTCGTTTTTTTGAAGCGATTGATTTTTTTAACAATAATATTAGTCCTGGTAAAGAGTGACATTTTGATAATAACCAATTTGAATTTAGTTATACAGGGTGTTCATAAAAAAATGTCAAATTTTGCAAACTTAAAAATGATAAAACTCATTTTTTTCAAATGAGACTACCCTTTTTTTATTTCGCTATTCGATGGGGGGTATTCTCCTTTTCAATTTGTATAAGGAATGTCCTATGTCTAAACCCCATAGTTTCCCAGATATTCAATACTTTTAATAAAATTTACCTTTTTATTACACTTTTATGCATCGAACTAGGCCGTGCTGATGAAAAACACATGCCGGCAAATTAATTTGAGCCTGGATGAAAATAAAATATATTTAGAACATTTATTTTGGTCTTTTATCTTTTATGTTTTTTCAATTTTGTAAGTTTTCATATTTTATTTAAATAAAAGAAATAATTTTTTTACATAAGTATTATCCGTTTTAACTATTAATTTTAATCAAATATTACATTGATACGTAAGTACTACATTTTGTCATTTGTTTTTCATCAGCACGGCCTACTTCGATGCATAAAAGTTAATAAAAAGGTTAATTTTATGAAAAGTATTGAATATCTCAGAAACTATGAGGTTTAGACATGGGACATTCCCTATACAAATTGAAAAGGAGAAAAAACCCCATTGAATAGCGAAATAAAAAAAGGGTAGTCTCATTTGAAAAAAATGAGTTTTATCATTTTTAAGTTTGCAAATTTTGACATTTTTTTATGGACACCCTGTATAACTAAATTCAAATTGGTTATTATCAAAATGTTACTCTTTATCAGGACTAATATTATTGTTAAAAAAATCAATCACTTCATAAAAAACGAGGTCTCTACGATTTTTTAAAGTTAACCCTGTTTATAGATTATTTTTCGGAAAAAAAATTATAATTTGGCAACACTGTCACTAAATCAAAAAATAAATAGATGGTAATGTGGAGGTTAAAAAATGGCATCGGAATACTGGAAAAGTTATAGGGGGTTCCATTTAAAAAAATGTTTGTTTTTGTTACAGTGCAAAAATAGGACACCCTGTATTATTGAAAATAATTTTACGACGTTGATCTTTTTAAACCAATAATATTATGTACCAAACTTTTTTTTCTATCTACTACAGGAAGTGCGTGAGGAATGCCGGACGCACTATTGGAGGACCCTGTATATTAATAGAAGAAAGTAAATATAGTGTAACTGATTTTTGTAGCGTTCGAGATTTTGATAGAAATACAAATATCCATTCTGATTATTTTACCAATGATGTCTATGTGTCTGTCTAAAATAGGATTCAATTTTTAAATGTGAATTCTTTTTTAAATAGTGCGAATTAAAAAAAAAAAAAACGTTTTATATTAGGTAAAAATTCTATTAAACATTTATTTTATTTATAATTTATATTAAATTCTTGGCTCTCACAAAAGAGGCAGGAGCTAACTGGCCAAGCACGGCGAACATTTTTTTGGTTGTAGTAAGAAATTGTTTTGGGTTTCTTAGCAGAAGAGGGTTCACTGAAAATCCTGGCTCTTGGACCTGTTATAAAATATGGGGGTCATAGTTTAGTTAGTTTTTTTTTTGAGTAAAATACAAATTTTTTCTTTACATAATGTTTTCGAGCCAATAAGACAAAGATCTGGTCAAAGTGATGAAAATAATGCTGTCGTTTGGGCAACTGTTGGTGAAGCTTCAAATTTATCGATTCCAAGGCGTTATCAACATTTGGAACTGTCTACCGTCTACCACAACAACTTGACATATTTTACGGTTAGATTTGGGTTTACATTTCTACAAAGGTTACAAAAAACTTATCACACAAGAATTGAAGCCTTTGAACCATCGAAAACACAGTGAATTTGCGATTTTTACTCTGGAACAACATAAAAAAAAATTATTTTCTCAGATGAGGCTCGTTTTCATCTCTCTGGATCGGTGAATAAACAAAATTATCGTTACTGAGCTGAAATTAATCCACAATATATTCACAAGGAACCTTTATATTTTAAAAAAGTTAACAAATTCGTGAAATAAGGCCGAATATATTGCACAGAGTGGCGAAAATTGGAATCAACGTTTTCGGTTCTGTAGGCGGAAATGATTTTATTTTCAGAACATAACTGCATTGATTATACTTAAAATTAAAATAATACATGTTGCTCTGCTTCAATTCGTTTTGTTTGACAAAGAAAACATATCACTCTTATTGAAAAACCCTATATAACTATTGATATTTTACTGTTTTTATTTTTTATAATATTACTATTAATATATTATTTTATATTTATAAATGCATATGTATTGTATATAGGTATTAGTGATGTAACGAATATTCGCATTCGCATTCGCATTCGCGAATATTCGCACATTTTTAAACATTCGTATTCGCATTCGCATTCGCAGGTAAAGCTGCGAATATATTATGATGTATTAATATACACTAAAATGCAAAATTAACGTATCACTAAATTTTTCAAATATTTTTAGCTGTTTTTAAATAGCTGGGTCTCTGCGAAAAATGGTCGTAGAATAGTTTTAAATAAACGTTTCTAAAGCTTGAACGTTCTAGTTATTGAATCATTTATTGAAAATTTTATTATCTTTCAGGATAACCTCCTTTTTAAGTTGAAACGCCAAAAAAATTTTTTTCAAAAAATTATATTAATTTTGAGAGGCTCTACAGGACATGCAAATTTTTTTTGGTCAAACCAAATAAATGACTGCTGTAGGTCGGACATTTTTCTTCAATTACTTTTTTTATATTGCTGTACGATTTTTTTTGACCAAGTTATGTGCAATCGAAGCAAAAATCATATGTTTAACATTAAGCGCTTATAACTAGGGAACAAATAATCATAAAAAAATTGAAGCGCAGATTTGGAAAGCTGAAAATATTTTCTTTAATGCCCTTTAGTTGTTTATTTGATAATAAATTATTTTAATATTGTAAAATTCGTTTGAAAGTAACCTAAAAAATCGCATATTTTTCAAAATATAATTTTTTGAAATATTTTTTTGGCGTTTCAACTTAAAAAAAGAAGGTTATCCTGAAGGATAATCAAATTTTCGATAAATGATTAAAAAACTAGAATGTTCAAGCTTTAGAAATGTTTTTTTAAAACTCTTCTACGACCATTTTTTGCAGAGATCCAGCTATTTGAAAACACCTAAAAATATTTGAAAAATTGATTGATCCGTTAATTTTGCATTTTAGTGTATAAAAATTGATTGATCTGTTAATTTTGCATTTTAGTGTATAAAAATATCGTTTTTTAGTTTATCGTATTCAGAAGACCTTTTTTTCTTTTTTTTAGCTTTTTTTACAATAAGTCAATATTCGCATTCGCATTCGCGAATATTGACAGTTAATATTCGCATTCGCATTCGCATTCGCGAATGTTTAAAATCACACATTCGTTACATCACTAATAGGTATAATGAAGTAATAAATAATGAAATACGCTTATGGCATCACATGCACACATCTTCATACCTATACATATATCCGAAAGCATAATTCCTGCAATTTGCAAGGCAAAAGCCGGTCGAGAGTAGCGCATCTGGGCTAATTACTCAAAGGACGGACCAACCAAGGGTGGTTTTCTCAACGGGAGTGGATTTGCCGCCTTCATTGCCCCCATCCCTGTTTTATGTTTCTCCCCTTGTCTCATAGAAGACCGCCAGTAAGGCTCCTTGATAATGTAAATTAAAAATTAATTGTAGCTGGCAAAAGACATGCTCTGTGCTATGCCCTTATTGAAGATAAAAAAGAAATCAAGTATTATGTGTGCAGATATTATTACTTGTTATTTTTATTAAGGGAATATTGCTTTTTGCATAAAATTTATTTAGAAATATCATAAGAAAAATTATCAAAAAAATTAGTTGAAAATAAAATTTCATTTTTATTTCAATGAAAAATCAATAAAACTTCTTCCGTCGTAAAATGTTTTTTTAAGTTTAATTCTGATGATTTTAATTGAACAGTAAGCTGTGATATTATAATATTTGGGGGGGGGGGGATGACCCCAAAGGTCATAGTGTAGATTGCACTGTTACGTATTACATATAATATTTTGTAAAAATATTTTTAAAACATATTCGATATGTAATACATTAATATGTAATATAAATAATAAACTATAAGTATTAATTTATGCAAATAACTTCGACCAACTTTATCCAGTTTATTAGTTAATTCTTGTTAACACTAATTGATCGTCTAATCGAAACTTCCAAGATGAAATTATTTTCACCTCTTTAGTTAGATTATAAACTTTTCTTCAAGTTCCCAACAAACTAATCTATTAATATTTAAGCTATAAAGTTATATTCGAATGTCCTTAATTCCCACATTCATTTTAGTATAGCAAATAACTTTAATCAACTTAGTTTCATGAAGAATACACCTATACGAGAACAGATTGTGTTTATTTTATCTGTATTTTTTAAGTAATTAAAATTACCATTAAAATACTAATATTATAAACTCGTTTACAACTTTAAAATAGAGATAATTAATTTGACATTTTTTACAAGTTTGATAAATTGATAAGAATATAAGAAATCGTCATTATGAGACAAAATATCGTTATGAAAATTGAGTTGCATCATTTTTTGAGTAATATGAATTATTTTTTCTAAATAGGCACATGAACATATATTTCAAAGCTATGAAATGTGTGTTATAATAAAAATCGATATTGGTTGAATTGAGATGGTTTTGGCCTAACAACTGATATTTAAATTGGAAGTATGTAGTTAGTTTTTTTCGTTTTGCTATGTTTTTTTATTTATAATTATTGATTTCTATTATTTAATAATCCGCACGAAAATTTATAAATGGATCATATTTTGTAGTTTTGGGAAATATCTACTGGGATCATGTATACATATCATTAAAAATATAGGTAATAAGCTAAAGGTATTAAGAAAATATAAATGTATAAAATAAATATTATTGATTACCTTAAAATATAAAATGCAGTTAAAACTTCCGAACACCATATTCTTCATAGAGAATTTTCGCGCTTCAGGAGTTCGCACTATGACAACGTCACGGCTGAGCGGTTTCACCAAGGCGACACCGCGCGCTTGATGTCGGCTAGCTCACACCCAACTACCACCCAAATATCTTCATTCGAATTTAATAATATAAAATTATATCGTCGATTCGAAAGGTTACAAATTCTTATATAGGACATTAAAATCATTATAGTAAGTTATATTATATCTTATATACAAAGAGAGAAAAAAAGAACCATGTATTTTTATTTTTGGTACGATTTAGTTAATCCCTGCACATCTACGAAAGCTCCGATAATCTCATGGGGTAGCTCACATTCTTGGAAGCTTAAATAAATTGTTAAAATAATTCAGAATGGAAGAGAGATCAACTAATCAAGAAATTGAAGTTTCAATAAAGGCAATCATTAATTCTGGCTGCAAGGGTGGTCAAAAGTGGCATTGAAAGAAAAGTTAGCTATTGTTACGTTATAAAAACATTTGCAAAGGTGAAAATTAAAATTAAAGAAATTAGATAAACTTTAGGTTGCACAAAGCAAAATTAATCACGATTAGTTAATCAGTTGTTTTAAAAGCATTATTACGTCAGTTCTAAAAACAATCAAGATTATGATACATTTTATAAGGTAAACAATTATCATATTTAGTGAGTTGTTCATTTCTAAATTGAGTTTAAGTATAGAATGAACATTAATCATGTATTGAAAACAACTAGTGGTTAAATGTTATATTTTGATCAATTCTTTTATATGTTGTTTTGTGTTATATCGTCTACAGACCGACAGGCAGCATTGCGACAATAGGCCGAATAAATTCACAGAAGGTAAAAATGGATATATTTTTAATCATAATCTCGAGTTAGACCAGTATTTCTCAAAGTGGGTTTCTTGGAAAAATTCAAAGGTTCCGCCTGATTGTTAGTGTTGCGTTGATTATTTTTAGAAAGTTTAAATCACACTTCTAAATTAAATAAAAATAAGGTTAAGATTATCCAATTTATAATAAATATGTGAGGTTAGGTTACGTTTGGGAGTCACTGATTATATGTCATGTATATGGTCGTATAAGAAAGTAAAAATAGTAATATGTGTGATAATGTTTCAATATTATGTATAGGTATGTGTTGGCATCAATCTTGGGTACTACCCCAGTGTTGGGCAATTTTTAATTAAATGTACTGAATTAGAAATATTCGTTGATATTTGATAACTGCTGCTATTACTGAATATTATTCTATCTTACAATTGTGATTTGATGACAATTGATCATTTTGTTTGAAAACAGTGAACAAATAATTATCGCGGTTCAACACACTATCAGGAAAAGTGTATTTTTTATGTTAATGCTTTACATTGTTTTAAATTGTATGATTCTTTATTTTATAACTTTTGTGTCGTATAGTACTTATCATTTTGTAATTATCAGCAAGTGTCGATTATAATTGGAGAAAAACACAAAAAATGGTTATAATAAAAAAAATATATTTACAGACTTTAAAGAGGTACACACAAAAAAACTGTTTTGTATATACTTAACGAAAACAATATTTTCTTAATATAACAAAAGTACTCATAATCCAACTACATTATTTCTTCGTCCAAGAATACTATAGTTGGTTTAAGAATATATTTCTTATCTTAAGAAAATATTGTTTTCGTTATATACAAAACAAGGTTTACTTGGCTCAAGTAAACCTTTCTATCTGTGTACTTGTTTATTAGTAACATAAGTTACATAACATAAAAATTACGAAGATAAGCCTATCACTCCCCAAAAAGCAGCATATTTGCTCTTAAAGTGCCCATAACTGGAGCCAGTACCTTATTTGATTTTTCAAATATAAGATAAATAATTTAAAATTAAGATTCTACGATAAAAAAAACACAACTCCCAAGAAGAATAACATTTGTTTTACAAATCAAGAACAAAACCAGCACGATCTATTTTTTGTGGCTGTAGACATTCCTTCACATATATAAACACCCTTCATTCACCTCCCATTCTTCGTTTGTTTTATAAAACAATATCAACAGTGCTGTACTTGGAAAGTAGGGGAGGGGGTAGTGTTGATGTATTTTTAAATCCTTAAATGAGGCGTACGAGACGTGACAGGATTCCCCCTCCCTCTCATTCAATCTCCTTGCGTTGCGACTCGAAGATGTGGGTAAAGCGTATCGATTTTTTTAACATAGATTAGAAATGGAATATGTTAAATAAATTATTAGTAGGTAGGTATGTTTAAATAATAGTCCTTAGCTTTAAATCCTTCTAAGATAGGGATTAAATAAGTTTAAATTTATAAAAGATAGTGAGTACATATTCTCAGTTGAGGGGCCCGAGGCACAAACAAAGTTGTTGCAATGTTGACGTTTGAAGCGAACTCAACCTATGTACACCAATACATTGGCGCCACTGTCTATTTATATTATTTACTAAATATATTTTTATATATTTTTTTAATAATAACACAGGCCGACATCATTTTTGTTGTTTCTTCTTGAATAGGTGATTTCGGAGGTTTTTGACGTGCAAAATTGACTAAATTGCTTAATGATGTCAAGTTTTTGAGATAACCTAACCTAAAAGTACCAAAATGAGGATTTTGACAATGTTTAAGAATTTATTATCAAGTAGATAATTTTTTTCTAAAAGTTTTTGTTCACGCTAAGACACAGTACTATCTTTCGTCATTAAAATGAATTTTAACTTTTTTCTGTACGATTTTTTTTCACCGAGATAAGCTATTTTGAATATATGATTGCTTTATATGATCTAATAATACAAGGTCTGCTCGACAGTGACGTCATTACCATGAAATTTTTCTAATAAAGAATTTGTGACAAACAGAATATAAATAAATAAACGACAAATACTGTTATAGTTTTATTTTATTTTTTTCTTTGATTTAACTATCGCTTAATTATTTGAATCACAACACACATAAATTTCTTATCGATGTAATACGTCATCGACACGATATTTATATAAAATGGCGGCTGTCAAAATATCCACAACATACCTTGTTTTATTGGATCATGAGATACATAATAGATATCTTCAAACTAGTATATTTCGGTGAAAAAAAAAAAACGTACAGTAAAAAGTAAAAAAAAGAGGAAAAATAGTACTATTTATTGTTGTGAACGAAAACATTAGAAAAAATTATCTACTTTGTATAAAATTCTTAAACTTTGTCGAAATCGTCATTTTAGCATATTTAGCATTTTGGGCAATTGATTCAATTTCAGCAAGCCAAAAACCTTCGAAATCACCTATTCAAGTAAAGATAACAGAACAAAGGTACTTTTTTGTCGATTGGGGGGGGGGGGGGGTAAAATAATAATTCTTCAATGTGAAATATATAATTTGCTATTTGATGTTCTACACCTGATTTTGGGTATAGTATGTCTAGTTAAATAAAAAATAATGAAACTAGCTTTACTTTTACCTGAATACCAAATTTGATTTCTAATAAACTGATGTTGTAAAGAGCTCCCATGTGTTCGACAAATAAAGACGTTGTATTATAAAAAGAATATATCGCAGCAATGATAATAAACGAAGAATTCTCTTTAAGACCAAAACAATTAGACTAAGTGCATCATTCTGTAAGGCGATAACTGTAGAGTTTCAGAGAGGATGGGGAGCTAAAAAGTATTGTATCAGACTTCTAAAGGGTTAACAAGGCGCAAGGGTGATTAATTGTTACCCTTGAAGTATTGTTTTATGGATTGTTGCGTTTTTAATCATTCCATATAATGGCTGTTTAAAAATCTTTAAATTGTCATTAAAAAAAAAACAATTGATTGATTTTTGTGGTAATGAATTATTAACTATATAGTATGTTGACAACTGAAAGTGGTATAAAGGCACATATACACGATTGATTTTTAGCTCAATTTAAAACTGAAGTGAGAATGTTTGCAATAAAACCAAATAAAATCTTGAAGCGAGTGAAAATGATAGTTTTCTTATGAATTAATTTTCTAAAACCGACAGACTATAACACTAATACTTTTGTTTCATCTTGTCTCGTGTTAGACCATATTTAAAAAACATCGGCTCATGTTATTAAATGCCCTTTTTGAATTAAAGTTTTTCCATACCAAGAAAAATTGTAATAGAAGTATAATGAACAATAGTCCAGTCAGTAGACAATTTCGTATAGGGGTGGCGCTAGAAAAATAATTTTCCTTAAAGTTTTGTAATATCTAGAACTTTGAGTGCTTATAGCTCAAACATATTTCGAGATTCCGACATTGGGTGCCGAGCATTATTTAGAACACTCTTTTCTCTACTATAATTTAAAATTTAATTTTGAAATTCAATTAAATAGATATTAAACACAGCGGTCGAACGTAACTCTACATTTCAGGCATAATCTCCAAACTCGACGTCTCTAAGTGATTTTTTCGCGGGCTCTATTTCAATAACTATTTAAGATACATAATTTTTAAAAATACTATTTTATTCGTATTTTTACCAGCTTTAAGATTTATCAAACCTGTTTTCTTCTAAAACTGACAGCCCCAGTGGTATACCCAAATAACTGATTTTAGACAGCTTTGTAAGCCCTTAAAAAGTTATGCACCCCCCTGTGAAGGGGGGTGGAGGGGAAGTTATCACCATGTTCTATACATTGAAATCTACCAATTTCTTGAAAAAAACGTACTCCGTCATTTTTTTCTAGCTCAGATTTTATATTGACTGGACTACAAGTCGAACAACTACATTATTGAACAAAATTATTCATGCAGCTTTTGTTATATTCTGTGGTGCCCTATAAAGGCGTCGCGGCGCATACTTTGGGAACCACTGGTCTTAAATTAAACCATCTCGTCAATCTTCTCGTTGTCGGTCTCACAGACGAGACGAGAATGTGATGAAAAAGAAAATAGTTGCGTCTATCTTACAATTTAAAAAGTTTATATCGTCGTAAAAATAATTATAAGTAATGAAACAAACAAAAGCGTATAGGAAAAGAAAAACAAACAAAATTAAGATAGGTTGCAATACCTCCGTCGGGCGTTTGGTCAAGTAATCTTGTAAAAATTAATTTCCCTTAAAAGCGTTGCGCTTATTCGAATGGCGCGAAGTTAACTGAATTACGCCCTAGTGATAAGCGTCTTGCCAACTCTAACACAATTATTTCCTTGCCAGTAGTTGCGTTATTTTCAATTAATGTCGCCGTCACGTTGGTACTCCCGACTTACGAGTCAGCGATTTTTATTTTATTTTTAAAATTAGTTCAATTTTTACGTTTCGTTTTAACAGAGATTTCAGATATAAGTGAATGATTTTCCAGACGGAATTGAAGCAGGAAAATATTATATTTAAAATAAACTTACAATTTTATAAGAATTATTTTGCAAGAATTCAGATGGAAGTAACAGGGTTATGAAATACATTTTTTAATTTATAAAATACCTATAGAAAAAATATATATAAGGGCACAAGAAGAGTCTATTAATTACATAATATTGGAAATCCCCCCCTCCTTTTTTTACCGGTATTAAAGATAAATAACGCATGGAGTAAGTACTTTTTATAATCTTTCGAGATATGTACCTAATTTTGTTTTACAATTAATTAAACTTAACATTGTTTTTTTTTATGATAATTTTTTTACTGAAATTTTTGAAAAGAACACAATTTTTGTTGATATAAACTGACATATATTTTTATTGATGTTAATGAATATTTCAAATCGATATTTTAAAATACATATGTACATGCGTTTATAATGAAAGGAACAAATTCGTTTTTAATTCTGGTAATTATTTTGTGGAAAAACGCTTGGACACATCGATTAGTTCTTTTTTGCGGATTTTTTGACACAAGAAAATCGTCTCAAGAAGAACATATGCAATCATCATTGTTTTTTTTAATAGCATAATATACAGGGTGTATATTATGATGATTGCATATGTTCTTATTGAGGTATCCTGTATACAATTTTCTTATGTCAATAAATCCGCAACTAAAAATACTTATCGACGTGTCCGAGCGTTTTTCCACAAAATAATTACTTGAATTTTAAACGAATTTGTTCCTTTCATCATGGATTGAACTAATTTTTTTTAAAACATATTTTTTTGACAAATATGATACAACAATAAACATATAAATAATATTATTAAAATTTGATACTGTTGATTGTTTCGTAAAATAATACAATAAAACGTGATCGAGTTTGTAAAACAATGGTCAAAACGATGCCAGTGCAGCCATCTATCGGTCTGCACTAACATCATTTATTTCACCCCCGATCCCTGTACTGATACTGATGATACTTTCTCTCTCCCTTATACACACCACCCTCACTCATTCCTAATCACTGATCCCTATCAATTGGTTCTATGTATGTATGTTGTTCGACTACACAGTCTTTTTTTTTGTAATTTAAAAAATTGTTTACATAAAAAAATATACTTTATTTATATTTTACATTACATATTTCAATACGATTATTATTTTAAAAAAGAGTCCTACATTCTTAACTGGACTAGATTTTTATTACGGGTAATGAAAAACAATTTGTTTTGAAAATTTTTTGGTATCATCGGAAGATTGTAAACAAAATGTATTAATTTTAGAGTATCCGCGAGCAGTGATAATTTTTTGGATGAAATTTAATAAATGACTTTTTAGATCAGACTTTTATCTTTAATTTGCATTTTTTGTATTGCCATACGACCATTTTTTACTGAGATATGGAGAAAGGAGTTTTAGTTTTCCAAATCTGCGACATTGGATTCTTTTACAAAGTACTTACCTATCAAACCTTCAAATGCTTAATATACTTAGTTTTTTTTTGTTTCGAACTTAAAATTGTATTGCCCTTTTCACTAACCATAAGCTCCCCCACACCCCAAATTGTAAACCTCGATCCGCGCCTGATCTTGCAATTTTCTTGATTAATATTTTTTAATAAAAAAAAAACAACGATAGACTATGAATACCGCTCCAGAGACAAAATCGGCCGGAAATGCCAAAGAGGTTAACCCGGAATCGCAGGCGATGTCAAGATGGATCCGGGGTAAAGGACGGAGGGGGGTGACTGTTGCCACCCTTTAGCAGTCTACAAATTTCCGCCCCCACTTCGTGTAATTTGATTATCGAGTGTGTTATTTGTAACACGATATATTGTATATTGCGATCTTTCTTGTTTATAGGTTTTTTTTTTATTTCATCAAATGCTTCTGATATTTTAGCAGAATTAGCTCGATTGATTTAAAGAATAGGGTATGTTTTATTATTACTTACTATATGTTTACTGTTTACCTAAATTTTATAAATAAATGGACAGTGTTATGTATTAATGGCGAAAACCACTGTGACGGAAAAAATATATTTTTTATACATTTTTTTTAAAGAATACATGTTAGAAAATATGTAAAAAAATTAGTTTCAAATTCCGAAAAGTTAGTCAATTTTGCGAGAGCAGATAGTGTGGCTGCCGCTGGTTACGACCCTGAAAATTTGCGTTTTTTTTCTCAAATCGATGGTTTTCGATCTGGTTCCAGCGATTTCGCAAAGACTAATGAACCGATTAATTATTTTTTGTTTTAAATTTTCGTAATTGCAGTGGCTAGGTCTGTGCGTTACCGATTTTTAAAATTTTGATATTTAATATTTTTTAAGATCGCTTGAATGTAAAAAAAATGTTAAAAATGAACAAAAAATTTCAAACCGTCGCGTCGTCAACGATAGCTACATTCATATAGATATTAATAAATATGTATTATTTTTTTTCGATAATCCATCCCATCATTAAAAAAATACTATCATAATTTTGACAAATGGTAGAAAATTTGCGAAACGAAAAAAACTATATTTAATTTACGAACACAAGCTTGAGATGAAAAAGAATTATAAATCTTTTGTATAATAAACGTTACTGTCTGCCATTTTTCTAAGATAGTGGTGCTCTATGGCTGAAAACTAAAAAAATCATTGAGGACCCTAAATTATGTGACCATGATTCAAACATCAAAATTGTCGTATTTGATACATAAAAAAACTAATGTCCGGTATTATAAACGACCTAGCAAATTTGCAAGCTAGCAAGCACTCTCAAATGGGGTATCAAACTTATATGACAGTTCTCTTAAAGTTTTAGATAGATAGTTTCATACATAGAAAGTAAAAAAAGGTATTTAAAGTATATTTACTAAAGTGTATTTACTAACCTTGTGTAAAAAACGGTAAAAACCAACTTACTGAGAACTGTCATATAAGTTTGATATCTCATTTGAGAGTGCTTGCTAGCTTGCAAATTTGCTAGGTCGTTTATAATACCGGACATAAATGTACCTTACCTATAAATTACAAAATATATTTTAACTAACAATCCTTATAATCAATTACTTTATCATGATTCATAACCCAAACTTTTTTTAATCGTATATCAAGTACAACATAGTTAATAATCTATCATAGTCATTGGCAACCTATTTCAGCGACAATACGCGTTCGCACAAAACACGTATGGTAGCTTTAATTACATCAGGACACGTGTCGTTTTACCTCCGGGACTCATGGGCCATCAATCAGTCGATAAAAGCTCATCCCGGCCTTCAAAGCTCACCAAAAAGCTCGCCATTGTTCGCTCGACGCACCTTCCATCTGTTGACGTTGATGGAAAACTTTCTTGTCACCGTTATCTTTTCTTCCGATTAAATCTTGCAGATGATTCGGCAAAAATGTAATATACACTGTTGAAAGTGATTTTTAAAGATACGTGAAAGATGTAGGTACATTTACAACTTTATGCTGTCGAACTGTATCAGTAGATTTTGTGTTTTATAATTTTTTTACATCTTTTTTTTTACTTTATAATCCTATAATTTTATAGAAAATAAATAAAAATCAAATTTGCAAAAATTACTGAATAGTAGAGATTTCATGCTTTAAAATGCTTTCTTATTTATTTATGTATGATCGTTTTTACCGTAATTACAGAGTTTTTAATAGGCTTGTTTTTACTGCACTTTTTTTTAAATAATAAACACTTTTTATTTAATTGTTTTCACTTCTAACAAATATACTGCATGAAAAATTAATTATTCAACATTAAACAAATATATTGAACTTAAAACAAATTATAGCACTTTAAATAAATAGTTTCCACTAAAAATAAATAATTTGCATTTGTAAATTTGGACCTGTCAGACTTAAAAATGACATATTTTTGATGTATTTATTGTGATTTTCTATTTTTTACCTATAAATTTCTTTCCTTTGGCTCAAATTTTGATATTTTTAATGTGATTTTTGTGATTTTCTATATTTAAAACAATTAAATATAACCCTTTTTAATACTATACCTATATTTGATTAGATCAAAATTAAATTTTATATCGTTTCTACGTACATCAAACTTAAAATCAGTTTAATAAGAAATTAGACCATGAAAAGATCAAGTAAAAATTTGGAAATAGCTTCCCCTTTTCTTTTGAATATGGCGAGAAAGCAAATATTAGCAAAAAAAATATTTTTGTAAAAAAAATGAACTGAAACGAATTTACAATAAAACAAATTAAACGTTTATATATTTGACACCTTTCTGAGTACAAATAATCCTTTACAATAATATAACACATACATAACGAAATGGGATATATTTAAATTTTGCTTCAAACGAATGAATAAAAAAAATCCCCAATTCAAAACCGTATTAAGGGAACCAGATATCAACATTCAGGTGTACCACCATCACCACACAAAACACAATTACCAACCGCGATGTTCGTTAAAAAACTCACAGTGATACCAACACACAAAATTACACACTCGTGTGGCTAGCCGAAAAAACCCTAAAAGCCTGTGCAGTAAAATCAGTCTCGTGAAACAAAGACAGATTTATGTGTATTTTATACGTAGTGTATACTTCTGTCTCTCTCGACCAAGTGATGTTTGATATTTGATCTGATGAATTTATGCAGAGGATTGAAAAATGTGTTTTTTAGCAAAGGATAAAAGTATGTGCTGGTACTTGTTTCAGCAATGTTGTTCTACTTTTTACGATAGCTTCAATTTGCTTTAATTGGAAAATAGGATAATACGTGTATTTGATGAAGGACAATTTATGTTTCAAAAAGCTATGTGTTCTTTTTGATAATATTTATATATTTTTCATAATAAATCATACGTTTTTATATTTATTATAATTTATATTTTATAATTTTGTTTATTTAAAACAAAGGACACAATAGCAACGAATTTACTGACATTTTTATACTACTGTATTTAAGGGTTGAGCGATGGGGGGTTAAGTTTCTTTTTATTGTAAATAGGACTATATAAGCTATCTATTGGCGTTTTATTTATTGCTGTATGATTATTAGTTCCGAAAATATAAGCTTTCAAAGTTTGACATATTTCGTTACATTTGTGCTCCAAAGGTTTCCCCCTGGCGGAGAAAATGTAGCTCTACGTTAAAATCAGTTTTAGTGTATTTTTGAATTGACTATATAAATCAATAAGCAATTATATACAATTCAGGTTATTATTTAAGACGAGGGCATTAATTTTCAAAAAAGTATCACAAATAATTTAAATTAATTTATAGTTTAAATGAAATATAGTTCTAAAAAAAGCGCTAACCCCCATTTCTCTAATCCTTATCAATCAACTTAGTAAAATATAATTAAATTGTTATAACATTTAGCTCTCATATATGTATAATAATATTATAACTTCAACGGTTAATTATTATTATAAGACTTGCACAGTTTATACTTGCGTGTATAAATAGAAAATATTAGATTCATTCTTGAGTTAACTTGACTGGTTTTTCTGTGGGGAAAACCGCCGTATTATGTCTCGACGATAAATTTCGTTGTGCGAAAAGTTCTGAAGCTTTGCCAAACAACTTGTGATCCACAAATATCGCATTTAATGTAGCGAGGATGACAAAAACAAAGAAATTTTTATCACCGATTTAGTGGCGACTGTCTAGAATATTGTATTTTGTAGAATTGTTTAAGATAACTTTTGTGTTCGATTTTTGTGGTATAAGATCGTAGCTATATTGATTAATGTACAAGGAAACTTGAAATATACTTATCTAGTTTTTTATCAAAAACTTGATATATTACATGAATGCATTTTTTTCATCCATTTTGAGTGTATTACTATATGAAGTACGATTTTTGGAACCGTAGATAAGAATTAGGAAACTTGACTCCAAAATCGTACCGTTTTAAAAGCTTTAGAAAAACGTTACTATTATGTATTTAAAAAATAATTTGAATACATAAAGAATGAAACTACATGGAACAATGCAAATTTTGCCAAAAATTTATTCATTGAGTCCGCTTGAATGGAAAAACGAAAAAGTGGTACGATATTGGCAAACTTCCTCTACAAGTTTTGAAATATGTCATGTTTTTTAACTTACATAATAGATAAAATGGACTATAACTATACCCAAATAAAACAAATGCCACATTATTTTACAAACATCTAGTATGGGCAAAAATCATATTGAAAAGTAAAAGTAAAAAAAAAATTATAGTACTTAGGTACTATTTGTTACTTCTTTTTTTTCTGTTAGGTAATGTCTAAAACCGTAATTTTTGTCACTTTCAGGTAAATATTTTTTATGTGTCTAGTTAGGAAATAATTGGTTGACGCCTGTACAAAACACTAAAGATAATGTACAGCAATATAAAAAAAAATACTAAAATTGCTTATTTCGTATTGGTATATTAAAAAAAGTCAAATTATCTTAACTGCGCATCACCGCGACATAACCGGCAATCAAATTGCCTCATAAACTGTGTCTACACGAACGAAAATCAAGAAAAATACGCGAAAGCTATTCCCCTGTTGTCCATAAATCCCTAACTACCCCATACGATGTTTAGCTAAATTGCCCCCGCAAGACGACATCACTGCTGCCATCTATCGATGATCCGCGGCAGTTTGTCGCATGGTCAGTTCAGGACCTTAAGGACTTGACCACTTGAACTCGAGAGGTAATAAACTTCCCCTGTGTTCCATGCGCTTGTTCGCCGTGTTTGCCCTTTGAATGAATTGATTTTGTAATAATAATACCTACTGCACTTGATATCCGATAACGTTGAGGGTATAATTTTTATTTGTTTGATTTCTATTCTGTTGAAAACTTGTGTGAAACCGTTTAAAAATAATTCAAAATGGAAAAAAATATTTTTTTGGGCTGGAGGGAGAAGGAAGGTACATTTTTTAATAATTAAATATACTATAGAAATATTTTTTTAATATAAATATTGACTAATTCAGGGGGCCTGACCCTTATTCTCCCATTCCCATAGGGGTTGAATTTTCGTAACTGATATTTGTCTTGTAGAGTACCTACTTGTGCCATATTTCATTCGATGAATACAAAAAAATATTTTACAAATTTTTCCACCCCCTTAACACCTTAGGGGTTAAACTTTGTGAAATGCTGAAATAATATTTATATTGTAGAATATGTTCGAAAAGTTTCAATTAAATGCGAACAAACAATTTTTTTTTTGATAAACTTTGACACCCTGTTTTAACTCCGTAGGGGCTGAATTTCGCAAAATCCTTTCTTAGGCACCAACAAAATTTCACGTTTCTAGGTCCAGGGGTTTGGGCTGTACGTTGATATATGAGTGAGTGAGTGAGTGGTTAAGGACAAACTCTTATAGATATAGATTATCAAAATAACTGAGATATCCCTTATAGATTTTATTAAATTATTATCAATTTTTTTACGTTTTTATTGGATCCATTATTTTGATTTTTTTTAAATTGATCAAAATTGGAAAATATTAATTCAGTTTACGTTAATTAATTATACAGAATTCAATTATTTTGTACATATGTATGTGTATACATATTACATATCATATACATACATATGTATTAGAGATGTGTAATTCATGAACGATTCGTTCTTTTTGAACGATTCTTTTCGGTGAACGAAACGACTCGAGTCAGTATTTTAAAAAAGATTCGTTCTTTTTTTATTATATTGTAAAATATAAAAAAAACTATTTTTTGTGTTAGTTAAAATATTTAGAAAGAAAACAATCGTTATTCTTGATATTAATAAAATAATCAATTAAAAAATATTTCTCGATAATTGTAATTGTAGAAGTGTATTTTTCAACAACTCAACCAGAGACAACTTTTTAAATTCGAATTGTTGCAAGGAAAGAAACTGTTACAGTTTAGCTCTGAATGGCAGCAGCGTATCATTCGTGTATTTAAGATACATATGTATTATTTTGAATTGTAAAATTGTTTAATAAACAATTTAGATTTAGATTATATAGCCGTAGTTCTTAAAATGTGTGTTATTACACATTTATTACCACTGCTCTAAAATCTCGAGAATATTAATGCATTTTAATTTTAGCATTTGTTTTCGAGCGAATTATTTATAATACCTGACATTATAAATCAATTTATCTATAAAGATTAGCATGATAAAACGTCTGAGAATAAAAGTTATATTAAATATCAAAGACAAAATAAAACTATCAGTAACAGTTATTTTAAGTAATATGATAAATTTACACAATTATTATAATAGAGAACAAAAGTAAACATAATTTGTACGCCACTGATATAGAATCGACAAATAACGTTAAAATCCATAGACACAAATCCCTCTACATTTGCCTGTTTGGAACTAAAATGGAGGACGTGAAAACTCTATGTTTATTGTTTTTATAATTTTTTACTGAGTTTTATAAACAAATAGGTATATTTATTTTCATGCATATTATAACTCTTATAACTATAACGTTTTCTAAATGCATAAAAATAAATATATTGATAATAAATAACACAAATATGAATGCAATAATTTTATAATTTTAATAATACAGACAAGCATATTTACATATTACAAAGAAAGGTATAATATTTATTTCACAATCATGTTATATAATATAATATTGAATATTTCACTGTTATAGTCGTAATTTGAAACTAAACAAAATTATGAACAATTAAAAATATTTAAAATTGATTGTTGTCATAAGTGCAAAAACTGGTATTTTATAGTAACAGTACATTAAATTTATTACATATATAATAATATTATGGTATATTTTATTTTATCATTTCATTACCTTTCATTTATTATGAATTATGAACATAGTTTCCATTATAATAAAATATATTTATTTAAGAAAATGTAATTTACAATTAAAAACCATCCAATACCATATAGAAAACGACAAAATATTTTTTCTTTTAACTGATGTAGTCGTTCTTGTACATTTCATTTTCATATCAAAATCAAAACACAAGGTCTAGCTCACATAAAAGATGAAATCTGCTGAAATACAAAAAATATATATTAGATATTGTTAGTTAGTATATTTTTGATGAATCAACTATTTATAAATAACAATAATTACTCACTTTTTATGATATTTACTTTTTGGTAAAAAACATACTTGCACTTTGCATAATTTCTCGCAATTTGTAAAAATAAACAACCGTAAACCTCAATTATTTCAACAAAATTTTCCAAAGCAACTGAAACGTGATCATTCTGTTAGGTTATTTGAGATTCAAACCTAAAAAATGTATAGTGGCGACGACTATAAGTATCGGTCTTGTACTAACGATAAATTGTCTACTTAGATCCTATGCAATTGACGCTTCTACTTGTATTTGTTCTGTGCAACGAACGGCGGCCAAAAAGTAACAATGTATTTATTTATCCATTCTGTCAGTGATCGGATACGTTCGGATTTTGTCGTACCGACTTGCTTGTATACAAGTCCCATACGAACGATTCACTGTACTGAACGATTCAAATGACTCGTCACTCGCCAATTCATTTTTGTAAGTGAACGACTCATTGAACGAATCAGTTGGAACGAATCTTTTTACTGAATTGTTTCAAATGACTCGAGTCACTAAAAAGACTCATTTTTCCCATCTCTAATATGTATATATAAATGAGAAAATAGTTAAAAAAACTGTAAACTTTAATTAAAATTTTCTAAAAGAAAATTCTTTAACAAAGCTATCCTATTACAAATTCAGAGAAAGATTCTGTTGTATAAGTATTCCCCGATGCAACCGGACATGTGGAAATAAATGAAAAAAAGAAAGGAACGAAAAAAAGGAAGTTCTTTCTAAAGTTGCAAACAATCATTTCTCATTTCGCCTCCACCCGTCTTCGGTAGACCAAAACGGTGACCTCTTTGGATTACAATATACAGAGTGGTTATAAAGATCTCACTTTTGTAATTATACAAATTATAAATATTATAATTATTAAATTAAATAATAACTAAGAATAGTTTTAGATTTAAGTACATTTAATTCCAAATTGATTTATAATTTTTTGTGTCATAACAAACCTATATCCAGCTATTCATAATAAAAAAGCTGGAACTTTCTTATACGTAATACTGAAAGTGAACAGTGTACGTGTTTCTAAATATATTTATAAAACAAATCTAACTAGGAATTTTTTTTGTTATGAACCATTTGAAATATAATTTAAAACTATTTCCTCAAAAATATTTCATAACAAAATAGAACATAGATTATAGGTAAATAATATTCTCAAAACTTTTACTTAAAACAATTTTTTTAATACCATTTCATAAATAATTTAAAAATTCAAAAATTGACAAGAGTAAACATCCGGTTCCGGTTATTTATAAATAAAATTGTCAGTTGGACTACGTCCTCTTCTGAAAGCTTCTTCGTGTTGATTTGAATTAGACTGATCTTAAAGACGTTGAAACTATAGTGTGCGGGGCTGACGATGCGGGGAACAGTGCAGTTGAGCGCTCGTGGATCAACATAGAGCGAAGGCAAGATATTTCTCTCTGGAGCATGCGAGCTCACATAAATGCGTCTTATCTCTTTTTTTCACACACATTATTTTTTAATTAAAAACGCGGTTCTTAAACATTCTGAAAATTTACAGATATTTTTGTAAATGAATAAAGAATGTGTACTCAAATTTTGATCAAATTCTCACTGTTACATCACTTTGAAAAGTCCTGGCATGTCTCGAAATTATACAGTTCTCATAAGAATGCATGTTAATTTGATTATTTAATATCTCTTTTCTTATTTTCAAATATAAAAGTTTCATCGAAATATCTTTGTTATTTTTCTATTGTGTCAACCTCCTTAAAATATAACATATATCTACATAAAATCAACAACAGTATTTCATATAAAATACATATGTATGTATTTCAAACAAATGACAGTATAAGAAAGTAAAAATAAATTCATGTCCTGAAGAATCAAATGTACAACGAATAAGAAAAAGTAGTACCTCATCAATGGTTTAAAACCGGTGTACTTGTCTACTATGCAGGGGTGAGAGAATAATGACCAAATGACCAGCACTCCATCTTCAGGGCAATCTGCAACGCAACCTTTATCTTTTCCGTTAACTCCTCTCAGTTGTTACCGCCGTTTAGAATGTATATGTATACAGGTACTTTGCCCACAACTATTCACAGTCTGACCACAATATAACGACCCGACAAGCAAATATTGGAAAAGGGTACTCCTCACGAAACTCAATTTGATTTTCGATATTTTTCGTTCGGTAGTTGTTTGGCTTGTGTTAAAATCATCTTAAATTGTTTCTGTGTGTTTGTAATCTTTTTTTCAAATCAATATAAAAAATAACACTGGTTAAAATTAGACTTAAAAAAATGTAATCACAGGGCCGACGGAACAGATATATTTCTAGTGGGGGAAAATGGAGGGGAGAGTTGAAGAATGTTTTTCAAATGAAGCTTTTTATTCATAAAATTAATTAATTCTTAGATAAAATGAAAACAGTCGCACTCTTATTATTTTTAATGATAAATTCTTCAATTGTTTTCCAATTTCTGGTGGGTAACTCGACACATGTATGCAAATTTTTTGAATGTCTAGTACAACATATCGAAGACTAGACTGTTGTCGGCTCTTATGGGTTAAGTAAGTTAATTTGTAATTTTTCAGTGACGTGTTATAGCAGATGAATTTAATGCCGGTATCTTTTTGGATTCAACACTATCGATGCATAAGATGTTTAGAACAATTATTTTAAATAAAATTTTATTAAAAATAAAATAAAATAAAATAAATGACATTTATGAACAATAAAATTAATGATTTTAACGGTATATCCTTTCTGTCTGTCTGTCTGTTCGTTTTTGTGCTTATAACATGAGAACAACTTATCCGATTTACATGTTTTTTTTTTTAATTCATATAGAAATGTTCTTTACCCAGGTTTAAGTATATATTTTGTTACATTATAGGTAATATAAGGAATAAGCAGTGACGATAATAGTTAATTAAGTCGGAAAAATGTTTGCTGTCAGCGTGCTTTATTGCAATAGGCATCCTAAACCAATAAATATTAAATAATATAATGTATAGTAAAGAATTGTGTAGAGTAAAAAGATCTATATTTTATCAAATATATTTTTCAAAAATACAAAACAATAATTCCGTAATCCACTTATTGTTAGTTTGTATGTATAATAATGTTTATGTATAAATAATATACTTATACAAGTGATCGTATTTTTTAAAATTATATGTATTTTATTTTCGGAATATACATATATTATATATACCAATACAATACATTGTAGAAAACAATTTAAACAGTTTAATAGAAAAGTGCTCTTTTACAAATAAGTGCTTTGGGGATTGATTTGAATCGGATGCAGGCCGATAGGTTTTTGTCGAGTTGTACACGGAATGCAAATAAAAACTTTATACTTTGAAACAAGCCTCTCATGTTTAGCAAAAAGGCCACCGACACTGATCCGGTTCTCACAATACTTTTGTGCAGACAAGAGAAACGAATTTGCAACACAAAACTGCCCGCCGTCGGACGCTTAAAGCACTCTCGTAGACAGCAGTATCCAAACTGTTTATATATTTAAAAAATATTTTATTTACCTTACAATATTTTTTTATACTGATAATTTTTGTACTATCTATAACATCTTTCTATTATTTATGCATAATATAAGTTAAAACTTGCCTTATACAATATATAGCAGTGGCGTAGATAGCTTTTTGCGATGGGGAGTGGGGATATGACAGTATTAAATCTCATAAAGTTATATTTTTCATTATGAAAATCATCTTTTATGTGGTGTAAAGTACAAAAATTGGTAATATTCTTCACTTTGGTGTATTCATTATTGAAAAAAATACTCGTATATCATAATCATCTTATAATTTTTTTAGACTCATGGGGGGAATTGATCCCCTTGATCCCCCCTAACTATACACAGGTAATCTACAGTTATCAACAAATGATGTACTTATGTATAATAAGTAAAATATTGTGTGCAAAATTCTTAGTACTTATTATTCCTTAGGTATGTGCTAAGATTTTTTTACAATTTATATAAGTACTAGTGGTTACATAACATATCAATTTAAGCAACGAATCGCGCGTTATTTTTTGACAAAACGACTAAATTTTAATACCTAACCGAATCTTTTTACTTATAGGCAATTTACCCCCCCACCCCACCCCCTTCATCGGAGATTAAAATCAAAACAATGTCAGTTATCGCAGACGATGATTTAAAAAAAAATGTTTATTTAAATTTTTCAAAGTGCCTCTTTCTCCTTTACATACGTAGACACATCCAAGTTTTTAGGTTTTTTCATACATCGAAAACTAATAAAACTTTAATGAATCCTCGAATAGTTTATTTATAATTTTTTTATTATTGGTATATATAATATAAAGTTTAAAGACAGTATCTTTTAATTTTCATACTAACAATAGACAGAGTTTCATTTTTACCAAGTTGGTGAGAAAATAGATTCGATTGCAAGTTTCAATATCTAGAGAGATCCAGGACGTTGTAATACCCTAAGGATATATGAAACTATATGACAGGAGTAGAGTAGTCAGTGCTCTTTGTCCAAAAGGACATCGCCCAAGGAAACCTAGATCAAGTTTCACTATAACTTAAGTTCTTATGTAGTATGATGCAGAGATAACCAACATTTCTAGTTTCATTGTTGAAATATTTTAAGGATCAATAAATGCAATTGGCGTATTAAATAATTGAATTAATTTAAATTAAATATTTGAAGGATTACAATCAACTTTTTAATTAAATGAACAATAATCAGCTTGTGGTCTATGTGATAGTTATAGAAAATGTGTTAATTGCAAATCAATTAATTATTAATCGAATAGGGTATTATGAATATCTGTCATTATTGAAAATAAGTTGTAGTGACGGTTATGTTTTTCCAACGTTTTCAAAGTGTGGTTTCGTTATAAAAATATTAGGAAATTATTAATTTTGAGAGCCATCACGGGCCGCGGTTATAATGTTTTTTTTAGATCAGATTTTTTTCTTCAATTTAATTTTTTGTTTTACTGTATGGCAAATTTTGACCCTTATAAAATTTTTTAGGTGTTTAAAATTAAAAATGTGTCGTATATATGTGTCGTATATACATTAAAAAAGTCTTCCATTAGATTTGGTCAAAATAATTCATGAAAATTAATATAAAATTGATTTTTCAATTTTTTGACGATAGCATAAATTTTGGGGTTAGCGAGCGTTTTTTTTGTCAAATTAATTTTCAGCAGCATTTAAAAATACATTCAAAAGTATAAGAAATTATTTGTGGGTCTGTTATTTATGGATTTTAACAATTTCAATTCGTTCGAGAATTTATTTTTACCTTTTATTTATCTGCAAATAAATATATTACTGAATTTTTTTCTATTCAAATATTTTGTTATTATTTCACAATTTTTGTTTTTGAATTCAACATAGAATAATATTTCAGAAAATATAAAATATTATTTGTTTAAATTTATATATTACAACCATTATCATCCGTGTTAATAACTGATGTACTGGCTGTGAACGTGTTAAAGAAGCTAGTTGGTGCGCACGTTCTCTGTCGGACTGGAAGACGTCTCCATGATGGTGTCCCGCACACCGGACACTTGGCGGCAGCAGCTGCGGATTATTGATTTTTCCTCCAAACTCCCGCGGCTGCGACATTCGCGCGCTGTGGCCCAGTTGTTGCTCGCTAAGGAGCAATGCAAGGAGACCAAATTACTGCTCTTCTAATTATTATCTTCTGTAAAAATCATTTGTTAAAATTTACCTTCAAATATTAATTAATTTAACATAGACTATTAAATTTTTGCAAAAATATTTTTTATTCCCATATGATTGGAGGATTCAAACAATAAACTTTACAAAAAATTGCACTTGTGATAATTTCATGAAAAAAAAAGGATCAGAGAATGGGGAAACATTTATATTTATATTAATTATCTTATATATAATTATATTGATTTAAATGAGAAATGGCAAAATGCAATTTTTAAACAAACGGTTGTAATTTTCAAAATAGGTTAAATATACAAAAGAAATGAAGTTAGGTAATGTCAAATGTCTCCTACGAAGTTAGTCACTGCGTTTGTTGATCATTTTATAAACAATAATAAATTAAACATGATTATTATCAAATAACTGCTATTTTTAAACAGGAAAATAAAATATTTATAAATACAGTTAATATTGCAGTATGTTTACATCTAAATCGTTTGCATGACCCATTATTATTTTAGCTTGATTAAAACAAAGGAATGCTTTAAAAGCGATCTTAACATCCAAATCCTTTAGAACTGATCCGATATCCTTTAAAGGACTTGAAACAAAATTAGCAATTCAAATAGAAAGGAGTTAAGGGTATTGTCCGTACATCCTTGTAAATTATTTACAAGCTCTTGCTGAAACTGGAGGTTCTCAGCATCATCAAAAGTTTTAATACGATATAAGAACATTAATGCTATGACCGAGAGAATTTTTAAGTTCATGGTGAATAAAATTAACTTTAATTATATTTATTACTACATAGCTGCTACCCCACGATTTCGCTCGTATGGAATTACAGATTTATGTTATGATAGTCGATAAAACAGGTTTTTAGTTTTGCATTTCTACGCTAGATGCCACTACGTCAAAAAAGTATAACCTATCGATCACACACCCATTTTTTTATTTAATAATTTTTTTCGGGTTATAAAGTATCATGTGTCCTTCTTCAAAATAGGTACAAGCAATCTCCTTGCAAAATTTCATTAAGATCGGTTCAGCAGTTTATCTGTGGAAAGGTAAAACATATACAGACCGAAACACTTTCACATTTATAATTTTAGTATGGATGAAAATATGTATTAGCCAAAGTACATTCATATATAAAAAATATTTTTTATGCTCAGAGTTACCAACTGTATTTTAGTAAATTCAAGTACCACTGTTCTAAATCCTAAAGTAAATCTAATAAAATTTCAATACCCCGATTTAAGCGTTTTCTTTGTTTGCTAGCTAACAATTTTTTTAAAATATCAATAAATGTATTTCTTTAATATTTAAAATCGTACAGCTATAAAAAAAGTAGATTAAAGAAAAAAGTTTGATTTTCATTAGTCCTTTATTTGATTTGACCAAAAAAAATTTGCATGTCATGTAGAGCCTCTCAAAATAATATAATTTAAAAAAAATTTTTTTCTTAAATTTCATCTTAAAAAAATAGATTATCCTGAGGAATAATAAAATTTCCAATAAATGATTTATCAAGCTTTAAAAAAAACTGTTTTAAAACAGTTTTTTAAAACTCTTCTACGACCATTTTTCGCGGAGATCCAGCTATTTAAAAACACCTAAAAATATTAGTGATCCGTAAATTTTGCATTTTAGTGTAGAACTTTAAAAAATTCAGAGTTTTATTTTTGCTGCACAGAAAAAAAACTGTATTGAACCACGAAAACCTTGTTTTGTATATAACGAAAACAATATTTTCTAACTATAAGAAACATACTCTTAATCAAACTACGTTATTCATTCGTTCAAGAATACTATTGTTGGTTTAAGAGATTATTGCTTATCTTAAGAAAATATTGTTTTCGTTATATACAAAACAAGGTTTACTTGGTTTGAGAAATCCTTTCTACCAGTGTGATTCTAATCAAAATCTTATCTTGTAAAAAATTATCTTCAAAATACATAAAACAAAAAAAATATATGTAGTTTTGAGATGCAATTAAATTACAAACAAACAAGGTAATTAAGTATCTAAATAAACCACAAACATTACATTTTTATATTAAATACTACTTTCATTTAAAAAACAAACAATTATTAATATCCAGTTCCGGGGTTGGAGGTTTACTGCAGAGGCGATATTCAAGAACCATATTAATTAGAACAATATTCTGCCCTTAACAACACACACATACAAAGCTACAGCCTCCTCACGTTTACCATTGTACCTTATCTCCCCTTCCTCCTGCCTCTCTTTACTGTACCCAGCCTCCTCGGCCCGGAAGCCCGGAGGCCTCCGGAGATATCCGGCAGAACAATATGAATGGGGGATGTATGTAAACAACGTGTATGATTTGAATTCAGATCTCGGATTCTTAATTTAATATCAGTGCATGTTTAAAGCAAAACTGATTAATGAGACGGCATAGTTCGTTCAACTATGAAGAAATAAAGAAATTAATAATTGAATCATACAAACTATACATGTACCTAATTGCAATATGTAATGTTACAAGTTTATAAAAATTTGTAAAATTATATAAAAGTTTTTCGAAAAATTAATTGTAACATAATTATCGTTAACGGGATGAAACAAAACAATTAAAAAATATTTTTGATAATATGTCCTTCTTCTGATTGGCGGAAAAATGCCGATAAGGCTAGATACTACCTATATTATCGATAATATACCAAAATCTATTTATCCACACGGAAAAAAGGAAAAGAAAAAAAATCTGTTTTCCCTATACACTGGTAGAAAGGATTTCTCTAACCAAGTAAATCTTGTTTTGTATATAACGAAAACAATATTTTCTTAAGATAAGCAATAATCTCTTAAACCAACTATAGTATTCTTGAACGAAGGAATAACATAGTTGGATTAAGAGTATGTTTCTTATATTAAGAAAATATTGTTTTCGTTATATACAAAACAAGGTTTTCTTGGTCCAATACAGTTTTTTTCTGTGTACTTACATCTCGGATAGTAAGTGACAACCTATAATTATAAAATATTTTTTACTGTCTGAAACTGTAATAATGTTTGCAGATACTCAAAGTCTAAAATTGTATTATTACAGTTTCAATGAGTAAAAAATATTTAAAACAAATTGTCGCTTACTATCCGGGATGTACAGGGAAAAAATGTAATTCTTTAGGTTTCTTTTTTTTCCGTGTATAAATAAGATTTTGTATTGATTAAGAACAGTAGGTTTAAATGGATTATAAAAAAATGGGTACCCCATTTGCCCCCCCCCCCTTCAAAAAAGTGCAAAAACATTTTGTTTTTATAAATCAGGTATATCATTGTTCCACCATTCACAGTGCCAAATTTCAGTTTTCTAGGTCAAACGGTTCAGTAGCTAGAAGGCTTCAGACAGACAGATAGACATATTCCATTTTACGATTTCGATACAGAACGTTAAAAACGAGTATTTAATTAATATTTTTCTGTATCCACATATACATACAAATAAATCATATTTGAAAGAAACGTGAAAGACAGAGTACAGCGTTAATAAACAAGGCCCAGGATAAGCCGGGTTGCTGTAAAACCATTTGTTATCCTGTAGTTATGATACTTAAATATCTATTTGTTGGAGTAGATGATTTATTCTAGCCACTTGTGCTGCCTTTGCCGCTGCCGTTCGTACGAGATGCGCGTTTTTGATGGATGACGCGAGAAGCTGGGATTCTGCTGATCAGATTATTGTCTGTAATAAATTTATTTGCGATACGGTTCTCTTACTTCCTTATGGAGCGATTGAAAGCCGAACGCTTTTTATTTATTTTATGTGTGTATATTTATTTGTTTCTTTCTCTCTCTATATTCCACTTTGTTCGTTGATTTATATATGTATATTTGTGATATTTTGAATATGAATTCGTGTACATTTTTAGATACTAAACTCATGTTTTTAGTTTAGTTAACGATACAAATTAATTATTTATAAAAAATAGCTACAATTGATTTTTTATTATACAGTAGTACTGAAATCAGAAAAATAATATATCCGGTTTTCTATCACAGCTTTCAAGCTACTGTTTGACCTATTAGAAAGCTGAGATGTAGCATAAAATAGGAATGATGACTAATTAAAAAAACAAACTATTTGATGATGATCTTACGTGTCTCTTATTTTCAAAAAAGATACTTATTTCTGCAGAAAATAAAGGTTTAATCGCAAAAATTGACTCTTTTAAAACTCATTTTGAATTTGACGCCAAAACACTCGTAGGTGACATTTCAGAGTTGTGACGTCACACTCCTTGTCAACAATAATCAAACATTCCGAGTTAGACAATAATTTAATTATTTTGTGTGTTAGAAATGAATTCCAAAGTATATAAATTCTTAAATAAGGTATGTACCTAATAATCTTGTAAGAGGAATTGATATTTGTCTAAAATAAAAGTCAATCACTTTTGACGTTTACTGATGCGTGACGTCATTCGCTCTGATTGGTGTTCCATTAAACATGGCGGATTGTTGTATTTTGCATTTTTATTTTAACAAATGTTATATTAATCTCGCTTTTAATATAAAAATAAATACATTTTTTAGAATCTTTTTAACCTATATTTTATTATTTAAAATCATAATTTCAATGATACTTTGTTACTGGCATTGTGTCTATTAAAGTAAATGATGGTCCAATAATAGACCTGAGTTATTGGAGATAAATGGGTTACCAAAAAAATTATTGGGCGTTCGTACGTCATAAAAGGAAGACATCCATCAAAATTAATATTTCTAGGACCAGTTAGGGCTTCAGGACGTTGATATGTCAGTTAGTGATTTATTGAATGGTAATATATAGAATCTTGAATAATTTAAAAAAATATATAATATCGCACCCTCAGAATGAAAATTACCTAAGTCAAAAAATGCAATTTGTGGGAAATGAGAAAGAAAGTCTTCAAAAAAGTATGGAACTGAATAAATTTAAATGTATCTCTGCCGTGTTTCATCGGAAATGATTGATTTTTTGCGGATTAATAGATTAACCATTAAGAGTATGACTTTTAAGGTCAGTTTATGTCAAAATCGGAAGTTACAGGATTTTTGAGTCTTCAAAAAAGTATGGAATTGAATAAATTTAAATGTATTCTCTCCCGTGTTACATCGGAAATGATTGATTTTTTGCGGATTTATAGATTAACCATTAAGAGTATGATTTTTAAGGTCAGTTTATGTCAAAATCGGAAGTTACAGGATCTTTGAGTTTTCAAAAAAGTATGGAATTGAATAAATTTAAATCTATTCTCTCCCGTGTTTCATCGGAAATGATTGATTTTTTGCGGATTTATAGATTAACCATTAAGAGTATGCTTTTTAAGGTCAGGTAATGTCAAAATCGGAAGTTACGGGATTTTTGAGTTAAGTCACTTTCATTCATGCGATATGTTATGTAATATATTTCTTATTCTAATATTCTACATAAATTTATTAAACCACAAAAGTTAGTATGTATTATCTTCATTTCTACATATGTATTTATCGAAAACTGTCCGATACTGGCAAGCTTGGACAAAGCATTATGTTGTACTACTCTCTGATTGGTTAAATCAAGTTACATCACGTTATAATAGTATATGTGTGTGTGTGTGATTTCTGCGTTCTCATATCTACATCATTAAATCCCGAGAATTGATTTTACTATTGTTGATAATGATATGTACTTATTATTTATTTTATGAATATTGCATTAAAAATCATTCAAAATGTATTTTTAAAGATCATTTCTTAATTTGTTTTTATAGATGTCCTGTAAGTCAGGACCTAAAGGGAGAGTAATAGTTCAAAATAAAATGCACCCTTTCAAATTTGCATATTTGTTTAGTTTTTAACTCCATAACTAACGCGTAAAATTGATAAAAGTATAGTAAAGTAAAGATTTCAATAAGTATAAAAATTAATTTTTATTTATTTCTTTATATCCGTTTTTTATCATAATTATAAAGATTTTTTTAATGAAAATTTTTATTTCTTCTATATAAGGAAGTGTTACTAATACAATTTAAAATTAGTAATTTATGTTCAGTTATATAATATTAATACAATAACGTGCATAGAAGAAGAAAGAGGGGAATAATTCACCCCAGCTTTAATGAAAACTTTCATCATTGTTGTGTAGTATTTAATTAATAAATTACCTCCCTTCATATAAGTGAGCGAAAAAATTTAAAGTATGTTAAAAATATTTCTTTATGAAAATATTTTGTTATTTATTTTTAAAACAGTTTTTATTAATTATGTTTAAGGGCAGACTAACGTATTTAAATTATTTTTTTTCCAATTTTTTTTTATTCGATTTTCTGAATGAAAAACTTTTCAAGAATATTGTGTGAAAATTTTACACGGATCGGAGCAAAACTAACGAAGTTACATCAGTTTAAAGTGGACCGAGCGCTCATGAATGGGCGCGATCAACTGACTCCATGCGTATAAGTAAAGCGGAAAAAAAAACTAAAGAAGGCAAAATTCGTCGGAGACAGGAGCAAAAAGATGCATTAGACATTATGGACGATAGCAACATCCTTTATGGACCTGGCATCGATGATTCAGTGTGAGGTAAGCCGAAAAAACTTATGAATATTTTATTCTAAATTTTTTAGTGTTTAAAACTTTAAAGCGTTTTCCCCACAACTCACGTTTTCAAAGTCGGTGCCCCTCATAATTTCAAAACTACTGCATCGATTCTTTTGAAATTTTGAAGACTATTTCTGTACATAATTTACGAGGTAACGCTGGAGAGTTTTTTTCAAATTTGTCAATATTTTTTATTTTATAATAAAAAATTACCCGATTTTTTTGGGCAAAAATCGCGATTTTCACTTCAAAGTGTTCCCAAAAATTGAAAAATTGAAATTTCGAAAAACCCCCCCAGCGTTACCTGGGGAAAACGATTAGCTAACGAACAATTTTTTATTTTTTTATTTCAGGTGATCCAGGACCGAGTTATGAGGGGCACCGCAATTCAACTTTTTTCCGAGACGCCTCCAAATAATTGCCGCCATTGCTGTATTTTTAAAAAAAAATTTATGAAAATTTTACAAAATATTCTTCGAATGTTATACTTTGATGTACCATTAGTTTAAATAAATAAATATTAACTGTGTTGTCGGAAAAAATTCATAAAAATGTGCCTTTTTTTGTACGAATTAACGTTAGTCTGCCCTTAATATATTTTTATAGTTTTAATTACATTTATTATTACTACAATACGCTGTTTTCTTATACGACATAAAACAAAATTAGTTTTTACCTTCATTATTGTTTGATTTTCAAGTCAACAAGATCTTTATTAACTTTACGTTTGTATACGTCCTTCCAAAATGTTCTCTGTATATGAGCGATGTACACATATACATATTTATGCCAGCCTTCAGTAATTATTAATTAACTTCTCAAGCTTTCGCGAATATTCTGAGAAGCTCAAGCTTCCGTAAGCTTTCATGGCCCCTTCTTTGTTAAAGTTCGATCGTTAACATTATATTATAATATAGCAAAATGATTGTATATATTATATAATATATAGAATATTTAAACATTTTAAACATATACAGGGTGGGGTATTTAAGTGTTTTTTTTAATTTCAGAACTATCGCATATTTGAAAAAACTATTTGGTTGTAAGGGGGTAATCGAGAGTAATATTCATTTGCTATTTTAGTGTCTTCAAGGATATTTGAAGGTCAGCATTATTTTAAAAAATATAGTTTTTGTTCTGTAATCTTATTCTACGTAAAAAAACACGAATCTTTCATTGAAAACTTTTTTTTAACAACCTAAGCTTTCCAAAGTAACTAACATTTTTTATTTTATTTAATATCTAACAAAAATAATCGATGACAATTTACAACAACTAAATATTTTTTTCAAATATGCAATGGTTCTAAGATAAAAATTTGTCATTTTAAATCCACCACCCTGTATGTAGTATATTTATTAATTAAATACGTATGTTTTTTTCTCATCGTTCAATTAATTAATCAAATAATTCGAAAAATTAAAAAAAAAAAAAATTCGTTTTTAGGTTTTTTGAATACGAAAAGAAATAATTTAACAATACTTTAAAGTATTTTTAGCATAAAATACATACATAATACATATATAGAAATACCATAATGCTATAATTTCATGTATATTGTATATATGTATATTATGTAATTCATAGGTGATGGCAATCCTAATTCAGTGAACAATAGTTCGTCAGTGGCACTGCTGGAATGTTAATTATGACTTGATTTAACCTACATGCTTGTACGACAAATTAACCAATAGTAGGGGAGAGGTGGGTACTGAATCACATTTGGACATGTATGCTATAATTATAATGTAACGAACCTATGAATATATAAATAATAATAATAAAATGGTATTGACGTTAAAATTTTTAAGAACTAAGTGTATTACGGAGGTTGACATTATATGGTGTGGGGCCGGATTTGAGGGGAACGGTTCGGGTACGTGCCTGTGGTAAAGCATAGATTGTCTCTTTGGAGAATGCAAAATCATATAAATGCGTCTCTTTGTTTCTTTTTTTCATACACATTTTGTAGAACGGAGTTTTTAATCATTCTGAAAATTTAAAGATATCTTTGTAAATGAATAAAGAATGTATGCTCAAATTTTCATCAAATTCTCTCTGTCACATGACTTTAAAAAGTCCTGTCATCTCTCGAAATTATGCAGTTCTCATAAGAATGCATCGAAATAAAACCCCAACTACTTCCGTTTAATTTGACGGTTTCTAAAATTTAAATATTATTTAATATGTATACATTATACATATATGTAGTTTTATTTTTTACAAACTTAAATGTTCAAAACATTATCTGGCTGTTTTTGTAATTTATCATAAGTAATGGATGAAATCAAGGAAAAAGCACCAAGTTTTTAAACCTGCATTTATTACGTAGGTACAATATGTATAATTGTATATGCATACACAGAAAAAAAACTGTATTGGACCAAGAAAACCTTGTTTTGTATATAACGAAAACAATATTTTTTTAATATAAGAAACATACTCTTAATTCAACTACGTTATTCCTTCGTTCAAGAATACTATAGTTGGTTTAAGATATTATTGCTTATCTTAAGAAAATATTGTTTTCGTTATATACAAAACAAGGTTTACTTAGTTTGAGAAATCATTTCTACCAGTGTAGATGTTAATTTGTTTATTTAATATCTCTTAAATTATTCTCCTAATGGTCTTGAAATTTTGCAAGGATTTTTTAAAATTATAAATATCTTATTATTTTCAAAGTTTCATCGAAATCTCTCTGATATTTTTCTACGGTATCAACCTTTTTGAAATTTTGTTGAATAAAAAATATATAATGAAGTTTTAACTATTGATTAATAAAAATAAAATTTTTAAATATATTAAATAATTTGTGATTAATCTAAACTTTTTGCGATTTATTTATGTCGCAAACAGTATAATATGGTTTCAAATTGAACATATTTATTCTTTCTTTTATTGAAAATGTGTGAAATCGTATTTTAAAGGCAAGTCTGCAAGTGTAGAACGATTTTCTTGTAAATGAAAATGTATGATGCGGGAAAATCTCTGCAGACGACAAGATTTTCTGTATGAAAATTTATTTCCAATAATACACAGTGAAAAGAAATGTAATATTTGTGTTGTCATTTCAAAATTTATTCAGGAATAAAAAATAACATTTTATTATTTCTAAGAAACATATGTTATTCTATAAAAAATGTATGTAATATGTTTTCAAAAACAAATTAAAAACTATTGTTATTTGATGTAATTTATGTCTTACTAGGTATTAAAATAAAATTCTAAATCATTTTAAAGATTAAAAAATATTTTCATTATAAACGATCTTACTCCAAACTATTTTTTTTAAATAATTTGTGAATAATGAAAGTAAACCTATATAGATATTATAAGAATATATAATTTTTATCATATATTTAAGAAACCCTTTTGTATTGACCGATAGTGTAGTGAAAGGTCATTTTAGACAAAGGGCAACAGATATTTTAAACTCATCGTTAAATATCACTACACCACGACGAATTGCCAGAAATGTCGTTTTTGTTAAATTTCACAGTTTTACTTAATTTATCATTTTGTATTTTTTACTTTATATTATAGTTGAATTTGTTCCTGCGATTTTAATGGAAAAAATCATTATATTTTTGCAATAATGTCTGACAAATAAATGTCAGACAAATAAATTAATAAAATTTGATCTATGAACCAGAAAGATTTGTTTAATATCAGTAGATATATGTACACTGTTAACTTACAGTATTACGTAGGTATAAGAATGTTTCAACTCATGGCAGCTTTAAAAAAATATTTTATTTTTTTATTTTTTATTAGGTTGAAAATAATCATGCACGAACTAAATCAAAGAAATATGAATTCAAAATATTTATCTAATATATAGAATATCTTTTTTTTATTAAATGTTTATGTACCTGGACCTGTCTGGTTCCTTTAGACAGCCAATGCGTGGTTATATATAGAATTTATAATATTTGTTTTGAAATTTAGATCAGTGATACTTCAACTTATTATAACACAGTTAGTGACCGTACAAGATAAAATTCATAGTATGTATCACCAATCTTTTAATACCATTGATATTTACTAACCGCGCGTACGGGAAACTTGCCAAACACTTCATAACACTTCAAGGGAACTGTCATATATATTTGATACCCCGTTTGAAAGTGCTTGTTAGCTAATAAATTTCGTTAGCTTCTTTAATACCAGACATAAAATGTTCAAAATTAGTGTTTCTGATAAAAACTTTTATAATTTCCACTGTCACTTTAAAGTGACAAATTTTATACTGATTACAATTTAATAATCAATTTCTTAATATAATTTTAGAAAGTAATATCATACGTACTACATATCTGCAATAACATCTGGTCTAGACAAGTTGGACAAAAATATAGCTACATTAATATCAGTGTGATATAGAGAGAGATAGAGTGATTTTATCTCGGGTGGCAAGATTAACGACATTGTATGGGGAAAGATGTGATATAAAAATACAATTTAAAAAAGAAGTCGTTTTTGATTGCCTTCTCACCGGGTGGAAAAATGAAGGGGGATAAAAATGAAATTGACTCGTGGAGGTTTTTCAATATCATATGTTTTCAACCGAGTTTTCACTTTTGTTCACCAGGTGTCATATCGAGAATATGGGACATGAATTGGTTTAGTTTGTTGCCAGGAAAGTAAGGGGTGTTTCACAATGTTTTATTATTATTTACAATTGCCAGATTAAGTATGATTGAATATTATTATTCATTATTGCTTTTTGTACATATGTATGTAGTTTTCTACGAGATGTTCAATAAATAAGTTATATATATATTTTGATATACTTTTAATTGAAATATAATTAATATGAGCATGGGCGTCCACAAATGGGGGGGGGGAGGACTGGGGCACGAACCTTTCCATGGGATTGAGTAAATTAATGCATTACTACATATTATATAAGAAAATGTTTATTGATGTAATTCTTTGTCGGAAAGGGTAGATATTTGATACTATTGATTATAAATTTTAAAGTATTGTAAAAAATATAGTTTTATAATATAAAAGTGCTTTTTATTTTATTAAGGAGGTTATCACTATACCAGAAATAACTGAGATATTTCGATAAAACTTAAAAAAAGACTCAAGGTCATTAGGAGAACAGTTTAAGATATATTAAATAAACAAATTAACATGCATTCTTACCATAACTGCATAATTCGAGACATGACAGGTCTTTTCAAAGTGATGTGACTTTTGTAAATGAAGAATTTTCTTCATTTACAAAAAATGGTCATTAAGATTTGAAACTGCGTTTTTTAATTACAAAAAATGAGGTGTGTGAAAAAAAGAGAGACACATCTTACCTTCACTCTATGCTTAACCACAAGCGCTTATCTGCACCGTTCCCCACATTACCAGTCCCGCATCCTATATTGTTAACCTATTTAAGTTATTACAAACGCGTCTGGCACATCTGTCATTAGTATGACGTCAAAATACAGCTAAACAGTCAAAATACTCAATCACTATTGGTTTATTTCAGTTTGATTAACGACGTCTGACGTCACGTACATCACGGGACTTTAAATGGGAAGAGGGATTTTTCATTTAAGTAGAAAAATATTAATTTCAGTGTTTTTTCGGCATTATTTTAAATGACCAAAAGGAACAAGTATTTATTACATAAAAACGTCTAATTTATAATATCTATATTTTAAAATTTAGTTAAATGTGTACCCTATTACGTATCTATTAGCAGGAAAATATAATGGTACGTATAACGTCGTCATATAAAGGTTAAAAAAATAATTAAAATTACCCTAAGCCACTTCTCAAATTACCGAAAACAACTATCCAAGGAATCAATTTTTATCAGCACGTTGTTTTTGTTAATTAGACGACAGTTGAAGTTCGTGCGGCGGAGATAGGCAAGGAGTGAGTTCAAGACAGAGAGGGGGCGATGGTGGTGGCTGTTTAACGGCCCCCGGGGTACTCTTGGTACCGCCATCGTCTTAATTACCCCGTTTTAATGAACACCTTATGAAAACTCCCAATGTTACACCCTGCACGTGCGGTGAGGCAGGAGGAGCAGAGTGGCGATGAGAACAGCGGACTCAAGACAGATGGCTACCGTTGCGGTACATTGTTAGGATGTTGCCATAAGGACGATGCCAGGATTCTGCGTATTATTACTCGAAAATTTATTTAAGGAGGTACGATACTGAAACCACAATACATAGTTAACTCAAAATATAGTATTCCAAGAAATTGTTTTCAAAAATTTCCACTGTCTTAAGCGGCTATTACACTATCAAATAAATGTCAAATTTCTTTGATCAAAGAAATTTTATCACATTTCTTTGTTAGTGTAATATCCGCCTATGTTAAATGTGATAAAATTTCCTAAATTAAAAAAGTATGACAGTGTAACAAGTCATATTTTATAATATTCATAATATTTCTCTGATCATAAATAATGACAATCTCAATATTTGATCAAATCTTTGTCAAAGATCTTTTGATCTATTTATTTGATAGTATAATAGTCACCTTACACGGAAAAAAAGAAAACTAAAGAATTATAGTTTTTTCCTGTACAACCTATTATTATAAAATAATTTTTACTCTCCGAAACTACAACAATATAATTTTAGGCTGTAATGTTTACAGTTTATATATCAATTTGTATTGAGTATCTGCAAACATTATTACAGTTTCACACTATAAAAAATTATTTTATAATGACAGGTTGCGTTTACTATCCGGGATGTACAAGAAAAAACTGTAATTCTTCAGTTATTTTCTGTGTATTTTTAAATAATTAAAATTTGATTCTTATACAAATGGTGATTAATAATTTACAATACTATTCTATTTAAAACACTATTGTTACAATTATCTTTTATGAATTATCACGAAAAAATATTTTTTTTCATCTGTCCATATACATTGGCCGACCTCTGATTTTCTTTGCACCTTTTAAAAAAAACTACCTTTTCATTGTTTTTTTGAAATATATTCTTTTTTAATTGTTCCCACTTCTACAGGTCGGATTACAAAAATAAAAGATCCAAACAGCGCCGTAATTACCACCGATGCAATAATGAAAATACTGAGGTAACAACGAAAAAAAAGGTATTCAGTTTTTATTTTGCATATAGTGGGGGCCCCCTCACACACACTCTGCCCCCGAGCTTCTAGTTACGGCCCTGGATCCGAATTCTTCGTTCTGAATTGTCCTACAAAACTCCGCAAGTTTATAACATACATCAATATCTCACTTTGCGTCGTGGTTACGTTCCAAAAAAACACGACGCAAATTGAAACGACGCAAAGTGAATTATGATTTTCTATAGCAAACCATGTAAAGATCGAAGATAGGTTCCAAGGTTACAAAAATACTACATTTTAAAAAGAAAATTGAACAAAGTAAACATTTAAAAAACAAAAATAATATAAAATTTTGAATTTGTCAATGTTTAATATAACTACAAATTAGGTTGGTGCACTTGTGACATGAGATGCATATAGTATATTTAAAAAAGTGAATTGTAGTATGTAACATTAGTCAAACAGTGTAGTTGATACATGTCGTTGCATCGTAAAAACCACATAACTAAATATAATAATATAATAAACATTTTATAGTTACTCTCATTTTAATTAAAAAAAAAAAATAAAGACTCGAATCCAAAATAACGCAACTTCGAAAATCTATCGACGCACAGTGAAAATTAGTACTAATTCAGCAGCGACGCAACTTCGAAAAAACGCAAAACGAAACGACGCAAAGCGAGGTATTGGTGTATTTAAAAAACGTTTAAAAAAATGTGATTTTTTTTAATTTTAAAATTTCACACTTTAATCACTTTTGAGTTATGATAGATATAGCTCCTACAGACCGACATACAGACACACAGATTCAAGGAAGTTCAAAATTCAAAATGAATATCTCTATCAAAATTTCTAATTAGAATATTATTGGTTTAAGTAAATTTACTTAAACCTAGTGTATTTGTATTTCATTCATATGATTCTATAAGGAAGTAAAAAAACCTATCTAGTATTAACGGAAAATATGATTAAAACCATGGCAAGTTGGCAAGCATTATACTTAACTCTAATAACCTTTCAGGAGCACCTACATCCACATATTTACCTAAACACACACAGACACACACCCGCGTCCATTTAATAATCTCATAAGAATGAACCATATTTCACATGTATCGCACTACATCACAGTCTAAGTGTATACTAGATACATTCTCATTACAATCAACGATTAGACTGTGCATATAACGTAAAGCTAATGTACGATTCACATTCTGATCTCATAAAATATGATTAAAACAGTGTTTCCACGGTAATATATCACTAGTGTTGACCCAGCATTGTCTTAAGTAAGATGTATGACTTTGAGATGAGAAAGGGCTACAAAGTAGGGTAAAGCGGTGCTACGGAATATCTTTATACGTGTTAGGATGTGTGTTTTTCATATACAGGATGTGCAGATTGTTCTGTGTTTAGTATTTTGATTTTGTATTTTATTTTTGGTTTTTTTAAACTGTTATGTCTTTTTACTTGAAAGTTTTTTTTTAGATAGATGTATATTTTTATTTTAATATATAGAATATTTTGCTTGGAATTCAATTTTATAATCGTATGTTCGTATGTATAAGTCAATTTACAGATAAATGTATCAAAATAAAAAATGGGCCATTCTCCTCGCTTAGGAGTTGAATTTCGGAAAATACCATTTTAACATTTATACGTTCAAGACTTTGGGCTGTGCGTTGATGAGTCAGTCACTCAGGACTTATTTCTTTATGAATTAACATATTCTTTCTATATGTATTTACATATGACGTATAAGAAAGTCATAATGTGTATTGGAAAATATTAAGAAAACCCATACATATTTATTTTATTTTTATGTATGTATGTGTATGACCTATTTTTGTTAAATTAATTATATTAAAGTAAAAATAACCTTAAAGTAAATTTATGAGATTTTTCAAGTAGAAAAATGTATAAAAAAAATTATTTCTAAAAAAATCAATAAACACATTTTTTGAATGAATTTCGTTTGTTTTTTTAACCCTTTACAAGACATTAAAATCAAAACGACAATTTTGCTTGGATTTATATAACTGTGAAAACTTTTATAATCAAATTAAAAAAAATATTTAAAACCTAAGAAATTTTTTTACAAAAATTAAATTAATTATCTTAAAATGTATGACAGAATAAAAAACTGCAAGTCAAATGCGATGTTTTGTTATTTAAAATCACATACATAAGCGAGACGTAAGAAAGACATTAAAAATAATCGAAAAAGCCCCCCCTCTCAATTCTCATCCCATTTCATCATCATAAATATTATATAACAGTGTTGCATTTAAGTTAAAAATCCGGATAGCAAAGAAATATGGAAATGAACTTTGGCTATGTGGATCGTTGGAAAGACAAGAAGAGAAGAATGAAAGAGTGAGAGGAGATGAGGGATGTTCAGCTTCAGGTTAGGATCCGGTAGATGTGCCGGCGTACCTCGTTGGTTTACCTATCTGGCTTATAAACTACCCTTAATTCCGACATCCCTCTAAATTACAACCCCCATTCTTTCTGACTTACTTTATTTTGCCGACGGCTGGTAAACGGTTCTACAGACTTGCATTACTTATTTTTATGTAACTAGAACTATCTGTGTAATTAATTATCAAAATTAATTTTCTTGCGATGGTGTAAAATATTTAAAATTAGCAAATGTTTAAAAAAACGCAGCTCTTGGCCTCTGAGCTAGACTATGTTTTTATTATATTTTTAGAGCGCTGAAAATGAACTTGACAGTAAATAAAATTATTAATAAAATTTATATTAATTTTTAGAGCCTCCACGGGTCATGATAAATTTTTTGGACAAATCTTATAAATATAATTTGTAGATCAGTCATTTTTCTTCAATTTGATTTTTTTTGTATCGTTGTCCATAAGTTTTTCTTTGAACACCTAACTAGGGAACAAATTATTGTAAAAAAAATTCGAGAAAAGATTTGAAAAGCTGAAAGTTTTTTTTATAACTCGGTTAAAAACAAGTGTACAGCAATACAGAAAAGCCAATTGAAGAGAAATGTCAGTAATTAGATTCGGTCAAAAATATTTTAGATATAAATTGACGATAACAAAAAAATATTGGGGTTAACGAGCTTTTAAATTGTCAAATTAATTTTCAATTTTCATTGATCAAAAATACATAAGAAAAACTGTTTTCTTTGTGGGGTTGCATATTTATTTAAATAAAATTCAAATACAAAATAAATAAGACAGATGAGTATTTTTTATTTACTTAAAGTTTTTTGTTATAATTATATTATTTAAAATTCATCCTCACAAGCTCTTTTGCAGAAATACAGCTTTAATTATTCAATTAATTATATATTATTATTAACTGACTCTTTTATTAAAGAAATATAAATGTTAAAAATTCTTATGAAAAAGTTTTTTTGCTACAGAATTATACATATGATTATTTCTCAATATTCTTATTTTTTGGTATTTTGAAAATCAAAACTCACTCTTATTATAATAAACATGAAAACAAAACCTAAAATACATGGATCATTCTCCCCGTGGGGAGATTGTAGAGAAACAAGAAAGGACTACAAAGGATAGAAGTAACATTACAAAGCAGGGGGCGTTAGAAGGCGAGGTCTAAATAACTGGCGCGTTATCCTGTAAGGGCTTTACTGATAACTGTAGTCAGGACACCTTTTGGAAGACAGGGTAAATCCTGTTTAAGGAACAGGAGCAAGGGGACTTACGTATTGCATTTTTATGGGCTTGTATAATGATGTTATTGACATTGTGTTTGATATCGTGTTTAGGAAATTGCAGTTCTCTTTTGTCTAATAAAAGTAATCGGTTTTTTCTTTGCTGTAATTTTTTGACAAACGTCTCAAGGGTTGTATAAACTTACATAAATTTTTGTTAGTGTACTTATTATATCTATATGCATATATATTAACCATTGTTCAACATTAGTATTAATGCTTCTTTGGGTTTTTATTAACCCTCCGTCTGTACACTATATTTTTCGAGACACTGGGTCTTTTAGGGAACAGTCGCGTTTTCAAAGTTTTATAGGCTTTCAAAAAATCAGAAAAAAATCAGGGTTACTTCTTGAAGTATCTACTACATGGCTCAACAGTTGTCAAAGCCTAAAGTTAAAAACCATTGGTAATAAAAATTTAAGTATAGTCAAAAATGGAGGAAAAACGGGATTTTGTTAAAAAAAATGTAACTTTGCAATAAACAGATATATAAAAAATGGTTATATGGTTTTGAAGCTTAGACTATGACCTTTCAAAAGAATATAGTGTCATTGGCATAGCCTCCAAAATTATTTCAGCACCTGAAAATGGGAAATATTGATTGATTCAGGCATGCCATAAATAAACGAAATGATAATTATTTGCACAAAATCAGTGTTTTTTTGACATAAAAATAGTCAAAAAAGCCTAGAATTACATGAAACATTTATTTTAGCCATGCAAAGACGAAAAAAGCAAAAAAAACGGTATCCATTTAGCTCAGAAAACACTAACGCCGTCTGTACACTGACCCATTTACGGACGCAACTTGCATCTGCTGGCGTTTGCAAGAAAATTGTCAGACCCGGGTGCCCTTTGAGCCTTTAGTCCCTACTCATACCTAGTTTTTTAGGCGAAGTAGCACAAGCCCGCCCCCCATTCGTAGGAGAGATATTGAATTTTGAAATTTCGACTGTTCCTTAAAAGACCCAGTGTGACGGAGGGTTAAACATATGTATTAGTATACAATTTTTATATTAAAATATTTCTGGAAATAAAAAAAAATTATATAAAATATAAATTATTTTATAGATCAAATCTTCCATGAATATTTGTAGACATACATACATATCAATGTACCTATATTTATATTAAATAATATATAAATGTATATAATATGGAGCTACACATAGGAATGTATGTAGTTTTATACACTGTACTGTACAGAGCAAAATTGCAATTCTGTTTGATCTTCTTGATGGTAAGCTTGTATTCAACAAAAGTTCAGTAGCGTTTCAAATAAAATATATTAACTGCAGTCAATGATTTCTATAGCGATATTTTTTTACTATAAAACTAATCTTGTTTTATTCAAATGTAAGTAATGTATATCAAATAAATAATACAACCTCGATTTGATGTATATATCTATGTGGCTAGTACACTGGTAGAAAGGATTTATCAGACCAAGTATACCTTGTTTTGTATATAACGAAAACAATATTTTCTTAAGATAAGCAATAATCTCTTAAACCAACTATAGTATTCTTGAACGAAGGAATAACGTAGTTGGATTAAGAGTATGTTTCTTATACTAAGAAAATATTGTTTTCGTTATATACAAAACAAGGTTTTCTTGGTCTAATAAAGTTTTTTTTCTGTGTATGAACATCTTTTAAGCAATCTTAAAAAAATACTCGCACTTTTGCCTTTAGTAAAAATGAAGAACAAAATTAAGCTTATTTTAGCAAAATAAATCAGTATTATATTCTAGAACAGGGGTTCCCAACCTTTCTTTCTCTTACATAGACCCCTTTTAAAATAATGATTTTCTTTATAGACTCCTTAAATTTTTAAGATTTATAGAATATATTTGAATTTTGTCAAAAAAGTACAAGTAGAAGGGAAAAAATGTCATTGCAATTATATATAGATAAATACAGTTGCAAAAAAAGGAAAAAAATTATAGACCCCCAATAGACCCATATAATACTAAATACCCTTTTTAAACTTCCATAGACCTTCAAGGGATTCACACTTCACCGGGGTCCAGGTGAAGTTGGGAATCCCTGTTCTATAAGAAAATAAGTATGATCTTGATATTATATAATTATTATAAAATATTATACTTTTTATCAATAATACTCAAAAACGATAAAAAAACCCTGAACAAATGGCATAAATATCATAAACACTCTGTATTAATTGAATGATTCTCTATCAATGAACTTTTTATGAGCTATTTGTATCACTAGATCTAGATACATATTATGTATATTAATCTATGTACTTATTATAGAAGAGTTATGATGTAACATATTCTACTCCTCTTTCTCCTACATACATATACAATATACATCCACACACAAATGCTTGTATAGGAGATTAACACGGGAGGTTGTACTACCAACGTAAAGACCCAGGATTAGCAAGCACTAAGAGGTTTGATTTTACTTTCTAATTCCCCATGTCTTCTTGTATACAAACCTACACATGGCTTCAAAGTGCTTTCATTTATAAGCAGGAAGGATAATTTGTATGTTGTAAATAAACATTACTTATCAGAATACCTATGCATTAGTTATGGAACGAATGCATAATTTTAAATATTCGATATGAATTTGAATCATAGAACCGAGCAGTCTGTATTACCGTAATGAGTAAAATTTGGCTCACAAAAGTAAAGATAGAGATACAATTCAAGCAATAATCTATCTTTTTTAAACTTATGTCTATATAAATAAAGACAAGTATAGACCCAATAAACACTCTATCTCTTTTTTGTGAAGACTTGATTTTTGATTCAGATACACAGTTCATGCTCTTTGTCTAAAGTTTGAATAATATTTTTGTAATGGTGTTGAGGGGGGGAGGGGTTGATTTGATAAAACAAAGACAAGTATTTTTTAATATTTTATTTGAAATTTAGCGCACACTGTTAAAAAAATTGTAAATTTACCATATATTTGCTATACAAATGTATGGTAAATTTACAAATCTGTGTATAGCAATTAGAAACTACAATACAATATTAGTAAATTTGAATTAAATATTTGTGAAAATGGTACAGTTATTGTAAAAATACAAAATAAATTTGTAATTTTACTACTTCTTTGTAATAATCCAATACGACTTGTAATTTTACAGTATTATATTGTGGTTTAAACAAGCAATGTTGTAACTTTACTATATATTTGTTCTTAAATTTAATATAATTTTTACAAAGATTTGTTTGTAACTTAAATTACTATAAAATTTTTGGAAATTTACTAAACGTGGTAGTATCTTAATTTTTTTTTGTAAAATATTGTAATTCTATTTTCATATTATAAAACAAAAATAAGGGTTAATTGTGCAGTGTTCAATTGCAATAACAATAGTAATACATTTTATTATTTTATACAGTGGATTATAAACTATCAAGTACTAGTGTTTGTTTTCGCCGAAATGCAAGCTGTGCGGCGCATGCGTGACTGGATTGGACAAGTTGAAACACAGTTGAAACGACATTTGCAATTATAGAAATGTAACTTATTGTTAAACGCGTTCGCAAATGTTTGTTGTTTTTTTATAGTAAATCGGTAGTTTTTTATATGGTTAAAGTGTGAATTGTGCAGTATAACTCGTTGTGTTAATACCTACTTAACCATGGCCGTTAATTTGTTGTGTTATATAGTGTCGAAAAGACATATTGTGGAACAGAACAGCATATTTAAAGTATAAACTAGCCTATATATACATACTTGAACTGCTAGTGCTTATTATTTTGAGTAACTGTATATTGAGATAATATTTGGATTCATTTTGAAATTTATGAAAGAAGATACAAATTTTCTTTACTTCTTTCTTAACGTAAGTTAATAATTTCATATTTTATAACCTTTAAATATTTTATATAACTTACAAAGCTTTCTTAACCCTAAAATCCATAATTTTTTTCTTGATTTCAGAAAGAATTGGATGATGATGAATTGATCAACCATACGTAGCGAATCCTGTGTTGCTTATCAGAGGTGTGCAATTAATGTATTTTCTGTAATTTTATCATGTTCGATTTTATTAATAAATAAAAATTAACTGTGACAAATTTTTATTTCAGGAAAAGAATAGCATAGTCCTCAGAATAAATATGATGTTATTGTGGACAAAAAAAATGTAATTAATACGAATGCTTTCCTTAATGGTCTTTGAATTACATTTTTGGCTTATTATATATTTGGATACGTTTACCCTAAAGAAGTTGAAGCTACTCTACAAAACAAATCAAAGGTGAATATCATAATAAAATTAAATAAATATAATTTATTAATTATATACAATTTTTTAAATATATTTGTTTTTAATTTTTTTGTTCTTTTTTAATAGGTACTTTTTTATTTAACACGCTTAAAATTAACACATTTTTTTATTAAAAAATAAAGTCAACAAAAAGCAACATATTTTCGATGATAACAAAAAAATAAAAATAAAACTATTTATAACTAATATACTGATGCAATGAATTCTTTTTTTTATTAATTGACTTATCTTTTTCAGATTGTTTCTAAAAATTTGCCCTTCAGGTGGGAATAAGTGCGACGGAAAAAAACGTAAGGCAACAACTATACTCATCCTAAAGTAGTAAAATTTATAAAGGAAATCCAGTATTCCATTAAAATAATATAAATATGTATTATACATAAATATGTATATTATAAAATATTGTATTACTTATTGTTAGTATTATTTATATGTAAGTATATTAAAAAAATAAAAAATAATTACGAAGTAAATATTCATTAAATATTAATTCCCAATATTACTAAACCCACCCAATTTTAAATGTATTGTAAAATTCCAACACACATATTGTAAAATTACAATATTGATATTGTATAATTACTATACGGTAGTGCGTTAAAACTTCCTACAACTGTTATGTACTAAAATTACAATGTTGGTATTGTATTATTACTATACGGTTTTGGGTTAAAACTTCCTACAACTGCTACTAAAATTACAATATCGTATTGTATAATTACAATACGATATTGTATAATTACTATACGGTCGTGCGTTAAAACTTCCTACAATTGTTAGTAAAATCATCATAGAATTTTCTAACAGTGCAGTTTATTTAGTTAAAAACCCTATTAATTTAGTAAAATAAAATAGATTTCGGTACCTATATATTTATTTTCTATTGTATAAGCTATAAGACTTTCGTGGCCGTTATCCATATAAACTTGGCTTCTGGACTTTAATCCACGTTGTGGCGTTTTGACTCTCATGTTAAGGGATTGAATTTCGAAAATCCTTTCTTAGAGGGTGTGCTTTTCAGAAAGGACCGCGAAAAATATTGTAGATCTGCAGAGATCTACTCAGATCTCGACAGATCTCCATTTTGAGACAATATCATATTTTTCACTGCATGGTTTTTGATCTATGGAGACTTGCAAAGATCTACAAGATCTCTGAAGATCATTGTAATGTTGAAAATTAATGATTTTTCAACGTTTTAATCTCTATTACGATCTACAACGATCTTTAGAGATCTTTGTAGATCCTTTTAGATCTTTGAAGCTCATTGTAGATCTTTGCAAGTCTCCATAGATCAAAAACCAGTGAAAAATATGATGTCTCAAAATTCAGATCTTTCGAGGTCTGAGTAGATCTCTACAGATCTACAATTTTGTCCCGGGGAAGACACTTTAAAATTTCCTTTTTTAAAGTCTTAGGTTTTGAGCTGTATGTTGATGAGTTAGTAAATAAATAAGGACAACAAACTCTTCGGAATAATTGTTTACCTCTCTTAGGGTTAAACGTTGAAATAACGCAATAAAAAAAGTAAAAGTCCCCCCCCCCTAGTGGAAAATTATAAAATTTAATAGTTATCAAATTTTCTCTTTTCAATCAGGACGTTTTATGTATGTATTTAATGTATAAATTATAATTGGTATCTACCATTCTTAGAACTTTTGGTCTCAATTTACTTGTTTTTATTCACAAAACAAATACATATATGGATGTATTAATTAAATTTTAAAGTGAATTTACAAAAAGCAAACGCTAGTACATAAATTTCATTGTTTACTTTCACTGTAACCTCCCCATCTTTTAATAAGAGTAGATTGACGGAATCTCTGGCAATATTCTGTGGCGTTTGATCATGCTAATATGCAATATTGGATTTAACCCAACCCGGGAATTTTTACCACCGCCCCTTCTTTGTGCCACTTTCTCTCTGCCAGTTCTATTTCAATCGAAGCCGATTTCTTTAAACGGGAATATAAGCTATCGGGTGATTAAGTTGTTTTTATGGATGGAAAGAGATCGCAGTTCTAATAAATTAAATTTGGATAACGTCTTAGTTAATTGATATATTTTTATTTCATTTTGTACTACTTACAGTTCTTAATTATATCTATTTACAATGAATTCCAATTTATTATTAATTTTAATGTGAGTAATTTAAGAAAATATGAGTATAAATGATATTTATTAAATTTCAAGTCCCATACTTCGACTTTGCATCGGAAACTAGCAAATAAAAAATGAGAATATAGTCAATGGCAGTACTAAGGGGAACCTCGGGAGCACGAAATCAACGAAAATATGTCAACTTTTGAAATTTTTGTTTCTTCGCAACTAATAATAATAATTCTTTTAGATGTAAAACTCCGCCGAAATTACTTTATATTAAAAAAAATAAAAAATACATTTAATTACAAAAAAATTATTTTTTGTATAGTTTCTTATACGTTGCTTACGTACCTATATAATCCTAGTTTTTTTTCAATTATAAAAGAACTATTTTACCCTTAAAATATTTTTATCCATTTTTTGCTCATTTATATTCTAGATATCTATTTTCGTTAGTCTAAGCCAGTCTATGGAATATATTTCTTTCAAATATATTACATACAGTTATCCCAAAGCGTGGCAACTTGATCACAAATTTTCAAAATTACTTGAGGGCTTAAACAAGTTCAACACACTTTAAATAGCCACTTAACTTGTTCTTTTCTTCCCTTAATTAGTACAAAAAATAAATATGGATTAAAAAATTAATAAAAAATATTTTCATTCAATATTTAATATCTTAAATCCTTATAGAAAAGGTTATCAAATCTGCACCAACAAATACATAAACTAGGTATGTTTTAATAGAATTCTCTTCGATAATTTGTGTTAATCTCTAATCTTTGCCTTGCTCTTTACATGCCGGAGCTCTTTGTATGTGTGCTTTGAGTTTATCCCATGCCCTCGCCCGTTTATACCATTAATGTATTCCTAAGATGTTATCAGGATTATATAATACCTGGACACTAAAGTGGTTATGCAATTGATGTTTATATACATTATTTTTGTTTAATAGATTTCAGTAACTGATAATATCTGTAAGACTAATATAGGATAGCTAAAAATTTAAATTATTATTAAAAATTGGTTGAGAAATTAACAAAATTATAAATAAAAAGGCTGTCTTAAAGATACATATGGGATTTAAAATAGTTATTAATACATTCGTTTATTTTGACACCACTAGAGTTATTTTTACAAATTTTATAATTTTAACCTAACTTTATAAGTACATTTTCAAATTCTAGATATACTATTAGATAGGTTTCAATAAAACGCTAATTTTAAATCAGTCAGCAAATATCAAATCTGTCTTAAATTTGGAAAAAGGCCAGAATGCGAAAACAGATTATTGCTAGACCATATAATAATTGCAAATACATTTCCCTAGCGAGAGTTATTGAACTGCCTTTACAAAAACATGTGCCAATCACATGCCAAAATATATATCAAACATATGAAAATATTATATATACTTATGTCCGGTATCATAAAAGGACTAGCAAAATAATTTGCTAGTTTGCAAGCACTCACAAATGAGGTATTAATTTTGTGATAGTATCTATATTCTATTTCATTTAAGTTTGCAGTGGTTGCCAGGTGATTTGACCGTGGGAGTCGTGATCCGTACGGTTAAATCACTCAGCAACCACTGCAAACTTAAATGAAATAGAGTATATATGGATTTGCTCTGAAATTTAGAGCAGTGATAATTCAACGTATTGTATCACAGTTGGCGACTCTGACTAAAAAATAATTTTCATAATATCACCACTGTTTTAATACCGTTGGTGTCTACATACAACGCGTGCGCGAAACTTGTCAAAGTCTTCATGAAACTTCAAGAGAACTGTTATATAAATTTGATACCTCATTTGAGAGTGCTTGCAAGCTAGCAATTTTGCTAGCCCCTTTATGGTACCGAACATTAAGCGAAAATCTATAACACATATTTTAATATACTTGCGGCAAAAACACAAATATCTATAAAATATGAAACAACAGTCAATAAAGAAACAACTTTTTTTTTATTCCGATATCTCATTATTAAAATTTCAATAATTTTTTCCACGTCATAAAAATGTTAAGTCAGTGTTATTTTTCCATGCACATTGAAGCACCTATATAAGCAGTGTGTTTTTGGTACGTTGCTAACTTCGGCTGACAACGGCTTGGGGTTGGTGATAATAAATCAAGACTTGGGATTTAATTAAATCTAGTATTGAAGTAGTTACTACGTCTGTGTGTATGCGCCAGATTCGAACCCCTGCTCGACTCATGATATAAAAATTGTGTTATGTGTTAAAAAAGTATCGTATTTATTTTTTCTTATTAAATTTCACAGACGGCACTGGTAAGGATATTTTTAAACTGTCCATCTGAACGACAAGTATAAGAAAGCTATAATATATACATGATACATGTTATTTAATTCGATATTTTAATTTATTGATTTTGAATTAGAATTTCTACATACGATTATTATTATTAAAATTATCTTGGGAGCACGAATGCAACAAAAATATGTCACTTTGAAAGCTTATATCTGTGGATCTAATAATCATAAATAAATAAAATGCCAATACAGAGCTCATATAACCCAAATTATACTAAAATTAATTTAAACCCTCTATCCCTCAACCCTTAAATAAAATATAATTACAAAACATACGTAGGTATTTCTTCGTTATTAGTTGCAACTTTCTTCTTTTTATATTATTTTTCGATTTGGTATTACTATTTATTTTTCTATTGTAAGCAAGTAAGATAATTAAATATACATACTTTATACGAAATTTTTTAATTATTTCCACGCAGTCTCTCTGCTAAAATAACTGCGCTATGCAACAGTAAAATAAAAGTAAAATGCAAAGAATTTTTCTAATTTTAAAACCATTCGGTTACTTTAATTAAAAATGTTGTCTTTAAACTCATACTGTTATAGTAACTTACATTTGAATTTTGCAATAAATATATAAATATTTTATTTGAATCAGTATTTAAAAGAGTGGGATATTTATATAAGGTATTAACCCCGTTTATAATCGTAAACTCACCCTTTAAATGCCATCCCTCTTCTCTTTTCAACCCACATAATTTTGCCCAAGTCCACTCGGTTGGTTGCTTGAAAAACGCGATTCGGAAATTAATTTTTTCACCGAAAAACAAAATACCTAAACTTGCTATGCATTCAATTTGATACAATATTGTATACAGATGATCCATTAGTTCCTGTACTATATTAAATTCATTTATATATTGATAATGATGCGTTTATTATTAAGGTTTAATTATTTGTATGTTATTTTTTATATTTAAAATATTAAGACAAAATATGGGAAAAATGATATTAAAAGAAAAAAGATACCTAGCTAGAATAATTTTATTTCAATATAAAACATAGATATTTAATTTTTTTTAAGTATGCAGGCAAAAGGTTGCATCAAGAGGTTGAATTTGTTGAGAGTAAAAGTATATATTTTGTTGCATTATTCTGCAATTAACAGTTATAAAAAAGGGCTAGGTTCAAAAAATAAAAGAATAATATATAGTTTTGAATGTGTATCGCTTTCTAATAATGTCTATACTTATAGTTAAAGATGGATTTTTTAGGAACTGTTAAGTAGAATACCGGTATCATGTTTTCTAGATATTTGTAAATTGCGACATGGAATTTTGGTCTCATAATTTTGAATGACGTTTACTTTTCAATTGTTAGTTTAGGACAGCGGTTCTTAAACTTATGTGGTCTAGGGACCCCTTTTTTGAACAATTATTTATCAGGGACCCCCATCCCTGATAAAAAAACAAAAAAGGTCGTTATATACTAATTAATCACTGATAAATAGAAATATAAAAGTACTTTATGTAAATTATTTCTTGCCAAAAATGTTTCACGGACCCCCGTAAAAGTTTGGCGGCCCCCCGGGGGTCCGCGGACCCCAGTTTAAGAACCACTGGTTTAGGATATTATTGTTATAGGAAATTTTATTATCTTTAAAATTGTTCTTGTTCATTTTTGCCCTAGCTTACATCATTTTTGCTGCATCGATGATTTAAGCATAAATGGTATATTTTTTTTTTGGAATTTCTTCAAGGCCTACAATCTTGCATATAATTGAACTGAACATTAGTCCTATTTAGAATCAAATTTTATTGGAATACATACAAAAAATAAGACCTGCCTGTATTTTTATTGAACACAACGTGATCATTTCTAAAAGTCGCACGAAAATTCATTGTTTTCCGATAAGAAAACATAAAACTATGAAATATGTTAGAAACATAGAATATACATTTGAATCTTTTTTGTCCAAATTTATTATTTATCGTTTTTCTTTTGCTCAATATAAAATTGTACTGTATTTCTCTTTCTAATTCACTGCATTGTAACAGTATAACAAAAAGAGATAGTTGGTTTTTTTACACCCCATTAAAATAATGAAAAGTAGAAATATATGAATATTTTGTATATTTATTGTTCTATATGTATGTACTTTTTATCAAAAAAGCCATAAAGAATACATATATGTACTTATTGTTAGTGCAACAACGTAGTTATTTATGGGTATAAAATAGATGAGTATACAATACGGAAAGATTGGGACTCGTGGGCAAAATCAGTGGCGTAGCTGTATTAAATTGTCATGAACTTTCTTATATGCAATACTGAAAATATACAGTGTACGTTAGGGCCGGCAGAACAGATTTTCGAGTGTTGAGTAAAAAAGTAGGGGGAGATTTAAAACACTAAAAAAATTCTAAAAAGAATTTAAAAACAGCATTTCAAAACAGAAAAAAATTCTTTAAAATGGGTTATTTTGAAATTTGAAAAAAAATTAACATCTCTACACTGGTAGAAAGGATTTCTCAAACCAAGTACCTAAACGTTGTTTTGTATATAACGAAAACAATATTTTCTTAAGATAAGCAATAATCTCTTAAACCAACTATAGTATTCTTGAACGAAGGAATAACGTAGTTGGATTAAGAGTATGTTTCTTATATTAAGAAAATATTGTTTTCATTATATATACAAAACAAGGTTTTCTTGGTCCAATACAGTTTTTTTTCTGTGCATGTTTAACTTTCAAAATTGCAATAAAATTCAATTTATTTTTATTTTTTATTCAACGGCTGTTTGGCCATAAAAAAACGTTTAATAACACAAACATTCAATTCATGAATTCAAAAAGAAGATAAAATTTACTTCAATTTTCACACCCTATAAGTAAAAAAAGGATCATATTTGGCCTATTGGCATTACTTTAAAAATAAGCAATTTCAAAATCGAGTGGTCCTTTTTTTTTCGAAGAGAGTAAAAGTATATTTATTTCAAAAATAAATATTGAATAGTTCTATACAAAAAATTAATTAACTCTGACTTGCAATCGACTAGTGATTTTGGAGTTCATCTCTTCCACTTTACACGACAAATTTACCACGCTGTCGCTGAGACACGTTTGCTCTTTTAGAGAAATGTAATTCAATTGCAACCCTTTGATACTTCTCACGTTTTCGACGGTATTGCGCGCCTTGCGTGGGAGTCTCCCCGCCTTCCTCACCCCATAGCGGTTGCTCGGCTGGTGTAATGCGACCTTGCCCTGGGGCACTAACGTTCACGCATTGTTTTAATTAGCGAAAACTCACCCTTGCGGCTGACAAGATACATTTCTTGAGGAGTCGAGTTGCATATGTGTATGGTTTGTATGTGTGTCTTACAGGGCTGGGAAATGTGTATTGGGTATAATGTATATAATACACTCACTAAATAATTAGTGATGCACAATATTGCAAAAAAAGTTTTGTAATAAAGTATTTGATAGTTTTATGCTTAAATGTTGTAAAAACTTTACCATTTTATACAGCCAAGGGTTTTTTTTACGTGAAAAATAAACCTAATTTAAAATTTTAATTTTTAACATATTTGTGACGTGATTATAAACGCGTCTGGCACATTTGTATGTGGTATGACGTCAGATCATATCACTGAAAATTGATAATATAATGACTTAAAACAATTCTAGCTTAATCTCAAATAGCCCTGTGAAACAAAATGAAACTTAAATCTAAAAAAGGTCAACTCTATTTTTTTAATACTCTAAGATTAATTTTTTTTTGCTTTCTTGGATGACAAATGAAAATTTAATGTATGAAATTCATTGAAAAGTAGAGATTTCAAAATTTTGTACTATAAATACATAACTTAAAAAATTTTTCCTTGCTATTCGACAGTTTTGACTTTTTTTAGTATACTTCAATTTAATTCGCAAGTTTTATGCTTGCTTAGACGAAATAATTCTATGGAAAAAATCGGTAATAAATATAAAAAAAACATTTAGCAGCTGAATATACACGATTTTTTACTTCGTGCGACCTTACAAAATTTTCAAAATATTTATCAATTATTTAACGAGAAATTAATAAAAGTCAAATTTAAAAAAAATTACAAGTATGTAGATATTTTTCATTGATTGATGTATGGTGTATCTATGACCTTTTTGATAATAACTAGAGACTTCTGAATATTATCCATTTTTTTCTAAACATATTTTGATCTCTTAATTAATTTATGAATTTGATGAGTGTACATATGTTATACAGAAAGACATTTTGAATTTTAATTAATATGCTTAAGACCATGTTGCAAAGTGAAAACAATATTTGTTAAGACCATCCAATATTAAATCACGGAAAATATCGAATTGTCTCAAACAATCCATTGTGTTTTATTCAAGTCTCAATATTTCGACAAAATACAACACGCAAAAGAGGCTGCGTAGGGTAATGTGGGGCAAAGGTGAGTTTCGCATAGGAAGATAAGGGATGGGAAGGTAGTTGAAACAATGAGCCTCCCTTTGGGGAATGTTACACTAATTAACGACGTAAAAGATGGTGGGGTAAGGTGGCGCAACTAAGAAGATGCGTCAGGTTTCGCTCGCTAAATACCGACCCCCCGACTTTACCCCATACTCGTCCTACTTTGGCTTCATTTCCGGTGAAGTTCTGACAATATGCGGGAACCGGTGGAAAACCAAGAATTTGTTTCTTATGATTTCAAATTTTCTAATATATACTTAGGTATTATCGAATTTAATATTATGGGGCCAACTATTTTATTTGTTTATTTATAATGGCTATGATAATTATAATAAATTTTACAACTTATTATTATCATGAAATTAATTTCGGTTATGAAAAATAAAGACAGTATAACATATCATAGAACTACGTATATTGTAACTTTTTATGCTACCGTTTTTAAGGGTTGAAGGATGGAGGGTTAAAACTCATTATATCATAAAAAGAACTGTATAAGCTATCTAATAATGTTTTATTTATTGTTTTATGATTAATAGTTCCGGAAATATAAGTTTTCAAAGTGTGACATTATATTGCTAATTAGTAACTACCTTTTAATATCAGAAACAAATATTTAAAACTTAAATTATTTGTTTTCTGTAGGCTTTCGTGGCCGTTGTCCATAGTAGCTAACTTCTCGGGCTGTTGTCCACGTTGTCTTGTTTTTATACGTGACGTTTCGACTCTCATGTCGGAGTCTTCTTCAGAAGTGATTCTGAAACTGAATCTTCTGAAGAAGACTCCGACATGAGAGTCGAAACGTCAAGTATAAAAACAAGACAACGTGGACAACAGCCCGAGAAGTTAGCTACTGTTAAATTATTTGACCAGTTCAAAACATAAGTAATCTTATTGTATTGATTATTGAAATGCTTTAAATGTAGAACAAAACATTTTGTAACTGAAATTAATGTTAGATTCTGCAATAATGTGAAACCGTGTTAACCAGAAATATAACTATGAACTTCATTTAATTAAAAAAACGAAAAGTATAGGTAACATTTGCCATCAATTTTTGATCTTAATATTACCATATTATGATTAATACAATTAGTATTATAATCTCAAGACTTATATTCTTTTGAATGTATTTCTAGTTCGCTAAGATACCTGCTCATCATTCCAACAGCTTGCAAATAATCTTAAAATTGTGAAGATATATTTGAAGCATCCATTTACTCTACAACGAGTTTGTTGCAAGTTGAGAGGTTTGGTAAAAAGGATTGCGAAGTAAGACGTCTCGTATAACGGTGACGATAGTTTACTAAAATCATTTATAACGTATTATACCAACCTGTTTTTAATCTCTATGTGGAATATTCATTGCTAATTGTTATGAATTAATTGATATCGCTTTTAAAATTTAATCAGATTATTTTCTTTGTTTGGTATAGAAGGATATATTTGGGCATTTTTTTTACTAACAGGATCACCTTCACGCAGGGCCGGATTTAAAAATTTGCCGCCCATAGGCAGTTGCGAAAATTTGCCGCCCTTTTCGATTGAAAAGTGATTTTTTATGAATTTATGAATTTTATCAATCAAAATCTGAAGACCTTTTTTTTTTAGCTCTCCCAGGTACAAATTATGTCTAAAATTTGCCGCTATAGGCAGCTGCCTACATTGCCTGCATGGTAAATCCGGGCCTGCCTTCACGGGTTGTGTTCACATTAATATTTTTGTTTGATTGATGCAATTTTACATTAGAATTTAGATTGAAGATAGAAATTAGACAAATATAGTCCATCATGGGACTCAAAGAAATTTGCAGTATTATACGATATAATACAAAAAAAAATAAATGACATAGATGACTGTGCTCAAAATTTCACGACAAAAGGGTAATTTATTTTTACACTAATAAAAATCAATTTTACAAAAGAAAAGTATGGTATTTGCATATGATAGTTATAAAAATGTGAAAATATGATGAATGTAATATTTCTAATTAAGTGTTTCTGAAATAAAGTAGGTACTTTGATAGGGGACTGTGTTTTACGAATTCAAAATAATATTAAATAAGTATCAGTATTTTTATTGCAAATTTTTATATTACGCTAAAGTAGAATTCATTATTAATTTTTATCTTTCATATAATAATTAAAGCGAAATGAAAATAAAATAATAAAATTAGTGTGAGACACTCAATTAGTGGAGAAATACCCATTTATAAACTTTTGAGTAAAAATTAATTTCATTTTAATTTAAAAAAAATAAACACTTTTTATTTTTGAACTAACCAAAAACCACCCAATAAATTGCGCAGGTTTTTCTTGGTACTAATAAAAACATTTTTCAATGGTTTTCCAAATGTAAAATAAAGTAAAAATGTTAGTTTAGGTAACTATGGAACTTAGAGGGTACTTAAGTGGAGGTGCGTTACTTATTATATCATTGTAGTTGACTCGACTTCATATTCGCGTCATTTTTAATATCTTTTTTAAAGTGACTATTGCAAGTTGCAACAAATAAATAAAAACCTTAAGGAATATGTGCATTGTTCACAGTAGTAGGTTTTGTGATGCAATACTTTATTTCAGCATGGTTTTGCAATATTTAGTGAATGTGCAGTATTACCCATAGTGCCTTGTATGTATTTGCGAGAACTCTGTCTATCAAATACAAAGTAGGTATTACACAATCTTCTGTACTCTGATTCTCAACAATATAATGAATATTGACTTTCGAATTCAAAGCATATTTGTATATAATATAATATAATATAATAAATAAAACTAGTAAAAAGTCAGGTATAATTTTATTTTATAAATAAAATACAAGGGATATAATTAGACTCCACGTCGAGACAATACTTTTTTTGCTCTCGTCTCTGTTCCAGTTTCGAAAATAGATTGAGACGAGAGTGCCTTTAGTTCGGACGAGATTGAGGCTGGTTTGGTTTAGATGTGGATGGTACGAAATCGAAACGATATTAATTTTATTTAAAGGTCTCGTTGCGAGTATTTGATATTAGTCTTTAATCTTGAAGTAAAAAAATATAAAATTCGATATATTTACAAATGGATTTTTTTTATAAAAAAAAATATTTTTCCAATCTCGGTTACTTGTACAACACGAGAACGAGACTTCGTTGAGACGTACCTGACTCTCATTTCGTCTCATGTGCAGCTTCAATGTTAACCCTTTGTAGCTCAAGATCTTAAAAATTTAAATTATGTTGATAAAGAGAGAAGTTTAGGCATATAAAAAAACACGTCTTTTTCAGAAATTTAAATTTTTTATTTTGAATTATTTATTTGACTTTTTTAGGAGTGATATTACTGTAAGTTAATCGTGAAAAAACACTTATGTCGTATGGCAGGATTTGAAACAACTATTTAGTTTGTTGTAGCATAATGCTACACCGCATTTTTCGCAAATTGTTTGTGAAACGCCATACACTGGGGAAACTTACAACGTAAGTCTTTTTTCTACCCAAATCGGCCAGTAGTCGATCTAGTCCTGCCTTACTGCTAGTTCAAGAGCTGATAACATATTTTTCTGCCCCATCTGAGCACTAGGCAGACTTACGGAAAACATTAATTCATGTGTTGTACAATATGGGAAAAAAGTCCCAACCTCGACACCCGGGGATAAAGGGGTTAAATTTCTTAGTGAACATGTAAAGAAAAAGTGTATGTTTGCCCCATCTGAGCACAAATAAAATGACTTCAGGGAGTTAGTTTATGAAAAGTTAGATAGTGAAAGTGCAATGGGCAGACGCGTAGGGTGGGGATAAGGGGTAGGCAGACGCACTCAAACATGCAATATTTTTTTTGAAAATTGCCCCATTTGAGCATTGCTGATTTTTTTAGGGATGACAGTTTTTGATCTATAGATGACCGTAAAACAAAGGCAGACGCGTAGGGTGGGGATAAGGGGTAGGCAGACGCACTCAAACATGCAATTTTTTTTATGAAAATTGTCCCATCTGTGCATTGCTGATTTTTTTATGGATGATAGATTTTGATATGTAGATGACCGAAAAAACACAGGCAGACGCGTAGTCTGGGGATAAGGGGTCGGCAGACACATTGAAAGTGCAAAATTAGATCTGGACTATTTTTTAACTGAATTGTTTCGTAATTCTTTTTTTTTTTGCTGAAAGTTGTCCACAATGACTCTCTGAATAACACATTAATTCTAAAAAAAAAATTTTTGACCCCCAACCAACGCGGTAAAGACAACATTCTTTAATATAAAAATGTAAAAAAAAATATTAAACGTGTAAAAAAGTAGGCGCTGAATTAAAAAAAAATGTTTTTTTGATTATGTAGTTCTCATTCTTTGTAATAATCAAAAAACAAAAAATAAAAAAATGAAACAGAATTCTTCGGGATTTGAACTCAGGACCCTGGCATTTTGAGTTTTGTAAATTTATAAATTACAGCAAAACGGTACTTTAAATCAAAAAATTACAAGGGACATATTATTTTCTTCTTACTTAGAGGATTCTAAAACATATTTGCTATCATCGGTGCAATATTTAGTACCGGAAATATACATTTTTTAAATTTGTCACAATCCTTTGCCACTGTAAATTGCGTCTGCCGACCCCTTATCCCCAGACTACGCGTCTGCCTGTGTTTTTTCGGTCATCTACATATCAAAATCTATCATCCATAAAAAAATCAGCAATGCACAGATGGGACAATTTTCATAAAAAAAATTGCATGTTTGAGTGCGTCTGCCTACCCCTTATCCCCACCCTACGCGTCTGCCTTTGTTTTACGGTCATCTATAGATCAAAAACTGTCATCCCTAAAAAAATCAGCAATGCTCAAATGGGGCAATTTTCAAAAAAAATATTGCATGTTTGAGTGCGTCTGCCTACCCCTTATCCCCACCCTACGCGTCTGCCCATTGCACTTTCACTATCTAACTTTTCATAAACTAACTCCCTGAAGTCATTTTATTTGTGCTCAGATGGGGCAAACATACACTTTTTCTTTACATGTTCACTAAGAAATTTAACCCCTTTATCCCCGGGTGTCGAGGTTGGGACTTTTTTTCCCATATTGTACAACACATGAATTAATGTTTTCCGTAAGTCTGCCTAGTGCTCAGATGGGGCAGAAAAATATGTTATCAGCTCTGGAACTATGCCAATAGTTACGTAATAATACGTATTAGTATGATAGTCAAGCCTTATTAAATGATACGTAAAAAATTATTTCTATCAAAAACATATTTATAAATTGTATGGGTAATAATAAATAGTTAAGATTGAGTAAATTTTTTGTAAACATTGATTTTTCAACATAATGCAAAATCCGTGCCCTGTCGTTCGACAGATTTGCGACCAGAGTCGTTCCCGTCATCTCCCGAGGGATGCGGCCAAGATACGCTCTAGCTTTGATATACAGCATCTCTGTGTGTACTCAAACAAACATAGAACACATAAATCCGGTGCGCGGGAGGGGGAGGGGGTTGTGGAAAGGGGAGGCTGTTTGAATATCATATGCATATTGGGAGATGAAATACTGCTCGAGTTGGGCTTGATTTAGGAACAGGCGATGTTTCGGATAATATGAATTTTGTTGGGATTTTTTGTATAATATTTTTAATCAAGTCATAATTTATGATTTAATACAATAATATATTGTACGTAATGTGATTATTGGGTTAAATTATTTACAAGTCTCGGTTTTACTATTTGATGTTAATATTTAAATCAATAGTAGGCATAATATATTTTTAAGAATTTTTTTATTTCAAAATTCATTTGTTTATTTAAGGAGGTTGGCATTATAGGGTGCGGGGCTGGCGGCAATGCGGAGAATGGTGTGGGTAAGCGCCTGTGGATAAGCATAGAGTGAAAGCAAGGTCTCTCTCTCTCTCTCGAGCATGCGAAATCACATAGATGCGTCTCTCTCTTTTTTTTTCACACTCATAATTTTTCAATTAAAAAACGTGATTCCTACACACAAAAAAAACTATATTGGACCAAGAAAATCTTGTTTTGTACATATATAACGAAAACAATATTTTCTTAATATAAGAAAATTACTCTTAATTCAACTACGTTATTTCTTCGTCCAAGAATACTATAGTTGGTTTAAGAATATATTTCTTATCTTTTTAAAATATATTTTTTTCGTTATATACAAAACAAGGTTTACTTGGCTCAAGTAAACCTTTCTATCTGTGCAGATATCTTTGTAAGTGAATAAAGAATGTAGTCTCAAATTTTCATCGCCATTTCTCTGTTATTTTTCTATGATCCTTAATAAGAGTGTTTTAATTAAAAATTTTTTTTTCGAAATTTTCGACCTTTCTTTCCACTTGTATGGTTACCCTCCCCCTTTTTGTTATGTAAGGTCTTACTGGTTTCAATTGTTTTATTTTAAAATAATTAATTAGATTAATGAATAAAAAATAATATTCTAAATGTAATTCTATTTTTCATTCAAAGTTTAATAATATTATTACCTTAAAAATAATGAATATACCGCTGTTTATATAAAACACTTTTGCTGCTCTTCTTTATTCTTTAACAAAAACTTCCGGCAAAAAAATTGTCAACAAACATCGAATTTTCGTTTAAGAACGTGACTTCCTGATTTGGAGATTAATTTTGAATGAAAAAAAGCCATCCCCCATGTAAAATAAGGCGCCTGCTGTTTTGCTTAAAATTCAATCCCTATGTCATCACTTCACAATTTTACAATTACGAACATCAAGACGAAGAGCCGGATTAAAAATGAAATATGTACACTTTTATTTGTGTTTCATCATAATAACATATACCTAAAGAAAACAGCTTGTTTTTTATATAATGGGAACTTTCTTATACGGTTTACTGAGTACAAAAAGTATACGTGTTTTTAATAATAAGTATTAAAAAACACCCTGGCTTACTAATGAAAGCCTGGGACTTAAATTATAAATATTAATTCTCTAGGTACAACTTTTATTAGCATATCTAGTTCACCCCGTTTCAAAAAATTCTAGAATGAACAATATTAAACATCATTTTGTATTTTCAAAATAGGAAGTTTTATTCCTGGCAAAAATTAATATTCGTACTAAATATCAAATTTTAGTCTTGTAAGATTTCGCCAAAATGATTTTTTTAATATTTGTAATTATAAACACATTAACACTTTCAAATGTTAGTATACAGTGTACATGAAAGTCCCTATTTTTATTAAATGTTTCAGGTTAAATTTTTATAATGACGTATCATATTATTTGTTAAAATATAACGAAATATTTGTTTCGATTTTGTGACCAATTTTTACTATTAATAATTGTTTATATCAACTTTAATGATTCTTGAAGTATTTTTGTAAATTATATGTTGATATTACAAATATTCTCCAATCCGACTCTGTCTAGACGGTTTCAGATAAACTAAATTCTGATATTTGTATCTCTTTTGTTTTAATGAACGTTGAGTGGGATGACGAATAAAACTAGAGATTTTGCTCATTTCTCCGAGGGTGGAAAAACCCTCAAAGACAGTTAATGAAACAAGATTTTTCACGACAAGAGAAAACTCCGCGAGAAAATGTCTCGTGTTTTATATTTGAACTGTAAAGAATAAGGGATGAGAAAATTATACTTCATTATTCAGTGGAAAGGTATTTCTAAGAATAAATATTTGGAAAATAAAATGTATCAGACTTGTACATACAATTATATTAAAGATGTAGAAAATAGAACATGAATAATTCTCTTTCATAAATAAATAGATTTATAACGTTTAACTAAACTTATCAAAGGAACACGATTGCAACGAAAATAGATCATACTTTGAAAGCTTTTAACTCCGGAACTAATAGGTAACCGTATAGAACAATAAATAAAACACCAATATAGATAGCTTAGGCATTCACATATTTATAAAAAAAAAACTCTCATGCCCGGTATTATCAACTAATTTAAAGCTCCTTTAGCGCTAAATGATCCTTTAAAGTAAATTAAGTGTATTGCAAACATGATTTAAATCAATATTTAGGTTCTCAATGAAAAATATACATAGGTATATACGTTGTAAAGAAATAAACTTTAATCTGTTGATAATATATATGACAGTTAGTTAAAGGAGCATTTAGTTAAAGTTGATAATACTGGACGTCAATACCTCAAGTCTTAAATACAGTAGCATAAAGAAATAAAGTTAATTTTAAAATGAATGATTATATAACATATTTACTATAATAAAGAAATAAACAAGTAATAACAGACGTAATTCTAAATAAATACCTACTATTTTTTTAATATATGTGAACAAATATTTTTTTTGTTAAAAATATAAAACAGTTATATAGATAGGTACTGTATTTAATTTAAAACAATTGTAGCTCATGTAGCTTTAACGATTTAGTACCTGTTTCACACGCAGGTTGCGATGCTGGAGACGCTCAATCAGAAAGCTGATCGACGCTCCCGTCTGCGTATCGTCTTGCGGTTGGTTTGTGGTTAAAGTGGGCGGGGCTGCGGTCGTCACGACGTCCTATCATTGGACACATGATTATTAATTCCTGCTCATATTGGTATATTTCATATCCCCCATATGGATTCGTTGGTATTAATGGAGTTATCATTTAATCCGTTTATCAATATCCTTCTTATGTTTAAGTCTGGTTTTGAAATGCCAATTAGTATAATGAACTACTAAAACGATGTCTAGGTAGGTATTTAGATAAAAATTATCAATTTTTATAGAAGAGCTTGAATCATGACTCATAAAAACAATAAAAATCAGTTGATTGTAATACAACGACGCAAATAATGGTACAACTTACTATTATTTTTTAACAGGATGGTTTAGATTGCGAGGATTTGCAGATTTCTAAAGGCCCGTTTACATGCATCCAGTGATTTAGTGGTTTTATGAAGTGACAATTAATCAACTAAATTGTATTTAGTGAAATATTTATCCAGATCGGACATCTTCGGATTTCGTCGTATTTTCCGAGACAGCAATTCTCTGCCGTACCGACTATGACGTATTTATCTGAACGATCTGATCGGAGAATGTGCACGCACTGCTACTAAACAGAAAAATAGAACAGATTCTATTTTACTTGCTCACTTATTCACTTAACTGTTTACTTGACTTACTAGGTACTTTCCTTATTGTTTACACGTATAAAATTACTTGTCACTTGACTAAACCACTAAATCACTGGATACGTGTAAACGGGCCATAAAGTTAAGAAATAGATATAGTCGCAAATTTAAGGTCCATTGTTTATTGATCACTGTTTTAATACAAAGAATAGAGTGATTTTTTTATCATGACCTGAAAATCACATAGCCGGTAGGGCTGCAACTGAGAGGCGGGACCAATTAGTCACGTATCGTCTCGTTTTTTTATATTTTTGTTCTTATATCAATAAATATTTTTTTGAAATATAACAAATCTTTTTTATTTTACTTTAATTATTAATTAAATTATAATTAATAACAATATATAAATTTTTACTAATTTTTAAAAATCGACGAGATTTATAATAAAAAAGTAAATATTGTCTCGTCAAAATATCAGACGGTCTCTCCTCGTGCAAATTTAAACAAATATCGTCGAATTTAAGGCACTCTCGTTTCAACGTTAAACTTTAATTGTGGGTCCAGACTAGGATTTTAGATGGGTACTAATCTGCTAAGAAATAAACAAAAAAAACATCATTATTCGCCACGTTGGGTCCCCAGAATATATCCCAGTCCCCCCCACTTGTAGTAATTGCTTTCTAAATCTGATTAAGTATATATAAATACAATATTATTAATAAAATTAAAATATTCACTATATACGAATTCTCCACAGTAATAGGGTGATATACAAAATGAAACATAACTGCTATAGCCAATCATCTGGCCGTGCTATAATTTTTATATCAGCACAACCGCAGTGGAATCGATTAGCGTCTGTGTCTCCACACAATCAGGATGTAGATCGACGACGTAGGACGCGTACCATCTTGCGGTTGGTTTGCGGTTAAAGTGGGCGGAGCTGTGGTCGCCGCGACGCCCTGCCATTGGATATTCAGGTGTCGTTTTGTGGTTACACGCATGTTATATTTGGTAAGTTTTTATTGGGTATGTATGAACCCTTCCTCTATTTACATTTGCATAACAGTATAGCGTTCAACATTGGTCATACTGTGTATTATACAAGTTATATAATGTACTATAGCTGCTATAGCCGCGACTTCGTAAGCGTGGAATTTGTATTTTTTATCTAATCATTTTTTTCGGGGTAAAAAGTAGCCTCGCTGTCCTTTCTGAGGATAGATACTGTCTCCCTTCCAAATTTCATCATGATCAGTTCAGCTATTTAGCCGTGAAAAGGTATAACAGACAGAATTACAGTTTTTTCCTGTATCCCGAATAGTAAGGGACAACTTATCATTATAAAAGATTTTTTACAGTCTAAAACTGTTATAATGTTTGCAGGTACTCAATATAAATTAATTAACATTTTTTGTAATATAAATGCTCATTTTTTTGAGATGCCTTAAACTATTTTTAGAACGATTACAGTTTTTCCGATGGTACTTAAAGCAATAATTTTATATTATGTGAAAGGTCTTGCTAGTATAAAAATAATTTGATTCAAACGAATTTTTTTAATAAAACATTAATGTTTCTAGGTTAAGTTCTATATCAGCCGATTTATTTAAAAAAGATCATATAACATTTGTAAATAATTACAGTCGAAACCGGTTATAACGACATCGGTTAATACAACATATCGGTTATAACGACTCAAAGTCCGACTGAATTTTATATAATTGCCTTTTTACCGGTTTTTACGACTATATCAGCCTTTATGACCCAATATGACTGGTCCCTTTTATGTCGTTATCACCGAATTCGACTGTAATATTCATATCCATACTAATATTATAAATGCGAAAGTGTGTCTGTTTCTGTCTGTCTGTCTGTTTGTCACCTTTTCACGGCTAAACCGCTGAACCGATCGTGATTAAATTTGACAGGAAGATAGCTTGCATCCTGGCTACTTCGAATCCCAAAAATTCAAACCCTAAGGGATTGCAAGGGGGTGGAAAGGTTTGTATGATTTTTTTTTTGTAATTCATATTTTACCCACTGTCACATATGAAGGGCTGTATTGGTTTTCATTCAATCAGACAGGAAAATATCGCAGGGGTTTTAGGAGAAAACAACCCTTTATCTTGCATAGGAGCCGACATATTGACGATTTTGTAAAATAAATGAAACCCAAAAAAATATAAATTTAATAATTCACCCCCTGTGTCACATATGTATGATTCGGTCCGGTAGAAAAAATATAGCGAGAAGGGGTTTCGAAATTCACACGAGCGAAGCCACGGGTAACAGCTAGTATAATACAGTCGACTCTCGATAATTTGAATCTCTCAATAATTTTAAGTTTTTTCCCGGCACCTTGAAAACACTCGATATATTGAAAAAATCCATATATCATTGCCTCTTCGGTAATTTGAAGTTGTAGTAACGGCATCTTGCCCGCCAACACTCTATAATTTGAAGTCTTTTGAATCACTTCTGTAATTCGTTTAATTATATACATATGATCATATGTACGTATTTTTAGTCAAACTCTTGTTTATAAATTTTTTATTTTGAACTCTCAGTAATTTGAACTTTTTCTCTGATCCCTTGAGTTTCAAAATATCGAGAGTCGACTGTATTTACAAAATATGTAGATACTTCAAAGACTAACATAAGTACTGTTTGCCCGAATGTATAGACAGTATAGAGTAAATATGTAACTTATATGTCTACAATACACATTGTACAGACATACATATATAAATATATCTAATAGTAATATAATATGTATGTAATTAAAATGATTCTGTATGGATGTATATATTTCGTTTAATTAACTTTTATATTATACATTTTACATGTGTTATGCAACAAAGATAGTTAATCATATGATATATGTTAAAATATACACCCTTCTCTCTTCAGTATTTTCATCAAGGAGATATTTGGAAGAAAACACTTTCTATATCGATTTTTGTGGTTTTGACTTCAGAACATTCTCTTTATCAAATCAAAATATTTTAATTAAATTATTTCAAGTAAGATAACTTGAGGCCATTTAGCATCGAATGATGTTGATAGATATTTTTTTTGTTGGAATGAAATATATAATACTTTTATCGAATTGAAAAAGAATAATCCAAATATTCACAGAGGCGACCTCTGTGAAAGAAAAGTGGAAGTAACATTGGTCAGGTAAGGGGAGAGTGGAGAGAAGAGTATGAAAGAAAACTCCCTCCTTACTTCGCCTTAGTTGTAAGGAAGCGAACAAGAAGGGAGCAGATTTTCTGTTAACATCGTAAAAGTTTATTCTAATATTGATTACTTGGTTATAAAAATATGAACTGTCTTAAAAATATGTGATTATGAATAAAAAGAAGTTAAAAATTTAATGAACTTAAAGATTTTTTACATTATATCAGGGACGTCCGCAAACATTTTTTTAAATGTGATGGGGAATTTGTTGAAAAATAATAATTACATCAATAAACTATTTTTTTATAAGTACATAATTTTGCATCAATTTATTTGATCTAAAAGGTAGGGGGGGGGGGTATCCAGTTTGTCTCCTTCTGCGATATATTAAAAAAAAATCTTTTAGATTCATTCTTACCATCAAGTGTTCATGAAAATTCAGTGTGAATATTTGAAAAAAAAAAATTATTTACATGAAAAACTGAAAAACGTTATTTATAAAAATACCTAAAATATTTGGATTGTAATTTTTATGAAAGTCTTAAACAATGAACGGGAAAATTATTTAAAATGCATTTAAATGTAAATAAATAAAATCGTATTTCAAATTTCCGAACATTCCCGAAGAAATCCGTACCTAGCGTGCTTTTACTTCTTATGACAACTTTTCGCGTGCAACTTTTATCACACTCTAATACGCTAACTTAAGAAAGCGTCGCTACGCTAGTTCCGCCCATTGCCGTTATGCGGCGCTGGCGTGACTGTCGGAAAAGACAGTTTGATTCAAATTTACCCGCGGAAAATTGCAATGATTTTTAAATGTTTATGTTGATTTGAATAATTAATTTAAAAAAAATGAATATTTCTTACGGAATAATAACATTATCATTTTCTTGATTTTTAAAGAGATTGGGCTATTTTTTTGATGTGTCATGAAAAGTTACTAATACATAAAATATTATAATTTTTAAATTAGTTCAAACTTTATTATATTAATACCTACCGCTATTTTTATGGTGCTTTTTATATATACATATGGTACAAAAGAAAAATACAATTTTCATACTTCAAGAAAATTCATTGATTTATCTTTTCAAATTTACATAAGAAAATATATTCATTTACATAATAAAATACACTTTTCTTGATAGTGTGCCGAATCACGATAATTATCTGTCCACTGTTTGTAAAAAAATAATCAATTATCATCAAATCACGCTGTAAGACAGTTAAATGTAGGTACATATACAGATTAATATCCAGAAATAGCAGTTATAATATATCAACAAATAATTCTAATTCAGTTCATTTAAGTTAAAAATGTTAAACATTAGGGTGTTGTCCAAGACTGATGCCACTACCTTATAACGTTAAATACTTTAAATACAGTTTACTTTTATCATATAACAAAAATATCACTTTAAAATTTAGAAACAGTGCTATGTGCTATAAACGTTTGTACATTGAACGTTGCTTTGTGTACTAAAACCATTCTTTGAATTCCGTAATACACACGCATACATATTCGCTTAGATATACACATGCTTGCCCAGGGTCCGGTTGGACTCGTAGTGGTTAATATTTCAAAGAGGATATGCTTAAAAACACAACCTCCAAAGGATGCTTGTATCGTATAGATGCGCTAACGTTAGAAGTGTTAGTTGTATACATATGTAGAGGTGATTATAAAGACACTGTTTAAAACCGACGACTGAGTTGTTCAGTCGTGGAATTAATTCGAGACAAAGTCAGTTCTTTTTCTTTATAATATATCTTTATTTAATTTTGATTGTACATTGGTTCTTTTTATATGTCAGATCGTTACAATTTTTCTTATGATAATAAATTTTGTTTTCATTCAGAGCCGCTACGACTCATACCGTTCTATCTTACTCGTCAGCGCTGACGCGATAATTTGTTTGTTTCGAACATATTGGGGGGGCGCGGCTGATAAGAAAGAAAGAGATAATAATAAATTTCAAAGGGTTTACACTGTATTTATGTGTAATTTTATTTAAACGAATTAAGTGTGAATATAGATTTACAGTTGGAAGGGGGGGGGGGGGGATTTCCTTTATGAGGATAATATATAATGTTATAAATACCGACTTTTTATTTTACTCATGAAAATTTCTCAAGTGATTATAAAGACACTATACAAACTATATTTATGTGTAATTCTATTTGAACGAGTTAGGGGGGGGGGTTATTTCCTTTATGAGGATAATATTATTATATAATGTTATAAACGCCGATTTTTTATTTTACTCATGAAAATTTTTCAATTGCGAGCGTTCGTGATAAAATATTAGGTTTCATTTTTTACTTTATTTGTCTGTATAAAAATATGACAATAAATATAAAATCAATTTGTCATAGAAATACTGCTAAAAAATAAGAAAATACGAAGGAAAATCGTAACGAACTTTATAAACAATAATGTTTATTACATACTGTTTATATAATTTTTCAATCAAATAACATTAATTAAAAAAAAAACGCTTTAAATGATACATTCAAATGTGCGAGTATAAAATTTAAAAATATTTTTTAAAGGAATCATAAATTACAGAATTCAAACTCTAATTTTCTTTTTGCAAAATTTCATTGTGATCATTTTTACCAAACCTGCAATTATCTGAATATCAAACTAGATAATGCAATTTCACTAAGCTTTAGTTATACCAGGTATTATAAAAAATGGATGACATGAAGGAAGGGAATGTGCCTTGGGATAATCAGGGCAGGTGACACAAATGAGACCCTTAGATTCACTGGGAGTTTCACATATGATAATCTCGACGCGTGCGCGCTAAGTAGAAAATAGCGACTTAAAATAAGTGCTGCCAATATTTAATTTACTTTATTATACATTTGTTACCACTGTTTTAAAATATTCAGTAATTCCATAATAATTTGACACCTAGCAGATTGCTTTTGCACGCAAGCAAATTCTTTATATAACCGGGAATTAATGTTTTATAAAAAAAATACATACAGAGATTCAAAATGTATTTTCAAATAAGCGGAAATAATAATATCAGCAAACAGTGATATTATTTATTTAGTAACTGTATCTCTCATCTAAAAGATGAATCATAACATTATCTTGTAAAAATGAAACTACAAATGTAATGAAGATATCTTCCCCATTTCACTTAACGCAATTCAGGATTCCCTCAGTAAAATAAACGGATTATTCAACTAGCCAAGTCACCAGGGAACCATTTTCATTTTCGCGTGATTTTCACAGTGATAAAACGTAGTCATGATTAAGATTTCTATTTTGTACATTTGCTTTGCGTCTTCCTTAACCCTTTTGTTTATGAATAATTAATACATGCACATATATACGTAGTAGGTACGCGAACAATAAACCAAATTATACCAGGGTAATGTTTATGCATTAAGTGAAATATATAATGTACATGGGCGTCTAGAATATGGATAAATAAATTTACTTTCATTATAACAACACTTGAAAACTATGTGTCAGATAGGTAGGTACTTCCATAGACAGAGACATGGATGGTTCACATAAGTGAAGATAGAGATATAACTCAAGCATAGACCTAATGTACGCTTTATCTATGTTTTTGTGAAGACTCAATTTTTTACACTCATGTTTTTCTTTTTTAACACTCGTTTTTAAATAAAAACAGACATAGACTTAATATACGCTCTATCTCCTTTTGTAAAGACTGATTTTCGAATAAGATGCACAATCCATTCTCTACGTCCATGGATACTTCTAATGTATTTTTGTATTTGAAAATTAAAAACACATCTTTTATATGGTTCTATTTTTATTATTTGGAAAGCTGAAACAAAATAAAAGATATTTTGAGTCCTAGATAACTTTTCCAGTATCTTTAACGCAAGGTTTAACACCAGTCTTGGACAACACCCCAGTGTTGAATATTTTTAACTTAAATATATTGAATTAGAAATATTTTTTTGATATTTGATTACTGCCATTATTGGTCATTAATCTATATACATTTAACTGTCTTTCAGTGTGATTTGATGATAATTGATCATTTTGTTTAAAAAAAAAAACAGTGGACAAATAATTATCGCGTTTCGGCACACTATCAAGAAAAGTGTATTTTCTTACGTTAATGCTTTATCTTGTTCTAATTTTATGACTCTTTATTTTATAACGTTTGTGTAATGGTAGTTTATTTTATTTCCATTAGCAAGTGTTCATGAGAATAAAAAAAATAACCTAGTAATCTAGACAAAACACACCTAAATAAAAAAAATAAACCTAGTAATCAAAAAAAATACATACTTTGCGCTTAATGTTTTTAAGACTGGTGGCAGTACCTTATATTGATTTGGTTGAATGAAATGAATACATTTTTATATTTTTATATACATAGTATTTACAAATAATGCAATAGTTCCAAACAACACTAGGAAAGAAATGTTTAATGAGAAAATGGGAAACATTATACAAAAATCTACAACTTAATATTTTTTTTAGTTTACTAATAATTTTATATTCATTGATACTATGGGTATAACTGTATAACTAATTCTAATTTATTATAAAACAAATAAATAAATTATGGTTACATGAGTATCTATACATTAATTAGTCAATGATTTTAATAATAAGTGGCTCCACTTTTAATCATTTTAAGACAAGACAATCTGTTAGATTCAAGAAATAGTTGTGATGAATAGAACTACCAATGGAGAAATAAATAAAGATTGTAGTCGTATATGCTATATAATTAACTGATTAACAAGTACAAACAATTAAATATGCAAAAGGTGTACCCGGAAAGTTTATTTACGCAAGCCATTGTGTAAGGGAATCGTTAGACGCGTAAAGAAGAAAGATGTACAGCCGAGAAAGAGTTCCCGAAGGAGCAATGATGAGGTTCCCGACTTGATTAACTGAACGATCTTTCCCTGAATGCGTAAGGCCATGTACACATAGAACGTGAGTTAAGAAATGGCTAGTGGAAATATATATTTTGTAATTGTTGTTCGGTATCGTTAAAGTATTGTTTTGAATCTTAATTTCCGAGAGGGTAAAATGGGTTATACTTATTTTATTTGTTGGTAACGCAAGCTCAAAAAAAGGTCTTGTATTCGTCAATGGCGCTGAAAACGAAATTGACAGTAAAAAACTTGCTGACCCCCATTTTTGGCTATTGTCAAAAAATATAAAAAATAACAATTTTAAAAACTTCCATGGTTCATAATATTTTTAATTTAAAATCCAATATGAATGTCTTTTGTAGATCAGATTTTTTTGTATCGCTGTTCAATCTTTTCTGAGCAAATTATTTGTAATCAAAGTTTTTACTTTGATTCCAAAAGTGCAGATTTGAATAACTGAGTATTTTCATCATAGTTGGTTTAAAAATGGTTGTACAGTGATAAGAAAAGCAAGTTGAAGGGAAAAATAAATATATAAAAATCATTTATTATCAATAAAATGTATTATGTCCCGAAGAAGCCTGTAAAAATCGAATATTTTCTTGAAATTAACGGGTTTCTATATATTAGTAAAAGGAATAAAATATAAAATGTAATGATATTTAAGGATTTTTTAAATAACCAACTAAATATACCTACCTACATTGTTTTTATTGCTAATTATTAAGGAAAAACATATAGATATATGTAGATCTAATATCAATAAGCAGGGGCGTATTTACGTATGGATGAAGAGGGTACTTAAGTGCGAGTACTGAGTACAAAGGCTATATTTTTTTAAGTTAATACATAAAACAATCAAAAAATATTTTTTTACTATACAATTTTTTGGGTCAGAAAATCGTCTTTATCGAGGTCCACATATAGTTTTAAAAACATTCTAATTTTCGTATAATAGAAATTTCTCATGAATTTTTTTATTACCAAACAATAAATTGCTATTCATTTGGTACAAATTAGTGTGTGTATTTTGTAGTTTATTCATGTCACGTGACCATTGCCAACATGCAAAAGTTAAATTTGTGTCCGAGTGGATTGATGTGGTGCTGGTTGGCGCGCGACTATGACGGGATACGCGGGAGTGCAATGCGGGTGTGGGTGTGTAAGTGGGACTGATTGCATGGCAAATTGCGCGTCAAATTGCTTCATATTATTTTGTAAATCGAATCCATTATTCACGCCGTATCTCCCCCATAAAGGTTGGCCACTTGTGTACTCGAACTCACACTATCCGACTCGACGCCTTTAACTGAATTTGACAATAGGTATTACATCGACTAAATTATCAAATGTTTATATATTTTTTAAAGAAAAGTAAAGCATTAAGATGGTTTTCCACCTATTGGACATAGAACTATATCTTTTCCGCTGGTATTTTGACAGTGATGTGCAAACTTTTTAACCATTTTTAACACATAGTAGAGTGAATTAATAGCTTTGATTGGTTGTTCATAAAAAATACTCTTGAATTATATCTACATCCCTATTATCTAAGGTTGATGCTTGAGTTATCAATACTTCAAATAAAATATACCGGGTGGACCATTTTAACCTTTAATGGAGAATAACTCGACCGGTAAGTGAAATAATAAAAAAAGTTTTCAGATAAAAGTTGTATGGTTTGGAGGGGGATATAGACGTACTTGAATAATTTTTTTAGGTGATGTTTTCAAGGTGGTATGAAAGTCAACATCATTTTTTTTAAATATGAACCTATAGTTTTTATCAAGTAATTTTATTTAACGTAAAAAGACAAATCTTTCATTGAAAACTTTTTTTTTACAACTTAACCCAGTATAAAAATTTATTGAAAGTTCAAAATCTCGAATTATTTTGTTAGATATCTTGGAAAGGTTAAGTTGTTAAAAAAAAGTTTTCATTGAAAGATTCATGTCTATTCACGTTAAATAAAATTACTTGATAAAAACTATAGGTTCCTATTTAAAAAAATGATGTTGACCTTCATACCACGTTGAAAACACCACCTAAAAAAATTTCATCCAAGTAGGTCTATGTCCCCTTCCAAACCGTATAACTTTTATCTGAAAACTTTTTTTATTATTTCACTTACCGGTCGAGTTATTCTCCATTAAAGGTTAAAATGGTCCACCCGGTACTTGAAAAAGTACTTCAAATAAAAAATGTACTTTTTATAAATATTAAAATTTTGTACTTGATTTTAGCAAATAAAGTACTTATATGGTGGAGGCGCCGTCATATTACGTTCTAGGATATTTTTTTTGTCTAGTTAGGTACGTTATCGTAAGTTCATAAGTTACAGCCATTTTACGACGAAAAATCCATAAAAACAGTCATGGAATTACAAGAGAAACTTTTTATCAATATTTTTGGAATCACCTCACTATTGTACTTACGATTGCGTGCCTAACTTGACAAAAAAATTGATCCGATGTCGTAATATGACGGCGTCTCCACCATATATAAAAATGTACACAATATTTAAATTTCAATTATTTATTTATTCACAAACCTTCAATTAAGTTTTTAATAATCCAAGTTTTTTCGATAGATAGGGTCACATGACTTTTTTCAGAAGCCATTCCGATTAAGTCCAATTTGCGTGGTCATCGTATGTACTATTGAATGAATTTAAACTCTGGTGTAATATTTTGGTAATATTGGCGCGTCCTCTTACATGCGACGGCGTGTATAATTCTTTCAAATTTGAAAAGGGTGTATTTTTCAGTACAAAAATTGATACACCTTTTAATTTAATATATGCGATCTAATTTTATAATATGTTTATCTACACAGGCATATAAGCAAAGTCACCGAATTGATATCTATTTATCTACAAAGATCCTCTTAATAAGTTTTGTTACCTGTTTATCTACACAGATATACAGTATGCATATATTGTAATAATACTTACCTAATACATATACATATATCAATAAAGCAACATATATAAATAATGCTGACAAATGGAATAAAAACAAGTTAATACTATATTTAGTATTTTTTTATAATATACAAGTTTTTTTTTTATTAATTAACTCTCCAATAATCCTTTTTTCGATATAAAAATTAAAAACTACTTTAAAAATCCGATATATTTCAAGCAAAATATACGGGAATAAAACTTAATACTTTAAAGATGATTTTGAGAAAACTGTATTTATGAATCCTTATATAGTTTAGTAATTTAGTATATATCAAATGTAATACACTTTTGATAATAATAGATTTAAAAAATTACTCTCCGATTTTTTTCTTGATGCACCCATGTATATATCATCATATATACATTCAAGTACTAGAATATCTCTACAAAGTGAAGGATGTATTTGCAGCGTTAAAACTGACCACAAGTTTCTAATTTCGTTTGAAACGGCCGGTAGAGTACGAGTACAAACATCGCCAAAGGTTTTTCAACGCAACCCCAACAAATTCGCCTCCCTTTTCCTCGTTCTTTATGAGCGAAGTCTACTTTAAACTCCTCTAATATGAGTATGTCAGTAATATTTTACGTAATCTACTTAATTTGTTAAATATGGTAAAATATATACATATTGCGATGTATGTGCTATACTGATTCATTTTAGATAATGTTTTGGTTGGAATTGCAAAAATACGTTCAAAAAATGAATTAGTATTGTATATAAATTTTGGAACTGATAGTATTTTATTAATTTATTTTCCTGTTCCACGATGTTCTTATTTTATTAAAAAAACTAAAAAACAGCTTGGCTTTGCCATAAAATGTACACCTGTTTACTTTTTGTAAAGCATTTATAGATTAAGTTAACATAAAAATAGGTTAGAATCAGTTATATGCAGAATAAATTGTATTTTTTTATTTAAAAGATGCAAACTTACCGTTTTTCTTGATTAAAGATGTAAACTAATGAAACAAAACTCATGGAAAACATTTTAAGTATTGTATTTTATAAAAAAGTTATACTTTTGTAATAAAATATAATAGAAATAGTATAAAATTCAATTGTAAATGCTATTTGGCGCTGTATATTTACAATATCGAAAATATTAAAAAGATCACCATTAGGGTCGATCCAGACAGACTATCGAGCCGGTTTCGGCCAGGTCTCGCTCCAGTAAAATATAATCGTTTACACTATAAGTATAGATATTCTTCAGGTTTCGGACCATTACGCTCCGATACAGTATTACTATACTGAATATTTGACAGGAGCGAGACGGGACCGAGAACGGCCCGATAGTCTCGATCGATCCTTATAATTGATATTTAAAAAGAAATAAATTTAATTTTTTTTACTTGTAGTTATTTAATTTGGATGACTAATAGGATTGAATTTTGATCATAGATAAAATGAAGTAAATTTTTTTTTATTGATTTATTACTTTTTATAACATGTAACGTATTTCAATCGATCTAAAAAAATCAAAACCAATCGATAGATTGATATTAAACTAATAGTAAGTAATATGATTTTTCAGAAAATGAAAACGTTAAAGTAGTTTGCTGAAGAAATGAAAGAAATATTTTACTTATTTTATTTTTACCAGTACATATGCAAAAAAAATTAGTGGTATCGGATCTATAAAAAATTATGTTTCTTCCTTTCTCCTATGGAGTGTGTTTCAGCTGTTTTTAAAATGTTTATACCTGTGATAAGGGTTATTGGTTTTAAAGAATATTTTAGTAAAAAGAAAACATTTTCTAAATATTTGTTTATTTATTTGATAAAGACAAAAATGCGTTCGTTTATTAATGACAACAAAATATGTAAATAAACGCTTAATATTTATTTTATTTACAAATATTTTTACATTTAAAATTATTTATAACACATAGTGACTTTTTACAAGCACATTTTTTTAAGTACAGATACTTTTAAATCAGACCACAAATATTTGACATAAAAGTTTCTGCCTTATATTTTTGTACAATAAATTGTAATTTGTAAAATCAATAGTTAATATTGCACAAATTTGACTAAATCACATTCAATGGATAATTTTATAAATTTAATTTTATAAAACTTATAACAATTTTCCAATTTTCAATTGAAATATTAAAATTAAAATAAATAATAACAATTAAATATTTTTTGCATTAAATTAATAAAATTATGTCATGCTCACAAACCTTTGGATTATAACCAAAAAATGAAATAACAATATCATGCAAGGTTAGCCAGAAAAAAATATATCATTAGAATAGTCAATAGGGAATTAAACGCATTTTCAGACAAGCATTTGTTTTTTTCTTCTTCATCAATTCTAAATAAGTGACATTCAAATACCACGTTATTTAAAAAAAACTTTTTTTATAAATTCTCAATTATTTGAAATATGATTTAGTAAGTTTGGCGCGTTAGGCGATACTTTTTTCAATTTTTATAAATTTTTCCTAAAAATTCATACTTTTTACTATATACATAAAGCCGGTATTATACCAACAAACTATTTTTTATAATTAATCGATTATATATTTTGGTATATAACAATAAACTAGGTACTTTATTAGTTTTAATAGAAAAATGATTGTCTAAAAATGCATTTTAAGGGTCGATCCAGACTATCGAGCCGGTCTTGGTCCGGTCTCGCTCCAATCAAATATAAATAAACAATAAAATCATTCACACTATACATACATAGGTATCGCTCAGGCCTCGGTCCAATTACGCTCCGATACAGTATAACTATACTGAATATTTAACTGGACCGAGACCGCGTCGATAGTCTGAATCGACCCTTATTCTTCATTGAAGATTGATAAAGATATTTTTTTACATATTTGATAACTACACAAATATAATGAACGGTGTTTTTTGGGTTACTCTGTTTGTTTGTATTAAATACGATAAACTAAATATTGCACTTTTAATCACAACCGACTAGATATTAGAGTAATTCTATAAAAAAAAAACAATATTCTGGGTTTTAAATACAAGTTCAGATATATTGGCGGGTGTGGGGTGTAATTCAATTACAGATATGTAGATTATTTCCTCATTTTATATTACTTCTTCTATCTCGCAGAGCACATACAAACTTAGACAGTATTAAGTCTAAATTTATGCGTTATTCTATTGAACTGGTTTTTAATTTTTCATAAAAATATACTCATATGCCATTCTAAAACATATTGGTACAACAATAAATATCAAAAAAATGGTTGGTATATAAAAAAATTTATCTATAATAAAAAAGTACGAAACAAATAATAATAAATAATGTTCGAGAGAAACGTCGAATTTCTTGACCATTTCCATCAATTCTTTTACAATACAGCCAATTAGTATACGAATAAATATTTATTTCCCGCATTCGTTTTTATTAAATATAAAATAAATATATTTACACTTGCCACATACTATGTTACATGATTATAGTGTCTTAATACGGTCGCCACACAACGACATCACCGCCTGTTTGCTGCGCAGGACCTCTCTGCGCAGATGTGGCTGTACCTAATACTCGTGCGTGAGCTGTCTCGTCCTGCTGCCGATTAGCAGCAGCCGCACAAGAAGTTGTCCCTAGTAAGAGATCACTGGCGCCGTTCATTTGTCGGGTACCAGTCGTCGAAAGTTGATCCATAACTGACTGTAATTCACTTTGATGAGCCTAACAAGTTAAAAGTTAGATTTTAGTACTAACGGTAACTTGTTCTATAAGAAATTTAACGTAGAACTACGTCTTCCCCGGTGGTACTAAAACAGGTTAAGCTAATTTTCATTGGATTGTATACATATAAAATTTCGCCCCCTATTAAAGATGAAGGGTTGTAATTAGTATCTTTCAATCTGGTGGAAGAAATCCCCTATCTTGCATAACAGTCGAGATATTTACGTTTTTATAGAATGAATAAATAAAAAAATTATCAATATTTCGCCCCTTATTGCATTGAAGGGTTGTAATTGGTTTCATTCGATTTGGCAGGAAAGATTCTAGGGGAAAACCCATCTCGTAACTTGAGATTCGGTTTTGTATAATGAATAAATAACAAAAAAACGACAATTGATACCTTTTATAGTCATTTATAATAAAACGATTTTTAACCCTCAACCCTTAAATGTACCAACATAGAAATAAATGCTAGTTTTCTTAGTTTTTGTACATATAGCTGATCTAATAAATAATAAATATTACATAATTTCTATAATAAAAACTGCCAATGGAAATATGTAGTTCTACGTTATTAGTTGTGACATTGTTGCTATATGTCGCATTTTTTTTACTTACTTGCGTGGTGTGATGTAAACTTTGAAAATGCGTCTGGTTGGCTGCCGAATAGAGTTGGGAGTACAGAAGGCTCGCCGGTAATACAGGATACAATGAATTGTTGCAACTTGATCCGGTATAATTCGATCCAGTGGAAGAAACATTTTGATGAGTTCCCATGAAATTTAGTTCATCTTGTACTGGACTTTCCGCTTGACTAGAATTATCTGACAAAGACCTAGGTCCCGATAGCGCGAAATCGGTTGAGGATGTTGTATTGGAACCTGCATTGGTTGGGTATCTTGGCACTAATAACGAAGATGATGAATTTACGGACGATTGCAGTGGGTGTTGGGAAGTTTGAGATGAAACTAATCCAAGGTGTTGATCTAAGTCAGTAGCAGTCGAATCTGGAAGTACTAAAATTTTATATTCAACAAATATATCTGTTGATTAAGTATTTAAAAAAAATATGTAGTAAAAAACAGCTGGTCGGATTGGGGAATATACGTTGTTTATATCATAACAAAAAAAATCTTACATGAATTAACAGTAGAGTTGGAGAATCCATCTTGACCAGTTGGTTGCTCTCCGGGACCCGATCCCGAAAAGCCTAAAGCCGGTGTGTTGAACTGTGAGGCAGTGGGTGCTGCACAGGAACCTAAAGAACTTCCTGCTAAGTACGGAGAATACGCCCCAGCTGCGCTGTATCCCCAATGTCCATTACCACCGCTAAGTCCAAACTGAGACATGTCTGGAACAAAACCTAGGGTAACAAATGTTTCAATTAAACTAAAAAAATAAAAATTTAATAAAAATATTTATGTGATTTTTATGAATTTAATATGAACTATTTCTAGAAGAAGATATTTATAAAATATTTTTTCGAAAGGCTCGATTTCAATTATTGATTTTACATTCATGTGTTTAAGATTTATATACTTGTTTTTATTTTTATATATTTTTTATATTTCCTGACTCATTTATTCTAGTATTAAAAAGTTTTCCTGCTACCATACAAGCTATAAATTTGATTTTTTGAATAGAATTACCTAACTTTTAGAAACGTAACAAAACCGAATGGCTGGTATTACACCCTAGGTAACAAATATTTGTAAGCTTACAAACACTTTGAAACGAGGTATCAAACTTATATGACAATTATCTTGGAGTTTTTGACAGATAGTTGTATGCATAGTATGTAAAAGCAAAGATATATTTACTAATCATGAGTAAAAACGGTTAAAACCGACATACAGCGCACGCAACTATCTGTCAAAAACTCCAAGAGAACTGTCAGATAAAATTGATACCCCGTTTGAAAGTGTTTGCAATCTTTCAACTTTTATTAACTAGGCTAAAATACTGGATATAAATGAACAAAATCAGGGATTAAGATTTTAAAATTATGAACTTAATCTTCCAATAATTTGAGTAGATCAGAAAAATTTATTTGAGTTAAATATTTAATTTAAGTATCGTCAGATTTAAAATATTATCAGAAGGATATGCAATCAGAATCTTAACCAAAGATAAACATTTCAACCATAAAGATTAACAAAATTCCCGAACAGTTTTACTTGGTATCGTTAACAAAAGTGAATATCTAAAGTGAACTTCGTGGTGCGAATGAATAATGTAAAACAGACAAAGACGGTACATCAAGTACTAATGTAAATGTGCTAGTACTATCTCATTTTACGGAAGCTGTGAGGATGTTTTAGATATTCCTGTTGCCTCCCATCCGATGATTAATTAATTTTTGGTTTTGCCGAAGCGCGCTTGGATCCTGAGCTGTAAGAGTTTGCTCCTGTGAGACTTTAATACTATATACGAGGAAGATGCAGAGAACGTGAAGGGGTGAATGTTTCAGTGTTGGAGGATTTTTTTATATATTTTTATTTTCCGGGTATTGAGATGTAATTAAATTTTACCAACACACATTATCGCTTGTAGAGGAATGGGAGTACTATCAAAACATTATCAAGTGCATGAAAATTGGTAAGAATGTTCTCGTTAGCATTTTAATGTAATACACAAAATATAAAATTGAATCTCCGAGCCGTTTAGGAAATATATTGATTTTTTAATATGTATGGAAATCTGATATATTAGTGCATTTTTTAGGAAAAACGCATTGATAAAACATTACCAATTTTCTAATTTTTAGGGAGAAGTAGAGTATTTGATTAGTTGAACATTTGTACAAAATATCATTAGTATTCACTAAGCCGTTTCCGGGAAATTAATTATAATATAATACAACAAAATTTTAAATTTTCCGCTTCACGAATATTTATGCGTATATTTGGCAACAACGTATTTTTTGCAAATTAGTTATGAAAGATCTATGTTTTTATAACTAGGTCATGTTTTATGTTTCTTATAAAAAATTAGAAAAAAAATTAATACATATGTAGTTAAATGTGCATAAATGATAGAAATACCATGATTATTCTATTATTGTTTGACAGCTGTATTTACCAAATTGAAAATGTTTACGCCATTGCCAAAACTGATATTATATATTTACGTTATATTAAAAAACATGTTAGTTAATTACCTATGAATTTTGGTTGGTCTAGTTACGTTACTTTGGAAGTTACGAGATAATCTTTGTTTTAAGAACTTCTCTGAAGGAACATTTCTAAACACCCTGTAGTTCAAAGGGTGTTGAATATAGACGTACAATTTTAATATATTCCCGTACAATTTTTTACTCACAATCAGCCAAGGAATCAGCTCCTAAAATATATCTATTCCAAACCATATATTTTTTGTGAATGTTTTCAACGTGCAGTCCTATATAGGTACATACTATTTATGCTTATTTAGTTTTAGTTTGAAAAGTAGACATATTAATCTTTAACACTAGAAAGACGGGAAAATCTACCTATCTACAAAGACGGCGACCGGTCAAATGACTACAAATTTACGAAATATCTTTTTTATGAGTAATTAATAAATGTCAGGTAAAGAAATAAAAGTAGACGTAATGTATGTTTAATTTTAATATTTATACACAATTTTTACATGTAACAAGAGCCGCAAAGCGGGTTTTTACAAGTATAAGTATCGCATACTTTATTAGTTTTATTTTTACATTTCTGAATAAGACATTCTCGCCTTCTTCGAATTTCCTGGGCTTTTTCACAAATTACTCACAATAATATCGATACACAATTACAGGCTTATTTGACTGACAATTCATATACGTATTTATTGTTGTCCCCTCTCATACAACAATTAAAAATATATATCAGATCATAGCCGTCAAAAGACCGCCACTGTCTTTGTCGGTATATCAACATTTCAAACAATAAAGAAAATAGATGTGAATTATTTTGATACATAGTTTCATTTAACTACTAGTATTAATAAAAGTCACAAAGTCTCATTACGGTAAGTCAAATAGTTTTTGAATTATTCAATATTGAAATTGAAATTACCGACAAATGACTGCTCCCGTCTTTCTAGTGTTAAAATGAGGTGTTATTTATTTATTCACGATCATTGTAACCATAATTATAAAATTTTGAATTATGTATACTAAAAATCAATTTTAAATTGACATCAAAACATTATTTTACATCACCATAACACATGTATAAAAAAATAATTTCGATATAATATAAAATACATTTCCAAAATGAATCTACAAAAACCCTACCAGATATAAAGGAGTTATGTTGTACAGAGAATATTGAACACGTATTAATTAAAAAATACCACGACCACATGGGGTATCGTTTGTAGTATGGCTGGATCGATGGAAAATACTACCTGCCCCTTCTAAAACTCACCTGACATTTCCCCCCTCTACCACCCATTCCACAACAGTGAATAGTACGACCACATTTTGGTGACAAATTGTGAACCGTGTAGAATTTGTTGTATGATTATCATTTTGCAACACTCGGCGGTTTAGTGGTTAGCGTGTTGGTTTCGGTTTTGTGTCTCTTTTTCTATATACGAATCATTGTATTGCATTATACGATTAATATTGGTGAATTTACAAAACAGCTTTTTTTAATAAATCAATTGTTTTTGTGCATTTATCTAGAGATTAAAACATTTGAGCTTGTGTTAATAGTTCAAAGTTAGACCGACAATGGTTATGAATATTGTAAAATAATGCGTTTTTATGCTGTACTGCTTAATTTAATATTTTGTTTGTTTTATTTCAGGAAATATTTTTTTTATAAATTCACTGGTATTTTATGGATTGTAAAATGCTGTTTTTATTTTTTCATATAAAAATTGCCTGCATAAATATAGATATTAAAAATAAAAATTTGGTAACTTTTTATTTTCGGATTATTTCCAAAATAAAGAATTTTCAGAAAAAAATGGTTCAGATAAATATTTTAATGATTTCGTGTGTGCTAAATATTGACATTATGGGTTGATCTTGAAAAGGTCACCTTGATGATTTTCTTCATCAAATATGAACCCATATTTTGTTTTACAGATTCGTAATTAACGATAATAAATAAACAACTTTTGTCTGAAACTGTCCATTTTTTATGACCCTTTAAGATCAACCCATAATGTCAATATTTAGCGTATTCGAAACCATGAAACATTTGTCTGAAACATTTTTTTTTAAATTCGTTATTTTGGAAATAATTAACTGGAAAGTCTTAAAAAACATTAGCTTTTACTAGTTACTAATTTATTGTTTCAAAAGTCGAAAATAATTTTATAATTTTTATAAAAAAAACTGATTTATTATTTTTATAATTTATTGTCAAACCATAATATTTAAAATAATAAAAGGACTAAACTTTTGCTTGAATTATAGTCAATCTCAACTCTGCCAGAATTAAAAAATAACATTTTAACTTAATAGCAAATAAGTATTAAGTTTAGAAATAACTAATACTTAATACATTTTATGTATCTGTTATACTTTACTACATATGTATGTATATCTAACGTATATATGTATGTGTATGTATGTATATTGTATATAGTATACATATGTATGTATATATTATTTATATGATGTTTAATTAGGAATAGTGAATTTATTATTAGAGTAATTAGTAGTAATTTGCCTTTGTTATTAATAGATATTATATTTGTTTCCTCATCCAAATTAATATTTGTCAATATGTCATATTGTATACATGTATAATGATATTATTGAAATGTGACAAACGCTTACATACGCGTTGATTGGTGCTTTATTTATTAATAGAATTAAAGTCTAAGGATCCATATAATACACATATTTGTATTTGATAATTATATTGAATTAATATAAATGGGTAAAAGTAATAAAGGTAATTACTTGTTTTACTATGAGTACGATATCCAGTCAATAGTTTAGAAATATATTAATATTCTTAAAAATAATTTATTAGTAAATAGTACCATAAAACTTTTTTTGAAAGGGTTAACTAATGGTACGAGGAAAAAAAATCAATACAAAATAATTACAGTTTTCCCTGTACATCTGTAATAATATAATTTTAGGCTATAATGTTTGCAGTCTATCGATCGATTTATATTGAGTATCTGCAAACATTATTATAGTTTCAGACCGTAAAAAAATATTTTATAATGATAGGATGTTACTTACTATCCGGGATGTACAGAAAAAAATGTTATTCTTCAAGTTTTTTTTCCATGTACTTTAACAGAATTTATAAAATTTCTTTGATATTATGAACCCCTTTTGATTAAACATTGCAGCATTGCAAGCAACTACTTAGCATTACTGAAATTATGTTTGAAATATAAATTATATACTAATTTAAAGTAATACTTACTTTGGCAGTTGGCTATGGGCGGCATTCTAAAACCAGAGAGCGGGTCTGCGGTGGCGAAAGGAAACGGCCGCTGTCCAAATGCAAAATGGAACTGCTGCTGCTGCCCTAAGAGTGACAACACTATATTAGCCCTAACGTCTGCCCAGACACGATATCATCATATTTTATAATTTATAATTTTCCATATAGGAAAAATATCGTCAGCTGCTTGAAAATGTGAAATACTTATTTTATTAAGGTGGTTTACATACTCTTACATTTCTGTGTGATAATTGCAAATATAATGAAATTACTGTTGGAAGTTATGTATTGTGGAATAAAGTGCCCTATTGTGGAATACTCTTTATATGGAATTATACTTTTTTTTTACTTATAGTTAGCATGTAAAATGTCCAATATCCGAAAATAATTGCGGTTCAGTCATGTTCGTAAGCAGCAACTAAAAAAAAAATGTCGTAGCAGTTTATCGTAAGAATAAGGTACATGCAAACAAATTAAATTCAAAAAGGCTTTAGAAATGTCAAAAATAGCACCTATTTGAAAATAGGATCTTATCAAACCAAAATAATTATCATGTTCATAGTTACAATACAACAAACATCAAATCCTTTTTTTATAAATTTATTCTTAACGAATTAATTATAGAAAACTCAAAAATATGTCCAAAAACGGTCAATATTCAAGTGTGGGGTCAAAATAATTATTATATTCGTAATCAGCAACCTAAAAAATCATAAAATCATTTTCCAGTCAGAATAAGTCTATGTATAATATAATACGCAAAGAAAGTTTTTTTTATTTTATCGATTTTTTTTAATGATTTCAGACTGTGTAACTCCAAATCTATTGATTTTTGAACTTTCTGTGAATTGAGACTTTTGATTAGAATGGTATAAAGTATAACATATTTCAGCCAATTCAACCGGGAACTATTTTCCTTAAATTTAGTGCGGAGTACTTTTTAAATAAAATATATATTTTGTAAATGATATTTTACTAAAACGTATGCAAAATACATTGTTGAATTTTCTTGCAATAAAACATTTGAAAAAACAAAAAAGTTTTTGAATGTTATTGTTAACAAGATACGACTCTTAAGGCCTCAATTTAATAAACAAATATTGAGATAAAGATAAAAGCTCATTTAAACTGTTTCATTTTAGGCGGCTATTACACTATCAAAGAAATGTGATACAATTTCTTTGATCAAAGAAATATGACAGTGTAATATGTCAACTTTTATAATATTTACCTTCATAATATTTCTTTTATCATAGATAATGACAGTTTATTATATTTAATCAAAGTTTTTTGACGGATAAATCAAAATGGCGACTGAAAAGTGTTCGTGGACGGTTTCGGCTACGAAATTACTTATGATCAAATCTTTGTCAAAGATCTTTGACATATTTATTTGATAGTGTAATAGCCGCCTTAAGCTTGTAGATTTTTCTAAATTATCAATCAATAGTTTTATGAAATGTAGTGTATATTAATGTAGTATAAACTGTACTTATCTTATTAAAACGTCTATACAATATGTGCATAACGATTAAAAATGAATATTCTTAAATAATAAGTACCACCGAACTTCGGTTAAATTCTTTCGATATGATTTCCAAGCTTGAGAATTCCTCTACGCGAGCACGTCGATCCTAACCTCAATACATTGTAGCGAACGAACCATCGTAGAAGCCCTTAATTAATTAAACAAGCTATTCATTAAGGATTCCTGTAGCCGCCCCGTAGTCTACTCGACCCCAATCTGAATATCGCACCCTCTCACATCCTTCTCTCACTCCTATACCCATGACCCCCTCCCCCACACGAATTCGCCGCTCAACGGAGTCTGCTAGAATTCGATGATTAATTTTAGAGATATCTTTTATGGAATAGTGTATGTGTGAAGGGTGTAAGGGGCTGAAGTACACGTGTGATGTTAAATAGAGTAAATAGAGAGTATTTCTCATCTTAAATTGATATTTAATGTATATTTGAATACTAGACCAATTTTTTAAATGCTATACAGGATGAGTCATATCAGGTGGAACAAACTAAAACCGTTGATTGAGAAAAATATTTCAAGCAAAAAAGTTTATATAAACATGTGTCCGGAAACTCTTCGCGAGGGAGCTACAGACTCCCAAAGATTTTGACTAAAATTGGTTTTTATTTAATATCTGGAGAACCCATTGTGATACAGCAATGAAAATTAATACCTGGATTAGTAATAATACGTGTTATCGATTTCCAGTATCAAACAATGGTTATTTAGGCCAGGAATGTATGGGGCCTGTGGGCCCTCTGATTTTTATCTAGTATTTTTTTGTTCTTCACTTTTTTCTTATGTTTGGTATTTTTATATGGTCATATGATACAAAATACACATAAATATACAATGTTATGTTGTCATAAGATCAACCGTTTACGAGAAATACGATGGGGAAGATAGTTTTGCAGAATTTAACTTAATACGGATGCTAAAATTACACAAAATAAATTTATATTTTTGTTCTAGTACTAAAAATAAGAAAAATAGTTGGTGTAAATATTCCTCTTAATATGACTCGTCATAGAATTATAGCCAGTTTTATTACTTTAATTCGTGCTTTATTAATTGACTAAAAAACGAAACTAAAAATGTTATCTGTTGTTAAGGATGCCTATATAGGTATATTTACATACACATTGATTGTTGTTTTTAATTATAGAACAAGAATATAAATTTATTTTGTGTAATTTTTAGCATCCGTATTAAGTTAAATTCTGCAAAACTATCTTTCACATCGTATTTCTCGTAAATGGTTGATCTTATGACAACATAACAAAGTATATTTATATGTATTTTGTGTCATATGACCTTATAGAAATACCAAACATAGGAAAAAAGTGAAAACCAAAAAAATACTAGATAAAAATCAGAGGGCCCACAGGCCCCATACATTCCTGGCCGAAATAACCATTGTTTGATACTGGAAATCGATAACACGTATTATTACTAATCCAGGTATTAATTTTCATTGCTGTATCACAACGGGTTCTCCAGATATTAAATAAAAACCAATTTTAGTCAAAATCTTTGGGAGTCTGTAGCTCCCTCACGAAGAGTTTCCGGATACATGTTTATATGAACTTTTTGGCTTGAAATATTTTTCTCTATCAACGGTTTAAGTTTGTTCCACCTGATATGACTCACCCTGTATACAAGCATCTCTCTATTATTATATTTAATATTGTTACATATTCTTTTATTATAAAATAAATAACACATTGTTCTAAATTTTTATAATATTACAAAAAAACAGGCCCCTTGATTTTGTAATGTTAGGTCCCCGAAATGTTGGATTTGATAGGATTTTTTTTCCGTAGATTACGATTTTTTTTCTGCTTTTTTCGAAAAGTTGTGCGATCAAAAATTCTATATAAAGGACAAAGAACTGATTTTTTTATCTAGACATTTTTGTCATATTTTTTGGTTAATTTTAAAACGAGTTTGTTAACAAATATTTTTCGCTGAAATGTAATCCTAATTAGTTATTAAATAATTAATGTTACAATTTTATTGAAAACACATAGGTTCGCATGGTAAAGTGAAGAATTTTAAATAACTTTTTTTTTTCAAAATTGTACATTTTAATCAGTGAGTATTTTTTATGATCTTTAGAGATATGTAATATGTTTTAAAATTAACTAGCATGTTAAAGTGAGTAGGGGGTCTATAAAGTGTGACATGGTGTAACAAAAGGGAAAGCCACAACTTGTGATGTCACATCTAAAAAATAAAAAAATAAAAATTATTTCAATTATGAGCAAAATTGTGAGGAAAAATGAATATGTTGTTAGTAACTAGAGACAGGTGAAGAGTTTTTGGGAAAATTTCAAACGTGCATGGAAAACTTCTTGCAAATAAAAATAATATTAACAGTCAAGGACAATGAAAGAATATTTTGTGTGTGTTGATTTTGAGTACCTAATTATTGTTTTGAAAGTGTGACATCACAACAGGTGGGGGGGGGGTGACACGATTATAACTACCTATGACAAGGCCGAAGAGGGGTTTATTTATTTAATAAACAATGTCTATTTTGCATCGCGGTTACCTGCTTTTAAATTTTTAAATATCTATATTTCATTCTATAGATGGACTCAAGATAAATGTTTTAAAAATATTCCAGGGGCCCGAAATTTGTAGTTACGTCACTGAAAGACGTATTTTTTTCGTCTGTCACTAACATAAGTATTAATGCATACTCAAGATAAAAAAATCATTTATGTTTATTTTTATTAGAAAATAGTTATTCGATAATTATTTTAAATAACAATTGAGTATATTGTACATCCTTTTTAAGTACTAATATGTACTATACAATTACGAAAACAATTCTGTATGTGCAGTACTGACAATGAAACTGAAATAAATCTTTATCGGTCTGACAATGTGAAACGTATAACACATCAACCGTGGGAATAGTTCCATCTGTGACCGTTATCTATCGTGGTGGCGTTGCAGTTGAGAAAATTGTGAGAGCTTTTTGTTCTTCATAAAGAAATTAAAGCGCTGAACCAATCGATTTTAACAAATTAATTAGATATTTTATAGGATTGCACATGAGACGAGACGAAAGTTAGGTAAGTTTCATCTCGTATACTTAACCGAGACCGAGACGAGATCGAAATTAAAACAGAGACAATATCTGTCTCGTATATTTTTTTTTATAAAAAAAATGTTTTCATACATTTTTATGTAATAAGCAAATAAATTTTGAAATATAACGAATGTCATACAGATTGTCCCGTAAGTCAGGACTCGTAAGGAAAAATAATAATCCAAATATTTTCTCCATAACCTTATGGGACAGCTTATGTTTTAATGTAATTATTGATTTATGAATTGAATATGAACATCATTTAAAATAATTATTGATAATCCTTTAAAACGAGATACTCGACGAGACTCTTAGTCTCGTCTAGGCACGGAGTGCTGTTCTATTTATTTGTCATAATATTACAAAGAAATTATACTTTGTTCTGTCTCGGTATTAATTTAGTACTTTTTTATATTAATTATATTATTGATGTTTTAAATCACATTAATATAAATAACATAAAGAAAAATATATTGGCAAAAATATCAAGCATTTGTATAAAAACCGCTAAATATAATATAATGTATGAAAAACTGGTGAATATGTATGCTGTAAAAAAAACCTCACAATTAATTATTCAAAAGAGTAAACCGACCACATGCAAAAAAAGATTAAATATAAATTTGTATAGTAAACACTTCTTATTTTGAACTGTCGACGGTTATTTGAAAAAATTTTTTTTTGTATATTCATGTGGTTATAATTTTATCATTTTTTATAAAAAAAATATACATTTTGAGTTATACATATAGTAATTCCGTTGTTGAACGATCTGAGCAAAATAGGATCTTTGTAGACTCATTAAATAATAATTGCCCTTCAATCTTTACAAATAACATATAACGTAGGGAAAAAGCTGTAATCGTACTATAGCCTAAAGCGTACCATAATTATATTTTAAAGGAAATCGTTATACATATTAATCATCTATTATTTATATAAGAAACTAAATTGTATTCCATGTGCGTATAACAATTTTTGTATTTGTGGAAGATACGATATAAAAGCGACAATTATTTAAAAAAGTGTGTTTGCATGATGTAATATTATACAAACTTTTGTAAGAGTGTATAGAACATTGACAATTCAGAAGATTTGCAATATAATAAAATGTAAGTATAGTTATGTTATCTACAATATGTAAAAATTACCAATTGCAGTTTTATTTTGTTCAGTTAATGTTATAATTAAAATATATTTAAAAAATGTCAGAGTTTCCAATATTGTACCATGCACTATTGCCTAAATCGTACCTAAAAAATGCCATTTAAATATTTCTGTAATTTTTTTTCATACACAGAAAAAAAACTGTATTGGACCAAGAAAACCTTTTGTATATAACGAAAACAATATTTTCTTAATATAAGAAACATACTCTTAATCCAACTACGTTATTCCTTCGTTCAAGAATACTATTTATAGTTGGTTTAAGAGATTTTGTTATATACAAAACAAGGTTTACTTGGTTTGAGAAATCCTTTCTACCAGTGTAGTGAAAGACCTATAAAGGAATTTAAATTTAAGAAAAAAAGAACCTGGTTGAAAAAAAATCTTATTTCATGAGATAAAAACTTGATATATTATATTAATGTATTTTTTTAACCATTTTTCTGTGTATTATAATATGAAGTACTATTTATGGAACCGCAGGAATGAATTAGGAAACCTAATCCAAAATCGTACCGTTTGAAAAGCTTCAGAAAAACGTTAATATTATGTCATTGTGATCAATTTATAACTCCTCAAAAATTATTTGATAACATAAAAAACAAACTACATGGAACAATGCAAATTTTGACAATAATAATGTATAAATTGTCCGCTAGAATAAAAAAAAAAGTGGTACGATATTGGCTACCTTCCTCTAACAATAAATTTAATACACTGTATCTAATTTTTACTGTCAACGATTTGAAAAGAGAGTGAATAATAAAGTTCTAACGAACAATAGCTATGAACGCTGTTGGTGTTTAAATGTTACACAAGTTAGAGTTTTTATTAATAATCATGTAGGCAGTGACTAATTGGCATCATCAGTGCACATAAACACGATGACCACAAATCTGTAAGTGCGAGCCAAGTGTTCGCCACCACTCGCCTCGTCGCGCCGCATATCTCGGTCCACTGTTAATCCGCAAGCGTTTGGGAACCGCGGCGGTCACCCAAGAATCCGCCAAGTTTGGCCAAGCACCCACCTCGTGTCGCGTAAATAATACTAAATTAACATTAAACTATACGTATATACATTTTCAAATACTTCTTTAGTAATCGATTTATTAATACTATAATAATAATTGTATACCTATATATTAAAACTAGGAGTAATTTAGTAAGAACAATTTATCATATTAACAACAATGAAATATTCAATCACGCACAATCAGAAAATTACATTATGTATGTCAAATTCCTTTTTTGGATTAATTATTTCAAAATATGTTAATTGAAAACAATTTCAGCTGTTGAAATTATTTTATAAACAGTAGCATCTTGTAATTAATAACGGTTACTCGCTTAACGTCGTTTCGCAACAACGACACTTTTTCTTTTTCAGTTGTAAATCATGTACTTTACGTATTAAAAATGTATTTAAGAGTAAACATTGTGTAAATTTCTTTTTCTATCACTGTTTTATAGTTAGTGTTATTGCATATTTAATATATTATATTAGTAAGTTTTACTTGCAAGCACTCGCGAGGCACAAAAAAAATTCACTTATCGACGTTTTTCACTTGACGGCGAGGGTCCGGTTCGAATTAAACTTTTATTGCGAGATGCTATTGTATATATTTATTAAATAAAAAAAATATTATTAAAAAATGATACTATTTCACCCATCAGAGCTGCTAAGAAATCTGATTTTTTCACAAAATAAAAATAATGCTACTAAAATTATACAATACAACTAGAATTATGTCTTCTATTGCAATCGACCTTTAAATTATGTCTAATGTCTAATAAGCAGTAAAAACAATTGAAACATATATATTTTACGTTAGAAAGGGGGAATGGGGAGGTGGCGTCATCGAAATCTTATGAACCCATTATAAGTGCGAAAGAAAATTACAAAAATCATCGAGAAATAATTAAATTTATATTGCATACGAAATTAACAAAAATTATTTCTATACATTAATTTAAAAATGAATAGTGAGGAATATTAGATTTATTTTACGAGATAAAAACTCTAAAATATTAAAAACCACTGTACTAGAAGAAAAATTAAATGTTTTTTTTATTTGTTTAAAATATATTCCCAATGTTTATTCAGCAAATGAGTCTTTATTAAAATAGTATATGTATTTATAATAAACATTTATCAAGAATTGAATACTGACAAAATGTTTCAGCTGTTCTTTTACGTATTTATTACCACGTAATAATTTACATTGGATTATAATTTATAACAAAGTATATACAGGGTGTCTAAATACCAGGGGACACCATGGGGATCTCGGAAACTATAAGAGATAGAGAGTCGGTTAAATGAGAGAAAAGTTACCTTTAAGAGGGAACAGTTCAATGGTGCATTTATATTTTACAAAATTTTCATAGCTTACTAGATATTAGCCAAAAACCATTTTACTCCGAAATCTTTCATCGTGAATATTTCTTAAGCGACTTGAAATTTAAAAAAATGTTTCAAATAAATGCTGTAGGGTTTAGTATTGTCTATTTAAAAATATTTTTTTAATTTCCAGAAATCTCATTGTTTTTGAGATATGATACTAACTTATGTTTTCTTAAATGGAAGCAATATGAAATTTTATAATTTTTGAATAGAAGATTTTATTACCTTTTCAATGATATGCAGCTTGATATACTTATTTTTCAAAATATCTCAAAATATGATGAAAAAGTACTTTTTATTTATTTAATACACTGGATCATCCTAAGATGGCTATGACAATTAACAATAAGATTAAAAAACAACTGAAAATTTACTTATAAGCTTACATAGCATGAATTAACTACTTTATTTATAAAAAGAAAACATATTTCTATTTATTAAATTACAAAATACCAGCCAAAGATGGCTATGGCTATCGACAACAATATAAAAAAAAACAAGAAGCTATTTTATTTTTAAAAAAACACATATTTTTATTTCCAATCAAAAATAGCTGTCAACAATGAGAATTTTAAATCAATTGAGAAATTATTATTTTGCCTGTTTGTAAGAATACTAAAGAGTCTTATAAGTAAATTTTCAGTTGTTTTTTAATCTTATTGTTAATTGTCATAGCCATCTTAGGATGATCCAGTGTATTAAATAAATAAAAAGTACTTTTTCATCATATTTTGAGATATTTTGAAAAATAAGTATATCAAGCTGCATATCATTGAAAAGGTAATAAAATCTTCTATTCAAAAATTATAAAATTTCATATTGCTTCCATTTAAGAAAACATAAGTTAGTATCATATCTCAAAAACAATGAGATTTCTGGAAATTAAAAAAATATTTTTAAATAGACAATACTAAACCCTACAGCATTTATTTGAAACATTTTTTTAAATTTCATGTCGCTTAAGAAATATTCACGATGAAAGATTTCGGAGTAAAATGGTTTTTGGCTAATATCTAGTAAGCTATGAAAATTTTGTAAAATGTAAATGCACCATTGAACTGTTCCCTCTTAAAGGTAACTTTTCTCTCATTTAACCGACTCTCTATCTCTTATAGTTTCCGAGATCCCCATGGTGTCCCCTGGTATTTAGACACCCTGTATAAAAATCATAGTCGAAATTTCTAGTTACATATTATGATACTATAGCGAACCACTCGCGTTTCGCCCGCGTTGTTTTCATTTTTGTGAAAATTAATATAATTTATAAAATCTAATACCATTTATACTATTAATTAAGAACATTTTTTGACCTCTGTTAGGTTTAAAATTTGAAAAATTGCGATCATAAATATTTTAATTTCAAATTTATTGACTGAAATAACTAAAGTTAGAGCTTGTAACTCATAAACGAAAAGTGATAGAAATTTTTTTAAAATTCTACTCAATTCTTTATAAAAATTGCTTTAAGAAATCGTCCAAACCACGTAGTTTTTTAAATAAAACGGCCAAGTGCATGTTCTCATTACGATTTATAAAAAAAGTCTTTAAAAATTTTTCATAAACAATTTTTTGTTACAGTGTTCGCAATAATTTTCAGTGAAGGTATTTATTAAAAGCTACATTCTAGATTTTTTTTCAGATTTTTCGATAGTTTAAAAATTAGAGGAAGAAGAGACGATCTGATAACGAAATTGAATAGCAAATATATCGTTATTGAAGGGTTAAAATCGGTATAAAATTTATATAGACAGACAGACGGACGGACGAACATAATGAAACTATAAGGGTTCCTAGTTCCTAGTTTTCTACGGAACTCGAAAAAAACACTTACAAATAATTAATCTCATTTCATCAAATCTATATTTACTGATTGTGATATTTTATCTTATTCTGGATAAATTATCTGTGAGTTTGTATAAACAATATATGTATTCATACATATGTATGTGTACTTATAAAAAGTATCATGCTCTCGTCCTATGAGTCAGCCATGTACTTAAAATGCACGAGAGTAGATATGTATCATCGGAACAAAAAATTTTATACATAAAATAAAAGAAAAAATATATCATCATCAAATACACATACCAAAACCATGAAACTTGAAATATCCAAAGCAATTAAAATTTTAATGATCCATGTCTCTTTCATCTTAAATTTAAATGTTTATATTTTCAATACGTATTATATGTTGTTGCTTAGTTTGTGATTGTACCGCCATGGCAGCACACTCGGGCCACACGCAGGTTCAATAAAACGCGGGAAAGATGAATACAACAAGTAAACTTTATTTTATTCTATTGTTTTTACAGTCAAAGTGCTGCTACTCGTTTGTTTATTGAATATTTAAACTGGCGCCGAGGATTTAAATATTTTATTTTTTCATATCCATACCATGTCTTCTCATGACCGACAAATACTATTAATTTTAGTGTTTCATAACCGAAATCGGAAAAAATATATTAACTTATGTTTTGACCTATATAGTTGAGATTTGACATATGTAATTATTGTAATTTATAAACCAAATTGAAATATAGAAAAAACTTTTGGGTTTTTTTTAGGCTGGAGGGGTGAGGGGGTTATTAAATCTCGAAAAGTAGGAATATCGATGGCTGAAATTTTAAATGACGTAAGAGACAAAACACGTCATTACAATAGAACAAAAATCAATTTAAATTATTTTTGAAAAAAACTTGATTGTGTATACCCAGAAGAAAATTTACAAGCTTGTTAGCACTCTCAAATGAAATATCAAACTTATATGACAGTTCTCTTGGAGTTTTATGATGACTTTGACAACTTTCGCGCAAGCGTTGTATGTAAACACCAACGGTATTAAAACAGTGGTGCTATTATGAAAATTAATTTATACGGTCAGAGTCGCCAACTGTGTTACAATACGTTGAAGTATCACTGCTCTAAATTCCATAGCTAATCCATAGATACTATAACAAAATTAATAACCTCATTTATGAGTACTAGCTAGCTTGCAAATTTGCTAGGTCCTTTATAATACCGGACATAAAATACCAATCGACATACAAAGAAAATTGACTAAAACTGCACCAAAAACTTCTTTTCGCATCACTTACGTTAATTGAAATTTAAACCATCGATATGTAAAAAAAAGTTTTCAATCAGATTCTTCCTTTTTACAAGAACTACACACAAAGTAACAAAATCTTGTCTAATGTTAAATTGCCTTGCGATATTCCCTTTCCTCTCAAACACAAAATAATACATAATTATGGCATCATCATACACAACAAACAATCTGAAATTCATCTGACATATTCATTATACCACCTCTACAATATCGAAACCTCTGTAATCTGTTACAAACTTTATCAATTCTGGCAATGACGGCCAAAACACAACTGTAGCGTGAGTGTGCGAACGGGCAACCCTAATCTAAAACGTGTCACTCTGTCTACTGGAATCGCACCCTTCCCCTTCCACAGATGGGGTAGTCTAGGAGACGACATATCCACTCCCTAACACTACTGGAAATTAACACAAGATAGATTGGATGTCAAAATTTAATAGGGATAATCGCAAGTAGTGTTAGTTTCTGTTTAAAAGACGAAATATATATCTACTTATTAGTTTGTTTGTTGCAATGAACAAAATGTATTTGATTTATTTATTTCAATTGGTAGCAGTCTTAGATTTTACCCGTGTTGGATTCTTTTTTAGTTAAATATACTAAATTTGAAATATTTGTTATTTGGTTACTGCCACTATTGATTCGTAATCTAGACACTTAACTGTAAAACAGCTTAATTTTATGACAATCGGCAGATGGGAGTTCAAATAGTGTAACATTTAATCTAATTGTTAGTGTAATCTATTTATTAATTATTATTTGTATTATATGTATGTATAGCATTGCTTTACATTGTTTAAAATTTTACTATTCTTAATTTATACCTTTGTGTCGTAGTACTTATCATTTTGTAATCATTAGCAAACTATCCCTGGGTTCTCATTATTGGTTTAACTTAATTCATAACTGCAGAAAAAACATAAACAACATAAAAGGTTTTTATAATTAAAAAAAATTATTATATTTTAATATTAGAATGATAAAAAAGAAGCCCATAAATCCTAAAAAACAAAAAACAGGAGATCTCAACGTCCTCAACCCTATGCCCGTCTATCGTTTGAAAATTATTTACGTTTTCAATAAAATGTACGTACATTTTTTATGCATTTTTTACCCAACACTATCTACTTATTGTTAGTGAGAATTAATCAAAACACCTACAAAAATACCTCAAAGCTTTTTTGTAGATAACAAAATTTCCTATCAAAAAGTCAACAAGAGTATAACCTAACTTTTTTGGTTTAGGTAATCGTGAGACATCCGAGTGCCCGCATGAAAAATCACAATTTTCGTACGGGATCTTATAAAAACTAAATAATGCCTGCCATCCAACTGGTATTCTAGAAGGTGCTCTTAGGTATAAAAAGGTAGGGGACCCCTGAGATAAAGTATCACTAATCTAAATTCCAAAACAAATATATATATCACAGAATAATACCTTGTTGAAAATACATACCTGTTTTCTAACAAATTTAGTTCCTTTTGATTTATGTAAATAGTCATTATATTTATTACCAAGTAGGTACCAACTGAATATAAACTATATATATTAATTTCAATTCAACGTAATTGATAATCTTAATACACGTTTAACATTTAACAAACTGTTATAATTATACGACTCTTTTGATCGCACATAGTTGTGTTTAGAGCCATAACTGCATTACTATAATTTTCAACAATACGTACATATTCAAAACCAGTGGCAAACTTTAGTATAGCCACAACTGCTTGGTAACAAGCGTACTCTGCAACATTTGGTGTACGAGTATTACCGATAGGAATTGCACATGATAATCATAGGCGTCTTTGTTTTAATATTAAATATTCATTTGTTTTACAAAAACATTATTACCTAACATACACACATGATTTTTATGTGTGTACATCTATGGCAAAGTACCAACCGAATGATATAAGTTTTATTCCCCTCCTTTTATATTTTATATAAAAAGAGGTATGATAATTTTCGATGTTCACTTATTAATATATTTTTATTTTTGATGACATTTGAATAAAAGTGTATCATTAGTATTGTATTTCATCAATGAACGAAGAAAAACTCTGTTAAGATTAAAAAAACTATTTTATTTATAATATAGTTTAACAGAAGTTAGTAAAATTTAAGTTTTTTTGAATTGAATTGAAGTAAATATCATTTTGACCTTCTCAAAATCTATTCTAACTATTTTCGTCATGATGTCTATGTGTCTGTAGCAATTTATTCAAAGATGAACTTTTATTCTTTAGATCAATTTTTGTCTGGGAAAAAAACTCATATTTTTAGAAACGGTCTTTGAATGGGAAACCTTTTATTTATCATTTTTTACACAGTGCATATAGGATCTTGCAGAGAATATTATGTACTATCTATAATTTTATTCTACATAGAAAAAAAACTGTATTGGACCAAGAAAACCTTGTTTTGTATATAACGAAAACAATATTTTCTTAATATAAGAAACATACTCTTAATCCAACTACGTTATTCCTTCGTTCAAGAATACTATTATAGTTGGTTTAAGAGATTATTGCTTATCTTAAGAAAATATTGTTTTCGTTATATACAAAACAAGGTTTACTTGGTTTGAGAAATCCTTTCTACCAGCGTATTCACAAAAAAACTTTTAATTTAATTGAATTCTTAAAACTTTAATTCAACTCATACCTAAAATCTAAAGTGAAACATATATATTTTTTGTAATAGAATAACCAATGAACTTATTATATTCATAGATTTAAAATGTGTTTGTTAAAATATAATTAAATATAATTAAGAGATAATAATAATGTAATTTTTTATTCATATACCGTCTTTTTGAATGCATTTACTTAAAGAACCTTAACTACTAAACGACTTATTAAAATTATTTGAAATTTTAATACGTAAAAATATACTACATAATAAACATTATAAGGCTAATCCGACGTTTCTACAATTTACAGTTCCGCATAGTGCATTATCACTTAATAGATGATTATACTTTTTACTTGAACTCCGTTAATTTAAATATAATTTAAAAAGGTAAGTAACGCCACTGCATGATACCACAGCAGGTCTTGACGGCGCGCCAAGACGCCAGTACGCGGTTTCTTAATGTGGCGCGGCGACGCTGGTTCGAGCCCGTGTAGAGATGCGGTCGCAGAGAGCAGTTTGTGCTTATGATAAATGTCGCTGCAGAATTTATACACCGGGGATCGTGCTCTCTTCTTACGAAGGTGGGGGCGTGTGATGCATCGTGCATATGTGAACATGTCTTATGTTAGAAATAGTGTAATGTTTGTTTAGAAACATATACACTTAATTTATTGTTACTTATTATTAAGTAATTAACTTAATTGCGATTCAAAATATCACGTTTATTTTAAATTTTATTTACAATAAGAAGCAAAAGATCTTAACAACGAAATAAAAACGGGTAAATGAATGAATAAATTGTTTTATGAAAGCAGAAACAAATAAACTGTGAGGCCGCCATAAGACTTTTTTATAAATTTATATACAGAAATGAATATCTTAAAAACGGTACATTATATACCTATACTAAAAAAATTATTAGAGCATTATAGAATTTTAGATAAAAATACTCTCAATTTTTGACATAGAACTATGTCTTCTTCGAAGGTATTTTAGTGTAACCTTGGTAGTACACACAAAAAAACTGTATTGGACCAAGGAAATCTTGTTTTGTATATAACGAAAACAATATTTTCCTAATATAAGAAGAGTACTCTTAATCCAACTACATTATTTCTTCATCCTAGAATACTATAGTTGGTTTAAGAATATATTTCTTATCTTAAGAAAATATTGTTTTCGTTATATACAAAACAAGGTTTACTTGGCTCAAGTAAACCTTTCTACCTGTGTACGAATGCAACGAAACGCGTCACCTTATGAATGCTTATTTCTGCAGAACTAATAATGGTAGAGTAATAAAAAAAAAACTCTCAATATGTAGCTTATATACATATATACATCAATTTATAATAAAACGAGTTTTAACCCTCAGAATAAAAAAGTTAAGCTAATTTTTAGTTCACTCCCTAATTAAAATATATTAAAACTATTATTCTATTATTAGTTTTAAATCATTCATATTATATAGCATTTTTGGAAAACAAATATATAAGATTAATATTTTTTAAGTAGTGCAGTTTCTATGTGTGCTATCGTTACTGTATGTAATAAATAATAAATATAATAGTTTGAATTACGCTTAAACTTACTGGTTTTGGATCTGGGCTCCCGTGGACCGTCTACCGTGACTTTGATAGCTTTACTATAGGTCGCCACTTGTGGAGGTGATGTCGATACTGTTATCGTCAATGTGAAACTCTTCCCTGAAACAAAAATATGTTATAAACAACATTATAATAATCGCAAATTTAAAAAAAATCGACACTCCCTTATTTGTCTACATTATGATCTAAGTTCTTTGGAGCTTTAAAAAGAATTTAAGCCAAATTAAGAGATTGCATGATTGAATTAAAACAGAGTTATTCAATTTTGACTGATTTAGACCGAAAGTCATCTATTTTATGGTTTTTCACGCCCTTTTAGTCAAATTTGATCTAACCAGTCTCAATCGATTCATTAAAATGTGAGCTACAAGTATCAATCATAATATAACCGCATCGTTATTATAGTTTTTAAGATAAATCGAAAAACCTGGAAAGAAACACGACTTTGACATATTTTTCGTGTTCAGCGATTTAAAATCTATAAGAATCAACCATAACATCACTGTTCCAGATTTTAACCTTTTTATATACTTCATTGACTTGACTATATGTATAAAAAATAATTCTATTTGTTTATTTGAGCGAATGAAAATAAAAATATTGGCCTTCCCGTGTAGGAAATTACAAATAGGCCACGTTTGACCCAAGTTTGCGCCAATGCTAGCCAACAAAGGCTCGCCCATAGTTGGCCCAATCTTAGGGTAAATAATAGCTGACCCGAAACTCGGTATCTGAAGATTGACCTAGACTGAAGCTAACATAAAAAAAACACTTGGGAATTCAATATTAGGCCAAGCTTGGGCCCATCGTTAAGGTTGGCATTTCCTACATGAGTTTTCGTATGGTTCATTGACTTTATTTGTTTATATGAGCGAATGAGTATTAGAATAGTATATTATAGTCCGTTTCATTTAAGTTTGCATTGGTTGCTGGGGGATTTGATACTACAAATCACGAATCTACGGTTAAATCCTCTGGGAACCTCTAAAATGAAACAGACTATAGTCTTTTTGTATGCTTGATTGACTGGACTATATGTATATTAAAAATAATTATATTTGTTTATGCGAGCGAATGAGAATAAGACAAGGGAAACAGTGGCATTGGCACTTGCCATGACCGCGTGCTTTGCGGGCAACCGTTACCACTATGTGCATGTATATATGTTGTAGTATTTCGAGGTATTCCACAAATCACGCAGCCGATTAGATGTCCGCGTACTCGAAAATAAAACACCTGCTTCCGTGTCTGTCGCCGCGACGGTCTCACGCTATCGCCATCGCCGGCGTCGATGCGAGAGCTAAAGTCACGCATGCACGCTATACTGTTAGAACCTATACTGTTTACTTGTTTGGTAAATTAAAGTACATATAGACAATGTGGATAATTTTAGGTTAAATATTTTCTGTGTTAATACTAATATTTTGTTAACGTATTAATTTTTTTTATAAAAAATAATATCACGTTCGCTTATGGATTAAATAAATTTACTCACGACTGATACGACTTTAAATGTATAATGAAAATAATAAAATCTATTGTACTGGCATAAATGTGACAAATTGAATTTTAATTTCTCTATTTAAAAATAATGATGTTAAAATATTTTAATGAAAAAAAAGTTATAAAGTAATTCTGCATTAGCTATTATTAAAAATAATAAAATCTAATATTGTATCTTCATAAATATGATAAATTGAATTTTAATTGCTCTATTTAAAATAATGATGTTAAACTATTTTTAACTATAATACAGTAACTTTGTTATTGAAAATAATAAAATCTATTGTATCTGCATAAATATGACAAATATAATATTAATTTCTCTATTTAATATAATTATATTAATATGTATATTATACATTTTGATCCATATAGCATTATGTTAGCTTTAACAAAGATTTCTGAAATTTTATAAAGGTAAAACTAGTTTTTATAATTTTTTTTTATTCATAACAGGAATTGTCGTTTGGTGCTAGGCCTTTTACGATAGCTCTTCGTGTTGTGTTATTGTAGGTGTTCATGTTTTTGTATTAGGTTGGGTTCACAGGGACACAATTTTTATAAAATAATCTCAATAATTATATCAACATTAATTCGAAGTCAAATATGATCATTTTCGGACATACAGTGGATGAAAATTAAAGGAAATTTAAACTTATTTTCGATTTCAGAGGTGTTTTTATTTCTATGACCACACCGTGGTTGGAACCATAGACTTATAAAATGGACTGAGTATTCCCTATTCAACTGTGAAGTAAATACTGGCGAAAAATTATGACAGAGACAAAGCGAATGTGTAGCCAATACCTGTCTCTTTCTAAAATTCTAATTGGGCATGTCACAGATTTGCAGTCATTACAGACCTACAGAAAAGAGACAGGTATTAGCTACATATTCGCTTTGTCTCTTTAAAAAGAGTGGTCAGTTTTGTAAGATTATTGTTTATGGTTGGAACTGACAATGAGTTTGAATAAAAAAAAGTACCAAAAAGATTTAAACAACTATAAGGGACTCTTTTTGATAATACATAAATAAAAAAGAAAAAGGAACTAAAGCTTCAGTAATGATCTAATTTGATGCCGTTCAAATATGATTCATTTTAACTGAACTCAATACGTAAAATTGACGAGTTTAATTTTTCCTTTTTAATTTTAATATATCCATATTAAAAGTAAAAATTTACAGCAATATACATTATTAGCAACCAACATCCATACACCCTCTTTCACATACATAAATACTGAAAAAAACAAAAATATTAAATCCGGCACACAAATTTCCGATCAAGTGAACCAAAAACATACCCACAGATCTCTCTACAATAAATTCAGTTACGCGACTGAATGCCATCGATGGTGCCATCTCCTGATGGTACCTTGTGTGTGAGGTGGCGCGCGTGGGTGGCCACGCGGTGTGGGGCTAACGGGAGCAAGCGGGAGTGTGTCGCTGTTCTCACCCGATCGGCCCTGGTGGCGAACCGAACGGTATGCATGTGTATTTGTGCGTATGCGTGTGTACGTGTGTGTGTGTGTGTGTGTGTTTTGGAGGGGGAGGGGGCTGATAGGGTGGCTGGAAGTGGGCATTGGGCATCAACCTTCTCCCCTGTCGCCTCTGGTATTTTCTGTTTCAATCGGTTTGTCCTAATTCTCACTCACTGTGTGGATTTTTTAACACTGAGATTTTCACGCGGTCAGCTTTTATTTTGAATGGGATAATTAATTATAAAATAATGCTATGAATTGCTTTTTTATTAAAATGCTGTTTGTTTTACATAATAAATGATTTGTACTATTATATTTTGGAAATTAATGAATTGATATTTCAAACTAATTAATGTAAAAGTTTTTTTATATTATACAAATAGTAGTATTGTAAAAAAATAAAAAAGTATTGAAATAAGGTTTCTGTTTGGAAACATAGGACTTTGAAACTATATATATGAAACTTCAGATCAGATTTTTTCGTTAAAACAAGCGTTCAAATTGAACGATACGAATTTTTTTTTAATTAAGCTGCTTAGAGAAAAACTTTTCAGACAAAAGTTATTCAATTTGAAGGGAGTAATTTCCTCATATATTTTTTGTGGGTGTTTTTTATAGTCTGTGATTTTTTAAATGATACTTTACATTTTGTTTTATGGATCTGCATATTTGTAGGTACCTACGTGAAAAAAAAAAAAAAAAATTTTGTCCGATAGGTTTTTTTAATCCAAGGCGTTTTTATTTTTCAAATTAAAAAATGATTATTGAAAAACATTATTTTTGTTGTACTTTTTCTCCAAATTAATTTATTCTTAATTAAAAAAAACAGGTAGCTACGATGCAAAATAAACGTTTATTAACTAAATAAACAATGTTACGGTTAATTTATTGTTAAACAATTAACATATCTATAGAAAGATTATTAAGTCAGTGACTAAGAAATCACACTTTCTCTGTTTTTGTTGTAGTTGAAAAATTTTTAAAAATATTTTCTGATTGCATTGACAATATTATAAAATATTTTAAAAAGATTCTGCAATAATGCGAACGCATGCGCGTGTTCTCGACAAAAGTGAAAATTTTATTAATAAATAATTAATAAGGACTGCATTTTAGTTAAAAATATTCAAGAACAAAATCATCTTAAGATTTATAAAAAAATAAATTCGTAATTTTTCCAACCTTGCCATTTAGGGTATACCTTATATTGCTTACACCATAGACATGTAAAACTGGACAGCGCGATCCGTATTTTAAGACTGTCGTCAAGAGTGAGAGAGAAAGAGCATGTGTAAACCATGTTCTATCTCTCTCTCTTACACTCTGCCGTTATAAACTTAGAATGAGACAGAAGCTGGTTTAAACAAGCTCTGTCTCAATGGCCACTTTATTATACTACTCGTAAGATACAAATAGCGCACTCCTTGTTTTAAATGTCTATGGCTTGGCTTACACTATGACAAAGGTCATGTGCTGCATTATTTATAAAATTATTTCTAAAAAAAAAAACACATACGAAAAAATATTATACAAGAGAAAATTAAAAAATAAATTAACTTTTCATAACACAATGCATATACGAGGAAATAAATTTTCGTAGAAATTCATAAATATGTTCATAGAATCGATACGACCTTTGACATGGGAGATATTTCATTTCAGAATTTACAATTCATTTGTTATCACACATAACATCCAGTTCTTCCACCTCGACAAATACAAGTATGTATTGCATATATGTATTACCTAACTACGTACGAATATGTGAGAGAATGTGTACAAAATAAATCTCCATGTGTTCTCGACAGGACGCCTCCCTTTATCCCCACACTACCTACGATCCGACAGTTGTATACAGATTACATGCGTTACGCTAGTTTTTTTTTGTTTTTTTTGACGATCGTATTTTTTTTTGCATGGGAAAAATGAGCTCACTTGATAGGTTTGTTGGCGTACATTAGCGTTTGTGTGTTACCACTGGAGTAACCCGAATCAGTGGTTTGTGCGGTTGTAAATAACTTTTGATTACTGCTGATCGATGGATGATGTTTGAGTGTGTGTTTTTTTATGTGTTTATGTAATTCATTTATGGAATCAACACTGTTTCTATACGAGTATTTATCTGTATGTTTATCTATCACAGCTTTCTAGCTGCTGAAATGTTTTGCCTAAAAAGTTTAGATTTGGCATAATTATAGTAAATGGTGAATAATAGAGACTTGAGTTTTAAAAATTCAATTTTTAGCATTTTTAGGGGGGATTATCATTTTTTTTATTCGATCCAGGTGAGAGGAGTATCAAATGAAAGTTGAGAATTTAAAGAATTTAAATATATGTAAACGATTTTTGTTATTAAAATTTTCATTTAACAAATTTTCATAAAACCGTAAAAATATTTTGTCTCTTGCACATATTATATGCCTGTACTTATTTCCAAAAAAATAAAAAATTGTTATATATATAAAAATATTTTGTATATGTAAGCAGATGGGTCTGTGTTCTAATAGACTATTAAATGTAACTAATTCTTCGTAACATTACTAAAATTAAATTAAATTACATAACATAATTGAATACATTGAAAAAGATTTGAAAATTAAGTCGACGATCTAGAGCAGGTGTTTTCAAGCATTTTCTTACATAGACCCCTTTTAAAAGAATGATTTTGAAATGTTTAGATTCTAGAAAATATAAATATACTACAGTTTTGTCGAAAAAGTATTATACAAATAGAAAGCAAAAAAAATGTATTGCAATTCAAAATTTTAAAACAGAAAAATTTATCATCGAACCCTAATAGACCCCTGGAAATATATAAGCCCTTTTTAAATTTCCATAGACCCTTATGAAAAAATATGATTTGTCATGATCGTCAAATAAAATAAATAATATAATAGGTACACTAACGCTCAAAAGTAACTATCTGCCCACCAAAGGGACAATTAGATAATAATTATATGGAAAGTATTAATTTGTATAAACTAAATTTGAAAGAAAAATAAACTATAAATTATATAAAATTTGGTTTCATCTGTACTTGTCTTAATATTTGATTATTAGATATTATTTCACTGTATATATGTATACAATATATTAGAAGTGTAACTAGAAAGTTGCTTCTCAGGCAAGAGCCTTACATTAGCGTCCCTTATTTTTTTTATACAATATTAAAATGTTTTTTTCGCTCATAATAAATAGACGTCAGTGTCCTTTAAAGGATCATTTTCTGCCTCCTAGCTACAACCCTTTATTACAATAGTTTAATAATATAAATTAACAAATTATAAATAGTTTAATAATATAAATTAACAAAATATTAAATAATATAAAATAAATAAATAAAAAATCATTTTAAAGCTGAAACCAAACTATTTATATATTTTTTAAATATTTTCACAAAATTGAAAATTTGAGTTCTAGTGTATATTATAATATAATATGTACAAACGCAAATGATATTTATGAAAATCTCCGAGTTGCGCACAAAGTTGTAACAATATAATTTAATGTAGAGTAGCGTGTATGTTCTATTTATTCCCAATATGTTTACATTACATATTTGTTTTCATGTGCATCAGTTCGGTATACATATGATACATACATTACATACATACATATGTACTATATAACAGCGTGTTCATTATATGTTTGAAGATATGTTGTTTATTTGTGGTAAAATACGCATTATTTTTTAAATAACTCGCTGAATGCGATTGATTTATTTATTAACAGTTTTTGCGTGCTTTTTATTGCCCGATTTTTTGTAATATTTAACTACAAACTTGCCCAAATTGTTCCATCACGTCAAGTTTTTGAAATATGTATATGTATATAGCCTATAAAACTGTTTATAAATTTATTATCATTTTTTTTATTTCAGTTCAATATAAATTATTATATGTATGTTCAGTTTAAAATTAATTTTTATGTTTCACAATATGATTTTTTTCGCCTTGTATGATTTTTTTAAGTTAGACGCAGTTAGGGTTGCTATCCGTCCTCTTTTCCCTGGACACTGCCCTCTTCTCAAGGGCGTCCGAGGGGATTTTTCAAATGCGTCCTGGGTTTTTAAGAAGTTTACCTACGTAAAAAAAGTCGTCAAAATTACTAACAGTAAATTTCGGGTTGGAAGCAATGACAGATAATGAAAAAAAAAATCAAATAATTTTTATATTTTGAATGTCATTTGAAATAAAAATCAAATTCAAGGTACAATATACATTTTTTTTTCAATTTGTCCTCTTTTTGTTATCTTTTTTTAATGAACAAGCCTTCTTTTCAAACCTCGAGCTTCTGGCTATTATACTATTATTTTTGTTTCAATATTTTATTTGTTAATGTAAATAACTTTTATTTTTATTTATATTGTCTTTCTGAAAAATATAAATTCACTCAATTATTGCACTAGATATATGATGTAGGAAAGAGAGAGACAGATAGATAGGAGTGAGTGGCACGTGGATACACGTGTGCATGACAACCAGGGGTGAAGCAATGAATGTAAACAATGGGTGCGAGAGCATGATTATAAATTATATCAGTATTTTATTGTTTAGTTTATTGTTTTTTTGGATGGCATAATTATCTATATAATATACACATGAATAACGTATGAGATTAGGTTACATGAAGAAATTGATATTACTTTTGCTAATTTTTTTGGATATCAGGATTAATTTTTTTATAATAAGTGAAGGTAGAGGAAGTTAAGCCTGTATGAGATAAAAATTATATTTTGAATTTCTTCAATATTTTAGAAATTTTATTGTTTATATGTATAGCGTGATTTCTAAGTGATTTTAAATATTGAACGTTATAGTTTTCGAACCATTAGTTGCATTTTTTTTATCTCTACGGGTTACCAATTTTGAAAATCTCCACAAACCGTTTTTTTAATATTAAATCCAATCAACGGCAATTAAATAGCAGACATTTCAATTTTTTTTGTATCGCTGCACGGCCACTTTCAAAGTTTTTAGCGATCAAAGAGAAAACAAAACCTTTAAATTTCAGCGCGTATAATTAATTGTAAAAGAAATCTAAAGGGCAGATTTGAAAGACTGACATAACTCGGCCAAAAAGAGTCGTACAATGATACTAAAAAAGTAAATTGAAGAGAAAAATACGATGAAAAATTTATCACGGCATGTAAAGGATCTCAAAATCGATTTTTTATTTTTGACGATAGTAAAAAAAATGAGGGTCAACAAGCTTTTTTATTGTCAAACATATTTTCAGCTTTCAAAACCCTGTGTTCTTTTTTAAAACAATTCCAACGAGCATACAAGATTCTATTTTAATACCTACTACTGAACAAAAATGTTTGTTGCAGTCAATTTTTTACAATCTGTATAATTATTTCATCCATTCATATAATAAATAATACCATTTTGTTTTCAACCCTTAAAATCAATATGAAATTGTAACTACAGCTAATGTTTCACCCTGCAACAACCCACTCCAAAATTTTAACCCTGAAAATCTCCCCCACTTTACCTCTTTCCTCATGCAACCCCCTGATACATGGACCAGCATATGTAGGCTCCCATCAGAATATATCACAATGCAATTTTATGCAATTGTACAGTGGCGTGAATTGATTAAAATTATAGGATTATATAAAAACGCTTGAGTATTTAAAATATATCATTACTTATATTTTATTTAAATCTAATTGTTTAAATATGAATAGTATAATTTTCTTAAGTAAATTTAACTAACAAAATTTTTATTTATTGGCAAGCTTATTATTGTAAAATGAAATAAAAAATAATATGTTTATTAGAATAGATTAAGCTAAAAACAAATTAGTAAACATGTAAATAAAATTGTAGAAAAATACAAAGTGATAAATGATAAAAAATAAAGTAAATTTTAGTTCATAAATTTTGTAAAATTATCTAGATTTTGATACTAATAATGTTTTTAAATTAATCTTTAATTCTATAAATTGTACTGTTATATTTCAGTGTAATGTTTGTCAAAAATGTTTTTTTTTCCTATTGAATGTTGTAGCTGGGAAGTCTAAGTGTTTCAGAAACACTTATAAAGAAGACTACGACATGAGAGTCGAAACGTCAAGAACAATAACACGACAACGTGGACAACAACCCGAAATTCTTATACAGAAAAAAATATTGAATCCTTCTTTTTTGAGGGTTAAAAAGGAAATTTTATGGAAGACTTCTTTTTATCACGTAAGCCTACCTACTACAGAGGAATTTTCTAAAATCCCACTCCTATGGAGAAGGGGGTTATAGTTAATTTTTTATTTTGATACTTTGCATATCTTTTTATATTATAAAGAAGAAATTTCAGGTAAAATAAAATTAAAAATACACGTGAATAGTGATTCAACAATAATAAATTATATACACAGATAGAATGGTTTACTTGAGCCAAATTAACCTTATTTTGTATATAACAAAAACAATATTTTCTTAAGATAAGAAATATATTCTTAAACCAACTATATTATTCTTGGACGAAGAAATAATGTAGTTGGACTGAGAGTACTTTTCTTATATTGAGAAAATATTGTTTTTGTTTTATACAAAACAAGATTTTCTTGGTTCAATACAGTTTTTTTTTGTGTGTAGGAACAGCTTTTTCAAAATAGGAAAGCCATGATATACTTACTAATTAAATGTTAAGTAAAATCATAATATTATAATTATATTTAAAATTCTGGAATTTAAATTGCTGAATAATCTGGCCTATACTATACATATCTAAAAAAATTAATATTTTTTTTACGGTACGCCATTGTAAATGTATACATAGTGCATCATCAGGTATTATGCCATATTGATGATTTTCGATGAAGGTAATGGTATATTGATGAAATTTGTTTGGATAGAAAAGCAGACAGGCAATATATATGGTTGAAATAATGTATTTATATACAAACACATACACACGTACGTATATGGCTTAAATGTATGTGGTGGAAACAAAAAAGCACCTATTTAAAAATTGATATTGGTATGGACGAACTACATTCTATGATCTGATTATTTAAAACATTTATAGGTAGTGAAAAGCGTAAAAGTTAAAAATGAAATGCTGACTGTGACATCCATCAGTGTCGATTAATTTTTTTTTTGACAGGTGGGTAGAATTAAACAGTCTAAGAAGGTTGTACTCAAACCTCTTTTACTTCGTTAATTTTTACTTTTTTTATACGGCCATATGTGCACAGGTAGAAAGGTTTACTTGAGCCAAGTAAACCTTGTTTTGTATATAACGAAAACAATATTTTCATAAGATAAGAAATATATTCTTAAACCAACAGTAGTGTTCTTGGACGAAGAAATAATGTAGTTGGATTAAGAGTACTTTTCTTATATTAAGAAAATATTGTTTTCGTTTTATATATACAAAACAAGATTTTCTTGGTCCAATACAGTTTTTTTTTGTGTGTAAAAAATAAGTATTATTAAGGAGGTTGACAAATAAGGTGCGGGGCTGACTTTGCTTATGGATAAGCATAGAGTTAAGGCAAGGTTTATCTCTCTCTGGAGCATGTGAAATCATACATGCGTCTCTCTCTCTCTCTCTTTTTCACACATAATTTTTTAATTAAAAACACAGTTCCTAATCATTCTGAAAATGTACAGATTTCTTTGTAAATGAATAAAGAAAATTATGCAGTTCTCATATATAAGAATACATGTTAATTTGTTTATTTAATATTTTTCTTAAACTATTTAAATTTTGTAAAAAATGTTTAATTATTGAAATCTCTCTGTTATTTTTCTATTGTGTCAACATTCTGACGATTTTTTTGGAAATTGAGATTTCCAAAAATATCATTTTCTTTTAACTTCCCTGTTGGTCTATAGACGCTGCAACTCAAAAACAACTCGTATAGAAAGGTGAAATTTTATAGAAAGAAAATAAAATTTTTCAAATATTATTGTCTATTCTATTCATTTTCTTTTCAGATAACAAATTTTCGAGGAAATAATTGAAAATATTTAAATTTAAATAGGTTTACAACACAAAATAGATAACTCAAAAACGATAAATCATATAAAACTTTTAGAACTAAAGGATTAATTTTCGTTTGAGAGTAAAACATTCAATTATTTATATCAGTTATAGCTAGAAATATTTAGTTAATATTATTATTTATCTATGTAAAGAAAATTTAAGAAAGTACCGTGGCACACATGGAAGTTTTTTCCGACTTGAAATCATATTACAAATTCGAAAAATAGTAAAAATAATAAATTATTTTTGCGAGTAGGTATTATTTAAAGTATTATCAAACAGGACAGTTAAGTTAAAATAAATAAAAATCAGATTTATTATACATAAATTTGAAAATTAATTCTACATCAATAACTTGAAAGAGAAACCATTATTTAAGAAAACAAACGCAATGTGTAAACAAAACAACAGCGAAAGACACAGCACGTACTCGAATTTTCATTGGGACGAAACGAACACTGAAACACCGACTGTGTCGGAGTCGGTAGAGTGTTAATTACTTTTGGATTGAATAGTTTTGTGCGGAGTTAAGACTGTCACGAGCAAACGCCGTCGCGGCGGCGGCGGCGGCGTCGCGTCGAACTGAGTCCTCAGGGAATCCCCTCACTAAATACAGAACCGAATTTATTCTTTCAGTATTTAACCCTGTCTATTGGATAGACAACAACAAATTATTGAGATTTTGAAAAAAATATATTTAATAAATTACAGTCATTTACAAATTCAAAAGTATGATTTTTACATTTTAATAAATTTTATAACAAAATGTGATTTTTTTCTGAATACGTGTCTGATATATTTATCTAAAATAAATTTTTCATAGCTCTGACAAGGCGGAGAAGTGTTGATAGGACTCTAGACAAGGGGGCCTTAAAAAATCCTGGTCTAGCGGTTCACGACAAGATGTGAATTCTATTTTTACATCTCCTATGAAATTTCATTTTGAAAAAGCTTTCATTACAAATAAATTTTCCAAAGATCAACCCCTAAGGGAGGGAGTTTATTTTGAAAGTGATTTTCGAGAAAATTAGCCTTTTAAAATAGGATAACAAATTCTGGAACAATTTAATTCATTGATTATTCAAATGGTAATTAAAATGAATACAACGTAAGTAAATAGATATGCCTAATATTTTATTATAAAATGTATAAGTTATAAACTTATCAATCATTTGCTTAGAAGTAAATTTCAATTGAAAGTTTTACGATTAACTTATATTCGTATTAGTTCAAAAGCATAATAAATTATAGATATTCATCTATTTATTGTGTAAATTTATGTATATGTTAAATAGATGAAAATATAGTATTAAGAAATTAAAAATGTATTAATTATCACTAAATTGAAATTAATATAAAGTTCGGTCCTGAACATTCACTAACAAAACATGAAGATAATCTTTAAATACAGATCCCTAAGACTTATTTTCTTACTGTGGGGTTGACATAGATGTGATAAATGTATTCAAATGTTTGAATTTTAAGTAGATAGAATACCAATGAATTGTTTTCCAAAATGATATCGTACGCAGTTCGTCGCTTGACGTTTATACATAGATTAAGAGTATAAGAAACGTAAATGTAATTACGATAGATACGGAAAACTATAATACCTAACATTGTTATCAGTGTGCTCCGTAAAAATGTGCTCCGTAAAGTCAGCAGCGTAACATTAGGATTTTAAATTAAATGTCAATAGTTTGAAATTGTAAAATTAATGCTATTAATAATACATGTTTTATATTACCTTTGTGATAATTCATTATAGTTATTCGATCATTAGAGCAATTTATAGATAAAAGTTTAAAATTAAAATATGTTATTAAAGGATAACTCATATATTTTACTAATTTTTATTTAAAATAATGGACGTATGGTTTTTGAGTAATTGAATATTAAAAATAGAGTTTTTACCACACGATAAATGAGAGAACTTGCCGAGAGTGCTCTATTTATTGAAATTCTATATTGTCTATGTAGAGACTTTTTATAAACTAATTATTCGAAACTTCAACCCTTTTAAATACTATAAATTTATTATTATTTATTTATACAAAATAATGAAAAACTAGCTCTGCCATTACAGCAAATTAGTATATGTTACTATTATATACCGTTCTATCTAACTCAATTTTCAAATTAAATTAATCTTTTTTTTACTTTTACTAATTAACGAAGTAAAATATTATAAATATATTATAAATGAACTATTTTTCAATTATTCTGTCAAATAAAATAAACATTAAAATAAATTCCTACAGTTCGTTGCAGCGGAGATTGAATCTCCGTTTTTATACTATATTAAACCCCTTTCGTCCCAATGGATTGCCCTAACCAAGACGGAGATTGAAACTCCGCTTTTAAACTAAACTATTTTACAAAAAGGCTAGCCGCTTTGTAAAGCGGCTAAATTTACAATCCGGCTGTGGCATATACAATAAAAATTACATTCGAAAAAAAGTCATCAAGTTTTGGTAACAGTTTCGTAAAATGAACTAGGCTGCTTATTATATGTCCATAAAGTATCTTAATCTAAGGTAATTCTCTATTCTCATACAAACATTAATAAAATAACATAAAATGCGTGCCTATAAATTGTTATTGGATCTCAATAAATTGTTGAATGAATTTTATCATAATAGTATTACTAAAAGAAATACGATTCATGTTTAATTGACAACTATATCAGATTTTAAACAACCTCTATTATTACATTTGTAGAACACCAAAGAGAATAGTATAATGTGTTAATACCCATACAATACATCATAGTTGTAGCAAAAAATCTATAAGGGAATTATCGTAATATTACAAGAAATACATTCATTGACGTTCTGAGATAGGATTCCTACTGATTGTTGTAATTTATTCAATTGAAGACAATTTGCAACATAACAGTCAATATAATTAACTATTAACACATATATTTTCAAAAGGTGAGTCTTGGTGAATAATCGTAATATAAAACCAATGTAAAAAATCAGTATCTTAGAAAAAGTTGTAAACAATTATAAGCAACTAACAAAAAAGCTATTGCCTATTTTTTCTTCTTAACCTTTTTAGTACGTTCACCATAGTACGTGTTTATTTTTAAGGCCCCGGCAAGACTTAAAATATTTGTTAAAATATGTTAAAATATTTTGTCAGTACGTTTATCTCATTAGTCCTTTCAAAAACGGACTAACGAGGTTCCACTGTATATAAAAAAAATCATATTATATGTAACAAATGTCTTAATAATGTATATTTTCAATATTGAAGCTGTACAACCATTATTAATCAATTATTATAACCAATTACGCATAAGTAATTTTAAATTAAAATATGGAAAACTAGCTCTTATCTGCGGAATTTGTATTTTATGTCTAATCAATTTTTCGAGATACAAAGTAGCTTTTGTTATTCCTTAGGATGAAAGCTATCTCCCTGCCAAATTTCATTAAATTCAGTTCAGTGGCTTAACTGTGAAAAGATAACAAACAGACAGACAGACAGAGTTACTTTCGCATTTATAATATTAGTCAAGACTATATACTATATAGTATGGATTGAAAGAAGTGAGTTAAATAAAGTTTTTTTTTCTATTGAAATTGATATAGATAGTTTAATTAAAAGGTAGATTAATTTTGTACTTAATTTGGAATATAAATTACAACTATCGATTTTTTTAAACTATACTTTTTAAAATTAAATATGACAATTATTTCCATATATATTTTATATATATACCTTCTCAATCTTTTAACAAATGTAAACATTATTGTGTTTCAAAGGTCACTTCTTCTACGCTTTCAAACCCCTTTCAACTAAAATCAGACGGTGTAAAATTAGCACTTCGTAAAATTAAATTTCCCAAAATTTCTACTCAATTTTCCTCGCATCAGGACGCCTCATGCAAGGCTTTAATCAAGGCAGGTGTCACACACATCCTTCGCTAATTTTATTTAGGTCCTTTGTCGATCTACAACCCTCTCCGAAGGGTTGCTGCCAGTCACTGCCATAGTCTCTAAGACATCTTCTAGCAATTTAATTATATATCGCAGTAATAATAATCAGTGTAATGTGAACGAACATTTTATAATCAAAATATGTTTTGAGTTTGATGTATTTTAGCATATCATAACATTTATTTATTATATTATGTATTTTTACTATACAGAGAAAAATATTTCATAACAATCTCTCAACTTTTAAAGAAATATTATAACTATTTAAGGTAATAGTCTTGAAATGGTCCAAAATATTGCAATTCTTGCTAGGGTAGGCCACTTATTACTAAAGTTACAATATAAATTAATAATTTTTGCTTGCAGGATCGAAATATATATTATTGGTATAGAGTTATTATTAGTTATATTTTATTTTTAATAAAAAATATTTTTAGTTTTTATGCTCTCTTGAAAAATTTGCCTGATGTGACTTACATATAAGGTACCAGTGTTCAATTTAGAGGCGAAATAACCCCCCCTCTCTTTTTTCCCCTCCACATGGTTAAAAATATTATGGTATATAATATTGTGGATAATTCCGATTTGGATTTTTGCCCATTGAAATATTCATACTCTCCCATTTTTTTGAAATCAAAAATATTTATAGAACAAAGTGGCAATAATAAAATCTATATTAATGTTGTAAAATAAATTATCATATGATACTGGCACCAGTCATGGGCACTTTATAAGCAAGTTAGACTGTTTTTTGGGATTGATGGGTTTCATTTTTATAATTTTTATAAACTCACTAAATCAATTGATTTATCAAATTCGTAAAATATAATTGATTTTTAAAATATAACTTTTTATTTTGTTTATGTTTTTTCTCCAATAATGAACACTTGCTAATGATTACAAAATGATAAGTACTACTATGCAAAAGTTATATAATAAAGAGTAATAAAATTAAGTATTTACATTCAAAGATACACTTTTCTTGATAGTGTGCCGAACCGCGATAATTATTTATCCAACAAAATGATCAATTATTATCATCAAATCACGCTGAAGGACAGTTAAATGTATAAAGATTAATATCCAATAACGGCAGTAACCAAATATTAACAAATATTTCTAATTCAGTACATTTAATTAAAAATTGCCCAACATTTAGATCGTGCCCAATACTAAACGTATTTTAAGGGTAAAAATCGGTACTAATTTTCAAATTGTATTATTTCTTTCAGATTATTAAAATTAATTAATTTTTATATCACAGATTTTTTTTAAATTATTGTTATTTAGTAAATCGAAAAATATATTAAAATAAGACATCGTAAAATAAGGGTTTCAGATCTATATTTATTTCCAATTTCCTTTCAAAAATAAAGACACCAAAGTTTCTTGTGTGCATTTTCTTGTCCTACCCCAACGAATCGCGAAGAAAAGTGTAACAAGGAGAGTGGGAAAAACTTGTAAGAAAGTTTTCCGGATGTCTTTATAACTAGGGAACTTCCCCCGATTTGTCCAGACGAGTGCCTCTTAAATGGATTACTCGATTGCGGTAATGTTCGTGTTTTCCTTTTAATTCGACGATAGATTTTTCCGTATTTCAGTTCTTTACGATGCTATCTAACATCTTAGATTTTAAAATGTGCTTCATTTTTTAAATCTATTTTTATTTGTTACAATTCAAAGAAAGGTTGTTCTTAAACACTTATTCTTACTTTTTAAATGTATGATGTATATATTTTTTTTATCAATATACAAAAGCTCCAATGTTATTCGATAACATAGTATATATAAAGGACGATTTATAAAGGAATGTAAAAAAATTAACAGTGAGTCGAAGATGTTATTTCAAGCAAAATAAAGAAAGATTTTTCTATTTAATTTTTCTATTTTTTCTATTTAATATTCGATTATTTCTTCACTAACTGGGCAACTTGTCTTACATTCATTTTATTGAATTGTATTATTTTAATTTTCATTTTGCTGTAATTATTAAGAAAGATGAAAATTAATACTTGATTCTACTTGTGCGTAATATAAAAAGTTACAACAAAAATACTGTTACTTATTTAATATTATTTTGAAATCGTAAAACACAGTACCTTGATCGGTCAACAACCCAGAATAACTGTTAAAGATTACTGAATTTTTAGGAACACATAATTATAAATATTTAATTCACTATCAAATTTAATAACTATCTTATGTAAATACCAAACTTTTATTTTGTGAAAATGATGTTTATTAGTGTAAAAATGAGTTACACTTTTGTAGTGAAATTTTGAGCACAGTCCCCTGTGTCGTTTTTTTATCTGTATTATATCGTATAAGATTACGCATTGCTTTGAGTCCCATGATGGACTGTATATATTTGTCTAATTTTTATCTTCAATCTAAAACACTAAATTGCATCAATCAAACAAAAATATCATTGGAACACTACTCGTGAAAGTGATCCAGTTATAACTGTATAATATAGTATAGTATAAGAGAAATGCCCATCTTGAAAAGCCAATGTTATAAAGTTATGTTTGATAATCGGACACATGTTCATTTGGAGTTTTATAAAATAACATCCTTGATCAACTGTCAGTTTTTTACATTCGTAGTATTGTGCCCGAATGTAACCATAAAAGCATATTTGTAATTTGTATATAACAATGAAGAGCAAAAATTAGGATATATTTGAGAAAGATTGTTTCATTTACCTCTTCCACTTCTTCCTACGAATCTTAAATCATTGAATTTGGCAACTTGGTTCTTCATCACCGCCGTCGAGTTCCTCAATTCTGCACAACAGTTCTCGTCATTACCAGCACGGACTGTTACCAACGTGCCGTCACCAACATCTCCAAGGGCTACCACCTGAAATATAAGAAGTAGATATTAGATATACGTATATGGATTTGTTTTAAAGTGTTTCGAAACTTTTTTAAATTACAGCTATAAAGATTCGACTTTTTGGTTCAAAAAATAGTTTGTAGGTTTTGAGTCTATTATAACGACTTGACACGAAAACCACTGAACTGATTTTGATGGGATTTTCACTATCAAAAGTATGGAATATTTTTTTCTCCTGCTATTGTACAAATGCTTATCACTTAAGTAATTTGATATGTAATAGTGGATTATATGTTTTTACTTTCTTATACACAATTTCATATACATAGTAAGAGTAATTATTGCTAAGTCGTTTTTTTCAAATTCCGAATTTTGATGAAAATATCCATTTTAATATTCCTTGAATCTATTCTGACTGATGTCTGTGTGTCTGTCTGTCTTTAGACGCTGTATTTCACATACGATAAATCGTATCAATGATAAAATTCTATATTTAAGAATAAATTTCGTCTCGGAGAAAAACCTATTTTTGAAAAAGATCTTCAACCGGAGCTGGATGGTTTTAATTTTTTGAATTATTTTTAAAATAATAGAACTAAAGAAAAATAATGTTTGAATAAACATTTATGTTTTATTCATTTTCATTCATTTATAAATTCGCCAGAAATAAATAAAAACACGTACATTATTCACTCTCAGTATTACGTATAAGAATTTCTCGCAACACCAATAATAGCGTTTTTTATCATACCATTGATTATTATTATACCACTAATTTTTTTAAAACCTATATAAGTACCATCTTCGTTTTATAAGTACCTAGGTAATATAATCCTTTTGATAGTTTTAAGAATTTGTCTGTCTGTTTCCGACCTTATACGAAAACTACTGAATTGATTTTGATTGAACTTTCACCATTCAAAATCATATATTAAGATTATACGATAAATATTATTGCAGATCCGTATTAAGGAAAATTGATTATAAATTGAATTGATAGACAATTAAAGATTAATAATAATTTAATTAATATTTTCGATACATGTTGTGTTTACATTCATAGCTATATAATATTTAAATATAATTGTTCTTACCTTAAAAGCTACAGGGAGAGTTTTATTCGACCGCCAGTGGGGAGGTAAGACTGTACAAACAAAATGCGGGCTCCCAGTTCTGACAAGTTCTCCTGGATGTTCCGACAGGAAATCTCCTAATGTCCTTTCGGCTAAGATATCCGAAGTCATCTTCGTGTAAGTGTCATTGAGAACACTAGAACCTTCTGGAGATGAGGCCGTTCCTGGCGCTGTAGTCGTTGTAGTGTTTCCAGTTAGATGCATTGTTATTGTTTTTAAATAATTTAGTTATATTATTTTAAGCATTTCGTTTATATAGTTTTTCTATTCGATTCTTATGTGTTTCATAAAAATACATTTTTTTTATTGTCCTTTTCGTTCATCATAGAAAGTTCTTTATATTATTATTACTTATAGTTAATAATTTTCAGTTGAAAAACACATTTTAGTTGCATTATATCTAAAAATATAGTTTAGGTATTAATTATACAAAGGCCAACAAAAAAAAACCGTTTTTCTTGGATATTTTTGGGTGCTGAAAACGAATTTGAGAATAAATAAGCTCGCTCGTTATCATAAATTTTTTTGGATCAAATCTAATGAATGACTTTTGTAGATAAAATATTTATCTTTATTTTGATATTTTTTGTATAGCTGTACGATTATTTTTGACCGAATTATAAAGAAAATACTTTTTTAGCTAGTTATATGCGTTCAAAGTTAAAAATGTAGTTTTTGATTTGACCTCAAATAACTCCCTAAAAAATGATCGTACAGTGATACATAATAAAGCAAATTGGAGAGAAGAGTCTGATCTACAAAAAACATTAAAAAAAATTATCACGATCCGTAGAGACTCTCAAAATTGATTGATTGAATTTTTTTATACACAGAAAAAAAACTGTATTGGACCAAGAAAATCTTGTTTTGTATATAACGAAAACAATATTTTCTTAATATAAGAAAGTACTCTTAATCCAACTACATTATTTCTTCGTCCAAGAATACTATAGTTGGTTTTAGAATATATTTCTTATGTTAAGAAAATATTGTTTCCGTTATATACAAAACAAGATTTACTTGGCTCAAGTAACCTTTCTATTATTTTTATTTTATTGTCAAATTAATTCCAGCGCAAAAAAACACGTAAGAAAAACATAACCCGAGTTAAGATTACAAAGGATTTTTTCTTAGAAAAAATAGAATTGAAAATCTTTTATGTAAATACTTCCGGACCGGAAATACAAATATTTATCTTCATTGAAATGAACCCCAACAAAGTGACGTCACTTATACATATTTTTTTCGTGAATGAAATCTCGACGTTTTCAGCCGACGGTAACTTCCACTGCGCGGGGGTGGTGAATGTGACATGGGGGTTGAAGGGAGAAGAGTTGTTAGTGTGAGTGGGGGTTGAATTACGTCGGGGTCGAAAAAGAGTTAGCGTTAAAAAATGAAAACGTCATTCAAGAACGTATGGAGTGTACAACACAGTTCTGTTTTTTTATTTATATCGGTTAATTTTTTCATCGTTCGTGCGCGTGTCTCATGTTAAACAGAGTTGCAGGTTTGGTTTGATTTAAAAGGGTGGTTAGTGTGTTATTTAGTGATTGCTATTTTTGTATTTAGATTATAGGGTTCGCAGTGTTTTTTTAACTGTGTTTTGTTTGTACGATTTTTTTAAATTTTAATTTAATTACTTTATTTTAATAAGTAACAAATAATATTTATTTTCGGGGTTTGTTCCGCGTCGCACTTTTTCATTATTCGACGTTTTGACCATCATCTCGTGGTTTTTTTCAGGTCAGCTATATAATATACATACCTACAATTAACTTCTGACCTGAAGAAGACCACGAGACGATGGTCAAAACGCCAAATAATGAAAAAGTGCGAAGCGGGACAAACCCCAAAATTGAATCAAATATACATTCACACAACCGCGAAAGTTTACATACAAAAATATTTATTTTGTTGAATATACAGTAGAAACCGATTATAACGACATCGGTTAATACGACGTATCGGTTTTAACGACTCAAAATAAAAGTCCAACTGAATCCTATATAATTGCATTTTTACCGATTATTACGACTACCCCCCGCTTTTACAACCTAATATGACCGGTCCCTTCGATGTTGTTATAACCGGTTTCTACTGTTTTTGAATTTAAAAAAAATAATAAGGAAACTTTGTAAATGTATGTACTTTTGTATACATTAATAATATATTGTTAAATTGTATTATTTAATTATTATTATTATAAAAATCTTGAAGGATTATGACACATTAAAAATGCATATCAAATAACAAACATATGTTAGGAACTTTTTTTACATACAACGCGAAAAAATATAAATAATATATATTTCTTATTTTATAATAAAATATGAGTACAAATACACAGAAAAAAAATTGAATTGGGGCACATAAAAAATAGTTATGATATATTAGAATAATATAACGAATAATTTTATTATTTCTCTTTGAAACAATATTGTTGCATTTTATTGTAATGTTATATTTTTAACACGGTAAAATTAAAACTAAAACATATATTAGTTAATATCTCACTAAATCCTTTTAAATCCTTAACAACTCACTAATTTATTTAGACAAAACTGTTTATAGTTATTAAGTGTATACAAATTTAAAAAACAACAGCTGCTAAGTAAGAAAATCCTGTCTTTACTAAGCGCTATTTGATTCATTACTGAGAACATTCTGTGCGTCGCGTCGCTTCAAAGATTTTCGCGCTTTAAGATATAGTTATTTTTAAACTCGCCACTACAATTTATTCATGTATGTGTCACTATTTTTTAGTAATTGTTTCGATACGATGACAGTTGTTGGCGCTTGTTAAATGCCTAAATTATTCTTCGAAAAATTATTGGCAATAAAATTGACAGATACCTAGTTTAGTTAGAATTGTAATTTTAATAAAGTTTAAACACTTTTGCCAATGCTCAAAAATTAATCGATTATAATTCATTAATTTACTATAGAATAATTGAAAAATATATTTAAAAAATATTTAATTGAATAATAAGAAATAATAAAATCTCGTTAAACGGACACGTTTATATAGACATATGTATATTGTATACTAGAAATGTAGTTTTATTTAGTTACCACTTAATTCTAATCCCAGAAGAAGTAGTCTTAAGACAATAATAACAAGTAGTTAACACCGATTGTTTACAGTTTTGTTTCACTTTAAAATATACTTAAACATACACAAACTTAACATACTTAACACAAGTAAATCTTCGTCGGATAAGTTGTAACATGTTGACGTTAAAAACAAAACAGAACACGATAGTCGCGCGCTAGAACACGTGCCACAACAGTGTTTTTTTAAACGTCGACGCAAGTTCTGACATGTTCGATGCCGCGACGGTGGTTTGTACCGGTCCGACGTTGCGGTCAATGTATGTTTGGACCGCGCGGAGATTTGGCTACTAACCGATTGTAAAGGACCAAGGATCTGTAAACATATTCGATGGTGTATGTTCAGATGTATCGGGATGCGGTGAAAATGCTACGATGTACGTGCAAATCACCTATCTCTGTTCATCACATAGTGGGAGAAGAGAACAATCGATGTGACCACATGTCGAATGCGAAATCTAATCTACATGTACGGTTAATGGTAATTCCTGTACGTCCTGTGCTTGCTGTACCTGATACTGCATGCAGTAGAAGAAGACGGAACCAGGAGGAACATGTTGAGGATTGTATGTATAATGTGCAATACTATGCTATGTCAGTTGATAACCCTTTCGGTTATCACAGACATAAAACAAAGACAATAGTATCACTAATTAGATAGATTCGAGAGAGATGTACTGCGGGGAGATTAAAACAGTGGCGTACGTGATGAGGTTAGTGTGAACATGAAACAAAACGTACCAAGAGGTACAGGAGTAACAAGGAGGGCATTGTTTGTGGTCAAAAGGGGCAGGACGATAAAGGATCGTGTATATGAATCGTGCGCGTGCAAACGAGATAAACAGAGACGGGATGATGCAATGAACTAATGAAGTAAAAGGGGATGTAGGATGCGTGTGGTCGCGGGACCGAATTTAACTAGCGGTATTTGTCTGTAGTATGTAGAGTGTGATAGCGTTGTCTCTTTTCTACATGCAGGTCGAGAGTGTTGACTGGAGGTTAGCTGTTGAGGGCCACACTCGGTTTTGTTGGTTTTGCGTAGGCTTGTGTGTACGGTGACCCGGGTTCGATTTCGGTTTGCGGATTTTTTTTAAAGATGTGTGAAAATCCACGAAACCGCAATTTACCCTACGTTTTATATTTTTATAACTCAATATAACATTTTTTTCTGTTTAAAAATATTTTTGACGTTCTTATTTCGAGCTAGAGGGAGGGAATGAGTAGAAATACGTCAAATTTTCTTTGAATAAAAGAAAACTTTAACTTTTAACTATTGATTTTTTAATGACACATTTAAATTTTACTTTTTCTTGAGTGACATACTCATCAACGCACAACCCAAACCTATAAACCTAGAAAAGTGAAATTTTGGGTCTTCGTTTTGAGATATGCCCCCATTAAGATCAGATTTTTTTAAAATTGTGAATTTTAGGTCAAAATATTTTTCTATAATAAAAAAGTACATGTATCCCAGTATTTCAACCCTAATAAGGGTAAATAATTGTTCCAAAGAGTTTCCTCAATTCCTTGGTCTTTTTATGTGTGTCTTTTTTTAAATGTAAGCACCCTCTAAGAAGGGATATTCTGAAATGTAATCCCTAAGTAGGAGATGAAGGGAGAGAAATGCATCTTAAACATTTGTCTAATTGTTAATACGGTTATCTTTCTAAATACTGACATTTCAGACTAATAGTACAAATGGTATGAGCGGGTGAAGCCACGTGGCACGTTATGAAAATCGAGGGCCTCAGGTGAAACAAATATTCGAGCTCCAATTTTTTGGTAGAATATATATTTTTTAATTTATACCAATATTAACATATATTAAAAAAAATACCTTTTCTGCTCTGAAGATTATGAGAGCTTGAAGCCCTAGGCAGTTGCTTAAAGTGCTTGTTAGTACAATATTACATTTCATTTTAGACATACTAAATAAAAATAATAAGATAAAAAAAGTATTGTTTTAAGTATTGAAATCCTATAACAAATTTCAATGAACATACAATTAAAATAACTTTTCTATATTTGAATAAAATGTCTTCTAAAAAGTTATTTCAACTGGACACAAAAACAAACTGCGAAAAAAGAACAGCGCGACAAAAAACAATAACAAAAGCATCGTAAAATTAATAAGTGCAGAGAACAAGACAGCCAGCTGTTGGGAGACAAAGAACGGTTTAATTAAGTCCAGCTCGTTAGTGACAACTGGACAATGGAATTAGTAGGGAGATACTGCGAGTTGCAGTCCATGCGTCAGACCCCCACTGCGGTATGAGAGGGATGGGGCAAAGAGAGAAGGTAGCTTCAAATAGAGATACTGTCGCAAGAAGAAATGTTTCATAATAAATATCAATAACGATTGGTGTTGGTTTTATTAACGGTAACTTGATTTTTAAAGTTTTGATTTATTAATCGATTTTAAATGGAGTTTGAAACTACCTACTTTTAAAATGAGCATGCATTTAAAGGTATCATACAAATCAGTTATTCAGTCAGTGGTTCTTAAACTTGGGTCCGCTTAACTTTTGTCGGGGGTTCGTGAAACTTGTTTGGCATAAATTAAAGTATTTTTACATTTCTATTTACCAGTGATTAATTCGTAATCTAATGACTTTCTTTGTTTTTTTATCAGGGGTTGGGGGGTCTCTGAAAAATATTTGTACAAAAGGAGATCCTTAGACCATATAAGTTTAAGAACCGCTGATCAATACCAATGTCCTTAAATGGATTATTTACGTATTGTGGGAGTTTAAAAAAATCTATTATTTATTTCTAAAGGTTAATCGTTTTGTTTATGTTTTCTATGGAAATTCAGTACCTATCAATTATAGCGTTTTATCTAAATAAATGTGATTTAAATGAAAAGGAGTGAAAATTATTGTTTATATACGCTAGGAAACCATCGATCCTGGCGCCGCCAAGTGGCAAAAATAAATAATTTTGGGTTTCTGTCAAACCAATCTGTCATATAATTGAAAGGAAAAAATGGATAATTGCCGTTATATTATGTATGTTATATTAAAATTTGTATTGATAAGTATCAACCTTTGTATATTATTAGAATTTGACACCGAAATTTTCTTATTTTAAACCGACTTCTAAAAAAGAGGAGGTTATCAATTCAATCAATATATTTTGTTATGTATGTTCGAGCATAACTTCGACAAATATGCGCCTATTCGGTTGATTTTTGTTTGTTTGAAAGAGTATACTCCCGAGGTGGTCTCATATAAATTTTATCAGAATCTGACCATGGACTTCAAAAAAGGAGAGAGTTTTCTATTTTTTTTATGTATTTTCGGGTATAACTACGACAAATATGCACCTATTCGGTTGATTTTTCTTTGTTTGAAAGAGTATACTATCGAGCTGATACCATATAAATTTCATTATAATCAAATATATGGTTTCAAAGATACGCCACTCAAAAGAAAAAAAGAAAAAATCGTAATAGAGTTGATCGAAAATAGACAAATTTCGCGGGTCGAATCCTTATAATCCGCAAAGATTGATACTCTTCAATACAGATTTTACTATAACACACATAACTTTGTGCTTTAACCCCGTAATTTACTCATTGGGTAATATCGGACATTTGAAAATAAAAAATAAAAATTTGCTATGAAAAAATGTAGTAAAAATAAAAAATTAATGTTTTTCAAGACCTTATATTACCCTTAAGTTTTACTGAAAATATCATCCAATTATATCAAACCATTAAGTAGAAAAAAAAAGGTTTTCGATTTTCAAATTTTAATTAATTACAGCTAAAATAATTATTAAAATTAATTAAAACTTGGTCAAGTATTTCTTCATACATAGGTTTATAGATAAGAAAAAAATTAACGAAATCGGAACTTGGGAACATTACTTTCGGCTGCCCTTTTTTAAAAGTAATATACCCAAAGTTTCTAACGGCGCTCACTAGGTGGCGACGTGTCGTTTTTGACAGATGGTTTCCTAGCGTATAGTTAGTTATGATTCTAATTATTTTTTTTTGTAATTAAGTTGATATTTATAGCACTTTAAGTTTGATGAGCTCCATGTCTCTGGCACCCCCTTTTTGCAATTTGAATTTTATTATATGCAGTTCGTTTGTTCTTCGTTTGTGCACGTTTGTGCAGGAAATCCTTTCGTTTGTGCTTTAATCCCTTAGGAGATATTCAAAAAAATCAAATGGGGGGCCGTAGACATGCGAGCCCCCCCTTTTTCGAAATTCGAAATTTATTATATGTAGTTCGTCTGTGCTTCGTTTGTGCACGTTTGTGCAGGAAATCCTTTCGTTTGTGCTTTAACCCTTTAGGAGATATTTAAAAAATTCAAATGGGGTGCTGTAAACATGCGAGCCCCCCTTTTTTGAAATTCGAATTTTATTATATGTAGTTCGTTTGTGCTTCGTTTGTGCACGATTGTGCAGAAATTTTCATCGATTGTGCTTTAACCCTTTACATGTTATTTATGTTTAAAAATACCGAAAACATGTCTCTGGCATTAAATTTCAAAAAAGGGAGTGCCAGAGACATGTTTTCGGTATTTTTAAACATAAATAGGTAACATGTAAAGGGTTAAAGCACAATCGATGAAAATTTCTGCGCAATTCTACAGCACCCCCTTTGATTTTTGTGAATACCATCTAAAGGGTTAAAGCACAAACGACGGGATTTCCTGCACAAACGTGCACAAACGAAGCACAAACGAACTGCATATAATAAAATTCGAATTTCAAAAAAGGGGGTTCCAGAGACATGGAGCCAGTTTGATGTGTGAAATATTACTCAAAAATTTTGAATTTTAGATTTCGTTAAAAGTATGTTTATTATATAGAAAATGACGTGAAAAGTTGAAATTTTTAAACCGCAGGTCTGTATCTATTAACGTTCTCGAGATATGACCTTTTAAAGTTTTAGTTTTTTCAAAATTTTTGACAAAAATGGCCGTAACTTTTAAACGTGTGGTCGGATATGATTTTTGTCGACGGATTTGGAATCAGTGTGTCAAAATCTATATAATAGCGTATATTATACTTAAAAATTCGGCAAATTTTTTTTTATCGAAAATCGTCATTTTGGAAAAATCTCGATTTTCAGCAAAAATTTTTTTTTTAATTATAAAGTATTATATACGTCACTAAATAGATTTTGACATGCTGATTCCAAATTCGTCGACAAAAATCAAATCCGACCACATGTTCCAAAGTTACGGCCATTTTCTTCCAAAATTTCGAAAAAAATAAAACTTTGAGAGGCTATAACTCAAGAACGTTGATAGACACAGACCTGCGGTTTGAAAATTTCGACTTTTCACATCATTTTCTATACAATAAACACACTTTTAACCAAATCAAAAACACAAAAAATTTTAGTCAAGTTTCATGTTTCTAATCTTTTCCTTTCAAAGAAATTCAACTCAAAATCAATTAGGGTCCGCTGAACTTTCGTCGGGGTCCGCGAAACATGTTTGACATAAATTAAAGTAAATTTTACATTTCTTTTTACTGTACTAGTGATTAATTAGTATTTTTAAATTCTTTATTTTTTCGAAGACGAAGGTCTTTGAAAAATAAAAGGGATCTCTAGGCTACAAAAGTTTTAGAACCGATGAGTTATTGTATTATTGGATGATGATTTTAATATTAACTAAGTCACAAAATATTTTGTTTGTTGTTTCCAGTTTAATTGCCAATTTGTTCCACTAATGTATTTTTTTATATATACGAAAACTTTTAAAGAAATCTCGAAATTGTATTAGTAAGAAAAAATAATATCATTTCAGTAATTATGTTTTTAATTCAAACCTGTATATACTTAAAAAAAAGCTGCCATGGGTGCCACGGGACTTTCTTATACGTAATACTGACAGTGAACAGTGTACATGATTTTTATTTTATTGAAACTAATTCCTGACAAACTGATAAAATTAAGAGAACATAAACTATAGAATAGAAATCTTATTTTATTCATTATGTATCAAATGAATTTTGTTGAACAAAATTACTAAATCGGGAACGGATATATATACTCTTGTCATTTTTTGAATTTTCGAATTATTTTTGAAATAAGAAAAATATAATTCAGATAAAAAAATGTCGAGTATGTTATTGTCTATAACAGACAGACCGACACACAAACATCATGGCGAAAATAATCAAAATGGATACAGGGAAAGTCATAATGGATAATTCCATCAAAATCCGGATTTACGTATATTTCATATGCATGTGTATAAGAAAGTAAAATTTGTTGAATTCATGGATGTAGTATGTAAACTATTTTTTTTTTATATTTGAAGTAAAATAACATTTGTACACGGATTTATGTACACTGGTAGAAAGGATTTCTCAATCCAAGTAAACCTTCTTTTGTATATAACGAAAACAATATTTTCTTAAGATAAGCAATTATCTCTTAAACCAACTATAGTATTCTTTAACGAGGGAATAACGTAGTTGGATTAAGAGTATGTTTCTTATATTAAGAAAATATTGTTTTCGTTATATACAAAACAAGGTTTTCTTGGTCCAATATAGTTTTTTTTCTGTGTATATATAGTATGTTTGGCATTTGTTTAAAAAAATTATATAATGATAAAATTAACATTATTATGCATCATATATTTCAAAGCCCTATGACCCTAACTGCATACAGGCGTTCGCCCTAGCTCATATATCCACCCTCAACTAACTCCTCGGACAGTGGCCAGCCAAGCTACCCCTTTACTCACTTTCAACTCCCGGCCACTATTTGAACGTAGCGGTGATTTTAAGTGATATAAATTTTGGTTCGGGTTTGGGTTCAGCATGGTGCAAATTATTGGTTTTAAAAACCGTTCAGGTTCAAATTATAGAATTAAAAAATATATTTTAATAGTTAACTTGATAAGTCACTTTATACTTTATTCCATAAAATTAAAACCCAGTATTAATGGTAGATTTTATAATTTATTTTAAAAATCATCGGATAAGAATATTAAAAACTTAAAAATAATATATTAAACAATTTAAAAATATTTGTTTATCGGTTATCTATGAAGCGGTTGAAAATTCAAATTCAACGTGCATTTAGAACCAAGGTACGACAATAACGCGTGATTAATTTTTGCTCACATTCATGATAATTGTATTTTTTTCATGTACGGTGAAACACGCTTGTGACACGATTTAATTATGTTGTAAATTTTTCAAATTGTATTTGAGTTGATTCTTCTATATGATAAATTGAAAATTAGACCATTATTATATTACTTAAACATTTTTAAGTTGAGATTTTGTTGTATGTCTACTGTATAGAAAATAACATACAAATTTTAATTTTCAAACCGCAGATGTGTATCTCAAACCGTTCTCGAGATATGGTCTCATAATTTTTCCAAACTTTTGGAAAAATGGCCGTAACTTTTGAAACATAATTTGGAATTAATTTTACCTGACAGATTTGAAATCGGGGCATTAAAATCTATATAATGACATGTATAAATTCGAGAAAGTGTTTGTAAGTATACTTTCAAAAAAAGGTCGACTTTTCAAATATATTTTTTTACCGAATTTTTAAGTATTATATATGTTAATTTTGACAAGCTTATTTCAAAACTGTCAACTAAAATAAATTCCGACAACTGGTTCAAAAGTTATGACAATTTTCTCAAAAAATTTGGAAAAATTAAAATATAGGTTTGAGATCAGATTTTTGAAAATTTCAACTTCTCACGATATCTTTTAAATAATAAACATACTTTTAATGAAATCTAAAATTCAAATTTTTGAGTAACGTGTCATTATTAAAATTTTAAATCTTCATAGAAATACCTATCAATTTAAAAAAAATGTTTATACTTTTTTTCATTTTTCAACAGCTAAAAAGTATATAAAATTATTCATCATTCATCACGTTCTTTTTATAATCGTATTATTCATATTTTATTAAAAAAATCATGTGTTTGTTCACTTGAATCATTTTTTACCGATACACACATATTGTGATATTCCGCACCTACTTGATAGTGTACCTAGATAGAACTAGAAAGGCTACTCCCTAGTTTTAACCCTTAGTAATTAAACAAACGACCGTATGTGGAGCACAGAAAAATCCTTGCTTTTAAAGCCGGTGCTGCAAGGTTGAGATTGGACGAAACGGTTCGTTAAGGTCCATGCAAGCTTGTATAGTTTGGAACTGTAAAAGTTTCTACAATATTGTTATGTGTGTTGATATACACAGCTTATTCACATTTTGCTATTCTGTATAAAGGATGATTCTAAACGTATTGTTAAGTCTCTTAGATAAGAGTAAAATATCAAACAGGAATGGTTGTTTCTACTACGAAGCAACAACAATATGGACTCAGTATTCATTAAACTACCCTACCCTATTTATGGGGGGGGAGTATATTGGTATAGTAGTAAGGTTATAGTTACTAACACCAATAACTAGCAAGACAGCTATTAGAATAGTGTAAACTGAAAAAGATAGTACCAGTACAAGGATAGTAAATGATTAGGATTGCTTACTTGCCTGTGACGTCATCACGAAGATCATTTCAACCTTCTTGATTTCAAATGGTCGCCAACGCTGTCAAACTGTCATAATATAAATTTGTGTTCTGTGTTTGTGCTATTCATTTATTGCTATAGTGAAGCTTCACACATGGTATTAATTATATTAATTATAATTATTTGTGATTTGTGTTTAACGTGGTGACGTCATAAGTAAGCAAACCTAATCATTTACTAACCATGGTACCAGTATTTGCACCAATGGTGTAAATAGGACAGTAGCCTAGATTCCTAGACTAGTTACTTGTCAACTAGCCTTCCTTCACCCAGTAAATTTCCTACAGCTTCAATTTTTTTAAATGTCAAATGAAGACATTTTTTTGAATATCTTAAATTTTCTTTTTTGTTCTTCAATCAAGCTCTCTGAAATTTGTAAATAAAAATTTAATTCATAGTATGATAATTTTAAAAATCTGAACACGTTTAAGAAGACGTAAGTATATGTTTTACAAACGAGAGATATGAAATTAAAAACACCGAGCTAAAGGTTATACGTTTATGTTGCCTTTGTTTGTTTAAATATGCATGAAATATGTAACCCTTACCCTTTTGTCCTGCATCCTCCAACTACTTTATCACTGGACTTCATATGTTTTTCTACAGGGATGTATTGGAGGAAGAAACCTTTTACTTACCTATCTATCTAAATATAAATGTAACTATTATTATGAGCATAGTAAAATATTGGTTTTATTTGACATAAAAAATCGATAATGAAATTTTTTACAATCAATTTACACTGTTTAAAACACGGGTTTCCAACCATTTCCCTACATTGACCCTTTTTAAAAGAATGATTTTATTTATAGACCCCTTACATTTTTAGATTTTAGAAAACATAAATACACTACAATTTTGTTGAAAAGGTACACGTAGAAAGCAAAAAAAGGATATTGTAATTCAATTATATAAAAGCAAACAAAAAAGGAAAATTTATCATCAACTCCTGGAATAATATAGACTCTTCTTAGAGTTCTATAGACCCCCGAGGTCTACCTGGACCCCGTTGGGAATCCCTGGTTTAACATTTTTTTACTGGAAAAATCTGTTTAGTAGTCCATGGATTTAGAAGGCAGACATGAAACGAAAAATACATATTTGTATTGACCTGAAATGGAAAAATTAAAAAAAAGTATACATTTTGAATTCTGAGACCAACCTTTTTTTCTACTTTCAAAAATGATCATAAAACTTCCCCTTATCCTTTGGATATGGCAAGTAAGCAATACGATAGAAATTGAGGTGATAGTCATTCACTTAAGTCCTACAAAAGTGATTAATAAATCTTATTAGCCAACAATTTTGAGTATCCTCTATTCACTTAACTTATTTTTATTGGGTACACAATTAAATTATGTTAATTTTTATTTTGCAGACCTACAACAATAGTTTCAAGGGCCTCTGGAGAGGTCCTTCATGGACTCCAGTTTAATCAACAATAATTGACATTGTTCTTGAATAACTAATAATATGTACTAGTATCGCCTATATGGTGGAAATTCGACCAATATTTTACATGCCTTTATGGCAATTTTATTGCATTTTCACGTCTTTTTAGAAATAAACAAATGTCGTTAATGCTGATTTTCTAAAACTGTACATATGTATATGGCAGGCACGTAGCTAGAGAACGGAGGAATTTGTAGAAAGAACCCCCCCCCCCAACAAATAAAATGTTATCGACGTAATAATAAATGACGTTAAATAGAATTAAGTTAAATGAACGAATTATATTAAATCCTGCCCTGTCCTGTTTCATGTATAAAGTGATTTAATGAAAATCTTCTCCCCCTTTAGAAGAGGATGATGCCGGACTGCTCCCAACTCTTACCGGTATGTTTTTGAACATTTTACGTGATTTTATGATGATATGTTCGTGTATGTTGATTCTGCGGTCGTTGAGTATCTTTTTGAGCCAACTGGATTTGAAGTGGAGCCCCATTGGGAATGTTTGCTTGGCTTGTATTACAAACCTATGCAGAAAAGTTTGTTTCTCATATTTCTTTGTACGCGCTCATTTCATGATAATTTGGCAAATATGGAATGTACGTGTTTGTTTTAATATTGTTTTGTCTATGATTGTCATTTAATATTTATTTTAGGCACGGGTGTATAGGGTTTTTTCTAAGGGGGCGCTGAAAATTATTTCATATATAAATATACATATTTATAATCAAATTTCAAAATATTATACAATCGAAATCGGTTATAACGACGTTGTTTACTACAACATATAGGTTATAAGTTGTAATGACTCAAAATAAAAATACGACTGAATTTTATATAATTGCTTTTTTATCGGGTTTTACGACAGTCGGCTTTTACGACCTAATATGACTGGTCCCCTTTATGTCCTTATATCTGATTTCGACTGTACTTACTTTCTAAACGTAAAGAAAAGTTGTGTGTGTATGTCTGAATATATAAAAAAAATATTCCATTGAACCGAATATAAACGACATATATTTTTTATATATGTATGTCCATACGGCCATTGAAAATTTAAAAATAGTCATCTCAATTTTAGACGAGAAACCCCACCTTCTGGGATCGAGTAAATTGATGCAATACTGTGGAAAAACTTGTGGAAATACTTTGTGGAAAAAATATCTGATAACTGAATACTTTTTATATATTTATCATAACAAAAATTTTATTATATACATATACTTACTAAAGAAATTTCGAAATGGTGTTACACTAATACTATTTCTGTTTTTTTGTTGACTACTAAACTGTTTTTGTATTACACGAAAAATAGATTTGAATTGTAAACAGAAAATAACGCTTTTTATAACTTTTATGACTATTTTTTTTCTGTCATGAACCATTTGAAATATTTTTTTTTAAATGTATATAGAACATAAATTATAGATTATAATATTCTCTACAGTTTTTATCTAATTATTTTTTATAATATGTACCGTTTCTTCAAATAATTCGAAAAACTCCAAAATTGACAAGAGTAAACTTCTTTTTTCTGCTCGTTGTGAAGGCGTTTTAAAAAATTATTTGAAAAAATGTTTTAAATATAAAATTTCATCCATTTACATATGTATTGTCTTTTTAATTCTTCAACATCTATACAGACCTACAGACATGCTGACATGCATCATAACGAAAATGGATATTTCCACATGGAGAAAAATATTTCATAACAATCACTCAATTTTAAAAGAAATATTAGATACTATTTGCCATAGTAATCTTGGAAGGGTCCAAAATATTGTAATTCTTGCTAGGCTACGTGTTACTAAAGTTACATTACGAATAGTAATTTTTGTGTGCAGGATCGAAATCTATAGTATTGGTACGTATTGGTATAATAGTTTAATTTGTTATACCAATAAAAAATATACTAGTAGTATAAATAATTTTACACAATCGTAGAATTTATTGTATTGTCTTTTAATTGAAATTAAATAATTTGTATAGCATTTAACAAATAATTCAACTAAAGAATAATAATTAGTTGAATAAATCATGTAAATGATATTTACGTACGAATGTAGTATCAAAAAATTGCGTATTACAAAAATTATAATGGAGATTGTAAAAGTTACTTAATTGACAGTACCTACATGTTAAAACTGATAGTATTTTTTGATACAAAATTGACTCCATTTTTCTCCGTGCATCAAAATCTCGATTTCGAAACAATTGGCTTTATGATTACTATATTACTTATAAAATACATATATTATTATGATGCATAGTACATATTTCAGGTACCTTACGTATACATAAATAATAATTTAATATTTGTTAGATGTACCTATCCTTTATAACGTTTAAAAAACGTTTTATTCATAAATTATTATTAATTTGACATGTTTTACAACTTCCCTAACGAAATCATTGTACCACAAAATAAGGACTAAATTAGGACAAAAGAGAACAACCACTGAAAAGTAGAAACAAATGAATGTGAGCACGTCACGGAATATTCATTTGTCAAACAAAGTGTTGCGTGAAAATGTCTAGCGTCTGAAAAGGATGCACTTATGTATGTTACTTTATAACTGATCTACTGTCCTTATTGTTAAGAACATTTTATTTTATACTAAAAGACAAATTATTGTTTTAAATGTTAAATAAAGAGACATAAATGCATTTGAATATTTTGGCGACAGTTTCTCTTTGTTTTCTTTGTTTTTCATAATTTGAAACAATTAATGCTTGTTAGTTTTGGATGCATTTTGAAGTAAATCGTTCATTTGATCAATTTTGTGTCGTTCTTTTGTAGAAATTTTCTTTTGTTATTTATTTTATATTAAATACGAAATTTATTAGAATGAGTAACAAATTATATTTATCAGTTACAGATACGTAAGAGCGGTTTTTCAAAAAAGGAACACTTTTTTAGATACAGAAACAAAACAGCAATTAAATAGTTGCTATATTATGTCCGGTATCATAGAGCGAGTTAGCTCAGCTAGCAAAATTTAGTAGCTAGCAAACACTCTCAAATAAGGTATCAAACTTTTATGACAGTTCTCTTGGAGTTTTTGATAAATAATTTTATTTGTCAAAAGTAAATGTAAATGTAGTAAACATACAGCGCGATAACAAATATCTGTTAAAAAATCAGAGAACTGCCATATAACTTTGACACCTCATTTCAGAGTGCTTCCTAATAAGCAAAGCTAGCTCCTTTACACAGGTAGAAAGGTTTACTTGAGCCAAGTAAACGTTGGTTTGTATAATAACGAAAACAATATTTTCTTAAGATAAGAAATATATTCTTAAACCATTTATAGTATTCTTGGACGAAGAAATAATGTAGTTGCTTTAAGAGTACTTTTCTTATATTAAGAAAATATTGTTTTCGTTATATACAAAACAAGATTTTCTTGGTCCAATATAGTTTTTTTGTGTATATGGTACCAGACATTAATCTATCTAACCTATGTATAAAAATAAATAATTTAACTTGAAAATATCAAACTTTTCAGTTTTTGATTCATCGATAAAAATTTGAAACTATATTTGTGTTAATTGTTATATTATTGTTTAAAAAAAACTTTTGGTCTCACTGACTCGAGATGGGTCTTAAAGTTAATATATTATAATATTAAAATCAATTTAATAATAATACTAATTAATAATTTTATATCTTTTCTGTACGTAAAAGTACCATGCGCATCAGTACTAAAATCATTATTAATAACTATAAAAAATTGCAAACATTTGATAATTACACGTAAAAGGTATAGGTACTTCAATAGTATAGTTATTGTAACGTTAATGTTAGTTTAAGTAATATAATTTATAATTTTCAGATAATTACAAAATAATCAAAACGATCCATGATTTCAGAAGGCAAACCTTCAAATTAGTACAATTTTACTTTAGCGAATACACGAACCCTTTCTTTTTACTACTACCTCACATATGAACACACATGTATTCCAACGATGCGCCCATAGATGGCGGCAGATGCGCATATACGTAGTTTTTTAAAAAATCATATTTATTTAAATAAATAAATTACAAATAATATCTAATATCATTGATATGAATTTAATATTACTGCGTATAAATTTACAATGTATAGTATTATTGTATATTAGTATTTATACGTGCATTGTACTTATTTGCACATAGATATTTTATATGAAATAAAGTGACACGAATTTAAATGTCAGAATAAATAATAGAAATTAAATAATAAAAAAAACAGGTACATAAAATATTGAAACTAAAAAAGAATTATTTTTCAATTTGTTTTTTATAAAAACGAAAAATCTCATAGCCATTTATTACATGTTATTTATTAGTTATCTATTTTATAGAAAAAAATAAGGGGTGCTTATATACAGAAACGAAATTAATCTAAAAACAAATCGAGAATTAAGGTGACCACCCCTTCTTCCCAAAACCTTAAAAATAAATCAAAATGCTTATTAAATATACCTATTAATTTTTTTGTCCTTTTCACCGATCATGACCCCCCCCTCTCTTCAAATTGTAAATCTAGATCTGTACTTACAATTAGACGAGACCGAATAAAATTTATTATGAATATAAAAGTAGAAGATACCTATTGATATCATTGTACTTATTATAAATGTATCTGCTTTAGAAATGCTTGATGCAGACATGCAAAAGTTATAAAAAGCTATATGCAGGAGTGTGCTGTGACGTATAGACGGCTTTGGCCACACAAAACCCCCGTGCAGTGCCTACTAACCGCTGTAACACATCGCTTTTGCTAGTTTATTGATTGCAAATGAAGAGTTTCGAACGTTTTCCAACAAACCCGGTATGGGCCCGTCATTAACATACACCACCGCCATGTAGGGGTGTGTATGTTACAAAGGGGTAGCCAAAATCTATCACTCACTTATCCCTCGTGTAAATATTAATTTCAATTGTAGTTTGTTTTTCTATGCTCGAGTACTTATTTATTTTTAACTGCAAATATACAGGATGCCACCTTTGATACGGGATATCTGAATCTAGAATAGATTTTTTGTCTTATTTTTTTACATTTTTGGGGAGAAAATAATGTTTAAAAAAATATATTTGAATAAAGACGTCAGCAGAAAATTTTTTCAAGAGGGGCTAAGCTTGTATAGACAAATAATAATTAAATCAATAAACTAAGCTGTTAGAAAAGGAGACGATCCAGCTGACAATAAACATATAGAAAAAGAAGAATATTTTTTCCTCAATTACATAATACAGTATTGCATCATTTTACTCGATTCCATATGGTGGGGTGTCTCGTCTAAATTTTAGATGACTACTTTTTTCATTTTCAATGGCCATGTGGGCATACCTATATCAAAAAATAAATGTCCTTTAGATTCGGTTGAAATAACATGGAATAAAAAAATCTATATTGAAACATCGGTTATAACTACATACACAGAAAAAAAACTGTATTGGACCAAGAAAACATTGTTTTGTATATAACGAAAACAATATTTTCTTAATATAAGAAACATACTCTTAATCCAACTACGTTATTCCTTCGTTCAAGAATACTATAGTTGTTTTAAGAGATAATTGCTTATCTTAAGAAAATATTTTTTTCGTTATATACAAAACAAGGTTTACTTGATTTGAGAAATCCTTTCTATTAGTGTAGAGGGGACCAATCATATAAGGTCGTAAAAATCAGTAAAAAAAGCAATTATATGGTTATTCAGTCTTTTATTTTGAGTCGTTAAAAGCGATGTCGTTATAACCGCCCGTGAAAAAATTGTAGATCTGCAGAGATATACTCAGATCTCGACTGATCTCCATTTTGAGACAACATCATATTTTTCACTGGTTTTTGATCTGTGGAGACTTGGAAAGATCTACAATGACCTACAAAGATCTAAAAAGATCAACAAAGATCTCTAAATATATGTATATCGTGATAGAGAATTTTCAACGTTACAATGATCTTCAGAGATCTTTGTAGATCGTTTTAGATCTTTGTAGACCATTGTAGATCTTTGCAAGTCTCCACAGATCAAAAACCTGTGAAATATATGATGTTGTCTCAAAATGGAGATCGGTCGAGATCTGAGAAGATCTCAGCAGATCTACAATTTTTTCCCGGGCGGTTTCGACTTATATAATCAGAATCTACCTACATCTCGAACACGATTTTCGACGGTATTATAATACTTCCGTTTCCTTCTGGACACGGTATTCGCAGCGTGCGCAATGACAGCGCCAACTAGCGGCTGCAACTAGGGTGGACTTTGACATATTAACAATCAAATAATTTAAATAAAATATCGTAATATATACATTTTAGACGATTATTTATTTGCACAAAGTCTACTAACGCTGCTAACGGGTAATAAAGAAGGATTGAATGGTTTGAACTCTCTTTTTATCATTGTTTAATATGTTTAATACCGTGAAATTTTTTATTAAACAAATATCATTTAATTTAGCTGTTTGCATATAATATAAATAGTATAGCATAAAAGGTACGTGAAAATTATTTATTTTGGGTATTTTTTTCTCTTTAATTATGACGTATAATAGAGAAATAATTAATTCGTTTACATTGACAGCATAACTATGGCGCCGATGATTTTACAATGTTGCTCACCACGAACACTCGCATCGACATTATTTCTAACTCCACCCCCTTGTACATAGTCTATAGTGGGGTTAACCATACTGATTTTTCTATTTTCAGTTAAAAACGAGTCTATTAAAAATGACAGTCCACCCAAAGTGTTCTTTTTCGCCACGTCGTGCGCTGTGATCGATTTCGTTTCCCCCACTACCTACTTTGCACCCAGCGAATAGTAAAAAATTTAAATAAAAAAAAAACTATGCATAAAAAATCTTCATTAATAATAAAATTTAAATATAAATATATAGTTTAATGTACAACCCTTGTCTGAGCTGACATAACGTGTGTCCAAAGTACGAATACGAGAGGAAAGGGGGTAGTGTAGCACTGACGGGAGGAGACTGGGTTCGACGCCTGGCAAAGACAAATCACGCAATTTGTGAGGCCGCCACTGTAGCGACTAATTACAAAACCTGGACGTGGTTTTAATTAGAGAGCCGCTGTGCTCACCCACCCACACAAACACCACACACACGCACACACTCACACACCTTCATATGTGTGCGAGAATGAAAGAGTATTGGGATGTGTGAGATAAATATGAGAAAAGTGGATGTGGAGATTGTGTAATAAAAACGGTTAAAAAGTTAATTTTACAGCAAAATATATTAAATTAGATTTAAAATTACATGTCCGCGCAATTCGCCTCAGTGAATCTTCTAAGATCAATAGTAGTGAAAAAATAGGTCCAGAAATTTTGTTTTTATTATTTACTATAGCGTATTGGACACGGTGTTACTCGAGTTAATATCCACAAAACTATTATTAACCCTTATCTGCCACTGTCTGGTACCAGGCGCCACAAATTTTTTTGAACTTCAATGTAAGTTGTTTAAATTTTACAAGGTTTTCAATTTTTTAAATATATTAAATATTATACATATATTCTTTTAAATAACCGATTTGAGTGCATTCCGTATCGTTCGAAGATGATAAAGGAATTTTATTGAATTAAAATACTCAGTAACTTACGAGTAGTTAGTATTTTAGTGTCTGGGGTACGAGGTGACCCCAGTGTGGCAGGTATGTTATTCTGGAGAAGTGGAGCAGCTAAGGGTTAAATTAATAAATAAAATATTCAAACCGTTACTCTTACTATAGAATTATTTATTCAATCGAAGATTGATGCATAAAATATGACTGAAAATATTTGTGTTTTCGATTTCGTTAAAAGTATGTTAATTATATAGGAAATGACGTGAAAAATTGAAATTTTCGAACCGCAGATCTGTATCTTTTACCGTTCTCGAGATATAGCCTCTCAAAGTTTTAGTTTTTTCAAAATTTTGGATACAAATAGCTGTAACTTTTGAACGTGCGGTCGGATTTAATTTTTGTCGACGGATTTGGAATCAGCGTATCAAAATCTATATAATGACATGCATAACACTTAAAAATTAGGAAAATAAATTTTTGCTGAAAATCAAGATTTTTCCAAGGGGTATACCTTAAAAAAATGTCGAATTTCGACAAAATTTTTTTTGGCGGATTTTTAAGTTTTATATATGTCATTATATAGATTTTGACACGCTGATTTCAAATCCGTCGATAAAAATCAAATCCGTCGACACGTTCAAAAGTTACGGCCATTTTTCTCAAAATTAAAAAAAACTAAAACTTTTAATGGCATATTTCGAGAACGTTGATAAATACAGACCTGCGGTTTGAAAATTTCAACTATTCACGTCAAAATTCGAAAATAATACCATCCAAATTTCCATTTTTTCCGGTGGATTTTTCAAAAATTTTATTTCATATAAACCTTGCCCTGACAATTACAAACACAACAAAAAAAATCAGCCAAATTGGTCGAGCCGTTCCCAAATGTTGATCTTTCATACATGCGGCAATTGATTTTTATTTATACATATAGATAGATAGATTATTAAAATAATTTTTATTGTGTATAACTCTTTTTGTATTTTTTTTTGTATTTAGTAGCGTTAATTTTTACATCTTTTTCCATTCAGTACAATTTTCCCTCACTGTATAGTGTATAATATCTAAAAAATTAAAAATAATAATTAAACTGAATACCATGAGATTTTTGACAAATTATTTAACAAAAACGAAAAATTCGATAAAATTTTGATAGTGGATTTCTCCCCTTCTTTGACCGCTTGGGCAGTGGTCATAGCTAAAAAAATATAGACCTCTAGATTTGATTGAACAACTTCAAGTGTACCGAATCAATCTAATTTAAATCAGTTCTTACTTATTTCGCAACGTTACCTTATTAACAATAATATATTCAAAATATATGAGCGAAATTTAAAATATTTTTCAACCACTAATCCGGAAGGCATCAAATTAATAGATCTTGAATCTACATCCAAGTGGAAAACATCTTCCTTTTACATTTTGAAGGTAGTACAATTGTACAATCAGATTGGATCTTTAGTTAAAATAAAATTAGCTAAATATTAGCGGAATTCCTTACTGCTGAAGGGCTCATATTATAAAGTATGTTTAAAATAGGTAATGATTATTTATTTATATTCATTTGCAGAGATAAAAAATAAAAAAACGTTTGAAATATTCTGTAGCCTTTTAACGATTCGGTAATGTTGGTAACGGTGGCGCCACATATTGGCCAACTGCATCAACATAAAACACAGCCTCCCAAAGAGTAATGATACTTGCTATGGGAATATGTGTACACACTACACACATGGTTTCATACGATTTTAAATCCGAAGACAATTATTTGTTAATTTATATGTTAATTTAAATAACAACTAAACGATATAAATATTTCTATGAAAAATAAGACAATTTTGAACCCACTGTAATTATGGTAAAGATAATGATAACTATAAATACATAAAAACATATTGAAAAGATTGAAATCTCTATATTTCATAGATTTTTGCAAATTGTAAATTAATTAATTTTTTACAGAGTTATAAGATAACAAAGCAAGCAAAAAAAGCATTTTTTTTTTGTAAAAAAAAACAAAGAATATCTTCAAAATATTTTTTTTATATTTATTTGATATCTTACTTTCTCATTAATTTTATTTGAAGCAAAAATGAATAATTTTTATTTAGTTTTTGTGCACCAACCGTTCAACCAGAAATAGTATTTTACTGAAATGAATACTAGTTGCTTATATTTGAAATTGCTGAATATACATATATTCATGTTTATCAAAAACTTATAAAAATTAACTATATTAAATAAAAGTAAAAAATAAAAATAAATAAATACACGTGAATTTTAAGGCAATTGTAAACACGTATTTAAAAATTAAAGACTTTTTGTGGGGGACTGTAATTGAAATTTATTTCCGAAACAAAACATATGGTAGATGACAGAATTGTAGAAAATTTAAATTGGTCATTATTTACAAGTATATGGTTTAATATAATACAAGGGCCATCAAAATGCCATTTTACAACTCTTTATTTCTCTGTCATTAGCTTAAGATGTGAAATCGTAAGTTATAATTTTCGAATAAAGCTTGTTTGCTCTGAAATGGTAGCATGATAATTTTGTCTAATTCAAACAGTTCAAAACTGAAAGTAACATTTTGATGTAACTATGTACCTTAAGTCTTAAAACAGAAGTACCAAATAAAGTTACAAGAATATGTTTACCGAAAATATGTGTCGAATTAAGGTGTTCATATTTAGTTTAAGAAACAAAACAAGCTAATACATTTTTTTTGAAATTCATTTCTATAAATTTAAATTAAAAACGGTTGCTTGTACATAATAATGAAAAACAAATAGTAAAATTGAATGTACGCTTGTGAAGTGTGAGATATATCTTTACTTGTAATACACGATCGTGATGCACACTCTGTTACAACCTTTTTCTATACATTCATTAAAAGTATAATGTTTAATAAAATATGTAGTAATTATGAAATAATTCAAATTCGAGATTTCAAAGAAATTACACATTTTAATGACCCCTGTATCACGTACAAATCAAAATAACGTCTGTGTGTCTGTCTATGAACTTTTTACGGTCTAAACTCTAAACTGATGTAAACTGAGGCTATTTTTATACCTTTACATATATTTTAAATTCGAAAAACTAATTAGCCTTCCCAACTATAGATAAAATAAAGATTATTAATATGAATAGCCCAAACCCTACTATAGAAGCACTCATAAAAATTAAGTCACGTGAAACCTTAAGCAGCTTTAATTTAAGAACAAATACATATAAAAAGTTGATTTTTTAATAGCATATAAATATAACATTTCAAAAATCTAAGTCATACTATATTTTTTATATAAACTCATTTTATCAAAAAATACGTAACCTACCTGTACCTCTAAAACAAAACCCGCCCTACACAAGCAAACAAACTCTAGCACGACGTACCCCGAGCGCGGCCATGCGGCTAACCGGCCAACTAATTGCGGATATCCGGCTACATGACACGTAATATGAACTGTAAAAAATAATTTGTTGTTTATACTCGGCCGTTGTGGCCTAAGCGCATAAATTAAAGGTGAAATAACAACAACGGCATAGCAGTGGTGGACGCTGGACACCCACATGGATGCGAGAATGGGTGGGTGGGAGTGTGTGTGTATGATTGTATGCGGATGGGTGTCAGGTGTAATACACGTCTGTTTTTATAATCATTGCTGTTAATAACTATTGTTGGATGGAAAGCGACCGCTGCTGCTGTCGTATCGCTTTTAATTGTTTACGTTGAATTGTACGATGTAGAAGAGAATAGTATACAACTAACTTGCTTATATTTTATAATATAACTAGCTGACCCGGCCACGCGTTGCTGTGGTTAACCTATACTTTAGCAACATGTGGAGGTTATGTTATTAAATTGTAGGTTATATGAAACGTTTGGAAGTTTGACATAGTGCCATCTATTGAATATTTACTCAATCCAGTCAACAGATGTCACCATCTGTCAGAATCGTTTGAAGCTAACAGATAAAGACAAATAATTTGCAATAAAATAATATTGCGATCATAAATTGAGATGTAAGCTATCCTATCTTTCAAGTTGGATCAAACTGCACACGGTGTACAAATTTGATTAAAATCGGTTAAGTAGTTTAGGAGTCCATCGCGGACAAACATGTGACACGTAATTTATATATATTAAGATGTAGATATTAAATAGAGAAAGTGCCAGGCTCATTCATTTATATAAAAAAGTTTTTTAATTTTTATTTCCGTGTTCCGAAGGAAATGAAAGTATTGTAATAATGTAGACAAATTGTCTACGAGATAAGTACAGATGTATTATGTACATATGTCTGTGTGTCTGTCTACACTAGTAGAAAGGATTTCTCAAACCAAGTAAACCTTGTTTTGTATATAACGAAAACAATATTTTCTTAAGATAAGCAATTATCTCTTAAACCAACTATAGTATTCTTGAACGAAGGAATAACGTAGTTGGATTAAGAGTATGTATCGTATATTAAGAAAATATTGTTTTCGTTATATACAAAACAATGTTTTCTTGGTCCAATACAGTTTTTTTTCTGCGTAGATATAAAATTTTCTTTCGTTCACGATAACTACTGTAAATATGTACCGATTTGAATTATGTTTGGAGAAAATATTTGTCTCAGTGAGTACTCCAGACCTATTGATTTTGGTGCTATAATCGGATTAAGGGTTTTGGAAATATCTATTCGAAATTTTGCACCTACTATCGCTTAAAAAGTGAGTATTCTCTCACCAATTTTGATAAGACTTGGTACACTTGTGGTTCAATTCAATCTAAGGGGTATATAGTAATCTGAAGTGGTGAAAAAATGTGTGTTATACAATTGACATTATATATTAGGATGTTAAAAAACTAATATTTATAATACAAGGCAAGTTTTATTTTAAATCTTATTGAAATTTTCCTCATAGAATAAATAAAAACATTTTTTAAAATTATTTTAAAATATATTATAGAACATGGAAGTCATGTATGGTTCTCCATACCGTTAATTAAAATTTTTATCTGTTTGGTTGTATCGAACTTGACACAAAAATTACTAAACCGATTTTGAAGGGACTTTACCTGTTACAACACTGTTAAAAACTTAGGATTTATGACAGGTTCATATCAATAGAAATTTACTATTAATATTTTCTACTAAAATTTAATCAAAATGAAAAAGTAATCAAATTTCGATTTGAATGTAATTAAACCAACATTTTTTATTAAATAATTAATTTTGCATTAGAGTCGCATTCGGTTGTATTCTTTAAACCTATCAAATGTAGCTACATTTGTTCATTATTGAATATTTACAATACTGCAAAGTCATCAATCAAACACAATTATATTTACAACAGTTTTACACATGTCTGGTACAAACATAAACAAAACACAAATAATTGTATGTTTCCTGTATAAACGAGACGAGTTATCGACGCGTATTGGCGCGTTGCAATTAACTTCTTCCGGTTTGAAGGGCGCCCTTTGTATAACACATCCAGAAGAAAAAATACCTAACGGGGTATTATTTTGTCACTCATACAGTCGGTCTTTCTAACCCTAAATTAACCATAACTCTCTATTTGATTATTTAATTATAGAGTCGAATCGTTCTTGAATGTTTTTATTTTATTTTTATACCGGTTTCAAGTTAACAGTTTAATTCCTGGGTAATTAAATATGCATGTGTGTGAATTAATAATAATATAATATAAATAAAATATAACGAGACGAGAGCAGTCTAAATTTTGTTAAGACAAGACTATGAATATATAATACTAGAGGCCCACTCGCTGCTTCGTCCACGTTGTATTATTTTTTATGAACATTTATGTAGAATATGTATATTAATTATTAATTTTGAAATATCGCAATACACTGGCATCTTTATTTTAACAAAAAAATATTTTGCCTTATTGTTAGTATAATTTTTGCAAATATAAAAAATACACATGTTTCACACTATCCCATATATAGTTTGGAATTCGGAAAATATGTTTTCTTAGTGGGTGCTTCCATTATTAAAAAGACACTCTTAAAATTTCACGTTTCTTGAACTAGGAGTTAGAACGGGGCGTTGATGAGGCAGTCACTCTGGACTTCTCTCTTTATTTATATAGAAATACAGTATATAAACTACATATGTAATCGATGAAGTTTTTGGTAGGGTACCATTATCTTTTAGATCAATATGTATATTTAAAATTATAAAACGCACCATACTGTATATAGTTTACTTAACAAAATATATAAACATTAAAAATGTAAGCCTTTAAAACCTCAGATACAATGAAAGTATTGTAAAAGAATAAAAAGATTAAGTCCTTGTATAAAAATCATCAAACAATATTAAGTAAGAAAAATAAAAACTGTCTTAAAGAGTATCATCTTATAAGATTTTATTTTGTACCTGCATGATTTTAACAATGAAAATATATAATGTACCTATTCTAGCAACCAGCCCGCGGCTTCACCCGCGTTTTATTTTATTTTAAACCATTTTTGTTTTAATCTGAAACAATTTTTAAGCTATAATTTTATTTATATTTTAGTACAAATAAACAAAACTTACGACAGTCATTAAACAAAAAAAATGCTTTGAATAGATAAATTCTAAACAAACGCATACCTTTTAGACGTAGAATGGAGAGGGGTTTAAACCCCATCGGGGACGACACTGATGCTTTTATCCCGCCACATTGTGTGCGCTAAACTAACTATTCTATCTGAGACATTTATCTTGAGACATCTCTTTGTTGAATCTGCATTCAGACGGTGAACCTTTGTTCCACCAACGTATTATTAGGTGTAAGTGATATCGATAGATATGCATGCAGCATTCGATGTTCTAGAGGCCGATAGCGACGGCCCAAAACCGTTAAAACATGTTGTTCTGAGACCTTAAGAGGCTGACAAATTAAGGTGAACTTACTATTACTATCCAAGCATTAATATTCTTAGTTTTCTTTTTTAATTTTCAGTTCTAACTATAATGAGCCTGAATCTTCTGGGTATAAACTAATTGTAAGAATCTTTGAGAAATGAACTAAATACATATTGAATATTTAAATAAAAATGTAATCATTTAACTGTTTGAATGATTATAATTTTTTTATCTATGGATTCTTTATTGTATTTTTTGTTGACAAAAAAGTGTAAATTTTTTTATTATTTTTCTAAACCGTTATATTTTTTTTAAACTTTCATGTCATTGTATGCCAAGAGCCTTTAATTAAGATGCGTAAACTATAAATTAGTTGTATCAGTCGTAACTGAGAAACAGTTGAAGCTAAAACAAAATAATATTTGAAGCAAAAGTTGGTGGGAATTATCTCTTCCATAAAATTGATAACAGCTATTTTGATCATAAAACTAACCAGGGAGGATAAATTATATATTATTTTATATCAGAAATACGTAACCCTTTTAAATATCAAAACTCCAGGAATTTATTTTACCTAAAATTAATTCATGGACTAATAAAAATAATAATAAAATGTGTATTAATACCTATCAAAACTCAAAATTGGTATTAGAAAGTATACAGATTTATTGTTACAGTATCAATATAAACAGAATTTCAGAAAAAACAGTGGCACATTCTAACGTATAAATACTCATTGTCAGTTTATAGGTAACCTATAGATTGTAAATGGTACTTCATAGGAAAACCGATTTCTGGTAAGCCAAAAGTTGTCTCATATAAAAGACAACACGGATTCAGGATAGATTGAAAAACAAGTAGTATTTAGGCCTTTGCATAGTAATTGCATAATTATTCCATTTCAAATTTTATTGCTGATTTTACAGATTTCAAAATCACTAGTAATATACACTAGATCATGGTAAAAATATATAAAATCCTGATATGTTCAAAATCACAATTTCGAAAATTTTCATCAACACAATACCCATGACATACATACGTATAAGAAAGTAAAAATACGCACAAATACTACACGCTTAGATGAGACTTTCGAAACGAAATCGAGACGAGAGTACCTTACATTCTTATGAGACGAGAGCAAGACGAAACTATTTAAAATTTTGAAAAAAAAAATTAAGTCGATATAAATTTTTTTGTACTCTCGTCGACAATCTCGATTTTAAATCATTATCAATATTTAGCAAATACTTATATTATATTTGTTATATAAAAAAATCACACGAAACGAGACTACCCCTTCTAAAATTCGTCACCGAGACAAGACTATAGTTACAAAAAAAAACTATCGTCTTGTCTCGTATGCACCCTCAGACGAGGTTGAGGTAAGACTGTCAGTTGTAAATTTCAATACCAAAACTACGCTCTATAAAAAAAACTTTCTACATAACGACCGTTCCATGCAACGACTGGCCGAACGTTCTACGCAACGACCTTTCCCCACCCCCACCATAATACTATCGTGACTGCTATATTTATGCGCGAAATTTAAATTCAGCAATTAACGTTAAAGTCGGCACTAGCCGTCGTTCTGTAGAATGGTTAAATTACCGATACCGTCGCTGTGTAGAGTGGTGAGTGTACTTTACTCTCGTCTCATTTGTAGCCCTATCATATATTACATATACACATTAAAAAAATCTAGCAAACACATATATACATACCTACAATTTCTATTATAGTAGTGATATCTCAATAGTAAATCCTATATAATAGAATTATCGAAACGTAAACATAAACTCTTATGAGTTTAGCCGACATCATTGTTCAATGTAAGAAGAGGGGTCCTAGATCCTTTCGCAGGCAGTCATAATTCAAGATACTTGTGCTATTCTCGAGCGAATGGTAGGTAAACGCACTTCAACGATTTTGTTTATTTTCATTCGGAATTATTAATACTAAGGACTGTATTGTAGGGAGTTATTCCAGCAGAAAGAACGTTGTCAGATGACTACTTAATCATGCTGACCGTGAACAATTGATTATATTTGTTAGTTGTAAATATTATGGTTTATAAATACCTACAGCAGAGTTGTACGGTATAGTAAGTACCTAATATTACATTTAGAAAAATTATGTTGTACAATATCCATACTATATGTATTAATTTGGTACTTAAGTTAGGATTGGTGTGACATTAGACAAAATGTCCAAATATTAGATTACCTATTGTATATTGGTTTCCTATAAATATTTTGATGAGGTATTCATTTTGTGATAGTATCTATAGATTTGCAATTGAATTTAGAGTAGTGATACTTCAATGTATTGTTACTCTGAACGTAAAAAATAATTTTCATAATATCACCACTGTTTACATACAACGCGTGCGCGAAACTTGTCAAAGTCTTCAAGAAACTCCAAAAGAACTGTCATATAAGTTTGATACCTCATTTGAGAGTGCTTGCTAGCTAGCAAATTTTCTAGGTTCTTTATGGTACCGGACATGAGAGTTTTAATAACGTAATCATTTAAATTGTATAGCTACTGTTCTACAAGCCCCCACATTCTTGACTACATCTTTTTCGTAGCTACATCTTGCACAGTTTTACCTTGAATCTAGGATAAATGTTTAGATCGATTTAATCATTTTTAGTTCTTTAGCTAACGTCCTTAATATGTACATATCTACAGAATATTTTATAATTGAATGTCAGTATTGAGAAGGCATCTATTTTTTTAGACAAAAAGTTTTTTTAAAGACAAAATGTTCACATAAACATAGGTCAAGATTTTTTTGATTTTGTTTTCAATAACTACGAAATTACAATACATTACAAGACATTTTTAAACAACTTTCAGTTTCAACCAGTGGCATTCCAATGAATGTCACTTTAATTATTTTTAATGAAAAAAGTATACGCCACATAATATAAACGAATATTATTTTGTTAACATTTTTTATTTACTTTTATTTTATATATTTTTTAAACTGTTATGCTCCTAAACTATTATAAAAGTTGAATATATTCAAATTCTTTTATTAATTTTGACAGTTCAGTTCCTTAAACTCTCAACTTGAATCTATTTAATTTGATAGTTAAAATATTCGTACACCCAAAAAAGAAATTAGTAAGTATTACAGTGCGGCATGTTGCAAAATCGCTTCGAACCGTCAAATTGTAAAATTTACAAACTATTACTAATGAATCCGGCCAAGTGCTAGGAAAATGAGCTAAAATTAACAATGTTTACAGTATCTACTGCTTATTTTCCTTGTATTTACTTGATTTACAAGACGAAGTTGTAATTTTTGCTTAAGTTCTTGTAAATTTTACAATTTGACGGTTCGAAGCGATTTTGCAACATGCTGCACTGTAATACTTACTAATTTCATTTTTTGGTGTAGTGTTATTAAAAAATGATCATTCTGTATATAATGATGTTTATGTGAACTTTAATAATGATGTTTATGTGAACTTTTTATCTTGAATTCATGCACAGATTAGCCCTCTTCAATATTGATATATAATTATGAAACATCCTGTATATCATCACAATTTCAAATGAAGTAAAATATTGTATAAAAATTAAAAATCCGTCTCTGTGACATACAAAACAATAGTTTGCCTTTTTGGTTTCAATACCACCTCCCATGGAAGTTCTGATGTGCTGCCGCAAGCATCTTAGCGGAAGCAATATAAGAAGACGTTGGAAGAATAAGACAACGATCACATAGGGTGGGTGTAGTGTCGTTATGACGTCACGCGGCGTCGCGACACTATCTGATTGTTGACGGTCCATTGGGTTCATCTGATAGGTGGGATGATGCCGTTGCCACTGATGCTGACTTTGGTGGTTCGATTTAAGGATTCGTTCAGCGGTGATTTATTTAGAGGAAAATTGATTTTCATCACAAAAGGATGTTCCGGATAATGAATATTTTTTTATTCTGCTTTCAAATTTTATACCAGGAGTTCTTAACTCGTTACAAAATATATTTATATTCAGTTTTTATACCCAGCTCTTCTATTGAAATTTTGACTGGTATTTTACACAAATACACAGGTAGAAAGGTTTACTTGAGCCAAGTAAACCTTTTTCTTGTATATAACGAAAATAATATTTTCTTAAGATAAGAAATATATTCTTAAACCAACTATAGTGTTATTGGACGAAGGAATAACGTAGTTGGATTAAGAGTATGTTTCTTATATTAAGAAAATATTGTTTTCGTTTTATACAAAACAAGGTTTTCTTGGTCCAATACAGTTTTTTTTCTGTGTATTACATAAATACATAAATATAATAAAAAGTCTAATAGAATATTTAAAATTAGTTTTTTTATCCTTCACAATAATTTTACCTACGTAAAGTTAGCGTTAATTAATAATAATTAATAACATTTTTAAGAAACACACATCAGAGTCCTTAGGCCACGTGCCCAGCTTTACCCTAAATCAGTGGTTCCCAATCGGTGGTCCGTAAGGGGTAAAATATGGTCCCTGTAAAAAATTTCAAACTTTGAATGAACTAAGATTTTTTTTTAAAGTTTTTTAAACTATAAAAAACATAAAAATGAAATGTGAAGCCCTTTTTTAGGTTTTTTATTTCAAATCTATTTTTTTAGTTTACTTTTTAACCTTGTGCTCCCTGCTAATATAAAATTAAGTCAAAGTGGCCCCTGGTAAAAAAAAGGTTGGGAACCACTGCCCTAAATATTTAAAATGAGATATTTTTCACTCATGCCATTTTAATTTACATATAAGTTGATAAAATAAAAAAAATAATATTTTTGTAAGTTTGTAAAACAATTTTCGCCGTGCTTAATAATTCATTATAAGTTGTACACTTCACTTTCTAATTTAACACTCAGCTCTGTGATGAGGTAATGCACTCTACTGTTGCTAGATCTTACCTTGGAATAGATAATTAAATTTAACCCTTTGTTTGTAATGCAAATATGCATTCCTTTTCTCTATCAAGTGTATAATATTTTATACAATTTATGCAGATGTAAATAATGTTTTTTTTATGTTTGTAGTATAAATATGTATAAGGTACACTCAGCATTCTGCTATATGACCGCATCGGTAATTCAAAAATTCCACTACACGACGGTTAAAGGGGCATCCACCATTGCGCCGACTTTAACGTTGATTGGTGAATTTAAACGCGCAGAAAAATAGCAGTCACGGTGGTATTATTGTGGGGATGGGGGAAGGACGTTGGTTAGAACTGTCGGCACATTGTTTAACGGAACGGTTGTGTAGTGGATGGTCGTATAGCAGAGTGCTGAGTGTACATACTACAATTTTTGTTTTATTTTAATAATTTAGAAAAAAGCTGTGATGGATACAATGGAACTTTCTTATATACGTAATAAAGTGTACGCGTGATGTATATAATATCTATTAAAAAAAATGAATAAAACATAAATATTAGATAATACAATTCTGTACAAGTTTACTTGTGTGTTAAGTTCTAGGAACATGATTTATATAAAAAATAATAATAAAATAAAATAAATTTTATTCACTCTATTTTCTAAAGTAATTTATTGTAATATAAGATATTCGGTGTATTTCATCTCCCAAATACTAAACAAATATATCCCTAATTAACACCTATTCTAAATCGAGTGACCCTTTGTCTGTTTACAGAGATATTAATTTATTTGAGATTTGTAAGTCGGAAGGTTGGTAATGTTTACAGAGTAAATTTAAAATGATTACATTGGATTTATATAAAAGGGTTCAATTATAGAATGCGTCAAACTTGATTGTTTAAAGACAAAAAGGCGTTTTATTATGTTTTTCTGTATTTTTTTATAGTATGATAGCATATATGTTTACAGAGTAAATTTAAAATGAGTATGTTAATGTTATTATGTCACACCAATAAGTGTTCTTCCTGCACTGGTAGAAAGGATTTCTCAAACCAAGTAAACCTTGTTTTGTATATAACGAAAACAATATTTTCTTAAGATAAGTAATAATCTCTTAAACCAACTATAGTATTCTTGAACGAAGGAATAACGTAGTCCTGGATTAAGAGTATGTTTCTTATATTAAGAAAATATTGTTTTGTTATATACGAAATAAGGTTTTCTTGGTCCAATACAGTTTTTTTTCTGTGTGTATATTTATAAAGAAAGTTAAAAAAACTGACTTTTTGATTTGAATTTTTTTTTTAATTTTTTGTCGAAAACACGCGAATTTCAGAATCCTAAATTAACTTTTAATTTTTATACACCATAATCAATAATTACTTATAATGATCTTCCGATATATGTAATTGGTTTTACTATTAATTAACCGTAAGTAATTGTAAAACAATTTTTTATTAATTTATTTATTTAAAAAAATATTCAAAACAGTTACATTTGAAATAGATTAAATTTTGAATAAGTATATTCCTTATATTCAAGTACCTTGAATGCATTTTCTTCACCTTGGAGTACCTGAATGCATACAAATAACGTCCGCATGCCGATTTTTATAGGATTTATTTGTTATTCCAATGGATTCGACACAGCGGCCGCTGTCTGGCCAGCGCGTGTTCATTCACAGCTCACTGGCTCTGATTCCTCAACACAGATTTCGGTTTCTTGGTTGGCATTGATCCTCTATTGTTTGCCAAAGCTTGTTCCCTTTTTATCCTCTATCAGTTGTACAAATATTATACAATTCTATCGAACGGTTCTATTTTTACGGTTGAATTATTCATTTCATTTTTTGAATGAACATGCAATAGGTAAATCTGATGTATTTTATTTATGTTTGTAAATTGAGTTATGCAGATATATTTGATGATTTAAAAATATTTTGTAGATACATTTTTTTTGTATTGTTGTCCGACCATTTTCGTTCTATAGCTATTTGCGATCAAATTAAAAATTACACTTTTAACTTTGAACGTCTATAAGTCAAGAATACATAGTCATATTTTTTTCTATTGGCAGATTTGTAAAACTGAAAATATTTTCTTCAAAACTCTATCAAAAATAATACTAAATTATAAAAAAATGAAGAGAAAGGGAACATAATAACATATTATTACAATAATTTGTAATACAAAATTCACTGACAAAAATATCTACACTTTATAAGGAGGCTTTCATTAATGAAAGTGGCTATTTGCACATGCAGTATGTGCAAGTAATTGGCTATTTGCACAACTGTATGTGTACCAAATTAAGTTAGGTTGTTAAGTTAGGGTAGGTTAGTGTACGTTAGGTTAGTGGTAAGTCTAAATTCTAAATAGCCAATTGCATGCATCAATGGCATATGCAAATAGCAAATAGCCAATTAAATGCATATATGGTATGTGCAAATATTGCTTGCACATACTGCATGTGCAAATAGCCTCATCCTTCATTATAATTACGAAATTCTTTGGAGTGAAAAGGGGGAATACAAAGCTACTTACTTCAGTTTTATCTTTCTAATCAATTGTATTGAAGTATCTAATTTAAACCATTTGTAGCTGTTAATACCCCCCCCCCCCCAATATTAATTTCAAGGTATTAAAATTCTCTACAAAAAGGTTATTTTAAATTTTCATTTTCTACATAAATGCACTCCACGTCAAGTATCAAAATATGCAGATTTTTTCAAAATTTATATAATTACATAAAAAAGTTAAAAAATGAAAAGATGTTGAGGAACGAATTAGACCATCATAAAGTAGAGTAAATTTGCTCCATTAAAGAATAACAAAGTTTTGAAAAAAAATAATTTTTGACCAAGTTACAAGCATTTGAAAACAGGCTATTTTTAGGTGTCCCCTTAATTAATGTGTTGAGTGTATAAAAATAGGAATTTCAATTTTTCACTGTTTTTGGAAAATAATTTAAAGAAAGAAACCTTACGTAAAAAGAGGGGTGATGATTAATTTATTTTATAACAATCCTTACGTAATTGATGCTGCTTCCTAGCTTAATCTATATCTATAAAAGAGTTTGTCCTTAACCACTCACTCACTCATATATCAACGTACAGCCCAAACCCCTGGACCTGGAAACGTGAAATTTCGTAGGTGCCTTCCTTTTATAATGTAAGCACCCACTAAGAAAGGATTTTTCGAAATTCAACCCCTACTGTGTTAAAACAGGGTGTCAAAATTTATATAAAAAATATTTTTTTTGTTCGCATTTAATTGAAACTTATCGAACATACTCTACAATATAAATAATGAAACAATTGTATCAGCATTTCCCAAAATTTAACCCCTAAGGCGTTGGGAGGGGTGAAAAAAAAAATTGTATTCACCGAATGACGGGAACGAGGCTGGATTTAGATATGTGTATCTGCATGCCTGCTTTACTTATAAAGGTAAATTCAGATAAAATAGTCATCTATTAAAATAAAAATTTCGATATTCAACCCCTAATGGCGAGGGTAGACAGGGTCTGTGTTTTTGATATGTTTATCTGTATAGCTGCTTATGTTTTAATGGTGGACTCGGGCAAAATAATCTGCAATAAAAAAATCGATTTTCAGCCCCTAATAGTGAGGGTAGACAGGGGTTAGTTTTTACAATTTTTAACTAAGATCCGAAATATTTACGTTTTTTATGGGTAATGAATAAAAATCAATATAAAAAATATAATATTTCATCCCCTATCACGTACGGAGGGTTCTAATTAGTTTCGAAGTTTACGCGAGCGAAGCCGCGGGATTCCGCTAGTATTTACATGTAAGGCCATATTATTATTAAAGCATATAATTTATCTATGAACTTATTGTTAGAAACACCTAAATCTCAGTATTATATTGATAAATGTCTACATGGTGTCGAGAAGAACGGAGAGTGAGATGAAGGGGTTAACAGTAAGGGGTAATTCAATGTATAATAAATCAATCAATGTTGTTGCAATGCCTGTACAAGCGACGCACAACTGGCTTTCTATGAACTAAACAGAAACTTCCTCTATCCCTGGGAGATCCCAATCCTTGCTCACTTGTTTGATAATTAATTCAACAATATCTTACGCGTATGTTATGTTCTCTTACACTTCCTTTACACCCCACTTACCCCCGTGAATCATCACCCTTACTTTATGCTATACAATGATTATATAACATCTTACGCAAGTTTTGTTGAGAAACATTTTATATATTTATAAAGGTGCCTGTTAAATCAATTTTGGTGTTGAAAAATTATTCAAGTTCTATTTTTTTATCATATCTTTCATAAGTTAAAATGATTATTAAAAAAAATACAGGTCAAGACTTCAGTTATAAAAAAAGGTGTCAAATTCGTGACGAACCTCGTGTATTAGCGTCCGTACCGTTCAGTTGTCAATTTATTTGATTATTTTATTTTGAATTGTATATAATTTTGTTTAATATACAGTGCAATTATTAGCAGTTTAAATATGGGTCAGTCCGCGGTGACGGTCGTGACATTTCAACTCGGATTGTAGTTCATAATTTCTAAATAATACTAGTAAATAACATGGTTTTACCTTTTTTCTGTAGATCTTAATGCAATACATGTATATTGAAAGAATAAAAGGTCTACGGTTATTTTACAAAAAAATGTCAGCGTTTAAAGCCCTGTGACGGTCGTGACCCCAACTATTGCAAGTCTTGCATCCTCTATTCAAAATCTCAAAATATTAGTGAAAATATTGAAGTTACTTTATAATAATCATACTTTAATATGTTACGAATAAATTATTTTTTAGTACCACACGACCATCAGGTAACTACGCAGGTAATGTATTTAACTGGTTATTTCTCAACAAACATTGTGACGGTCGTGACACGTTGAATAAAAGGATATAATAAGAGTACTTTTTGTGTGTTTATTTGCTTTTTGATATTATTAACTAATACTTATAACAATTATTTATCAAATACATCAATAAACTCATTAAAATAATAAATGCGGTCACCCTTAGTCATTATTGTTGGTGAAGGTAATTTTTTGTTAATTTGGTCAAACGTCACGTTTGATATGTACTTGTCAAAGACTTTTAATAGTTTGCCACGATCATCACTTATTCTTAAGTAAGTTATTGTGATTTCACCTTATTTGTTGTCTTTTTGGAAATATTTTGAAAATTAACCAAAATTTTTCTAATTTTCTTTTGGTTTATGAAAATTGATGTTAAATAGCTTGTTAATTTTATATTTTAGTATTCATTTTCGTAAAATATTTTTTTGACTATCTGGTATCGATTACCGCGGACTGACCAATATTATCAAAAATGTAGCAGCACAGTGTACATATTTTCTAGTTGTAACTTTAAATTATTTTTGAAAAATATAAATATTCCCATTTTTCCACTATTAGGTATTTATAGAGATAAGAGATCTTGTCTTGTTTATTTTTTTTATTGGGCACCCATTTACCACACTTAAAATGTATATTAGTAAATCTTAAAATTTTATTTTTAGAAACCAGTCCTATGGATTATTGGTCCACTATTTAAATTATACAAAATCCCAACTTTTTAATTGTATAAGTCAAACAGATTCGTATTTAGAAGGCTGTGATATCAAGACTCGAAAGCGGTCATCTTAAAATTTTAAGCTCAAAAAATTGCTCCAACTCTAAAAAAATTTAAACAAAAGTTATTAACTAAACTTAAACAATAACAAAAAAATATTAAACACACAAACTTTTTGTGTTTAAATTTTTGATTTAAAATAATGAATAATTTTGAAAAACTAAGTAGAGAGCATTTTGGAGCAATTGATTGACCATAAGGAATATTACGGAAAACGATTAGTTTTTGTAAAATACCAGGTAACGATTTTTTTGTTATTGTTTAGTTAAAAAGTTTTGTTTAAATTTTTTTAGTGTTGGAGAAATTTCAGATACATGAAGAGCAATTAAGGAGCAATTTTTTGACCTATACAAAACATTGCCATATTGTATACTTATTAATGCTGTTTTGCAACAATTAAAGTGAGAAATTTAAATTTAAATTTTGACTTCAAAATATTGATAATTTTGAAAAACTAAGTAGAGAGCGTTTTGGAGCAATTTGGGAGCAATTGTTTGACCATAAGAAATATTACGAAAAACGATTAGTTTTTGAAAAATGTCATATAACGACTTTTTTGTTTTTTTTTGTATAGTTAATAACTTTTGTTTAAATTTTTTTAGAGTTGGAGCAATTTCAGATACATGAGGAGATATTAAGGAGCAATTTTTTGAGCTTAAAATGTTTGTTGTTCTTCACAAGTCCGCGCTAACTTCCTGACGGTATGACTTTCGTCATTTCCATACATATTATCTGAGAGGCGTCAGTTGAAAATGTATAATATGATAGTAAGTTTTAAATACTATGGCTAGGCCATAAAATGCACACCCCTTAAACATAAAAAAATGTATTAATTTATAATATCAAATAAATACGATACAATATAATTGGTGAAACTTAAAAGGATATTTAAAAAAAATATTGGAGGTAATTAATATTATATAAATATATAAAATGAAGTTTATCACTCATTAAGATTTTTTAGAAAATCAACAATGAATCTTGATATCAATTGATTATTACCTTTTTTATTTAAATTTAGGATGTATTGTGATAAAACAACAATCATTTTAATTTACAATTTTTATATAAAATATTTTTTTTGTAAAATGTATAAAGTAAATTAATTAATTAATAATAATAATTAAAAAGATAAATACATCCACATATTGCAGCGATAACAGCTGTGTTCACCTGATATCTAGCATTTAAAATGAAACATACATTATCTAAAAAAAGTCAAGTTAGGTTATATATTATATATTTTTGTTTTAAAAATGCAAACTTACCAGATTTTATCTTGATTAAAAAGATTGATTGGCTTTGAATAAAATAATTAAAATACAGCACGTATCGATGTACATGTATTTATATATTAATTAACACAATATAATAATTATAATACATGTAATTTGCAATGACACATGAAGAAATAGCGACACTAGCGCCTAACGTATGTTTCTTGAACTTCTCCTAGCTATACTCTATTTGTAAAAATAATTCTTGTCAAAATATGAATTTTTGTTTAAATAAACTGTAAATTTCGTTACTTTTAGTTATTCAATTTTGTTGAGTTTTAATAGGGTTCTATTCTGATAATAGATGAAGTGAATTCAAAAGGATTTGTGCAAATTTATTTAGAATTGTAACCTGCAGTTCGGCGTTTTTATCAAAAAAGGGGGTTAAATCAACAAATTGAACTTTATTTATATTTTTATAACAGAAAATTAAAACCAATCGATATTAAACTAAGTATAAATGGGGACTGTAATGTTTTCTATCAGAAAATGTAAAAATGTAAGTGGGATACAGAAGAAATTTAAGATATAATGCTCATTTTATCAATTTATATACGAAAAAAAATTTTAGCACGATAATAGAACACACTTCCAAGCAGGGCCTGCTTGGGTGTGCAATTACAATTGAATTTAGTAAGTATGAGAGATAATAGTTCCAAATAGACACGTTTCTCTGTTAATCAATTATCACTAAACACCGGATTATATGTAACATAAAATCGTTAGAATATGCATGCAAGTATGCACAAAAAAAGCTAAAATATGCAGCAAAATGACCGAAATATGCAGTTATATGCAACTATTTTTGTTAAATAGGTACATAACGGAAATTACTGAATTTTGTGATTTGTGACAATAAAAAATTCATGTTACGAATTTTAATAAAATTGAAATACCTATATGTTGTTAAACTTGATATAAAAATAAATCTCTCATTAACAATTTTCTCAAATTTTGGTATAATTTTGTAAAAACAACATATTTAAAAAAAGTTTTTATTGCAAATATATTTTTAAAATGACTTATTATGATATTGAATTTAAAATAGATAAAATAGCAGTATGAGAGAAACCATATTGCTATTTATTCACCAAAATTGTAAGAAATATGCAAAAAAGCAGAAAATGATGTCTGAAATTTACTCAAATTTGTTAATTTTATAGTTTAAATAAAACAATTGATATTTATTTTAAATTCCGAATAATACTCCAACGACTCGTTGAGTATTTTTTTGGAGCGATATGGTAACAGCGCTCGGTAATGTGTTATTAGTTCTATATCTTTCCTTGTCTAAGGTTGACTCTATAAATTTCTTTTTGATTTCGGTACGAAATTATAAAAACCAAAATGAGATGAGGCATTTAAAACCAATATTTACAAACATTCATTCATTCTGTTTAGTAATATAAATCTCAAACGAAAATATAATAATTTAAAATAAAAATGATAAACCATCTAATCTTAAATACAAACATATACAAAATTTGCACAGTACGTACAATAAAACAAAAAAGAGAAGGAAAATACAATTCCCAGCGTATCAAAAATGCATCTTATCATATATCAAACACGCGACCATTAAATTGAAATCGCTACTTCGACAGAACACATAATATTTTCTCACCCTCGGCGCGGGTAACGCGACATGCCCTCTGTCACCCCCGCTCACACCCACCCACAAACGCGTCGGAGGGCGTTATAACACATGTATTAAACATTAAGACCTGTCAAACGCATGCCCTGACGATATAGAGGGCACGGTGCGTTCAGTGAAAATTGGTGCTTCATTTATCATTACATTGATTTATTTGAAAAATGTTTGATTTTAATGACATAGGTAATACATTTCCATTTGTACACACAAAAAAACTGTATTGGACCAAGAAAATCTTATTTTGTATATAACGAAAACAATATTTTCTTAATATAAGAAAAGTACTCTTAATCCAACTACATTATTTCTTCGTCCAAGAATACTATATTTAGTTTAAGAATATATTTATATTGTTTTCGTTATATACAAAACAAGGTTTACTTGGCTCAAGTAAACCTTTCTACCTGTGTAATAAGAACTCAATAATATATAGTTATTCACATTTTTTTTGAACACATACTCGCTATATTTATGAAAACGATCTTATAACCGGAAACGGATGTTTACCTTATCAATTTATAAATGAAACGGTGCGAATTAAAAAAATAAATAATTAGGTTTATTGTTGTTGTTTTTTTATTATAGAAAATATGTAATTACGATTAATTAAAAGTCAACTGCAAGCACAAATATCTACTGCATTTTAAGTTTAAGCAATGAAATAATTGATTATAAATGAGATAATGTATACAAGATGGTCCGGTTTAGGATACAGATATTTTATTTTGGAGCTGATTCCTTGGCTCATTGTGAGTAAAAAATTCTACGGGAAGGGACGGTTATCTTCAACACCCTCTGAGCTACACGGTGTTTAAAAATGTTCCTTCAAAGTAATACATATTATACTTAAAACAAAGGTTATCTCTTAACTTCTAAAGTAACGTGTACTGCAGGAGATATGTATAAGCTTATACACAGAAAAAAAAACTGTATTGGACCAAGAAAACCTTGTTTTATATAAGTATAACGAAAACAATATTTTCATAATATAAGAAACATACTCTTAATCCAACTACGTTATTCCTTCGTTCAAAAATACTATAGTTGGTTTAAGAGATTATTGCTTATCTTAAGAAAATATTGTTTTCGTTATATACAAAACAAGGTTTACTTGGTTTGAGAAATCCTTCCTACCAGTGTATATATCTGATATCGTTGGATTCGTGCTCCCGAAACCACTGTAGTTCCATCGGGGAAAACTTACTGTAGTTGTGGCAATAATTATTATCTATAATTTATTTTGCAATAATTATTATCTATAATTTATTTTATATTCATTTTTTTATGTCTGATTTTTTTTAATTATATCTGAAACGGTTCATAGTAGAAAAAAAATTTGATCATAAATGTTGTAGAAAACATTATTTTCTATAATTTATATAACATTATTTTTTTTATATTTTCTCAATTAACTAGATAGATTTGTTTTATATATAATTAGCTACAAACAATTGCACATTATTACGTATAAGAAAGTTATGTTACACCCGTAGCAGATATTTTGTTTGTAATGTTAAGAAATGACAGTATATATTATTGAAAATAACTTTTTTGAGAAAAATGGCCATTAAGAACATAAAACTTTAAAACTGAGGCACGTCAATTTTTGAAAAAATGAAATGACAATAATAAATGTATTTTGATATGAAACATAAAACTCTTAAAATATGTCGCAATTTCAACAGAAATTAATATCGCCCACTTAATCGGCCCAAAAAATATGTTTTCGTTATGACTAGCCAATGTACAGAGAACGCCATCTATCGAGTCGATCATGATTTACACTTATGACGTGGCAACACGCTGAATCCACGTTGGACCAGATTAAATGTTGTATTGTTTTTGCTACGGGGGTGCATGACGAACAAAGAGTGGGGGAAGAAGGGAGTTAGGCAACGGAACACGTGTTGCGAAATCGTTACAACCCCCGGCGTTATTTTTAAGGGGGCGCACAGGTCGCTGTCGAACAGTAGGTACCTACCTGATGATATATCGACGTCGAATTGATTTTGAAATTAGGTTATTTGTGTATAAATAGGGAGGGGTAGGATTATGTGATTATAAATCATATATACAAAGCGATGTCTTATCAAAAATTAATATATACGATTGAAATTGGCAAGATGTATTATCAATATGGGGAAACGGTTAATTAATATTATTGTGTATAAATTTTACAAAGCTAATTAACGATTGGTTTTACTTTCATAACATTCAAAATATATGCCAAGTTAATTATTATTGAAGAAATTTAATAAATACCCACAAAGTATTTACATATACAGTGAAACTTGATTAAGTGGGACTTGAATAAGTGAGAAACTTCTATAACTAGAATTTTTACTGAGCCTTGGATTGGTATTATTTTCATAATATTAAAAATATATGCCAAGTTAATTATTATTGAAGAAATTTAATAAATACCGATAAAGTATATTTACATGTACAGTGTAAACTTGATTAAGTGGGACTTGGATAAATGGGAAACTTCTATAACTAGAATTCATACTGAGGTCCCGTCACTTCGGCACCAAAATACCTCTATTAGTAAGACATAATATTGATCTATCTGGAATTTCATTTTTTGATTTTTTTTCGATAATTACCTCTCTTACTGGAATAGCTATGATTTATTACCTCTATAACTGAGACACGAGACAAAATTGAGAAGAATATGTAGGAAAACAATCTTAAAATTTTGTTTTAACTTTTATAATTAGTGGGACCCTCTGTAAATGAAACAATCACTTATGGATATCTGGAAAATTGGGTAAATGGGACACCTCTTTAAGTGGGGTTATATAAAATATAATATATATATCTTATATTTTTTTTAATTTTTTTTTATCAATTTCAACCTTAATCGAAAATTTTCTTTCAAGCATATTATGAATTTTACGAAAGAAAATTGAAAACCTTTTAAATATTCATAATTTTGTACTCTGGATTTATACAAGGATTTTAGTGTCTTTTTGAAAAATTTCATATTTAATACTATTAATTTTAATTTCTGCCCCTTATAGACAGTAAAATGTTAAATATTTGATTTTATAAATCAAAAGTATTAAAGTAGATACACATATTGCAATAAAAAAATGAAAAGCACCAACATGTATCGATGTCATTAAAGACATACATTTCATGAACCCGAATATTAAATTTCTGATGGTGACAATTGGTATTGTTCAGTCACGAAAAATCATTACAGAAACACAGCTGTTGTGAGTCACGTGCCAAAAAATTACCATCGTTATTACATCGGCGTTCATAGTCCATTGTTCAGAAGCTACTAGTTCACATGGCTTTTTTTAAATTAGGACATTTTCTTTTTGACACATAACTTGTGGGCCAAAAAAGTCTAATAGACTAGTTGTAAATTAAGTTACCATAAATAATAAAATATTCATAGGAAAAAAATATATTTAAAACTATAATTATAGTAAAAATTGATGTACACAAGTCTGGACACACATTTTTTTGCGTATTGAATATATAAAACGGCAAAAATGGTTGATAAAAAATCTTAAATGTTGATAAAAGTACTTATTAACGACTTTTGTAATAATCCTAATATATCTAAAATGCAGTTTTTACAATTTTCTATGTTAAGGAAATTTTTTTAATTATATGTATGCCTGAAAGGTCAGGTTTATACTCAAGTTGAAAGTATTGACGCACAGTGTCTTCTAAGCTAACGAGAAATTGTTTTTTACTATCTTGACTGCGAGTGAACATATTCTTTTCGCTATTTTGGGGATTTTTATTGACTGAAATCTGTATATTTACATTCAAAATCACAGGTGTTCAAATACTTTTGCACGGCAGTGTATTAGAATGAATAAAAAAACTATTTTTAAGTTGAAATCAGCACTTTTCAATGTTTTATACAGATTATATTTTTATTTATTTTTCGTGGAGTTATTAAGATATAAAATAAACAATCAAAAAGCACATTTTTTTAAATTTAAATAATAAAGAGATACATGTATCAATAGTATTTATTATTATCAAATCCTTTATGAATATATTAAAAATATATATTCCCCATAAATTAATATTAAATAAAAAATAAATTGAACATATAAATATAACCCGCATGACAAACGGATATTAAAAATAATATAAAATTAAAATATCTTCTATACCAATTTATCATAATTTTTTGACAGATCTGTTAGATGATACATATACAATATACATATATGTATTTTTATTCATCATATCATTGATTTTAAATATTTATGTTTCTCACGTATAATAAATATAGATAAAAAAAATTCAAATAAGCTGAAATGTATGTACGAGAACGAGTATATTAATAAATGGTAGATATATTAATATAAATATACATGCGTGAATAAAGCAGGGAACGAGTTTCCATTTGGACGCACCTATTGTTTGAGATATTTTAATCACGGTGAAACCTATAACGTGGAAAAACATTCGCTGTATTTTTGATCTTTTCAAGTTGCGTTTGCATCAAACTCTCATTTTAAAAAGTTGAGAGTTATTTTATTGTAAAACTTCATTCAAATATTAATGTTCTTACAATTATTTATCTTTAGTTATTTATATACTTAAATTACGTATATCGAAATTATATATTATTAGTATATTCCATAAACTTATTTAAACATATAGGTAGGTGAGTTATATTCATATTACGTGCATTTTTAAATTAATTCGTTTATCAGAGGTGTAGTTAGGACTTGGGAAGAAAAGTTATTTATGAAGATATATAAAAAAATAGTTTTCGGACTAACGTGGCAAAATTTATATAAAAATGCCACACTGAGGGTGCTCATATAGGTCTTCGCCGAGAGGCACAGCGATCTTTAGCTAGACCACTGACATTTACGTTACCTAAATGAATACAATATGATGAGTTGAATCCGCAGAGAATTTACTACGAGAGAAAATTATAATTTCTGAAGGGGGGAGGGGAGTAGTTTAAAAGACCAGATTACATTCGGACAAGACAAGATTGTTTAAAATTTTGACGAAACGAGACCGAGATAATAACAATTTTATTTATTTAGTCTCGGTTTTAAATCCGTGGCAAATAAGAATGTGCTGTAACATCACCGCATCGACCTTGATAATTTAAAATGTGTAAATGAATGAGGCTGGCACTTATAAACCTGTAATGCACATCGTCGTGTTTTAATGACGTAGTTAAAATTATTGAGATCAGCGCGGCGACGTCACAGCGTTGTCTTATTTGAAAATGATATTGTTTTAAAGATAATATAATTAATTAAAATTACAAAAATGCTGTTTGATGTTCATCTACAAACCAATAATTTAAATAAAGTATATATAAGATTATATACTTTAATAAATAAAAAAATAAAAAACTATAATATGTCGATTCGAGTTTTTCGTTCGAGATTTTAAAACTCGCATGCCCAGGAGCAGTCGAGATTTTTCATTCGATATTTCTATAGAAAAATAATCGCATCGAGATTTGAGAATACGGTATAATTTACACAATCGAGATTCTAATGAATAACTTACAATTAGTGACTTTCAGTTTTACTTTAGTAATCTCGAATGAGAAAAAGTCGAACGAAATCGAGAATACACACAAAAGAACTGTATTTGACCAAGAAAATCTTGTTTTGTATATAACGAAAACAACATTTTCTTAATATAAGAATATATTTCTCACCTTAAGAAAATATTGTTTTCGTTTTATACAAAACAAGGTTTACTTGGCTCAAGTAAACCTTTCTACCTGTGTAGGGGCCCGCAGTTTATTTTTTTCGAGACGATGCTGCTATAAATTGCAAAAACTAAGACAAGACTTACACCTTTTTGCAATTATCGTTTATTCCGGTCCTGTGCGTGCCGGTTTCCAGGTGAGAGAAGCGAACGCCGCGCCACCAGGTCGCGTCACTTCCTTCCGGATGACCGGGCTCTAACAATGCGCTCCTGGGATGTTAGCGACGCGACGCGACGCCTTTTTATCATCGGGGTTCATTAGTTGGATCATTCCACACGCGCGTGTGTGTGTATGTGTCGAAGTCCTTTGTACACGTCGCCAGCTATACGTCATGTAAACCTATACCTATAGCAGCGCACTTTGTCAAAATGAAACCTGAATCAGCAGACTGTGATAGATTATACGAATTTCTTTGAATGAATAATTATTTATGAACGGTATTTAAAGGACTTCACTTTCAAATTTTGATGACATTTTTATGATGACTCCAAAATAATATAAAAATAAATTAATATTTATCATACGCACTCAACACTTTTATCAAAACTATTTTATTCTACAATGGAGCAAATTTACTCTACTTTATGATGGTGTAACTCGTTCCTCAACATCTTTTCATTTTTTAACTTTTTTATGTAATTATATAAATTTTGAAAAAAAACTGAATATTTTGAAACTTGACGCGGAGTGCATGTATGAAGAAAATAAAATTTTAAAATAAGCTTTTGCAGAGAACTTCAATACCTTGAAATCGGTATCACAGAAAAAATTTTGCAACAAAAATTCGCAAAGGTATCACAATTTTAGTGAAAATCAGGAAAAAATAAATAAAAAACAAAGCCGGAGTAATTTTATTATAAAATGAAAAGATGTTGAGGAACGAGTTACACCATCATAAAGAAGAGTAAATTTGCTCCATTGTAGAATAAAGAAGTTTTGATAAAAAATAATTTTTGACCAAGTTACAAGCATTTGAAAACAGGCTTTTTTTAGTAAAAAATCTATCGTTCTTGTATTGTGAGACCGAGAAAATTTTCGGTATCGTGTAAATTTTTGTTTATATATTCTTTATTTATTTCTACGTTACAAAACAAATCATTTTGAATAAATTCAAATAAAATTCTCAAAATAAACGACAACTCATATATCACAATTAGGGTTGCCAGATGGTAAGATGTGAAAAAGAGGATTAGGTCATTAAAAAAAGAGGACAGATAAAACGAAACAAAAAAATAAATAGATTTTTGATACCGGTTCTTAGGTTTTTATCTAAAATTTATTAAAATAAAGTACGGCGACTTTTTTTGCAATTTTTCTTATGCCGGACACGTTTTAAAAACCCTGACACTTTTAAACAATCTCTCCGGACGCCCTTGTCCGGGGAAAAAGGATGGATGGCAACCTTAACCCTGGACGGGTAGACGTCAAATTTAAGCCGAAAAGAGACGTTCGTAAAATTGACTACTACCTACTATATAATTTTTGGTTTTCTAATAAATTTATGGCAAAAAAAAGTTTTTCTTTTAAAATCTTTTGATTTATGTATTTACAAAAATACCGAAATACGAAAGATTAAAATATAAGCTTAGTAATATAAGTTTACAGCGAATCGACAAACGAAAGAAAGTATCATTGGATCAAGCATTGAGACGAATGAGATCTTTTTCACATTCACAGCATATCCTTTTACGTACATATTTCGACTAAAATTTACGTAAAAGAGTAGACCTTCGTGAAAGATACGATGTGACTTGTCGATCTATGGCTCTCTCTAGAAAAATAGCAAACACTGACACCTGTCCTTGGCAGAGGTTGAAGACGAACTATTAAACGAGGCATATCTTCCCGCTCGGCTCCCCACCCCGTCTTGATTTCCCTGTAGAGGGCGTTGTGTAAATGTAGTCGTAATTATTACGAACGTCTACCCGTCCAGGGTTAATCACAATGGACATCATTTTATAAAGCTCAAAAAAATATCAAATGTGACAAATTTTAGTAGATGCAAGAAAAAAAATTAAAAAATTGCTGCCAAAAAACTGAACAAAATCGTTTTTTTCGTCCTACTGTAAAATCATCTAATTAGCTACAATAACGTATGACATAATAAATTCACCATTTATTTTTAAAGAATATAAAAATGAATGCGTTCTTTTTAAAAGTATCTATTTACAAATACCTCCGCGTTTAAACACAACAAACAAAAATAACAAAAACCTATTAAAACAAATAAGTATAGCTTTACAAACAAAAAATCACCTGTCGAAAATAAATTTCAGGAAAGAATAATCCACTCAATGTTGAAACAACGCCAAACATATCTATGCAAACTGAAGAAAGATGTTCTGAAAGCTTGTAGAAAAACAAGAACAAACAAACTAAAGGAGAAGAAGATTGTCTGAGGGGCAGGAGGCGAGCGGCCGGAGGGACCAAGACGGAGTTATGGTTTTTTGCGGTCGCGTGGCTCGTCTGCAGCCAATCGGGGCTGCCGAGCGGTATACCGCGCCCGCCGCCTGCGGTCTGGCCCCTCCTACCTACAATGATGACACCCCCACCCTCTCGCTCTTCGCATTGCAGCGTCTACTGCGATGTGAAACTTATAAAAGCACAGACTTTTATAGCGTAATGAATGTAATCTTCAAACGAGGCTGGAACTTTTAATAGTATACGGGTTAAGTATACACAGAAAGGATTCCACATATTTGTAAAATAATTTTTTATTTAATTAAATTATTTCTATTAAAATTATACATGCCACGATTTTCAATGAAAAAAGCAACGATATGAATGAATTTGATTTTTTCCCATGAGAAGATGCTACATTAATTAATTTCGCTGTCAGGGAGGTCGTACCCCCCCCCCTCGACTTCCTGATCTTCTCAGACAGTAAAAATGAAATTTTTGGGTATTACAATGTGAGACCTTTTTGACACATTAGTTTACATCTATAAAAAAGCCCTCTCTTATATGACTCGACCCTACCTTCTTTGGGACCCTATATATATAGTTATCTAAAGTGCCTATAGAGTAATATGTGCCATGCACTTTCTATATTCTATAGGACCTATAGATAACCTCACCCTTTTTGGATACTGTTTTTTTTTAAAGGAGAGTAAGAAATTATTACATTAATTTGTATTTTTACTACACATTATAGTGTACTAATTACGTATATTAATCTATATAGTTAGAATTTCCATTTTCTGTCAGAGAGAGCTTAACTCATTTCTTCCCTTTCACCCCACACACACTTCTCCGTACTTGGGTCAGAGTAACAAGTGGGTGAGATTATTAAATATTCTTCTATTATTTGTGAAGGTAATATTTTGCTCAGACTCCAATTTTAGTTTTTATTCAAAGAAATATAGTATAAAAAAGGCATGTGCAGAATATAAACGGTTTATTTAGACTTGCTAGACAAAAATTGATTTCAAACAAATATTGAATCAAATAGATTCAGTACAGTGGCGTAGATAGTTTTGTGGTGGGGGTGATATGACAGTAATTAATCCATAAAGTTGTATTTTTCATTATAAACTTACTTAGAAGTATCCATTATTGATAAAAAACTCGTAGGTACCTATATCATAATTATTTTGTATTTTTTGTAGATTCATGGGGGGATTGATCCCCATAATCCCCCCCTAACTACGCCACTGAGACAGCATGTTATTTTCTTACAGGGTCTTTATCAATGTTTTGTAAAATCTGTCAATTGATTTTTTTTGCAAATGGGATGGGAAAAATGAATTATAGGCTGTAAAAGATGATCACAGAAAAAAAATTGCAATAAACTGTAAGAGATTTTTTACATATCTATTAGTGCCGTTTTCATGAAAAGATCATAGAATGACCACTATGTAGATTATTTTAAAAACCTAGTTTTAACTAAATTATTCAATACCAAAAAATATTAACTAAAGTCTTAACTAAAAAGGAGATATTTAACAATTTTTTTGTTGATTTTGTAATGTTTTGGATAAAATTTTGTCCTTATCATTTTTTTAAAGTTTTTTTCGAAAACGGGGGCCCAAATCAATTTCAGCCTTGAGCCCCCAGCAGCCATGCGTTTTTATTTTGCATGAAAAATAATAAAAATATTTATTTCAACAATTTCACATTTTACAGTTCAAATAAAAAAGGGTGTAAAAACGCCAACAGTATAAAATATCTAATAATGCTTCTGTTAACATAATATGAATGATCTAAACGGACTTTGCGACAAAAACATTGATACAAATATAAATATATTATGTCCTATTATCTTATTCCAGCTTGTTGCTACTGTCGGTGTTTCTACTCTTTCTAATTAACAAGCATCTGATATTTCACTTTTACTACACGTAACCGCTATGCATCTATCTCGACCAATCGTAAAATAAAACTGTCACCTAATAAAAGACAGAAAATCCGTCTCTTTTCCACTAAACAGTGTTACTTTACAAATAGGTCGCAGCGTCCTTTTTCACTTCGCCATTGACGTATCAAATGTGAGGGTACCCATTTATTTAATAATTTTATTTGTATAGATAGGGTAGGTATACGATAATTTATAATTGATATATGTAAGGATATACAAAAATCAATTATTATATTGAAAAAATACTTATGAATAATATTAATATAAGTTATGCGGACATTTTCCCTCTTTACTAATTAATAGATAAGTATAGGCGCGGATCTAGATTTATAATTTCGAGAAAAGGAATCATGTTCCTAGAGGTGAAAAAAAATTTTTTTTTTATACATAATTTATTTTATTTGTCTATGATCCCTTATAATAATAATACGGTGTTTACACCGAAAAACAAAAGAGTAGCATCGTGTCTTTAAAATACGTATTTAAAAATGTACAGGGTTTATTGCTTTTTTGTCATAAAAACACCGTGTGTTTCTGTTTTGTTTTCTCGGTGTAAACATCGCATAAGTAACGTTTTGTGCTCCTCTTCCATCCACATCAAATTTTGTAAGATCTTATGCGGCGTTTACACCGAAAAAACATAACAGAAACATCGTGTCTTTAAAATACTTCGTATTTAAAAATGTATAGGGTTTATTGCTTTTTTGCCATAAAAACACCGTGTTTCTGTTTTGTTTTCTCGGTGTTAACACCGCATTAAAGACACTTCTCCTCCCCCAAAGTCTTACGTAACTAAGGACGCTTCCTTGTTAACTAGAAAAACATTTAAAACAGCTTATATTACCTATATTCCTAATTTAAATGTACATATTTAGATAAATACCGAAATACTTATAACATAGTATTATTGTTTTAAAGTAAAGAAAAATCGACAGTATAAAATACAGAAATAAAAAATTATCTATTTAATATTCTTTTTTAATAGTCAAAATAACAAGTTAGTTAAATAAAGAAACCATCCACCATCGCATGTAATAAAACCAATTAACATATAAAATAAAATATATTCTATAAAAAGATTAAATTCTAGTATATACGCTCCTGTTAAAACGCACGTGTCTCGTGCACTCTTTCTCTCTCCAACTATCTCAAAAAGGTGTGCAATAAAAACTGACGCTCTTTGTCGTGGCAGGGGGTAGTTCGGAGGGGGTACTTTTGGGGTGTATTTACAGTTGAGCGTCAAAAGAGTAGAGCGCGGTGCGGTTTAGTTGGTCGGGAGCGGTTAGAACGACGGAGAGAGGGGGTAACACGTCCTCGGCTCAAAATATTGACCAGAGAAAAAGTTGAAATCAGTGTGAACGCAATCATTGGATCGGCCAGACGTTTTGTCATGACTTCAACGAACTTTACAAACACGACGATTCTCATACACGAGTACTTTTAAACAAACTTAGTGATGGACTATTTCTGTGCCAAAGTGTTTTAGTTTGTTTAGTTTCTTAAACTGTTGTTATTAGTGAAAGTTTACTTTATTCCCCATGCATCTTCCAGCTAGTCCATCTGAATCTACCTCACATCTCCAATACTCGGCGATGATGACGGACATGTTCGCAAGTATACATGATACACTTCAAGAATATCACGGGGAGCTTGTGCAAACAGGAAGTCCGGCAGTACTTTGCTCCGCTCTTCCTAATCATTGGCGGTCAAACAAAAGTTTGCCAATCGCTTTCAAAGTTGTCGCTTTGGACGATGTCCAAGATGGTACTATTGTGACGATCAGAGCAGGAAATGATGAAAACTGTTGCGCAGAGTTAAGGAACTCAACAGCTGTTATGAAGAATCAAGTGGCTAAATTTAATGATTTAAGATTTGTCGGAAGAAGTGGAAGAGGGAAATCTTTTTCCCTCACAATTATGATTTCTTCGAGTCCTCTACAAGTAGCTACATATACAAAAGCTATCAAAGTTACAGTGGACGGACCTAGAGAACCAAGAACAAAGTCAAGTAAGTTATTTTTTAACTTTAAAAAAAGTTATAAACATATATAAAAAACTATCTAAGTAAAAGGCTAGTAAAAACTAAAAATAGATACCCACAAAACAGTTATTTATCTAAATATTAAACAATTGCCGGAGTATAAGGTTTTCTCAGGCGCCTTAGATCAGAAGTAGAATTGTAATGATGCCGACAGATACACAAACATTTACCGTTTCGGTCTAAACAAACAACTCAATGACTATAAAAGTTTGATATATCATGCAGTAAGCTAACATACAACATACTTGCTACATGTTGGTACTTGTTTATGTTAGCCATTTATTATTATGATCTATTTGTTTGTTTATATCGTTCTCTTTGTACAATGCCGAATGTGTTTTGTATCGTTTAATGTGAGATCGTAATTACAGCATTAAATTTATTCTTCGACGTAATGGTTTGAGTTTAATTGTTCAAAATTAACAGATTTAGAATCGCTCACAATCAGATATTTACAAATGAAATAAATGGGATCATAGTATTGCAAAACATAAACATTTGTCTTAACTTAAAATTACATATAGATTTTTATTTTTGTTACAGATTATCATTATGGTTACGGTCTTGGAATAGGAAGTGGTTTTAACCCTTTCTTATTAGCTCCTGCGGGCTGGCTGGACGCCGCTTACATGGGTTATGCAGCATGGCCTGATTACTTTAGAACGCAAAGAGCTCAGCAACCACCTCCACCCACGCCATCTACACATCCGCCACCTCCACTGGCACATGCGCAACCATCAACACCTCCACAATTAATTAAAGGTAAGCAAACAAACCTCGATATATTATTTAAAAAAAATTACCTCACTTTTTTAAAAGTAGTTACCTAACCCCGTTGTTAAACGAGGTTGGCCTTATATTGAAAAGTTAACAGTTTTAATGAACTATAAAAATAATCACTGTTTTGGTTGATTTGGGCTGTGGCAGGTCTACCAACTGAAATAAACACATTTTATTATATCTGTAATATGTAAACGTACCGTAAAATTAAATCGTAAACTTCAAGGTTTGTTTAAATTAAGTTTTTTTCTTCCTCTTTGTACAACGATGTATCGGCGCACAATTAAAAAAATATTTAGTCTACAAAATATCTTGCAGATTTAATGACTTTGATTACACAATTCTGGGAATATCAAAAATAAATTGCAGTTATTAATTATTTGTAATGTATACAAACTACAAACAGATGATTTTAGAACGATGCTATTTCATTTTTTAAAATACATATAAGAAATATCAGATATAGTGGATTAAAAAATTTATTTATAAAGTTAAAAGATCATTTCGATCAAGTTTAAATATAAGCACATAAGTATACGAAAATTTGGATAAAAGTTGCACCAACATGTTCCTAGACACCTCAGACTTGCCAGAGTTTACAATCATCACGCTATCACTTAAAACTGCTGATTAATGCGCGCTGACCCTTTAACTCATAAACTATAAGAAATAAGTACATCAAAATTATGTACGAATGTTTTGTAGATATCAATTAGTTCTAAATAAAAATTCGGAAAACCATATATCTAATTTTAATATTTAAATCGTTGCAAATGTTTTTAATATAAAACATCGCAATATTATATCAATAATGACGTCATATTGCTTTAGATATAGTATTTTTATCACGAACGAAAGTCACGGGTAACAAATAGTAGACAATAAAATTACATCTGATATATCCCCATGAAAAAAATCTGAATATCTTTCTATAAATTATTTAAGCGATATGCACTTTATAAAAGTACCTACATCTTTGATCCTTGCGATGTAAAAAAATAGCATAAATAAGTAACGAGTGTAAAAAATATACAACATCTAGATGAAAGACGAAATTATGCATTAAATATGAACCTGTCTATAAAAAGAAATAAAAAGGATAACTTGATAAAAAACATATGTCTCTTTTGCGACCAATTTAATTTATTTAAATCAAATAAAAAAGGTTCTTTTTTATTCACTATTTGTTTCCAGATGAAATTCGTGCAATGTTATAAAATAAAATTTAAGTAACTTTTTTCTAAAAGATAATTATGTATAATATTTTTAAGAAATATATTTAGCCAATTTAACTATGATAGGTAAATATAACTTAATATTCTTTTTTTACTGCCTCATATACAGATATGTACACTGCCGTGCAATAGTCTTTGGACATTCATTTTTTTGCGTATTGTAAATATAAAACTGCCAAAATGGTTGATAAAAAATCTTAAATGTTGATATAAGAGTACTTAATTACAACTTTTGTAATACCTAATCCTAGCATATCTAAAATACAGCATTTATAATTTTTCATATAAAGGAAATTTTTTGAATTATATGCCTGAAAGGTCAGGTTTACTCAAGTTGAAAGTATTGACGCACAGTGCCTTTCTCAAGCTAACGAGAAATTGTTTTTGTACTATGTATTTTGACTGCGATTTTGGGAATTTTTATTAACTGAAATCTGTATATTTACATTCAAAATCACAAGTGTCCAAATACTTTTGCACGGCAGTATACTTATAACGAATAGATGTTCTTTTTAAAAAAATACTATTTAACATATTCCTCTTATTGTTAATCTCACAAAAATTCACAACGAATATACACAAGTCCCCTTAAAATAAAACGCCCGATCGAGTTAGCTACGTCCAATGTAAATAATTATGCCTCTTCATCTAACACACCCATTCTTTTGTACATCTATCTCCTTTCCACCCACTCTTTGTATGTATATACGACAACATCGCTGATTTAATATTCCTTTTGATTTGGCTCTGTGCGAATATGTCGAACTTTGGTCCGTATGCGATCAACTGTAAAGCATGTTTTGTCCGACCGATAGAGGGTGAGTTACAAGGGGAGACAGGGGGGGCAGGACTGGATAAAAGAGCACAAATGCTTACGAATTGACTGATGAATAACTTAGTATGATCATGGAAGATTAGTGTTTGTATTTTTTGTGATTTTTAAAAACAGACTCATTAACTTATGGAAATTATTATTTAATATCTCAAAAATACTTTTTTTTTGATCACCAATAATATAATATTTAATTATGCCATTATTTTTCTGATCGAAAAAAATGCTCTGAATTTAAAAGCAAGTATACACGCGCCCACACAGGGTACGCACAAAGATTTATGTTAATCCTCATTTCATGCCTGCTCTGGATTCACTTATACTCGAGACGGATTTATTCGTTGGCTGTTTTAGGCGCGTTAAAGCGTATGTACCCCGTTTAGGCGCGTGTATATTATCAAGATTTAATGCATTTTTATTTAAGCTTATAAGAAAGTAATATTCAATTAATTAAATGTATAAAATTAATTTTCTACAAATAATAATTTTAGATAATTATAAAATACTACAGTTAGTAGCTGTATTACTTTAGAAACAAAAATACACAGTATTATAAAGTTCAAACCACCCTATATCATATTTGCGTGGTCTATATTTTAAACGTATATTTCAACAGAGAGTGAGTGAGAGAGCTTTGAAAAAAAGCGGAAATGTCAGGGGCAGTTCACGCGCTCATCATTAGAGGCGCCACCATCGTGCTTCCGTCTGTGTGTTTTAGTCTGTTGGAATTTTTGAGTAATGGGATTTTTTTTGTATAACCAAAGTGGTACTGACAGAAGCACACACACACAGACACACTCGAATACGCGAACGTATGAGAATTCGTAATTACAGGCATTTAGCTAATTGCTAATTAGAATTATTGGTGTATGCTTTTTGCTCGGATATTTATAATAAATGTGGATTAGAGAGAAAGGGGCAATTACAACCTTTTATATAAACCTGAAATAAGTTATATCACACCCGTGTTTTTTCCACGTAAATACATTTGTCAGAAGAATTTTAAATTCAAATGTACCATACAGCTTTTAATAAAAGTGCATTTGGTGGTATTTTTGACAAAAAAATTAAACCCAAAATTTCTTTGTTACAGGTTCACCTTCACAATTGTCCGTCCCACCTGGATCAACAGGAGTAGATTTATTTATTCCTGGATCAAATTCAACAAATTCATCATTTCACGGTCCTCCTGGATTTCTACCGGGAGCTGCACTGCTTCCAGGCTTTCCAGGATATGACACATTCCCATTCCGACCGTCAACTACATCATCTTCAATAACATCACCACTAGATCAATTGTCACTAAGAATATCTCCAGTATCAAGCAGACATAGCAATACCAGTTCCAAAGTACCTAAAATTCACTCGACTAACGACCCATCAGCAAGCCATTCAGATAATTCCACAGATGATGAAGATATTGATATAGATGTTGTAAAATCGGCTTTCCAACCGATCAAACCTGCCAGTGTGGTTCTTAAAGAAATACAGCATCCTGATTCAACGGTGGAAGATAAAGAACCAACTATTGTTCCTGTTAATGGGACAGTACAAGGCTCGGGTAAAAGATGCGAACTAAAAGCACCTTCGTCTATGAAGAGAAGTTCAAGTCCTAAGTCTCCTGCCACGAAATTATCTCCTGTCCAACAAATATCGACGCATAAAAATGTTTGGAGACCTTACTGAAAGAAATGTTTTTAATTTTCCAGTTTATGTGGTGATATTAGAAGTTTAAAATATGTGTTGTGTTATTAACATAAAAGAACATGGTTATTCGGAGTTTTTAAATAAAATGTACTAGTTGAGAAATATTGTTGTTGCAATATTAATTCGATATTTTTCAAGATTGGATGTTATTCAGTAAATAACATTATAAAGCCAAATATTTTGGACATTTATTTTGAAAGATGGTTGATTCATCTGTTTCTACGTGCAAAAATTGTAATACATTGTGAAAAGTTGTAAAAATAAGTTAATTGTCAATGAAAGCTTTTAGTTAAAATTGTATAGTAATTTATTAATAGCTTAGGAATGTAAATAATGTATAGTAAAATGAACAAAGAATATATTATATACATAGTTACAAATTTTTGTCCATATAAATTGTGTCTAAAATTGATTGATATAGTACTAAGGTTGTGATAGTGTTTATATCGATAATTTAGCTATTTTTGTACACCATAAATAAATATTTGTGCAGTTTAATGTACATAATATATAAATATTGAAAATATATTAAAATTTTAAATCATGAAGTTGTTTTTTTTTATTCTATTTTTAAATAAATAGTAATTCGTTTAATCTTTTATGTAATTGTATTTGAGGGTTGGGGGATTAAGGGTTAAAACTGTAAAAACTGTATAAGCTATCTATAAAGTCTACGGATATTAATTCTGAAGATATAAATTATCAAAGTGTGACATATTTCATTACAATCTTACTCCCGTGGTAACTCCATTAGTATCGCCGGCACAGAAATAATTATTAATACTATAAATTTAATTTATGCCAAACTTGTTTTGCGGACCCCCGGAAAAAGTTCAGCGGAACCTGGTTTAGAACCACTGCTATATAGATCATTGGTATATGCAAATTTTACTATACGGTTGAAGTATATATTATTCTGGTGGGGTAGTTTTGGTTCTTCCTTTATTTATTTTTTTGTGTTTGAGTTGAATTTCTATGAAAAATTAAAATTAGAACCATGAAATTTGACTGAAAAGTATAAATTTTAGATATCGTTAAAAGTATGTTTATTATATAGAAAAAGACGTAAAAAGTTGAAATTTTCAAACCGCAGGTCTGTATCTATCAACGTTCTTGAGATATGACCTTTTAAAGTTTTTTTTTTTCAAATTTTTTGAGAAAAATGGCCGTAACTTTTGAACGTGTGGACGGATTTGATTTTTGTCAACGAATTTGGAATCAGCGTATCAAAATCTATATAATGACATGCATAACACTTAAAAATTAGGAAAAAATTTTTTTGCTGAAAATTGAGATTTTTCCAAGGGGTATACCTTAAAAAAATGTCAAATTTCGACAAATTTTTTTTTGGTGAATTTTCAAGTTTTATGCATGTCATTATATAGATTTTGACACGCTGATTTCAAATCCGTCGACAAAAATCAAATCCGTCCACACGTTCAAAAGTTACGGCCATTTTTCTCAAAAATTTTGAAAAAACTAAAACTTTAAAAGGTCATATCTCAAGAACGTTGAGAGATACAGACCTGCGGTTTGAAAATTTCAACTTTTCCCGTCATTTTCTATATAAAAAACATACTTTTAACGAAATCTAAAATTCAAAAGATTTTAGTCGTTTTTATGCATCAAACTTCAATCTGTCTTAAACTCAATTACAAAAAAAATAAGAATTCATATCATTACTAACTATACAAACAATAATTTTCACTACTTTTCATTTAAATTACATTTATTTAGATTAAATGCAATAATTGATACTGAATTTCCATAGAGAACATATAAACAAAACGATTAACTTTTAAAAATAAATAATAGTATTATTTATACGTAAATAATCCATTTAAGGACATTGATATTGATATAAATTATATAAGTCTAGGAGACCTATACCCCTGACAAAAAAAGGTCGTAAGATTACGAAATAATCACTGGTAAATAGAAATGTAAAAGTACTTTTATGTATGCCAAATATGTTTCACGGACCCCCGACAAAAATCCAGTGGACCCCTAGGGGTCTGCGGATTCTAGTTTAAGAACCACTGCATTAGTGCATAACAGCATCTACAGATATCCTCTGCACAGAAATAAAACTGTATTGGATCAAGAAAACCTTGTTTTGTATATAACGAAAACAATATTTTCTTAATATAAGAAACATACTCTTAATCCAACTACGTTATTCCTTCGTTCAAGAATGCTATAGTTGGTTTAAGAGATTATTGCTTATCTTAAGAAAATATTGTTTTCGTTATATACAAAACAAGGTTTACTCGGTTTGAGAAATCCTTTCTACCAGTGTGAATTAGCCGTTAACAGCTAAAGATTCATTTCTCAAAATATTCCCTATAACCTACTCATCTAAATCAAGTACATTCGCCAGTCATCCAGATATGATTTATGTTACAAAACATAGACACAATATTTACTGTAAGCCCACGGCGTTGTATTCACTCGAATGAACAAATACGATAGTGAATGCAGCCGGGGTTCGATCCTTGTACTCTGAACTCAGTACTGGAGTCACATCAGCAATCGCTGGGCGCACACATGTCGAGTTTCATAGTGAAAGGGTTGGTTAGGGTTCACACAAAAGATATTGTCGTCAATATTTATATAGTTATTGAGTTATAAGTTGTCATGTATTTATTGTCGTTAAGTTTTTGAGAATTCAATTAAATGATTTAAAAAAAAAGGAAATTATTTATGGTTCGGGGTTTGAGGTTCAGGTTCAACAACGGGCAAACTGTTTTTTTAAGAAGGGGTACATACATAAAAAAATATTTTTATTATTAACATTAAATATAATAATACAAATTGATACAAATTGATACATAAAATAAGGGAGAAAAATATTTAATCATATAATCATACTGTCGCTTACAGGCTCAATTATATTTCAGCTAAAAAAATACATTTTTATTGCATTAATTCGTTGAATAAAAATTATACTAATTGTAGTAAATTAAATTTGCACATTATTTGTAGACCCGGACTTATTGGTAAATCCGACCCTGTTCCTATCATAATATTGGGTACTTATAAGTATAGTAATTTAATTTTTTTAAATAAATAAAAATATAAAAAATAATATTTCTTAATTCTTTTTCAAGTTCGCTGATCTAGAATTATAACAGTTTGATTCGATTCAGCTTCACGCAAAATACGCGGTCATTTTTTTTTTCGTTGATACTATTTACTTTAACTGCACAGATTTAAAATAGTAAAAATGATTTTTTAAATTTATTTTAAAACTGATTGATTCTTATTATGTCATTGAGAATACTTAACTACTTATACAAAATTTCAAAACAATCGGACATCGGGAAGTGGATGAAAAATTGGCTACAAGTTTTGATCGAAACGGATCAACAAGTCAAATTAATAAAATTGTAAAAAAATAAATAAATTTTTATTGAATTATAATTTAACTCAACATGAAACTTTTCATGAATGTTTAAAAAAATATATATTTTCATTTATTTTTTATAGTTGGACAGATTAGTATTGTTTTCATTTAGATTATAGCAGGTGACGACATAGTAGACAGGATTCACTTTCCTCTAAAAATATTTAAAATTAAAATACAAGACCTTCGAACCAACTGTGCATATAGAAAACAATAACAATAATCTAAATAAACTTACATAGCTAATTAACGTTACCTATTTAACATGTCTCCCTATGTACTATCGCCCGTACAACTACATACTACTGTGTGGCAAAGAGGGACGTGAATGGTAAATCCATATGGGTGCGATATGAGGAGTAAGGGGGGTAGAGAGCCCGTCGTGCGGGGACAAAGCGTGCATCGGCCCGAGTAACGCGATGAAATGTGACGCCTCTCAGCGAGCTTGTCTCGTTACCAGCAACTCTCTGGTTTATGATGTATGTATGTAGGGAATATGAGCAACGTTTTTCTAGGTCATATTTATATTTATAAAATTAAATACAATATAAGTATACCTACTGTTGATATTTTTAATATGTTTATATATTTTTTTCGATTTTAAATTAATATAACTTCATCTATGGACTATTTTATATTAAGGGGGAAGGCCAATGTGACGGAAAAAAATATAAATTTTTTTTCTTAGATTTTTTTAAAGCTTACAAATTCATAAAAATGTATACAAGAAATTGAGTTTAAATTTTGAAAATTGACGGAGTTACAGTCAATTTAGTGAGACAATGTAGCATGGCCGGTTATGACATATAACAAAAATATTAAACACGTTTATTTCGGAATGACATTTTTCGACCTGGTCGACACGATTCCTCAAAGACTAATGAACCGATTTCAATTTTTTTTTTAATAGTTTTCGTAATTGTAGTAGCTATCGTTGCACGTAACCGATTTTTGTAATTTTGATAATTACTATTTTTAAAACCGATCTAATAAAAAAATAGGTCTTAAAAATGAAAAAAAAATTCAAACGATCGCCATTTTGTGAAAAAATAAAATTAAAAAAAAACGGCTACGTGCAACGATAGCTACATTTATAAAGATATTGATAAAATTTTTATTTATTTTTTTCATATAACCCTTCTCGAAATTTCGAGTCGACCATAGAGAAAAATATTTTTTTGGGTCTTCACATCGAGGCTCATAACTTTGTAAATATTTAATATTTTTCAATAAAAATTGATATTAAATAAGTTGAATATATACTTAATAAAACGACCTTTACTTGATTCAAAAATAATTGGTTATATCTGTGAAAACAATTCCCAAACATTGACAATTTTTTGACCCGTCACAGTGGCCTTCCCCTTAATAATATAGCTGTGCCCGCGGCTTCGTTCGTGTGGACTATGGATTTTTTTTTCTTCTGTAGGCTTTCGTGGACGTTGTTCATAAAATGCGGTGTTTACACCGAAAAAACAAAACAGACGCATCGTGTCTTTAAAATACTTCGTATCTAAAAATGTATAGGGTTTATTGCCTTTTTGTCATAAAAACACAGTGTTTCTGTTTTGTTTTCTCGGTGTAAACACCGCATAAGAGTTTTCGAGCTGTTGTTGAAATAGTTTCAGAAACATTTCTGAAGAAGACTCCGACATGAGAGTCGAAACATCAAGGACAATAATACGACAACGTGGACAACAGTCCGAAAAGAAAACTCTTACGGAATTATTGTTTAAGATATACTTTATACAAACAATTCTTTGCTACATTATTTTGTTTAATTTTGAACATCTATAAATAAAGTTTAGGTATATAGCGTATGGCAATTTTTTTCCGACTTGATTTACTATTATCATTACTGCTTTTTCCTTATGTTACCTGACCTAACGTAACAAAATATATAGAAAAATCTGAGTAAAGAACAGACCTAAAATATAATATATTTTTTTCAATTATTCTTATATAATATAATTAACAAAGAAATTTTGAAATACAGTCGCAACAACATTGAGGGGATCAGTCATATTAGATCGTAAAGGCCGATAGTTGTAAAAAACCGCGGTTAAAACTGACATGTTGTATTAATCGATGTCGTTTTAACCGGTGTCGACTGTATAACGGGTCTTAAAAATAATATCAAATAGTATATTTTTACTTATTATTAATATCTTTTAAAACAAGGACTCTATAAGATACACAAATAAAGTTTATATCGTCTTGAAAAAATTATAAACGTTCAAATCTCGTTTCGAACAAAGTTCACTCCTAAAAATTCACTATAATCCTATCAGCTTGTATGCACCTAAATGAACATGTAATTTTTAAAACAATAAACAAATATTTATCTAAATTACGTCCACATGCACGCACTATTGCAGCGTTCAGACAAAGCTTATACTTGCAATTGTGTTTTTTGTATAGGTATATAGTATATACATATTATATATAATCAAGTATACCTACATACATACAACTAGTATGTATATATGTTCAGTTAGACATGGTGTGAGAGAGATGCTGAGTAACTGGTTTAACATTCTGATTAGACGACGTCGGTAATTAGTGCCCTTTGACGCCGCGACGCAAATCGAGTTACTCTGCAGTGTCGCCAATCAACCTGGCAAACATGTGCAATGCTATGGCTCACATGCAACCTACCACCCATCCACCCTCTGGCTTGTGTGCATGTGTGTATCTCTACCTAGTCGCTCACCCACCTCACATATCCACCATTCTACTTGACACGGATTCATAGGAACTTAATCAAGTCTTGTGTGTGTATTGTATTATTGCAAACTTGTTCAAATATTATTACGCCGCGTATATTAATATTAAGGGTATATTTAATTACACTGTGCATTAGATAGAATTCACTTTATACATCAAACATAACTTTTAATAATTTGCACTTAAATTTTAATATTTTTTTAATGCATAAGGCGAATATTTAATCGTTTTAAAATATAGAAAATCACAAAAATCAAATTAAAAATATCAAATCTATTGGGGCAAAGGGAGGTTAGTTAATTTTTATGTTAAGTGAAAATATAGTAAATCGCAAAATTCTCATTGAAAATAGCAAATCTACTTGAAGGAAGGAGTTTGAAACAAACATAGAAAATCACAAAAATCACGATAAAAACATCAAAAAAATGTAATTTTTAAATATGACAGGTCCAAATTTAGGTTTATCACTTTTTGCCTGAACCGATTTTGGAGACCTCTGTAGGTATATCATTATATACATTAATAATTTTTATGTGTTCTCATTGAATATTAAAATATTAAATTTCCTTTTATCAGTTTTTAATTTTAAAATAAATGATGCATAGGTATAAAAATAAGTTAGTCCAAGGTGTATTTTCCTTTGATTCTAATAGTCGTCGATAATATGATTTTGCTACAAAACTCTGTCTACTGTTTGGTTTTTTAATGAATTGATTTTACAGAATGTGTTCATTGTGCCCCAACAAATAGGAATTATTGTTATTGAAAACAGCACTGTCTACATAGTTTGTTACTATCACAGTTAAAATATACCTATGTACATACATATACATACGATACATTTATTCGTTTGATATAAATGTTTGTCTGTCTGTATGTGTGTGAATGCGTTGCAATTTTTTATCATTTTCTAAAATACTTTAATTCGTTATAACCATGTATTTTAATATTGCCATGTATTATAAAATCATTTTCAATTTGATTGCATATTATGATGTAGAAAATACTCAGAAAAAATATATTGGGTTGGGCCAAGATAATCCTTATTCTGTATACTTTTATCGAAAATAATCTTAAGATAATATTATAGAATATTATTATAAGCCAAATATATTATATTTATCTCAAAATTGTTGGATGGCAACAGTAAATTCTCATTTTTAAACAATATTTCGAAGACAATATTTTCTCTTACTTTAATTGAGCCTGGATTTTTACCAAACAAAATATTTTAATATTTGCAAATTTAATTTAAGTCTGAGATCAAATCTAAAAAAAGTATTATGTATCTTAAACTACTCTTTTTCTTGAAATGCGCCAGTAGATTTTGTCTAAAAATGTTTTAACCACATGTACCTTAACAAAAATGACAAAAAAATGTATAATTTTATGGAAAATGAAATTTGCAAAAATTATTGAAAACAAGTTTCGATTTATAAAATGTTTTTTTAGTTTACATTTCGATGAATACTTATTTCTATCTGTATACCTATACATATCGAAATTTAAAGGATTCCCTCAGATGTTTGTAAAACCATAATATATTGACGTCGCGTAACATACATTTTTTGAATTGTATAAAAACTAATCAAGTGTAACCGAATTGAGAACGATTTTTAGAAATGAATTGAAATATGTATAGAAATTCAAGCGACGGTTATTATATCTTTTTCAATAGCACTTAACACATGTCAAAATTACACCAAGCGATAAATTTATAATTTCACCTGGTTCCTTTTTTAATTTTTAATAATATTAAATATAGAAAAATGAAAAATAACTTAAATTTATAATGAAAGCCTAAATCTTATAGGTATGAATAATTATATTAATTATTTAATGAAGCTTTTGGGGAAGAGAGAAAGTTTATAAAATCTAATGAATTTTCTTTTTTTGCTATTATTATATATTATTTTATATAAAAAAAACAAGTAGCTTTTGTCTTAAATAATTTTTAGTCTGATTTAATTTTTCTTTGACATTAAACAAAATAATATGAGATTTTAGATTTCCAAATGTTTATTTTGATCTGATAGAACTAGGAAAATGATTTAAGATTTTTTTTTATCTTTAGATAATATTTTTATTATATTTTGAGTAAAAATCAATGATTATACATATGTATATAATTTTACTAAATCAGTGACGACAAATAATTTTACATATTACTCAACATAAATTTTCTACTGTCTAAAAATATCTTCTATCCTACATAGTCTATTTCAAGGAATAACTAGTAAGAAACCCATGTATTTAAATTTAAATATGTCAGTAGGACAAACTATTTGCAGTAGCATGCATAATTAAAATCGACCATGACTTTCCCAAATTATATTACAGTAAAAAATGAAACGAAGGGTTTTCTGAGAAAGGACGACAACCTTGAAATAATTTTCTATGACCAAAATTAGGCCAACAGTTGGTTGACTTTTAAGACAACCATAAAATGTTTCCCTCATCCAAAAAATACATACGTACATCTCAGTTAGATTCAGTTCACAAGCTATATTTTCTTTTTCTGTCTTTTGAAGTTAGAGAATATGGAGAATACTGCCTTTTAAAATAATTTATGAGTTTATATGAGTCATGTCAATATGTTCAGCATTTTAAAAAATTCTGTTTCGTTTTGGAATATTTACGTACAATTGTTTGCACTGACTGGGAAACTAATAAATGTGAAAGTGGGTTAAGTACTATAGGTAGAGTATGGAAGTTACTAATAATTGAAAATACTATACATTTTTTTAATAGCTTTAGAGCTGAGCCTGGAGTTGAAGAAGGAAGCAATCGGGTTTCGCCTGGAGCTAAAGAGAAATCGTATCACAGTTAATTTTAATTACTCCACTTGGTTTTTTTAAACACTCATCAAATAGGAAAAAGAGGACTATATCCTTCTGGATAGTGGAGCAATCAATTAATTTCTATTAATAGCTATGTGAAAAAAACCATAACTAAAATCTTTAAAAAATAATTTTGAAGTATATTAATTACCTACACTGAAAACATTTTATGTTAATTTTTACCATAAAAAACATGTTAACGGGAGGACGAATTTGATCCTAGAAATTTTTAACACCCGATATGGTAAAATTTAAAATAAAAAAAGCAGTTTCTATGACGGCGATAGGCCAGATATAAAAAGTAATATAAAAACATAGTAAAATTATAGAGAATGTACATGAAATTTTCATATGCAAGAAATTAAATTAAAGAATAGCGTATATATTACTTTTTCAGAGTAAATAAATATTAATAGGTACTATGTTAAAATTTACCAGTATGTCATTGTCATTTTTCATTTACTTTATTTTAAATTCTACCGACTTTTCTGTAAATTTTTTTCAGAAGTTGATTCTGTCCTCAGGTTCACAGCATTTTCTGTTAATTTTTAAAAGAATATTCTCTCCGTGTATATTAGTAGGTACCGATCATATAGAATTTGTCTATAAAAATGTGTAAAATTTTTTATTTGCTTTATAATTCCATAATTTGGTGAAAATGTATGTATACAAGTTATATTAGCAAATATAACTAAAAAGTACAAAATTTAAATTTTTACACCATAACATTTTTTTTAAAATCCTTGCAAAACTCAATAGGAGAGTAATTACCAATTAGTATATAGGTACTACATTCTTATGACAACTGCATAATTTCAAGACATGATATGGTAGGACTTTTCAGTGATATGACAGAGAAAATTTGGTCATACATTTTTTATTTATTTATAAAGATACATATCTGTAAATTTTCAGAATGATTAGGAACCGCGTTTTTATTTAAAAAAAATATAAGTGTGTGAAAAAAGGAGAGAGAGAAGCATCTTTATGATTGTGCATGCTCGAGAGAGAGAGAGAGAAAGAGAGAGAGGGAGAGAGAGAGAGAGAGACCTTGCCTTCACTATATGCTTATCCACAGGCGCTTACCCGCACCGTTCCCCGCAAAGATAGCCTTGCAACCCATATAGTGTAAACTTATTTTAAATAACTTTATATTTATTGGTATAAGGCCATTTCTTACCATAATTAGATAGTTTTGAATATTACCTTTTTTTCTATAAATATTTTCACCTCTTAATTTATATTATAGAAGGCATTTAACGTCAACATATTATGCAGGTATCCCTCAAAACCTCAAATATTGTTTTCAACCCAGATTAACCAAAAGGCATGACTTAAAAATTTTATAAATAGTAATATAAATAAATTTCTTAGGATTAAATTCATCACAAAACGTCGAATAGCCCATTATATGTATAGATCGTCCAGCATCCTGTATCTACCTGACGCGGCACAAACAGAGGCGATGGTTCCCGCTGAGAGAATTGTATGATTTGGATCAACCAAAAATGTTTGTTTACTTTCTTTATAAATCGCTGTCAAGACTAACCTGACGTCTTAACTTTTACTACATCTCTATTGTATCGCCTATCTTGTGATTTATGTCAGATTTATGTTTTCACCTGGGCTGTGTGATAATATGTTGATATATTTTTTATTTATGGATTTAAGATACCTTTTGGGGTTTCGCTTTAATGCAAATAATCAATGTAAAGGCGAGTAAAATAATGTCCCGAATTTTATTATAATTTAAAAAAAGTTGTAATAACTGTCATGGGACTTTCTTATACGTAATACTAACTAGACATATACATATGTCAAATTATATTGAGAAAAAAGTTTCTGGATTTATGATAAAAGATATAAAAATTAATGGAACTTAAATTATATTGAAAATAATGTTATTTCCCACTTTTTTTAAATTATTTAAAATCGATTATTTCACTGGTAAGTTTTATTTTGTCATTTTTTAATTACAATTATAGACAGACACACAGATATCATGACGAAAACAGTCTGAATCGATTCAAAAATAATATTTCCGCATGAAAATCTGAAATTCGAAAAAAATGGCTTCCATATAATATTAATATTTACCAGCAAATCTCTAATAAGGTACTGGTACGTCTAAGACAACACCCCAGTGTTGAATATTTTTAACTTAAATATAGGTACTGAATTAGAAATATTTGTTCATGATATTTGATTATTACCATTACTGGATATTAATTTATATACATTTAACTGTCTTACAGCGTAATTTGATGACAACTGATCATTTTGTTTAAAAACAGTAAAATAATTATCGCGGTTCGGTACTCCATCAAGAAAAGTGTATTTTATTATTTAAATGCTTTACATTGTTTTATGACTTTTTATTTTAGAACGTTTGTGTAGCAGTACTATTAATTTTATAATCAATAGCAAGTGTTCATTACTGGGGGGTCTACTTTGTCCATTACAGGAGAAAAAACATATACAAAATAAAAGGTTATAATTTAAAAATAAACTGTATTTGCAGATTTTAGTAATTAAATTGATTTTATAAAGAGGCAATTGTTTTATTAGTAACATAGGTTCATGACAATTACAAAAATGTAGCCCATAATCCAATAAAACAACATATTTTGCGCTTAACTCGTTCAAGACTGGTGCCAAATACCTTATAGAAATAACTAGATCGTTCTGGAGGAGATTGAATCCCCCTTTTAATCTATATTAACCCCCATATTCTCCACAGGAGATAGGGCTCATAGAGATTGCCTTAACCATAAGGATAGTAAAAAAAATATGTACCTATTTTACATTAAATCGACATAGCAATGACAAATAAATAAATAAATTGTTTATACCGAGAAAACAAAACAGAAACACGGTGTTTTAATGACCAAAAAACAATCAATTTTTAAATACGAAGTATTTTAAAGACACCATGTTTCTGTGTAAACACTGCATAAGAATAATTATTTAACAAAAAAAAGTATGGTTATAATAAATTTCCTTAATACATTATATCACCGATTGTTCAGAAATGATTTTACACGTTAATAGATGTATGCAGCAGCATAAATGTGAATGTATTATTTTAGTAGGGGTGAGCAAATAGCTTTTGAGAGTGAGCGCACGGGTCACATAAAGGGGTAGTTTTGTATTGTATAATCACTATAATCCGTAGGCATTGGATCGACAATGTACTGTTTCTCCCCTTCGCGTACTCATAAACATTGCAATTGTTTCTTAATCTATTACGATGTGTAATAATATTTAACTGGATGCTGGAACAAAATTAAAAAAAATATAATTTATACTTTGTCTTAAATATATATTAGAATTCCGTTTTACTGTGTTATTCATTAGCAATGTAAAGAAATATTGTGATAGTAATTAATATCTAAGTTGATATTTAGATGGAAATATTTGGATGCTTTTTTAATATATTTTTTTATTAATTAAATATTATCTTCTACACAGTTTAGACTTTTTGTACAGCTTTTATATTCTTATTTTTACAGATTAGTTTATATCGTTATGAATTAAATTAAAAATAAAATCCACATAGTGATATGCATGAGTTTATTTTATGCATAAAAATGTACACAATTTTTTTTATATAAAAAATCAATAAATGCGTTTAAAGAAAAAAGTTCACATATTTTTAAACGAATATCATGCTATTTTTTATTAACCTTTTACAAGTTCATAAAGTCAAAATGACAGTATTGTTTAAATTTAAATAACTACGTAACTACACGGAGAGAATATTCTTTTAAAAATTAACAGAAAATGCTGTGAACCTGAGGACAGAATCAACTTCTGAAAAAAATTAACAGAAAAATCGGTAGAATTTAAAATAATGTAAATGAAAAATTACAATAATATACTGGTAAATTTACCTATTAAAATTTATTTACTCTGAAAAAGTAATATACGCTATTCTTTAAGTCTTTAATTTAATTTCTTGCATATGAAAATTTCGCGTACTTTCTCTATAATTTTACTATTGTTTCTATATTACTTTTCATATCTGGCCTATCGCCGTCATAGAAACTGCTATACAGTATATTGAATTGTAGTAGACGTTCTTTTAAATTTTACCATATCGGGTGTTAAAAATTTCTAGGATCAATTTCGCCCTCCCGTTAACATGTTTTTCATGTTAAAAATTAACATAAATTTTTTTCAGTGTACATGAAAAATAAATAAAATTTAAATCTGTGAAAAGCATTAAAAAAAGTAAAAAAATTTCAAGCTTCGAAATGTTTTTTAATTATTTTCTGCACATAAATTTTTTATTATAATTATTATAGTTTTGAATATTGCCCTATTTTCTATATGAATACTTTGAGTGTATTTTTTAAAACTGTTTACATTGAAATCAAAAATAACACATTTCTCACGAAAAAAACCTCACACTTATACAAACACATACACACACATTGATACAAATAGACGCACACACGAAGCTTTCTTTAATTCCCTTTATAAAATCAAAAACCCTTAAAATCAGAATCCATTTCGCGAAACAACCCAGTGCAATCAGAACTAGGGGAACTGTGCAAACCTTCTCTCCCCCGTTCCCCTTTCTATTCGTACACACATACACTGGGAGTGATAAGGGGTGGTAGCCCGAATACTGGCCACATGTGCGGCCGCGAGACCCCCGCAACAACCCCGGTGTGCCGTCGCAGACCCCCTTCGCCGCCCAGTAGAGTCACCCCAAACGCCTCTAATGCTGCTATGAGAAAGACATAAGGGTGGTGTGATTCAAAGTATACTCGTATGGATTTTCTATTTTCGATTTCGTTTTGTTAGATTTTATTTTCATTTATATTAGAGATCACCTATGTATCTCTTTATTTAGATATGTTACCTACAAAATTAGTTTCCTAATACGTGTTACGTAATTAATATTGAATGGTGATCAAAATTGTCAATACTTCATGTAAAATACTTGAAAAAGTACTTTTTGATATTTGAAGTGCTTTACTTCATAAGTAAATTTAAGGGGGATGGCCACTGTGACGGGTCAAAAAATTGTCAATGTTTGGGAATTTTTTTCACAGATATTAGTAATTATTTTTGAATCAAGTAAAGGATATTTTATTAAGTATATATTCAACTTATTTAATATCAATTTTTATTGAAAAATGTTAAATATTTACAAAGTTATGAGCCTCGATGTGACGACCAAAAAAATTTTTTTTATCTATGGTCGACTCGAAATTTCGAGAAGGGTTATATGAAAAAAATAAATAAATAAATAAATATAAAGCCGTTTATTTTTATTTATTTTTTTCACAAAATGGCAATCGTTTGAATTTTTTTTTTCATTTTTAAGACCTATTTTTTTGTTAGAGCGGTTTTAAAAAAAGTAATTATCAAAATTTCAAAAATCGGCTACGTGCAACGTTAGCTACTACAATTACGAAAATTATAAAAAAAAAATATTAAAATCGGTGCATTAGTCTTTGAGGAATCGTGTCGACCAGGTCGAAAAATGTCATTCCGAGATAAACGTGTTTAATGTTTTTGTTATGTCATAACCGGCCGTGCTACATCGTCTCACTAAATTGACTGTAACTCCGTCAATTTTCAAAATTTAAACTCAATTTTTTGTATACATATTTATGAATATGTAAACTTAAAAAAAATCTAAGAAATTTTTTTTTCCGTCACAGTGGTCATCCTCCTTAAAAATAGTAAAAGTACTTTTTGAACGTAATATTTGAATCTATTTAACAAGTACTTCATATTTGCTTGAAGTACTTGCGTAATAATTCAAGTCTTTTTTCATAAAAATTGAAATGAATACAATTTTAATAAGTAAAACTTAAAAGTACATTTGAAAATTGCAAAAATTACTTAATATTTCTAGTGCTTTCTTTTAGTTCTTATGACAGCTCTGATGGTGGTTTATACATATGTATGATTTTACTAACGAATTAAAAAAAAAATTATTTCAAATATTTATTAATTTATATTATTATTACTTAAACCTTACGATAAAACAAGATCTATGAGATGTGATATTAATTTTATAAAAAGGTGGGGAACTATTTTAGATAATAATATTCGAAAAACATTCTTCTTCCTTTTTTTGCACCATTTTTCAAAAATAACCCTCCGTTTATTTTCATATTGCTCAATAAAGCAATTATTTGAAATACCTAATTTTCAATGCTAATAACAGATTGTTTTTTTAATTTTTTTTTTATGGAAAAAAATCAGTTTCGTGTGTATAAATTTTGAAAGAGTGCTTGGGGTAAAAATATTTTTTTTACAAAATATGTTCCTGATATTGCGAAAATGTATAATTTCAACTTCAAATTGCTCTGTTTAAATCCTATTTACATTTTTTTACAAAGTATAATTAAACATGTAAACAAAATTTTCATTTTGGCTTTATGAGTTTATAAAGAGTTAGCAAAATATTTTAAACAATTATTTTTTTAAATGCATTTGATTTTTTTAGAAATTTTTTTAATACATAAATTAATATTAAAGTAATAGTATTTAATACATAAATGATTTTTAATTTAATTAAATGATACTCTAATTAATATGGTACTCTTCATACAAAAATGAATGCATTCTTGTATGTTAGAAAGAAATTGAGTTAAATTCTGCAAGACCGTTTATCAATATTTCGCAATACAAAAGATCACACCTCTCCAAACAGAACAATTACTGAAAAAAAATCCATATTTCTTCGATTTCACACAGTCATAAAATCCACACAACTAACGTCACCGGCAAGATAAATATTTTGAGAATTCTTTAAAAGATCGTGTGTATGGAATCTCATTACATATTTTCGGTCCATTTCGTTGATGATTGTGTGCCCAGTATTAGATTTATCGTTCGAGTATACAAAACACCGATCCGACGTTTCGGTTTTGTTCAGCGGTGTTTCATTCATAGTGGTGTGGATATTCTCATCCACACGTTTTTGGGATGGTCTTTTATACATAGAAAAAAACTTATGTACAATGAACTACAAGCCGCATTGGGCAGTGGATAGAAAAAACCAATGTTTGTATAAGCAACTGCAAACATCCCCTTTTCAGTATTTTTTTTGACACATATTTTTTATGTCTTTATTAATTTTTATAAAATTTTACGTATGAATGATTTTCTTAATTTTTGAAACATATTTTTTTTTCTATTTTATTCTATATGTATATAATTTATTCTTCTTCTTCTTTCGTGAGTATATTTTTGTTGTTTAATTGTATTAATTTTTAATGTAAGTGTATCATTGAAGTTATGATTTTAAATAATGAAATAGGTTAAAAAGATTCTAAAAAATGTATTTATTTCTACATTAAATGCCAGATTAATATAATTTTTGTTAAAAAAAATGCAAAATACAGCAATCAGCCATCATGTTAAATGGAACACCAATCAGAGCGAATGCATCATATCAGCAAAAATCAAATCAATCAAAAGTGATTGACTTTTATTTCAGATAAATATCAATTTTTATTACAAGATTATTAGGTATACACCTTATTTAAAAACTTATATACTTTGGAATTCATTTTTAACACACTAAATAATTAAATTATTGTCTAACTCTAAATGTTTGATTATTGTTGACAAGGAGTATGACGTCACAACTCTGAAATATCACCTGCGAGTGTTTTGGCGTCAAATTCAAAATTAGTTTAAAAAAATCAGTTTTTGCAATTAGATCTTAATTTTCTGCAGAAATTAATATTTTTTTGGAAATAAAAATTTTAAATTAGTCATCATGCACTGGTAGAAAGGATTTCTCAAACCAAGTAAACCTTGTTTTGTATATAACGAAAACAATATTTTCTTAAGATAAGCAATAATCTCTTAAACCAACTATATTCTTGAACGAAGGAATAACGTAATTGGATTAATTACTTATTATTTTCTTATATTAAGAAAATATTGTTTTCGTTATATACAAAACAAGGTTTTCTTGGTCCAATACAGTTTTTTTCTGTGTACTTATTGTTGCTAAATATTTTTATAAAATAGTAGGTACGTTTATAAAACATTTATTATGAAACATGAAGACTGTAAAAGAAGTGACGTTCACTACCCTCATGTCCATTCCGGAGATGTTGGATGCTGTAGCCCCCTCACATGTCACGAGTTACCCTAACCTAGTACACCCTCACATTTGCCTTGGAGGGAGGGAATGCATTTGCATAGATCTGATCCCGATCGAAGAATAAAGTTTTGAATTATTTTTATAGTATTTTTCTGCGTTCATAAAAATTGATTTTTTACTACTTGTCAAACATGATAATATGATTTACTTAATAGCTTAGGTGCTTATTCAAAAATGTTTTGAAAAACTCAATTGACCAAACTATAAACTTCCCAGTATCACGAGACTTTCTTATACGTAATACTGAAAGAGAAAAATGATCGTGTATATCTATTCTTATATAAACATTTTTTTCTGTTACATGTTACATATGAACCATGATCCAATAATACAAGATCTGCTTGACAGCTCATTTGTTCTATATTGTGACGTCATTATCACTAAATTATTCTAATAAAGAATTTGTGAAAAACGAAACATAAATTAATAAAAGATCAATACTGTTTACATAATAGTTTTTTTTTCTTTTTTTCTTTGATTTAATGTAGTTTTTTGAATCACAACACACATTCGTTGTAATACGTCATCAACGCTAAATTTATATACTTAAAATGGCGGCTGTCAAAATAATCATAGCTGACCTTGTGTTATTGGATCATGCATATGAACCATAAAATGAAATCAATGATTTCGTTAAAACAAGAGTACCTAAATGTTTCTGGCCATAACATTGTTTCAAAATATAAAATTTCATTCTTCTGATTTCTTCTATATTTCGTCGTCTTTGAGTTACAGCAACTACAAACAGATAGATTAACGTAAAGGCAAAAATAGTTAGATTTAATTCAAACAAGATCAAAATAGATGTTTTCATCAAAATATACTAATATATTTTATTATTATTATATATATTATATAATGCTCTCATTTATATTTTATCAAAACTAACTTCCTTCGTAACTTGGACTGTCGGCCAACATTAAGGGTCTCGTGTATATATGATTGAGAACCAATTTCAGGACACCCCAACCCGGCACTACCCTATCAATGTGTTGAGGGAATCCTTACACACACACACACACACACACAAGCATTCACACACACAAGTATACACATTGTCTACCAATTTAAATATGAGTACACGCATTATAACTTAAATAAATTGGCTACTGAAAAACTAAATTTGATTTGCTATTAGTTTAGTATTGTAGTTTTATGTAAATTTAACACCATATTTTTCTTCTTGTAATTTAACCGATATATTCAATATTATGAATTTACTAAATATATTTACCGTCATATAAGATATCGAAAAAATAATTCTTTTCAAGATACTAGTTAGTTCATGTAAATATATAGTATAACTTTATAACAAAGTAATTACATCTGTTTAAAATATTTAAATTTAGTTTTATTTATTCCACAAGCCTATATTAACATAATATTGTCCCATTTTCTTAAAGTTATACCTGAAATCATTCTAGGATATTGGTAGCTGTTTAGTCATAAAATAAGTAGGTATATATATAAGTAGAAAGTAGGTCAAGCATTTGGAGTCCTTTTCGTCAGCTTTTTGGATATTATTTAGTAGAAATTATTTGGTATACCGAAAACCCAAAATATTTACCAGAGTTATTACACCGCAATATAAATTTTATAACTAGGAAGAGAGTTTGAAAAGACAAATGGAAAGTTGGAGTAACGGGAGATGTGTAGTCTATGAGAGAAATTTAAAAGTTGAAATTATACTTCAAATATATTCTACATACAGTTATGCCATTATTTTATAGAACATTAAAAAAAACACGCTACTTTTATATAGTAGAGACACTCATAATAAGAATTCTGACATCTAAAATCGACTTCTGATTGAATGTAGTATAGCGAATAAGTCTCACACACAGCCGTATTTTCTGATTTTATCAATCAATATCATTAAAAATACATTCATGTTTTTTTATGAACTTTATATATGTAATAAAATTTTCTTAAAACAAGAATAAATATCTGTTTCCGGTATTTCTTTCTATATTTTGTCGTTTTTGGGTTACAAAAATTACAGACAGATAGACTAATGTCAAGGCAAAAATAGCCAGATTTAATTCAAGGAAGATAAAAAAGTAATTTTTAAATCTGACAGGTCCAAATTTAGGTCAAAAGTATTATTTTTTTTAATGCAAAGTATTTATTTTTAGTAGAATCTATTTATTTAAAGTGATATAATTTGTTTTAAGTTTAATATATTTGTTTAGTGTTGAATAATTAATTTTTCTTGCAGTATATTTGTTATGAGTGAAAACGATTAAATAAAAAGTGTTTATTATTTAAAAAAAGTGCAATTAAGTACAAGCCTATTGTTTTCATCTAAATTTCAAAGAAAAATACAACTTGCAACTTAAAATTTAAAAGTGTTAAAATTTAAAATGATTTTTATTAAAATTTTCCCAATGTATAAAAACTTAAATTAAAAACATAACTTTTGATAGTGAGAAAAAATTCGTTAAATGTTATACAAATATTATAATTTCAATAAAAATTAATTTCCTGATTGATTATATTGTGCCGTGTTTACACCGAAGAAACAAAACAGTCTTATTTACAAAAGTGCAATAAACCCCATACATTTTTAAATACGAAGTTTTTTAAAACACCGTGTTGCTGTTTTGTCTTTTTCGGGGTCAACACCGCATTAGGTTTACATTTAATAAAAAATAAATTATGTTTTTATTTATAATACATCTATGTATCAATGTGTACAAATGTACTTAAAGTTGTTACAATTATGTTCAAATATACATTTATGTGGAACAGAAATTTTAAGAAGTAAATAATAAAGAATTTTATGAGAAAACTTTTCGCCCATTTGACACAATAATAATTGTAAATTGGGCCAACAACATATTGTCTAGTGTCATAAACCTAAATCCGTGTAAACAATATGTCTGTTCATATTTTGGAATTTACTTAAGATACATAGTTTGTACCCAAAGTCATAAAATTTAATATCTGCTTCTTATTTGACTTAGAAACCGACAGCTAAGTTGTAGACATATTATATTGTTTATTGTTGTAAAATGCAAATTTGTCTTGTGAACTCCCTCAAGTGAAACTAAGGGAGGGAAATATTTATTTGTTTGTATAACAGTATAGCTGTCTTTATCTAGTTCAAATTTTGATGGATTTTGTATATCTGTAAGTTAATGCTATGTGGAGAAAGATGGGTAGTTAAATCACCATCTAAATAGATCTTGTATCTTTGTTTAATGTTTCTATAATTATCGAACTTGTTTCTATACGATACATTTGTAATCACAGGCTTAAGGGTTGTACTGTTTACAGGATTTAAATTTAAGAAGAAAATTATTTTACCAAAACAAAATTATTGTTGTTTAAAAGTGTTAACTATTTTTAAATTTTTCAAATTCTGAAGTAATTTTATTTTTTTAACTTCTTCATTTAAAAAATTATCAGTAATATTTTTTATATAAATAGATATGGATGATTTTGAAATCCTCTTTTCCCTCTTGTAAAGATTCGTTATTATGGTGATCCTACTCCCTTTCTTATGTAAGTTTTATTTTAATTTGAGCTTCAGGATAAAATATATTTCATTTGATTTAATATTTGAAAAAAATAATTTTAATTATTTTAACAGTCAAAACTGGGTTTAGTTAACGTACCTACTACATATTTTATATTTTAAAATAGTAAAATAAAAGTATACGTAGTTTTGAAAATATGGATCATAAGAATACATAAATGTAAAAATAAAAAATTATTTTTTTAGAAATCTGTATAGATGCATGTATTTTTTAAAGTAGTCATAAAAATTAGGTCGTCGTGTAATAAACAAATAAAAAAATAACCTATAAACCCTTCCCATCTATCCCTAATCGTAAAAAAAACTAGGAAACGTTTTTTTTTTACTGCACACCAAATTTTATTTCTGGTATTTGCCGCAAAGTAAAAAGTATATCCACACCTACATTTATTTATTATTGAAATATTACTCTTAAAAAAGAACAAAATATGCCTTAACTGTGTATCTGTTTCCTGCATTCTTGTCACACGCATAACTCATGAACCAATGAACCGATTTTAATGAAACTTGGTTTGTTAATTGAATCTGGCCTGTAGATGATCCTATTCCTATATAATTTTTTTAAATTATATCAAGACCCGGGAATAAATTCTAGATCTGCATTTTGAGACAACATCATATTTTTCACTGGTTTTTGATCTGTGGAGACTTGCAATGGCCTACAAAGATCTAAAAGGATCTACAAAGATCTATAAAGATCGTTGTAGATCGTGATAGAGATCAACGTTGAAAAATCATTAATTTTCAACGTTACAATGATCTTCAGAAATCTTTGCAGATTGTTTTAGATCTTTATAGACCGTTGTAGATCTTTGCAAGTCTCCATAGATCAAAAACCAGCGAAAAATATATAGTCTCAAAATGGAGATCTATCGAGATCTGAGTAGATCTCTGCAGATCTACAATTTATTCCCGAGGAGCTCTGCATGTGAAAATAAGTAAAAATAATGTAAAAAAATCGTGAATCATTAAAAAAAAGTAAAATAACAAATTTTCTAGTAAACTATTATCTTATAAAAAATGAGTACAAGGAAGCAAAGTGCAATAGGGATGTGGACTAATTTTCGAATCTGCTTTTATATTATAGATAGACCATTGATTAACACAAAAAAAATATTAAAAAAAAAAAAAGTTTAATTTTGAATGAAAAAAACGATAAATTAAAATAATTTTTAAATATCCCGCCGAATCACTTAAGTCTGTCACGTGACTTCGACTGACGTCACGGACCGCAAAGCAATACGCGCCGGTGTGCTAAAGTGTATTGAACTTGCTTTAAAATTGAAATTATCATTAAAAAAAACATTCAAATATGAATACAAAATTTTATAAATATTGTGTAGTGCCCATGTGCAAATCCACATCAATTAACACACCAAAAAAACTATTCATTCACGTTCTAAAGAAGAAAAATATAAGGAAAAAGTGGTTAACTCTTACTAGAAGACAGCAAGTACATGTTATTTTTGTGAAGATCACTTCGATGTAAGTTTTTTTCATAATAACTAACTGCAAATTATAATATTAGTAGTGAATTTAATTTACGGTTCATTATTATAAATCAGATGGTGACAGCTATCTTTTTGGTTATGTTGATATGTCATGTTTATTGATATTCACAGTTCATTTATATTTAAAGTTTATAAACATCACTTAAATAACCAAATACCAATTAGAAATCTCATATTAGATTCAAAGACATGGAAAATTATGTCGAATACACTACAATATGATATTATATGTCATATAAAACTATACAAAGACAATTTCACATTTATAATTTCCGCTGAACAAAAATCCTTGTTTCTCGCAAAAAAATTTGCAAGTTAGAACTATCAGCCTTGGTGAATCCAATCTCCATTATATTAAATACACTTATTTATTTATGAAATAAACTGACTTACAAACTGAGATGAATGCCAAACACATGCCAAATGAATGCATGTTTTGTTTGACAGCGGTCTATGACGTAATGCGCCCTGATTGGTGATCGCAGTCACGTGATAATGGACATTATTTATAACACTTTAAATTCATTTTAATTAATTTATTATAATTAATTATGCTTAAAAAAATATATTATAGGTGTTTAAATATTATTATTGATCGCTTAAACATAAATTTACATGAAATTACAACTAGTGTCCACATCCCTATTATTTGAAAGATGTTTAGTAAACTTTTTATGATCTATAACAATAAATAAATCAGATGAGACCAGAAAATTCAGCAAGTTGGATTGTCAAAATAATGTAAATGTAAAAAGGTTATTTCAATTTTAGATTTCAAATAACTTTCTATACCAGTCAGTAGTAACTATTTTATATATTTACTATACACTGCTATTTCAGTTCAATAAAATAAGAAGCAAATGTCGGCAAACTAGTAAAGAGTTTATATATGCAATAAATGAAAAAGTTTTGGCCTGAAAGTCAGTAAACTTTTCATAAATTTTACAATCACGTTGCGGCTTTTACATTACCGCAAAAAGACCTCCATTAAAAGTTTTAGTTAGAATGTTACTTTTACAAATAAAGTCATAGTCTAATGCAAGAAGAGTATATAAAGGTAAAAATATGTATAATACAAAGTATTTGAGAAAATATTCCTCTATATGTATATAATTAATTAATTTTTATTATTATTAACAAATTAAATTAATTATTATTTCTCACATACAGTGTTGACACACACTCAACACATTAATTAAGGGGACACCTAAAAAACAGCCTGTTTTCAAATGCTTGTAACTTGGTCAAAAATTAACTTTTTTCAAAACTTTTTTATTCTTCAATGGAGCAAATTTACTCTACTTTATGATGGTCTAATTCGTTTCTCAACATCTTTTCATTTTTTAACTTTTTTATGTAATTATATAAAATTATTTAATGTTATTTTTCATATCGTTTTCGTATATTTTTGAAAAAAAAAAACAACGTTTCTTTAAATCAAAAAATAAATATATTCTCTTTATTTACGTTAAAATTCAACACAATATGTGTTTCTCATCGATGCCAGAGTATAATCCGTCCAAACAGATTTAATTCTGCCTCCCATTGAAACTTTGCTCATATGAACGTTTATGTACTCTTCATGATATAGTAAGTTCGCAATTTCATTTTCTTACCGGGCGGTAAGATGCTAATGGGCCCTACCAACATTCAAGGACGGTATGGGGATGTAATTGGCTTGCAGGCCGCCAGAGCGTGCTATGGGAAATTGCCGAGCAAGGCCCACTCTGATCTGCTTCCGCAGTTTAATGACCACTGTCGCGTTCCCTTACCCTTTAGCGCCGCGATTCTCCGCCAATCCGATGGACATCTGTGATAATTTGTTTCGAAGATTGCACTATATGTGTATATGTGTACTTCATCAGTTTCTATTTGTTCATTACGTTTAAATTATAGTTCGAATATGAAATGAGAAAAATTATTTTCAATTTGTAGTAAATTAATTTTGATGTAGGTACCTCGTTTCAGTTTTTATCTCAGTTTCTAGTTGAAGTTCGTATACATATAATAAAGTAGATATACTAGATGTATGTTGCAACTTAAACTATACTCTAATTAATAACGTAGAATTATCTCTTTTTAATTATAGAAAATCTGTAATATTAATGTACTAAATCCTATAGAAGTTAGCTTATGCTACTGTATTTAAGGATTGTAGGATGAAGGGTTAAAACTTTTTTTTTAATGGGAGTATATAAGCTATCTATTAGCGTTTTATTTATTGCTTTATGACTATTAACTCTTCTTAAATACTTTTAACCGTCAATCTTAAAATTAAATTAATCTAAAAGTATATTTTTTATTCTTAATTAATTCTTTTTGGTTGGTCGTACATTCTTTAAGTTGAGTGAAAATAAAAACACAAATTTTAAGATCTACACTGTGTCGGAAATCTTATAAATAACTGACTGGGATTTTTAAGATTGTTAAAATTTTAAACAAATATCGTTTTTTTTTTAAATTTTATAATTTTTGAAAAAAAAAGAAAATAGCAATATATGGAAATGATTAATGTAAAACCAAAACCCTTAAAATATCTTATAATAGCAAAAAATGGACCTACTCCATATAATAACATGATGTAACATTTCTTCAAAAAGTGAGAGAGAGATGCAGTGGCGTTTAGGATATATCTATCTCTTTTTCGAACTAGAATAATATATATACTCCTGTTTAAATAAGGACTAGTATATCCTAAACTAGTTTCCATCTCTTTCCTTTGACACGACTTTGTTTTCGAGTCTATATGACCTGTCCTACTTTCAATTATGAAACGATTAAAAACATTAGTTCCTATCATTAATTAATTTTATATTACTAATTTTTATGTAAACCAAATCAATACTTATGTATCTATCAAAATAACTACTCCCTTTTACCTACATATGTAGTGTTTTGAACGTTTTCGGCACATCAAACAAAATAGTCCCCTTATTTCAGTAACAAAACTATAAAAATAAATAAATAAAACTTAGGCTACTTGTATACACCCATAAAATCATTGCAATGTCCCTTTTAGAAGCTAAGAAAACACCAAGAGGGTTAACCAAATCAAACAATCGATTTTATGTATATATTACCCCAAACGTTTCTCCCTCAAAATATCTTCACTCACGAAACTGATAAAGTTTTTATTTTGTGTACAAATATTTATATAATAAAAAAAATTTGTTTAAATGATTTGTTATAGTTATCAAAAAAATACTATTTATATAGCCTCCAATATAGTATTGTTGATATATTCAATATTAAAATTGAAAACTGAAAATTATATCTTCAAAATTAAATATCTTCTTTATATGTCGCGTATGGCACTTTAAACTATCAAATTCTAAAATATATAGTCATACATCTTTACAAAGATCATTATGTCTACTTTCTAAATTAAAAAAAATTATAAAATTCCATTAATATTTAACAAAATTAGAGCTCTTTTAGTAAATCCCTAAAATTTGAGAACAAATCGCCATATTTTTTAAACAATTGAAAGTATAAAAATTTTTGTTTTACGAAAGTTTATTTTTTTATGAAGTAAAACAGATATTACCTACTCAGTTCTATAAATATTCAAACCACGATTTTCCCTAACGTATTCATAAAATAACTAAATTTTCTTTGCATGTCTTCTTAATGTACGAAATTTCCGCGTCAAAGTTTTGTGGAAAACGCAAGTTTTCTTTTATAACCGATAAGTTAATTTAAAAATTGGTTTTCGTGTATATAGAAAAATATTTTTTTTATTTAGTTTGTTGAGTGTATTGGAAAAAAATATAGATTTTATTTAAATTGAAATATTATTATTCAAGTCCAAATTGAATTATTTGTTATTTATTATTACTTGAGTTGAGGGTGGAAATGACATAGTTTTTGGGTTATTTCCGGGTTTACTGTTCTTGTTGATCGTATAAAAAGTATATTTCATTTTAATTATTTTGCAACAAATGAATCTATTATACTGTATATTGAATACAACTTATAAAATAAGTTTTATATCAATTTCTGTATATTGTATATTATACTGTATATTGAATACAACTTATAAAATAAGTTTTATATCAATTTCCTTCAGATTTTCGAACTAATTTTCTTTTTGTTTTTTTAAGACATTTTTACTTTCGTCAATTTTCATATGATACTTTTTTACGTACCCCTATATAATTTTTAAGTCTTTTTTATACGCGATTTACTGCGGAACGTATATCTACCGCATAAAAAGAGACCATATGCTGTATATAAGTACATGGAAGGTTATACTGTAGTCCCAGATAACTTTTACAGTACGGGGATTTCAATATCTACACAGAAAATAATAATTTATCTGTGTTAAAAAATGTGATCAATGTAAAACATCTGTGATTGATTTGGCACCGATAGAGGTTGTTTGTTAATATGGTAATTTTTTACCAATATGGAAATATCCACGTTTTTCCTATTGATAAATGTATATTATTACTAACAATGTTTATATCACGGTGAAAATTTTGTTTCGTATTGAAAACATATGTATATTTTAAATACAAAAAAAAACTTTAAAAATGACATCACTGAATTTATCATATCGAAAATTGCACTGTCACTAGTTGTGTGCTGTAAAAAATATTCACACTGATAAATATTTATGAGTTTCGTAAGTTAGTGAAATAAGTTATTTATCATTTGACAAATGAAAAGATTTTTAGATAAACATGAAGATGTATTTTACAAATGAATAAAATATCCTCAATAAGAATTTTTTTTTTATTATTATATTGAGGAAATATTGTTATATTAACAAGATAAATTTATGAAGCACTATTCCATCTCAAATTTTCAATAAGATGGAGTTTTTTTTTCTGTGTATAAGACTATAAGAAATACAGATTTGAGTAACCAAGATGAATTATTTGTTAGGGGTAGGTATAGTAACCTTTTACGGTAACCTATTATTATTATTATTATGAAAAGGTGTAAATATTTTCGCACAGAATGTACCTACCTCTATCAGAAAACCATTTTAATTAAATATATATGTATATTGTATATACACATTTACCGCTGTGCATTATCTATTTATACCCAAAAGAATAAATATATAACATTATATCACGTGAGTTAAAGCTCTCATAGTCTTTATAGTTTGAGTTTACGAGCCGAGGTGTAGCTTTAACCGATCTGATCGAATGGCTCCGAGCTACATAAAGTAGCTTATGTGTGACGTAAATCTACAGGATAAGTTATAACACTGCAAGACGATTTGATTTTGTTACGATCGGCTCAGATATTCAATAGAGGGGGGAGAGGAAGGGGTATGTAATGACACGTATATTGCCAAACACACGATTGTCATGTTTATTTATTTTAATATATTAAAAATATATATTGCAATCAAATAATATACTTATAAACGATATTTGAAACCTTTAATTAATTAAAATGTAGGTAGGTACATATATTAAATTAATTAAATAGATAAATAGAATAATAAGTATAATTATAATCTTGACTTGTATTTAAATGTACCTTTTTTTTTTAATAATAAACACTTTTTATTTTATCTTTTGCACTTATAACAAGTATACTGCACGAAAAATTATTTATTCAACATTAAACAAATATATTGAACTTAAAACCACTTTAAATAAAAGGTATCCACTAAAAATAAATACTTTGCACTTGGCCTAAATAAGGACCTGTAAGATTTAAAATTACAAATATTTTTGATGTATTTATTGTGATTTTTGTTATTTTCTTTATATTTACCTAACCTACCTACAAACCCAATTGTTTTAATATTTTATTATGATTTTTGTTATTTTCTTTATATTTACCTAACCTACCTACAAACCCAATTGTTTTAATATTTTATTATGATTTTTGTTATTTTCTTTATATTTACCTAACCTACCTACAAACCCAATTGTTTTAATATTTTATTATGATTTTTGTTATTTTCTTTATATTTACCTAACCTACCTACAAACCCATTTACTTTGATATTTTTAATATGCTTTTTGTTATTTTCTCTATTTCAAAACGATTAAATATTCGCCTTATGTATTAAAAAAATAAAAATGTATTAAAATTTAAGTTCACGTGTATAATGTATATAGGTAGATACTATAAAATTTTATGTGGAAAGAACTAAAATTTATGTTCGATATACAAAGTATATCTACTATATAGTGCAATTAAGTATATAAACCTTTGTGATATTCTCTATATGTAGATTTGTTTTTTTAGAACAGTGTGCAAGACATTTTAAATTCATACATTGTTTTAATACCTCTGTTTTCTACTTACTGCCCATGCAATAACTGCCAATAAATCTCATAGTACTGTCATATACATTACATGCATATGTATGGTAATGTTTCAAATTTTAACATAATATTTTCAAATTTTATAGTTTTGCATTTAAATCAGTGGCAATAAACGTGTTAAATAAATCGAAAAGCCATAATTTGAGGTTCTGAAACAGTACAGTGATACAGACTCGATCATGAAATCCCATCTATGTTTAAATATACATATATTTAGAAGTTTATATCATAGTTAAATTTCCCCGCGGTTTCGACCGCGTGTATTTCAAAATATATTTATACTCACGCTACTGGCTGCTATAAAAAAACGTAGGTACAACTACATCCTTCCATTTTATACAAATTATACTAAACTACCTAATTTGTCATTGGTTATATGTAGTGTCAGAAAACATATTTAAATATATGTATTGTACAATTTCTTGGAAAATATACAACTATATCTATAACCAAAATTTGTTCCACGCAATTCTAACTGTAGTAACTGTAATTTTACAAGCAACCCTTTTAAAAGAAAGTAAAACTATATTTCTTAACCTAGTTATAGTAAAGGGTATATAAAAATAACAGTATATCGATAGCTTAACCCTTTATTTACTCATTCTATCCACTTTCTACTATTCCTAGTAAATAACATGTGACACAAAAGTATAATAAACCTGTTATATATTTTTCTTTCATATCAGATATAACTGTGGCCATTGTATGGCCACACTTTGCTAGTTAAGTAATTTATGAAGAAGGTCATTTTGCTATTAAAACAAGGTCACTTTATGATTTATTATATTGTTGGAATTTCTGATTTTCTGGATCCGTTATGATGAGTTTTGGAAAGTACCTACACTTTAAATAAGTTAACTTGCAATTTATGTATTTAAGAAAATATAATAATATATTAATTTATGGGTATTTCTCCTCTAATTGGAAAACTTGGTGTCACACACTAATTTTCGTGAATTTTATTATTTTATTTTCATTTCGTTGTAAAATTATTATGAAAGATAAAAATTAATAATGAATTCTACTTGTACGTAATATAAAAAGTTACAATAAAAATACTATCACTTATTTAATATTATTTTGAAATTGTAAAACACAGTCCCCTGGTCGGTCACCAACTCAAAATAACTGTCAAAGTATTTAATTTCAGAAACACGTAATTAGAAATATTAAGTTCACTATCATATTTTTAGTGATTAAAAATTATCATATGCAAATAACATACTTTTATTTTGTGAAATTGATGTTTATTAGTATAATAATGAGTGACACTTTTGTCGTGAATTTTTTTTAATCTGTAATTATATCGTATAATATCCCGTGATGGGCTGTATTCTTTTTATTTTCATTCTAAAGTACTAAGTTACATCAATCAAGCAAAAATATTATTAAGACACTATCTGGGATAATGGTCCTTATATATACACTGGTAGAAAGGATTTCTCAAACCAAGTAAACCTTGTTTTGTATATAACGAAAACAATATTTTCTTAAGATAAGCAATAATCTCTTAAACCAACTATAGTATTCTTGAACGAAGGAATAACGTAGTTGAATTAAGAGTATGTTTCTTATATTAAGAAAATATTGTTTTCGTTATATACAAAACAAGGTTTTCTTGGTCCAATACAGTTTTTTTTTCTGTATACGAGATATAAAAAACATGTATTTTGTCCGAAACATTTTTTTATTCTGAGATAATAACCAATATAAAAATATGTTTATAATTACCTATATATTTTTGGTTGTAGAAAAATCAATGTTTTTGTTTAAGTCATCAGATCAATTAATAGATGATACAAACTTATTGAATATTAATTTTTGAACAGGCTTGTTATCGTTAGTAAAATAATATTTTATTTTTTTGATGACAGTAAAGGGGGAGGGGTTTCACTTAGTTATTTTTTTTCTTTCCCCTGTGTATACTTGAATAATCGTAAAATACAATATTTAATACGTTTAATACAAGATGAGCTATAACTATTGTTTTATTATAAAATTAGAATCAAACAAAGTTTAGTTGCAATCTCTGCCCCAGGTACCACAATTCTAGTGAGTGACCGACTAAGTTAAAGCAATGGATTTAGAGATTTCTGATAACAGTTTATAGAGGTAGTGGGCTTTGGCGAGTTTAAGATAATTCACTTTAGTTCGACCGTTGGCCACTAGATGTCGCCCGACTTGGAATGGCTTCATTGCGGATAACAATATGACGCCGAAACTCTTGGACAAAGGGTCGTTTATGAAAATTTCAGGAGTTTGTAGCGGTTTCAAATTAAACCAATTCAGGACTGATTAGATGAAAGTTTTCGAATAAGGAATTGGTCAAAATGTCAATTGATTTTTATCAAATTTATTAATTTAATTAATTTCTTTGTTTCGTAAACTTAAAACCAAAATAAAACAATGTCATTTGATATGTGTTTCGACTTCACAAGAAGTCCTTATCAGGAGCCTAATAGTTCAAGATTTATTGTACTAAACTATTTAACCACAATAATCGGGTCCTAAACTTTTGTTGTCTAGGGACCCCCTTTATTTTTCAGGGACTTTCCCCTGAGAGAAAAAATAAAGAATTTAAAAATGCTAATTAATCAAGTAAATAGAAATTGAAAATTTACTTTAATTTATGTCAAACATGTTTCGCGAACCCCCAGCGAAAGTTCAGCGGACCCTAGTTTAAGAACCGCTGCTATAGATCATTGGGTATGCAAATTTTACTATACAGTAGAAATATATATTTTTCTGGAGGGTTAGCTTTGGTTCTCCTTTTATTTTTTCTTGTGTTTGAGTTGAATTTCTATGAAAAGTTAAGATTAGAACCATGAAATTTGACTGAAAATTTTTGTGTTTTTGATTTGGTTAAAATTATGTTTATTGTATAGAAAATGATGTGAAAAGTAGAAATTGTCAAACCGCAGGTCTGTATCTATCAACGTTCTCGAGTTATAGCCTCTCAAAGTTTCATTTTTTTCAAAATTTGGAAAGAAAATGGCCGTAACTTTAGAACATGTGGTCGGATTAGATTTTGTCGACGAATTTGGAATCAGCATGTTGAAATCTGTATAATGACATGTATAATACTTTAAAATTAGAAAAATTTTTTTTTGCTGAAAATCGAGATTTTTCCAATGGGTATACCTTAAAAAAATGACGATTTTCGATAAAAAAATTTTTGGTGAATTTTCAAGTATTATATATGTCATTATATAAATTTTGACACGCTGATTCCAAATTCGTCGACAAAAATCAAATCCGACCACATGTTCAAAAGTTACGACCATTTTTCTCAAAATTTTTGAAAAAACTAAAACTTTAAATGGTCGTATCTCGAGAACGTTAATAGATACAGACCTGCGGTTTGAAAATTTCAACTTTTCACGTCATTTTCTATATAATAAACATAATTTTAACGAAATCTAAAATTCAAAGTTTTTGAGTAACATTTCACGCATCAAACATAAATTTGTGATAGAAATATCAACTGAATTACAGGAAAATTGAGAAATAAAATCATAAATAAGTATACAAACATTAATTTTCACTACTTTTCATTTAAATCACATTTTTTTTTAGATAAAATGCAATAATTGATACTGAATTTCCACAGAAAACAGATAAACAAAACGATTAACCTTTAGAAATAAATAATAGATTTTTTTAATTTCCCACAATACTTAAATAATCTATTTAAGGACATTGGTATTGATAAAAAAATTATAATACCATAGACTAGCGGTTCTTAAACTTATATGGTCTAAAGATCCTCTTTTGTACAAATATTTTTTAGAGACCCCAAACCCCTGACAAAAAAAAGGTCATTAGATATTACTAATTAATCACTGGCAAATAGAAATGTAAAAATACTTTAATTTATGCCAAACATGTTTCACGGACCCCCGATAAAAGTTCAGCGGCCCCAGATTTAAGAACCACTGATTACAATATTATACTAAAATATTATTTTACACTTTTTTTGCGTAGTAAGTATCTATATATAGTCCATATCACCAAAGAAGATCGATTCGGCAATATAATAATAATTACAATAATTTTTCGTGATGCAAACTATTCAATTATTGTGTTCACTTAATTATAGTTATTTGCTTCCAAATGAATCAATGTTAATAATTATATTTCACCACCTCGTGTGACAAGCGCCCAAAAGTTATAAATTCCGGCCCTTAAATAATATCAAAAACAAAGTTAATGTATTCAAATCAAAAACAACAAAATCAAGGAATTAATAATTAATGGATTGAAACGAAATATAAAACTCATATAACAAATGTAGAGATAACAAATAATCAGAGAAACATGACAGGGGGCAGTTAGAGGTCACTCAATCGCGAACTTCAAAATGGACGTTCATTTGTCAGTAAATGGGGTGAAACAAGTACCGCTTGAATATGGTAAAATTGTAATGTATTAATAGAAAGAAACAGAAATACTGTTTGAAATGCATGTTTGATATTCGATCTTTATTTAATGAAACTTTCATTTCAGATTTTTTTTATGGAAAATAATCTAAAAATTATATAGATTAAAATTTATTAAATTAATATTATTTAAGTTTTCTTTACATTTATTTAAAATATGACTTGGTTTAAAAAAATGTATCAAAAAAATAAATCATCAGTCCTAAACAAGTGCCTGTTAAAAATTATCACATTTTTTTACACTGTTATGAAGTCTTTATTTTTATTTTTAAATATAACTCGAACTCAAATAATAATAATTATTATTATCAAAAATTAAACATACCAATACATTTTTTTAAATTTTAGAGCCTTCAAATAAAAAAAAATACTAGACATTTAATCAGTGGTAAGCAAGGGACCGAATCCTGACTTAAAAAAAGTTTTACGCCCGGTTTCACGGACGATAGGTATCTATAGTTTACCTCAAACTAGGGATTTAACTAATCATAGCTCTTAAGATAGAAAGGGGGGGGGGGAAGAAAAGGGTAAGAGAAGGAAAAGAAAAGGATATACACGGAAAAAATATTGTAATAAAAATTACTATGTTATTATGGTACTGGAATTGCGATGTTCATTAAAAATTTTATTAATATTAGTAAAATGTAATTTGTAATCTCTACAATTTTACTAATATTCTAATAAAAATTTAATGAACATTGCAATTTTTACCATAATACTGAACGTCCTTCCAGTACCATAATAACATATTTTTTCCGTGTAGAGAGAAAGAAAAAAATAAAAGTGGTGGAGGTGAAGCTAAACATTAATCTATTAAAAAAATAATCCTTTATGACCTAAGCTCAATTCCTACTTATAGATAAAAAAATAGATAAAATATTTAATTTATTCTATAAATAAATAATAGATTTTTGTTATAAATAATAATATAAATTAGAAGGAACATTTGCGATCAAATATAATATGTAGAAAATAACATTTATTATTGAAAACATTTTAAGGTCTACTGATATAAGAGAAAATGGGAGAAAGCACAAACGACATGTTATAAACATGTCACTAAATAGATGCTTTTGAGATGTAAAGGACATGTATTACACGGATCATTGCTTCTAGGATATGTTTCAATGTTGTAGCAGGACATCACACGACTCTCTGCATCTCATTTCTGCTAGAGATTTTAAAAAATATTATATGGAAATATGAATTTCATCACTGGTCATTTGAAATGTAATCGCGTGTGCTATGGAAATTGTGATAAAATTTTAAGGGGTGAGATTATTTTGCTCTACAAATAGTCACATTTCTGTTGTGAACAGTGTAATAAAAACATGTTTTAAATTAAATCATAAATATGATATTAAATCATTTGAATTTTTTTATGTAAATTTGATATTTTAAATTTAGTCTATATCTATAAAAGAGTTTGTCCTTATTAACCACTCACTCATTTTGATATGTTTATCTGCATAGCTGCTTACGTTATAATGGTGGAGTCGGGCAAAATAATCTGCAATAAACAAAAATCGATATTCAACCCCTAATGGCGAGGGTAGACAGGGGGTTAGTTTTTACAATTTTTAACTAAGATCCAAGATATTTACGTTTTTTTGTAGGTAATGAATAAAAATCAATATAAAAAATGTAATATGTCATCCCCTATCACGTATGGAGGGTTCTAATTAGTTTCAAAGTTTGGATTCCGCTAGTATTGTATATATTATTAATAAAATAAGTGTGAACGTCATCTGTCCTGATTACTCTATGATACCTCCCGATCTCTCCGGTAATCCATGTCATATAGAATTTTAGTTTTAACTTTTTACGTGGCTGTACATATTTATTTAGCAAAGTCGCAAATTAATTTATTTAAATAAATTATAGTTGGTGCTAATTCTATTCATTTACCCTATTAAACCATAAAATTCTCAACAAACAAATGAGCGTTATTCGAAAAAATATAATGTTACATGTAAGCTACTTCGGTGGCCATTCTTTCTGTGTTAAAAGACATTAGTAAATCCAGCATGTGTGTGTATGTGTGGAAAAACAATTAAACAAAATAAATAAGAGCTCGTGCCGGTATGAGTCGGGTCTGGCTAATCCCCCGCAAACCGGAAACGTGCCATTGAGGACCGCTTCCGTTTAAACGAGTGACCAGCAGCTGTCGGACCGACGCGGCTAAACGATCACTTCTCTAAAACAACAAGAGTTGGAAGAGTACATTAAACAAATTTATCTATACGGAGTATCTGGAATGTGTATATCTTCCTTATCGAAACATCGTGCGTGTTTAACCGAAGTAATCTTGGTAACTACTGAACCGATTTTCATAAAACCTGCACCAATGTGATCCTTGAAATTTTTTAAATGCTTTAGGACATTTCTATATAATCACACTATCGCTCAAAATAGCTGAGCAGTGAATATTTATATAATTAAATCCTCAGGTAACAGCTAGTATGAAAATTATTTTTTTGTGATATATTTTTCATGAATAGGGAGTTCAATAACTCTCGCTAGGGAAGTGTGTTTGTAATACTTATATGATCGATATAGCAATAATATGTATCAGTTAGTTAACAGTTTCTGGTAAATTTATTTTTATCGATATTTTGTAAAATGAGTATGTATGTTTTTTTTCTCGAGACGCGAGAAGGTATTTAATTCCGGATTTTGACAAGAACTCAACACAATTGCGCACTGATTGGCATTCGATTTCCCAGACACGTCCGGAAGAATGTCCACCGGTCAATTGGAATTGCTAACCAACACGTACCATGAATGTTAAGATCCTTCGCTTTTCAATATTTGTTAAAAGATACAAATGCATCAAAGAAATTGAACTTAAAATTGTTTATAATAATAAAAAAAAATTTTGAAAAACTTTTTTTTTCATTTTTGCAAAAGGTATATTTTTATACTTAAATATTTTTTTTAATGGAGCCCAAAAAGATAACAAAATAAATAGATTTAAGTCATCAGAGTTTTAAAAATAATAATCGGTAGGTACTCTATTTAAATGGCATACGGATATTTTTGTGAAAACGTCAAATTGTCTAATTATCAGCAGAATTTAGTGTTATTGTCACAGATGGGGTCACCACATGAACAAACATCGGGCTGCTGCCATTTGTTGTTTATCTTCCTCGCACGCACGTGGACCAATTAATATTTTCACCAACACGATCTTCTTTGAGCTCAAACACATCGTTAGCTTAAGCCTGTATTTTTCACTCATTTTAAGTAACTACAAAAATTGTCAGGATTATTGAAATGCATGCGAATTGGAAAAATTTTGAATTAATTATTAATAAATAATTCTATGCAAAGTTCAATTAAGGTTTTAATTATTCTATAGGTGTCCCGTAAGTTAGGACCTATAGGGAAAAAAGAACAGTCCAAACATTTATCACATTGTTGAAAATATTCAACATTGTATACTTGCAACATAATATAAAAAATTATAGAAATCTCATATGTCCTGACTTATGGGACGACCTGTATATGTATAATTTAACTATAAGTTGATCTTGTATTTATGTATTAGTTTTGGAATTCACAAAGCAAAATTAATCACGATTAGTTATTCAGGAGTTTTTAAAACATTATTACGTCAATTTAAAAACAATCACGATTATGATACTTTTTTTAAAGTCAAAAATTATCATATTTGGAAATTTATAATTAACATTAATGATGGAAAAACAACTGATTAACTAATCGTGGTTAATTTTGTTATATGCAACGAGCAGTAAGTAAAAGAATACAACATTTTAAAGCTATTTAGTAAAATGTTCAATAAATAAGTAAAAAATGAACAAGGTGACAGCCAAGGGCGGTAAAATGTAGACATATTGAAAATGTCCATATAAATAAAAGAATAGTGGGCATAAGTACCAAGAAACGACATTTAAACGTTACCTAAAATCGAAATAAAATGAAGACATTATAACTAACTAATGCCCAATTTGCTTCGGTTATTTTTGTAAAGGAAGGTGGGACACTGAAACCGCACTAAACAAATGTACATACATTTACCTAAAAATGTCCAGTCGATGACAAACGACTCGGTCTTCTTTTGCGCAATCATGTCGCCATCTTTTATCACCAGGATGTCTCATTAACTACGAAACCACAAAGAAATACTATACAGGTAACTCAGAATCGTGGTTAACAGTTTGTCGCCAATATGCTTGTTTCGTTGCTATTGCATTTTATGTGTGAAAGATGTTATCTTGATTTTTTAAACAAAAACTAAACTGAAATACATTTCCTGATTGTTTTAGTAGGCATTATTATTTAAATTACTTATTACAAAAACAAGAACTTTGCATGTTGATAGAACATATATCAAAATCAGAACTTAACTTCCCACTTTACGATTTTACTATCATGGAAATCGAATTGTATTTAACTAAAACTAAATTATATGGTATAAGTCTAGCCTTCACAATATATCTTATAAGGGTGGAACTGGGAGTTAGAAAACATTTTTTTCCGAGATACTAGATTTGAAATCCAGAATAAGACAGTATCTTTTCAAAGGGGGTGTATAATTTTCTAGAGGCTCACAAAACTGCATAAAAAAACTAGTGTCCGGTATCATAAAGGGACTAGCTAGCACTCTCAAATGAGGTATTAATTTTGTGATAGTATCTATGGATTTGCTATGGAATTTAAAGCAGTGATAATTCAACGTATTTAAACAAAGTTGGCGACATTGACCGTAAAAAATAATTTTTATAATATCACCACTGTTTTAATACCGTTGGTGTTTAGATACCACTCGTGCGCGAAATTTGCCAAAGTCTTCAGGGAACTCCAAGAGAACTGTCAATTAAGTATGCTACCTTAATTGAGAGGCTTACTAGCTAGCAAATTTGCTAGAATTTTTATTATACCTCATATAAAATTATCATTTTAATTTCAAATTCAGTTAAATACAGCGGTTGAGCAAGGTAATTGATTTTTTCGAGCGTTCTATTTCAATTGATATGTATATACATAGGTAATTTAAAAAAAAATAGAATTTTCTCAGCTTTAAGATATATGATAGCTTGCTTATTTTATTCTATAGCAGACTATTCCAGTTTTTTTAAACTGATTGTAAGTAATTTTACAAGCCCGTAGAAATCTTCATTAAAACTAACTTGTATTTTATTTCAAGGTTTTTTTTTTTTTGTTAAATCCATTTTCATCTTAAACAATAGACATGCGTAAGATTATTATCCCCAATATAACCACCACGTGCCTTGGGTAGTAAAGTTAGTCTAAAAACGTCACACTGTGTCCCAAAATAAACATTAACGTTTAAATAATTTACAACTGACACGGACAAGGTTTTGGAATCTTTTACATGACTTCGACTCGGTATGTTCTCAGAATGCGCACTCTGCTCTACATGGGGCATACTTATGAGCTCTCAATTATAACATGTAAAAAAATGTATATATGCAAGGTTCAAAATTTGGAAATTAAAATTTACATGATAATTTTTAGGGCTTTTAAGAAAATTTATAGTCCTTGTTTTTTCTTATGTAACCTATTTTATGTCGTATGCGGTCTACCGTAACATTTTTGCAGAAAAGATCATTTATCTATATATTAGAATAATAATATGTAAAAAAATGGTTGCATGTTCAAAATATATTTATACAAAAAATAGCTCATGCTAAATATATGAATGTGAATTCATGTATTTCACATGTTTACTATTAACTATTATATTCAATTGCCCGTGAAATCAGATTACATGTACAAAAGGTATTAAATTACTTCAAATAATATTTTTGGTCTATTTTTAGGAAATACGAAAATTATATGCTTGCATACAAGACATTCTGAATCTATTATTATGTATTTAGGATAAAGTATTTATTAACAGATTATCAGGTAATAAATGTATAATGTTTAGCGTATATTATTTGTATGGTATTCATGTAAAATGTTTTATTTTTTTCTTTTTTTAAATTTTACATTATGCTATTTTTTATATATGTTTTATTATAAATGGTATATAGAGTGTTCAGAATAATATGATACGAATTTTTACTTCGTTAACTAATTGTAAGCTACTTACATACATGCAGAAAAAAATCAAACTAATGTTACTCTGGTTGTAGGAGGGCAATTTATTTGTGTTTTTTATGGTTTTTAAAATAATAACTTTTTAAAATGAGTAACTGTATGATTGATTAAAGCAGGGAATCTTAACAGGGTCCAAGTGGACCCCTCGAGGGTCTATAGTATTCCAAGGGACTATTGGGGGTTTATGATAAATTTTTCTAGTTTTAAAATTTTGATTTGCAATCTTTTTTTTTTGCTTTTCAATTGTACTTTTTCGATAAAATTGTAGAATATTTATGTTTTCTAGAATCTAAAAATGTAAGCGGATCTATAAAGATTTAATTAAAAAAAGGAGGTCTATGTAGGAAGAAGGTTGGGAACCCCTGATTCCACGTTTTTTTTTTCGACGTGATTTGAAACATTTTTTATTCAAGCTGTTTTATTTTTTTTTTTTTTTTTAGCAATTGAATGTATAAAATTTAATTAAAGATATAGATAGAACAAAATATTGCCGTTTTTTAGATCACAAGATGCTTTATAAAATCTTTTTTGATTTGAAAATAATAATAAAAATGATTTTCAACTTGAAAAAAAATCACCTCAATATTTTGAACAAAATATTATTTTACCGCGTAAAATTAAATCCTTAAACGAAAAAAATAGGTTCTCAATTAAAAAAATTATTTATACAAAAAAAATAAAAATAAAAAAATATATAAAATAACTACATTCATTTTCTTAATTAATATCATGAACCTCCTATATGTAAGTTTTGTTTGAAATGTAATTCAGTAAAAAGTTTAAAAATAAAAATCCATACCGTTTTATTTTAAATGATAAAATAAAAATACAAAAATAATATATTTTTCATTTAATATAAATCACTTCCCATTTAATAACTCTACGATAAAATTATAAATAAAATTGCAGTAAATGCCTATTAACATTTGCAATAATGCGTTTTATCTCTTTAAAATTATAAACAATTAATAAACAACTTACATTAAATAAAAAAAAAATAACGAACAGATCACTGTGATTTTCTGCAAAAAAAACATACATGCATACCATATGTATTCACGTACGTATTGTGATCAGAACGAGGGGTGTTAGAGGGGAAGGTAACCTACCCCTGTCGAGTAGGGATGGCATGTTCTCGGTCTACCCCAGTGGCCAAAGTTGGGGTGCCGTTGTGATGTTTTCAATGGGAACCGCATCAGTTTTGCGCGAGGACAGAGGTACGTCGGGTGCTGTAGAGTGCTTATTATAGTCACTATTGTATAATATAGTATGGGATATGTTTACTTTTCGTATAGATAAATGTGTAACGAGTACTGTTAAGTTTGTAGATCAGCGATCGAATTTTTAATTAAGATTTTAAATGCCTTTTCCGTAATAAAGTATTTAATTATTTTTATATGAAAGGATATATCATCAATCAAGATCTAAGCCTTTTTTTCAGGGGCTCTGAAGATGTCAAATGCAACGTGTAACGAAACGTTGTTTTAGTTTTTTAAGTTTTAAAAAAAATACATTATTATAAATGTTTCATTTGTATTTATCACAGGGCCGTATTTAGAAGCGTTGGGGCTCCGAGACAGAATTAGTACTTTTTTTTACAACGATCAATAGTAAATCAATTTTAATAAAAAAAGTCGGGAAAGATATTACTTATATATTATGATTATAAATATGTAAGTGTGACAAGAAATTCGAAAAGAACGAATCTAAACGGCTAAAAACACATATAAAAAAATGGCTCGTTGATAACTTGTGGGCAAGATATTGTTTCTTTATTTTTTTTTAATTTTTGAAAATTTTTCTACGTGTTGAATCAAAATGAGTTAACTAAATTAAAACTTTTTTTAAACCAATTTCGTAAAAAAAAATACCTTCCTTGTTCGGGGGCCTCTAGGCTCGGGGAGGTTCGGAGGACTGCTCCGGCTACCCCGGTGGTAGTAATACCCCTTATTTATTTAATATACTTATAATCTTCATTTTTAGTTATTATTATTTGTAGGGCTGTACTCTGAGACGATAATATTGTAACTAGAGATAATTAAGTATCTATCAATGTTCTATATGTTTTTAATACAAATTTACTAATTTATTTTTCTCTCTGATCTACTCTCTTTAATGACTTTCTATTTCTATAAAATATTAAAAAAAATATGATTCTTTAAAATTTAAATACATAAGTATTCTTGTAAATTTTATTGATTATACAGAGCATGGTATATGGTTCTAATAACCTTTTTTTAATTTAATAATAAAAAAAACAATAAAAATATGTATGCACCTATGCAGAAAGTAGGTTTAAAAAATTCCTAAAAAACATGCTATTTTTAATTAGGTAAATTTAAACTGGCAAAAAAAATAATCACGTGCGATTTTAAACGGGTATATTGCACACAGTCGCGCAAACTGTTGATCCAATCAGATCTATTATCATTTAGTTAATGCAATAATGCTGTACTTCATCAGGCTTGTGAACGAGCGATGACTGATTACATTTTTAAAACTGGATAGCTGTATGACAATATAACACTTATAACAAGTATTACAAAAATCCCAAATATCAATAACGCATTTACAATTTCGTTAATTTTTTAATGAAATTAAAATTGCTTTTTCGATATTTAAAAAAAAATATTCAACTCTTGCAGTTGAATCCAGGCTTCTGGACATAGTTCGGTCAACGTTTTTTATATAAGCATAAACTGAATTAATCATTAAGTATTAATTTTAGTTTTATTTTTTCTTCTGCCACATTCAAAAAATATGTCACAAGAGTAATTTACCAGATCCTAGTTTAAAAATTGAGTATGTGAGCTTTTAGTACTATGTATATATAAAATATACCTAGTTTAGAGGCTTGTAGAGCGTGCGAACACAAGGAGATGGCTAAACTAGTTACGTCACCGGCAGTCGACACAAAGGGCGTTTAATCTCGTTGTCAGCTCATTGTCACCATCACACATGAATACACGACTCGCCTTTACCAGTGGCTGTCAAACATTACATCAATTATTTAACTATATAATATTTAATGAGACTCGATCACGAAATATTATTTGAATTAATTGTTAAATGATAGCATCTATATTAATATTATAAACACAGAAGTGTTTATAATATTAACTCTCTGTCTGTTTGTTACCTTTTCACAGCTAAACCACTGAACCGATCTTGACGAAATTTGGCAGGGAGATAACTTGTATCCTGAGGAAGGACATAGGCTATTTTGTATCCCGAAAAAAATTGGGATTATATACTTTTTTTCGTGCAAATGCAAAACTAAACACCTGTTCTATCGATTTTCATAATAGAAAATTTCCTAACCTGTACTTATTCCACGCAAATAAAGTCGCAGATGTAAACTAGTTTTAAATAAAAATAGTTGTATTATGCGGCGTTTACACCGAGAAAACAAAACAGAAACACGGTGTTTTTATGACCAAAAAGCAATAAACCCTATACATTTTTAAATACTAAGTATTTTAAAGACACGATGTTTCTGTTTTATTTTTTCGGTGTAAACACCGCATTAGAAAGAAATATTCTTTATTTTGATTGATAGGGTTTCACGCAAAGCGTGTTTTACGTAATTAATATATTAATCAACATTATTTTGAAAGACTCGTAAAAGAGCGTGAAGCCTAGATTTTAATAAATATTGTATTCTGTAAATGACATAAGACACATGGGTATAAAGCGAGGTACACAGTTTTCTTGTAATTTCATGAACTCATGTTACTAATAAAACAAATACCTCCTTATACAATCAATTTAATTATCTGTAAATATAGTTTTTTTTTTTTTTCAATTAAAACATTTTATTTTGTTTATTTTTTTTTTTCTCCAGTAATGAGCACTAAGTGATGAACACTTACTTAATATGACAAAATGATAAGTACGACACAAAAGTGATAAAATAAAGATTCATAAAATTTAAAACAATGTAAAGCATTTACATAAAAAATAACTTTTTTTGATAATGTACTGAACCGCGATAATTATTTGTCCACTGTTTTTAAACAAAATGATCAATTATCATTAAATCAAGCTGTAAGACAGTTAAATGTATATAGATTAATATTCAGTAATGGCAGTAATAAAATGTCAACAAATATTTCTAAAAAAATGCCCAACATTGGGGTATTGTCCTAGACTGGTATCAGTACCTTATTTTATTTTTAATATTTATCAAACTAAATATAACTTCTTTATTTTGATAATCAAATTTAAACAACCCTGTTTAAATATATTTAAGTTTCTTGTATACATACACATTTTTAATAACTCGTTGTTTCAGTACCACTGATAAATGAATGGTAAACCTATAGCTACCGGATTATGAGACCGTTTTTTACAAGGCGTGAACCCTACGGTTAAGTAGCGTTTATTATAGCCAGGTATTCTTGTGACATATCCACATTATACACTCCGCTACTGTATCTCTTTGTACTCGCGTTTAATATAAATATACAGGGCGGGCATTAATTTCAGTAATAATTGACTTCTATAAACTCACACGCATATACTTCGAAACTTAAACATAAGGATGGAGCTATTTGTACATACCGTATGCGCATGAAATTAGTTATTTGCACATACTGTATGTGTACCCAATTGGCTATTTGCACATACCACTAACTTAACGAAAAATTAACCTACCCTAACTTAACAACCTAACATAATTAGGTACATAAACAGTATGTGCAAATAGCGACATTCTTAACATAATTATCAGAATGCAATACTGATAATTATAACAGTTTAATTTCGATGTTTTCTAAATATTTATTTTAAGATCCGAATGGTACGTCGCTGACTTCACGGGGCACAATGGAAACAACGCTAATAAGCGAGTTATATCTAAAATTTAATTCCGGAAGAAAACATACTATATAATTTATTTATTTATTTTAAATAATATAATAACTAAATTATCCCTAATCCATTCCTGACTTAATTTTTTTAAATAGTTGTTGCTTTATAAAAAAGGACAGCTATATCGACACAGTAATATTTTAAAGAAGACATCTCTTTTCTAAAAATACTTTATTACAATTACCTATTCAACTCTTTGACACTTGTTATAAAACAGGCTTTGAATAAAGAAGATAACCATATTCATTTTAGTTTTCTTCGATATGTCTATCTTTGTTCTTGATTTTATTTTTCTTGTACATGAATGCGGCCAAGTAACGATTTTTTGAGGTAAAAGCGAAACCAAAAAGGCGTTAGTATTTAATGAAAGAAATCTTTTCATACACGTTTTTTATTGCAGATTTAAATTATGCTTAGGGAAAATATAAGAAGGGTTTAAGTTTTGACAACTCAATAAATAAATACTTAAATTTAATATAATTATGTTCGGAAACTAGATGATTTTGATACCTTCTATAGTACGACTTTATTTTTATAACCAAAATTATTCGAAATATATGTACAAAAAACATTAAAACAAATATAAACTCAGATTTTTGATTTTTATAGCAAATTAAAATTTGATACACGAAATTTAACAAAAAAAATTACGTTTTATATGTTGTTAATATATTATTTTATACAAACAAACACGAAAGTTAAAATTTTCTATAGGCGGGTCTATCTAATCTCGAGATATAGCGTCTCTGAAACAACGACAGTAAGTTTTGAATCGGTGATCGGATTTAATTTTTGTTTACGAATTTGAAATCTGCGTATCAAAATCTATTTGACGAAATGTATCACATTTTATATTGTCATCAGATAGATTTTGAAATGTTGATTTTAAATTCAGTTCAACTATAACAATTTAATTTTTTTACAAAATTTTGGAAAAAATGTTTTAAGTTCGTTCAGCTAATTAACCTGAGCCCTCAAGATCCCAGGTTAGAGTCTACTCAACCTATTGGTTTAATAAAGCCCTGAATATGAGATTCAATTCAATAAAAATATTTTTCAATTTATAAGGTAAGCCTATATGACAAAACTATGTCCTCATGTTTTGAAAGAAATGGTTAGAATCTACTCAACCTATAAATTAATAAAACGCTGAGTATATATATGAGATTCAATTCAATAAAAGAATTTTTCTGTTTATAAGGTAAGCCTATATGACAAAACTATTTCCTCATGTTTTGAAAGAAATGTAATTAAAATCAAATTTCCTTTATATCGTCCTTAAACTAACTAACAATAGTATTTATTATATATATTGAAAATATGGGACACTTTTTCGACATATTGGTTTCCGACATACAATAGATTATGTAATACTTCCTGTTCTTTGCCAAGATCTCTATAGAGATGATCTTGGTGACGTACAAATAAATTATCGACGATCATCTTGTCAAAAATATGTGCTATATATAGTCTTTTCAATAATATCAATAATAGCTGTCACTAAGGTTATGTCATAATTTGCTTTACTTTATCTAATTGTTGAAGTATCTATTGATACTCAATTTATCACTTAGTACAGTGGCGTCCAACGTTCTATGCGCATAAATAATAATAATTTCCCGATAAAAGTATAGAGTCATGGGTGTGCCCAGCATTTTGTTCGGGGGGGGAGGCAAATTTTTTTTATAAACCGATTTAATTAGTCTGTTTAACCTAGGAGTCCGCGAAAAGAGGATATGAGGTTAGAACAGATGGGTTATTAACTTTTTTAGGTATTGAAGTGCAAAATAATGTTGTGTAAAATGTTATTGTAAATAACCATTGGGTAATTTTTACCTTTTTTTTAAATATTCTATCGTTTCTGTGCTACGCTGTTGCAATTTTGTAACTTTAAAGTTGACTTTTCATTTTTCTTGAATTTTGGCCATAAACTTTTTTTCAATTGTAAATTTATATTTATCATATATACCTTTATATTAGCTGTCGATTTTAGTGGGTTTTATTCATTCTATTTTTTTTTCTATTTTACGTAAAAAATCGATCTAATTTGATGGGTCTATAACTCTCTAAATATATAAATAGTTTAAATGTAGAGAAATAAAATTAACATTATTTTGCCTTATAGAAAAAAGAAAATGATAACAGTTTAACCGCTATAACAAGAGATTGTAATTTAAAAAAAATGATGTTTTTTTCTGGTTCAAAAATATAAATTAAAAATTAAATGTATACATCAAATAATAATAATATAATAATTACCTAACCCGCTATAGCGCGACTTTTTTATAGTTTTCAGAATGAAAATTTTGAAATACCTATATGAATTTTACTTCTTCAATTTCATAAATACAATAGTACTTAGACATAGGCAAATAACTATATAACCAGATAAATTTATAGTAGGTCAGGTCCAGGGGGGGGGGAGCTGCCCCCCTGCCCCTTCTCTCGGTACACCCATGTATAAGGCGTAGGTACATCATTTTAATAACTAACAAAAACATACATTGATTTCCAATTTAAGTTTAGTAAATGTTTATGAAATAATTGCAGATATTTTGAAATATTTTTTTTAAATTCAACCATAGACAATGCTATTGTTAGTTGCAATAAAAAATATCTCTATATTTTTTATACTTGGCTCATGAAATGAACTAGATAGAAAAAAATGATATCTGTTAATCTTTTTGTACAGTAGTATAATACCAAAAAAAACTATAAAATTATAGCTTCTATTGAGTATATGTCCCCTTACCAAACCTATATTTATACCATGAAACCCTATGGGTTCTGTATACATGGTTCGTGTGGTGTAAGTAAAGATGTCTCGATTTAAACGTCTGATAAAATGTTTTTGCACAATGGAAACTACTTTAAGTACCCATAATGCACTAACATTATCTGATGTTATATTCTGTACATATAAGTATAGATATATATGATTGTTATCTTCAACATTTTTTGTTATTCATCTCACATTTTTTTTTTATAAAAAGTGAAGATTTTAATGGATATTTGAACAATTTTTTGTCCATAGTATTTTTTATGATTTGTAATACATTAGAGTGGCCAACTGATATATTACTCATACAAAATAATGATTATGGATGCTGGTTTAATAAAAAATATTTAATACCGTCAGTGGCGTACCAGGATTTTTTTTCTAATTAAATATAATTTTATTTTATTCATCTATCTTGATTGCTATGTAAAATAATGTATATTGACAAATTCGCGAAGGGAAGTCCATTTTTTTATATTTTATATAATTTCATTTATAATTTTTTTTTAAGAGGGAAAGATAAATTCTTGCATCTGGGTCCCTTTTTCACATATAGGCCCTCTTTATGCAATGGCTGACTCTGCCAATGCATGAAATAATAAAATAAGCTAATATTTTCGAAAAATGTTTTTCTAATTCTAAGCAAATGAAAATAATAAAAATAAAAAAATAAAAATACAGAAACAAATTTTCTTTATACATTCTAAATTTTAAATAAATAGAGCCATCTGCACCTAAAAATCGAAACTATATGTTTTAAATATACACGACAGAGGGTAGCATACATAATAGTAGATAACAAAGTTCACAACCTTATTTTTAGTTTTGCCTTTTCACGTATAGGTGGCCAGGAAACGGAACAATCATGAATATATATACTATACGTTTTACATGAATGCAGAGTCGTATTTACGCCTAACAATAATCAAGATAGCTAGTGATCGAAACACTTGTAACCAGGGCCTGATCTAGAGTTAAAGACGCCCTAGGACACTATGCTTGCTCTGTGTGTTTCTATTATGTAAATTTGCCCTTAAATAACTTTTACTATCTTTAACCCTTAGCTGCCACTGTGGGATACGAGGCGCCTACATTGTTTCAACTTCAATGTACATAAGCTGTTTAAATTTTACAAGGTTTTCAATTTTTTTAATATATTAAATATTATATATTCTTTTAAACAACTGATTGGAGTTTTTAAAATTCGTTGAAAGATTAACCGTAACCTAAAATTGACAAAATATCTGTCAACATTCTTATATTTTAACTAACATGCTGGTTATTTTAAGATATATACCCTATAACTGCAATTTATAATAAAACTATTATTTTTATGATAAAATAAAATTTTCTTTATTAGAGGATTTTGTATTCTATAACAGCGATTATTAAACTTATGTGGTCTACGGACCCCCTTTTGAGCAGTTATTTTTAGGGACCCCCTAATAGAAAAACAAACAAGGTTGGTAGTAATTAGTCACTGGTAAATCAAAATGTAAAAGTACTTTAATTTTTCCCAAACCTGTTTCACAGACCCCCTCGTCTAGTTTTGTTTCTATGTTCTCTATGGTAATTCGAGCATTTGAAAAATAGCGAAAATTATTGTTTGTATAGTTAGTTATGATTCTAGTTATAACTTTTTTGAAATTAAGTTGTTATTTTTATGACAAATTGAAGTTTGATGCGTGAAATAATTACTCAAAAATTTTATGGTTTCAATTTGGTTTAAAGTACTTTTATTATATAGAAAATGTTGTTAAAACTCATAATTTTTAAACCGCATGTCTGTATCTGTAACCGTTCTCAAGATATAGCCTCTCAAAGTTTTAGTTTTTTTTTAATTTTGGAGAAAAATGGCTGTAACTTTTGAACGGCTGGTCGGAAATGATTTTTGTTGACGGATTTGAAATCAGCGTGTTAAAATCTATAAAATGACATATATAATACTTTGAATTTTGACAAAAAAAAATTTGCGAAAAATCGACTTTTTTTAAGGTATACTACCACTTGGAAAAATTTCGATTTTTGGCCAAAATTTTTTTGTCGAATTTTTAAGTAATATACATGTCATTAGGTAGATTTTGACATGCTCATTTCAAATTCGTTGACAAAAATCAAATCCGACCACTCTTTCAAAAGTTACAACCTTTTTTCACCAAAATTTTGAAAAAAATAAAACTTTGAGAGGCTATAACTCGAGAACGGTTTCAGATACAGACCTGTGGTTCGAAAATTTCAACTTTACACGTCATTTTCTATATAATAAACATACTTTTAACGAAATAGAAAACAACATTTTTCAGTCAAATTTCATTATTAAAATTTCAACTTTTGATAGAAATTTATACATATTAATTAACGAAAAAAAAAAGGTCTTAAAATTTTTTTGCGGCTCTTAACAAATTGTTTCGCTATTTTTTTGCGCTCTGCGGCCCACGAAGGTCAAAAGTCATTAAAACGGAACTGTTATCAAAACTTGATATTTTATCAAATATCATTTTCGTTATTTTCAATTTATACATATAATTGACTGACACCTTTCACATATAGACGTTTCTATTTTATTTCTAATCAATTTATTATTAAATTAATTAAAATTTTCAAACAATTTATATTTCTTTTAAATAGTGATACGTCGGAATGGGACATGACTTGATGGAGCGATATTTATGGAGAAAAATGGTAGCAATTATAGAAAAGGTGTTATATATGTAACCTACTTCCTTCTATAAGCATTTAATATTGTAATTCAATTATTTAATAATAACTAATAACATGCAGCAAAATCAATTTATAGCAAAACTTCGAAACAATGTAAACTGTTTACAACAAATGCATATAAAAATTAATCTATAGGTATAAAAAATGTTGTGTATTAAATAAAAATAAAAGGTATTTAAAATATATCAAATACAATGATATTATCAGAATAATACAAAATCCTCTTTATAAAACATTGAACAAACACACATTTTAATGTTCATTTATTAAAAACATAACTTAAACTCCGTTCAAATAAGCCAAATCTTTTCGAAAAAAAATCGCAGGTTCCATTACAAAGTCCAGCAATATTTAATCCTATCAAGGACTTAATAAACTGTACAATGTACAGTCCACTCAACTCGCCTTCATTAGTAACTTTACGGGAATTATTTATAATATCACGCGAGACGGTTACTAAATAAAGATGATGCCATACTTACATCATGTCTAGTTGTATGTCTCTCTTTGTTTTTTAAAGTTATCTATGAACACAAATCTATCGTTCTATAATCCCTTTGTTGTCCAAAATTTATCAGATTTAAAATAATATTTGACATGAAAGTGCGCAGTTTAGAAGGGTTGGAAATAATGTTGATTTTTAATGTCCTTAATGAAATTAAAAAATATATATATTATTAAATATATTTGGCCAAATAACGCTGATATCGACAAAATATAGAAGGGTGAAATTTTTTACTTAAGATAAATTTTAATTGAGGAAGAAAACCTCCTATTTTTGAGCGGAAACGGATATTAACTGTTGTCAGTTTTAATTTATTAATTATACTTTAACTCACGAGCATAATTCAAGAGTTAAAAATTGCTCACAACCCGAAAAATTCACAGTTTTAATTACAACCAACAAATTTTTTTAAGACCGATTTGAAGATATGTGATGATTTTATGTTGTTGTTGTTTTTTTTAAGAAAAAACCGCATAGTGGTAAAAAAATAGATTAGTTAACACATATAATACTACTTCATTCCAATATTTAATAGTAACAAATTCGATTGATTAATTACCTAGTTTCATCTATCTAGTTTAAAACAATTAATTAGAAAGAGGTAACTAACGTAAGTGACAGACCTTCTTATTCCTCTCCCACATAAGTATTCATAAGATTTTACAGACCCCTGCCCCCCTAAAAAAATCCTACGTCTAGTTACCTAATTTGTTATATAAATTCATTAAGGATTTCTATGTAAATAAGCGAAGAAAAACTATTTAGTTACTGTATAATATATGATAAAATATTATCTACAGAGTGTCCCTTAAATCAGGATCCATACATAAGGATTTCTATTTTTTTTATTATGTTGTGTATTGTGTATACAGAACTGCGAACATATATATTTTTCTATATGGGCCCTGACTTACGAGACACCTATATAATAGAAACACCATTTTTTATACATATTAAAATGACATTTTTTGCTGTTTATTCTTAAAATTAAAATTTTATACAGGCTGATCCGGTTTGGGATACAGATATTTTAGGAGCTGATTCCCTGACTCATTGTAAGTAAGAAATTGTGCGGGAAGTAGGGGTCTATTTTTAACACCTTCTGAGTTACAGGATGTTTAAAAAATTTCCTTCAGAGTAGTTCTTACAACAAAGATTATCTCATAACTTCTAAAGTAACGTATCTAGAGCAATCAAAATGAGTCAGTTTCATAGGTAATTAACTAACATATTTTTCAGTATTACGGTTATTGCTATCCGTATTTCTAGTTCCGAGTTATAGCTCATCAAAGTCGAAAAAATCTGTTTTTGTCCAAAAGTACCCCTAACATGTTGTATTTTTATCATTATTTTGGTACATCATAATGTTACCTACAAATTCACTATACAAAGTTTGCACATGGGTCTTATAGTTTTCCAGTTATTAATTAATCCCCAAAGTTACTATTTTGCTACCTGCCCTATTAAATGAAACAGTCAATATATTTTTTTTTATAACTACATAATTTTATTATTTATTATTATTTACCATAAAAATAATTATTTACCGGAAAACTATAAGACCCACTGTTAGTTTAGATATGTTATAAGGTAGTTTGATACATTTTTTTGGTAATTTTTTTTCTTTATTGTATTTATTGTATAAATCTGTTTAAACAAATAAATTAAAAAACAAAATAATTAGAAACATCCATTGTTTTATCGAGACCGGATATCCGGAAAGAATCTTAGAAACATGGGAGGAAGTAAAATAAGAACTTAACGTCATAGTGTAACGCAATGTCCGGTTGATTTGATATGGGCGGGCAGCAAGCTGCGGTAAAAAAAACCGCATGGAATAACCACTGTGGTGACTTGTGTATCGGACACAATATAAAGCATTTAAATCTTACATAATCGGGAATTTCTTCTATATATATATTTTTTATGTACATGTAGTGATAACAGCAACATGTAGATTAATAAAATAAAGTATATACGGCTATACGGGTCCTCGCACGGGGTACGTACGCTTTTGCGCGCCTACAACAGATACGCATTGATTAGGAAATTTATAACTTATTATTGTTGGTTATTTTTTATTTTTGCAAATCTATATATTAATAGGTGAACATAAAAATTGTCATACCTTTTATTGAATTTATTATTAAAGGAGGGGAACAAAACTTATATCATTCAAAAGACTGTGCCATAAATGTACACAAACGAATATCATGTCTATGCTGCCGTCGAATTTCGACCATATATAGGTAGGCGATACTTATTAAATTACAATATAATTATTAAATTACAATATAATTTGAGATGCTGGTTCCAAATAGACGTTTCTCTGTTAATGGATTGAAATACTTTTAAATACAAAATATTTTGATTATTGATTAATTTTATAATATCAAATAATTGAATAATTGATATTTATTTTAAGATCCTAAAGATACGCCACTACCTTTACGGAGCATATTTTTGCGGAGCACATTAGTAACAATGTTAGTTTATAGTGTACAGTATTTAGGTCCTCTGTCAATGCCTGCTGCGAATGTGTACTGTACTAGATGGAAGTGTTTTTGTTTGCTATGCGTGCCTGTTTGTGGCCGTGTAAAAGCGTACGTACTCCATGTGGGTGCATGTATACTACGAAGTTAAGTACATTTTTACTCGGGTTAAAGTCTATTTGACTTTAAAAATTAAAAATTATATTAAACAAAATCTATTGAAGCGGCAATGGTCCAAAATCATTCGATCTGTATACAAATTCATGTAATTACTTCTTAAAATATGAAAATAACTATAATATTTCAGTTAGTAATAATTTATATTTATAAATTATGTATACCATTCAAATCGCCGAATAATTCAATTTCTGATACGCATAGGGCGCCGCTTTAATCTTTCTGGTGCATCTAGGTTCCTCAAATAAATAATAATAATAATAATAATAATAAATAGAAAGTAAGAAGATAGTAATTTTGATAAATGAGTAACGCTGCTTTTTATTAAGCTTTAAGATCTGCGTTAGTTAATCGTCAAAAGTTCAAAGCATTTGTAAGTGATAGAATGTATCAACCAACTTAAAATCTAATGAAAATTAAAGTATCAAGTATTTTTTGGTGTTTTTAGTATTAAAAGAATTTAAAATATTTTTTTTTACTGATACAATTGATGAGCTTACTCGAAAGGGTTGAAATAATCAGAATATACCTGTAAGTATAATATATAAGTACCTACCTACATAATATCTACCTAAATTTAATCTAAAACACAATAATAAAGTTAACAATTTCATCTGCATACACTGGTAAAAATGATTTCTCAAACCAAGTAAACCTTGTTTTGTATATAACGAAAACAATATTTTCTTAAGATAAGCAATAATCTCTTAAACCAACTATAGTATTCTTGAACGAAGGAATAACGTAGTTGGATTAAGAGTATGTTTCTTATATTAAGAAAATATTGTTTTCGTTATATACAAAACAAGGTTTTCTTGGTCCAATACAGTTTTTTTTTCTGTGTAGTAAAACATAGACGTGTTTATTGGTATTACTTAACCTTATTGTTAAATTCCGACACTGCCCACTGGCGGGCCCAAAATAAATATATATAAACTAACTTTTGATGTCAAACAAAGCAGATATGATTGAATTCTTATAATTGCTAAGAGTTTAATTGCAAGGACAAAATGGGAATAGCAAAAAAAATATACAGTAAAACTTGATTACGTGGAACTTGGATAAGTGAGAAACTATAACTAGAATTCATACTGAGGTCCCGTCACTTCTACATGTGCACCTCTATAACTGGTTAAATGGGACACCTCTTTAAGTGGGATAAAATAACTGGTACCTTAAGATTCAAGTTATCCAGGTTTCACTGTATGTCAAAAATTTTAATGGTCACAAATAAAAAGTTTATTTTTATTTATTTATAGTCATTTTAGTCTCGTCCCGTATCGGTTTTTGTAACTGTAATGTCGTTATTTCAGTCATGAATTTAACAACTGATACACTGGTAGAAAGGATTTCTCAAACCAAGTAGGTAAACCTTGTTTTGTATATAACGAAAACAATATTTTCTTAAGATAAGCAATAATCTCTTAAACCAACCATAGTATTCTTGAACGAAGGAATAACGTAGTTGGATTAAGAGTATGTTTCTTATATTAAGAAAATATTGTTTTCGTTATATACAAAACAAGGTTTTCTTGGTCCAATACAGTTTTTTTTTCTGTGTAGTTAGCGTTTTAGTGTCTGGGGTACGAGGTGGCAGGTATGTTATTCTGGAGAAGTGGAGCAGCTAACGGTTAAGGAATCATATATTATATCCTTATATATTTTCTATATAAATATTTTAAGCTATAAATCCCTGAAAGACTATACGCACGCCAAATTTTATTATTCGTAGGATAGTTGACAAACAAAAAAAAACTTATATATTTATATGTTGTTCATATAGTGAAACCAATACAATAAAATATAAATATTTTATTAAAAATGGACACATGAAAATAACTTAACCTAACCGCAAAAATGCAATAATACAAGTTAAACCCAACCTCCGGAATAAGTGCTCCTCCCTCGATTCATTTAAGCTCCGCCTTTTACCTTGATATTGCTTCAAATGCACAGGAAAAACTCATGAAAATTTATTTGAAAATACACCCACCTAAGCAGTGATTCCATTTATAAAGTATATTTTCGTTTAAAAAGTATTTATTTTCATTTTGGTTTAATAATGTGTAATTATGATAAAAACGTAAATTAATCTCTGTTTAATATGGAGCAGATATATTTGTTGGTCATATTAAACCAGTCAAATAAATAGTGGTTGATAATTTTATTTTATACTGTATATTATTTTTGACTTCTTTGTCTTCTTCTGGGGTTCTAGATGATAACTAGGGAGCTTGAATTAAAAGGCACATGTCACACTTTGAAAGCTTATATCTCCGGAACAAATATTCTTAGACCAATTAATAAAACATCAATAGATAGTTTATATAGTCTAATTTTGAACCCTGTATACTTCAACCCTTAAATTCAGTAGCACACAAAAGTTAAGTTAATTTTAATAATAAAGCATTAATATTACATTAAAATATGTATTATTATATTTGGGGCACAGTTTTTTCTATACCCCTATTATTTTTTTAATTATATCGATATCAGAAATCAATTAATAATAGCTAGTTTATTCATGTGCAGGTAAATAAAGAATGAAAATAAGAGAATTTTATTTTTTAAAGATCCCTCAACACAGGGGCCCCAATTTTTTTCTATTAAGAACCCCTAACGGTCATATATAACCACTGATTATTATAGGTAGATTTTTTAATAAATAAAAAAGTTTATAAAAAAATTAATAACAAAACATTATTTGCCTATATGTATGCATATAACTCTCTCTTTCTATCCTCGTAACAGATATATTTACTCACATCTCTATACCCCATAATCAACTTTACACAACATACGTGTCCTTGTTTATCTGAAACGTTCACGGCCTTCTATCTCTGTCAACTTTAATTAACTTGACTTCCAGTTGTTGTCCAAAGCAATCTATGATCAGTCAACCAAATGTGGTTCTCAGAAGAAGATGTGACATTCAAAACTTTGTTATATACTTACGTCATAATTTTGACGTTTCTTTTCGACGAAAAGTGAAATGTTAATAATAATTTTACGGGCTCGATTAAAGTTGTTGATATATTATTGACGAACTGAAAAACTTTGATTTTGAATTACCAACAATTCAAAAAATGTAAATTTAATAAAAAACTTTGTGTACAGTTTTGGTGTATTTATTTTTAAATCCCAGTGATAAAATATTTGTGATTAAGTAACTTTTTTATAGTTGTAAAAACTTTTGTTGTTAGAGTTGTCTTCATTTCTTGGGAATATTGTATTATTAGTGTCAAATAAACCACACAAAAAGTTGTATTAAAAATTGTATAAAAGTATTAATGCAAATTGGTAAGTACACATATTTTTTATTGCTTTTAAGTTTTAACAAATATGCATGCTCGTAAAAAATTATAATAAATTGAATTTTTATGTATATTTACCTGTGTATACAATAATTCTGGTGTCAATTTTTTGAACGAATGTTTGGTACTTGATAAAATACGTAAAGATCTTCAAAGTATCGTGCAGAATTTAAATTATTTCTTCAATTGGATTTATTTTAGTTATATTTTAATTGTAGGCAAATGTATTAACATCAATTAATTTTTTTTATATTTTTTGATAACTGTTTAATAGTATACATTAGTTTCCGGGTGAACACATGCGATAAAATATTGATATACCTATATTTTGCTATGCTATATATATTTAATGTAATCAGACAACAATAGCGGTGCCTTTCATAATATTTTATAAATACTAAATATCTATAGGCCATATTTATATGCATGCATTTCTTGAAGTTCTTTATTTTGAATTTAATAAAATTAACTGTTAGTTTGTCTAAAAAGTATACTTGCAATAAAATAAATTTTAGGTACAATCAGTACAAAAAATGTACTTAAGTATCTACAATTACTTTTTCCACAAAATTATTATTAATTACAAGTATATTTACTCTAAAAAAATATGAAGATACTCCCCCCCCCACCACATCCTAAGGTCAAAGATCTCTGGTAGGAAATTAATAAAATTAGGAGGTTAATTAATTTTATAACAACAAATATTATGATACGCTGCACCGGCCTACCAGGCTAAAGTCCTGTCCCCCCCCCCAAATGGTGTTTTATTTTGAAAAATACAAAATAATTATCTAAATACATACAGTGTAGTTATAGAAAAATTAACACAGGGCGAATTAGAAGTGTTGTAGTAGCCTTTGTCAAATTTAATGATTGGTTGCATTATGAAATGCCGCCACCAAAATTGATAAAAAATTAATATTTTTTGACAAAACAAAATACTAATGTCTATTTTTATTTAATTTTGTTTTCAAAATGCACCATTGACACATTTAAATTTGACCAAAGGCTACTACAACACTTCTAATCCACCCAAAGTTAAATTTCTTATGGCTTAGGCGGCTATTACACTATCAAATAAATGTGGTAAAATTTCTTTGATCAAAGAAATATGACAGTGTAATATGTAAACTTTTATAATATTTACGTAATATTTCATTTATCATAGATAATGACAGTTTCTTATATTATATTATATAAGTCTTTTGATGGATAAATCAAAATGGTGACTGAAAAGTGTTCGTGGACGGTTTCGGCTACGAATTTACTTATAATTTAATATATGATCAAATCTTTGTCAAAGATCTTTGACATATTTATTTGATAGTGTAATAGCTGCCTTAATCAACTTGAAATACATTGTATAATAATTTCAATTCCGGCACTGGCCAGTTGCACAAAAATAAATCATACAGTGGTATCACTACAACCGTACGTGTATATTAAAAATAAATGTACATCGTGGCGATCACATATCCAAACACAAATACACACATGTCCATATATTTATACATATAATATGCACAAACATACATATGTAGATGAACTGACCCAACAAAATCAATCAAACACTAAAATGTCGCTAATTGAACATTCAAATTTCAGTGCCGCGGTGTGGCAGCGTGCGGAATACAGATTAGGCATAGTGGAAAAACCCGCGCGGGGTGCGGGTAAGGCCCCGCGAGGCCCTGTAACACTCACCTGTTGTCGTCTGATTTGTGAGTCATGTACTCTTTACATCTTATGTTGTGTAAATTAATTTAGAATCATTTAATATTATGTATTGGCATTGGTAAATTAAAAAGAAATACAGTGGTGCCTCGCATAACGAACTTAATTCGTTCCGGGAGCAAGTTCATTATGCGAAAAGTTCGTTATGTGAAACGCGTTTTCCCATAACAATACATGTTAAAAATTTTACTTCGTTCTGTAACATAAAATATGGTACTGTAATATAAAAAAGATTGTACACACGTTTTTTATTTTTTAGTCAGAATCAGATTTAGGAGAGTCTACCGAGACTTGCAGGGTCAAATCCTCTTTCTAATTATTTCTTGTTTCTTTTCAACAGAAATCACCTTCCTGCCTTTTTTAGAACTCATACTATAGACACACAAAATTACATTTATTAAAACAAACAGGTGTGTGAGTTAAGCACAGAAAAGAACGACTGACGCGCCTTGATGCATATTCATGCAAGTTTGAGCATCGACTGTGTGCGACCTTGGAAGTTCGGGCGACTTCATGATACGTAGGAGTGTTCGGGCGGCAAAAGCGAGGTTCGTTGAGCGAGTCGCGCAATGAACGAACAGAAAGTTCGTTGTGCGCAGCGTTCGTTATGCGAGGCGTTCGTTATGCGAGGCACCACTGTACTATATATTTGCGAATGTTTGACAAAATTTAATGCACACTGGTAGTTTTGTATATAACGAAAACAATATTTTCTTAAGATAAGAAATATATTCTTAAACCAACTATAGTATTCTTGGACGAAGAAATATTAAGAGTACTTTTCTTATATTAAGAAAATATTGTTTTCGTTATATACAAAATAAGATTTTCTTGGTCCAATACAGTTTTTTTTTGTGCACTCCACGACTCCACGGTCGCTTATAACATTTGCAGGATTATCGATAAAGATACCGACAAAATTATTTAAACTTATTTATTTATTTTTGAACTACGTCTTCCCTGGTGGTATTGAAACTTCCTGAGAGCTATATTATATTCAAAGTTTTTATGTCACACTTTGAAAGCTTATATCTCCAGAACTAATGATCGTAGAGTAATAAAGAAAGTGCCAATTGATGTCTCGTATGTCTATTTTATAACCCTTTATGCTTCAACCCTTAAATATAGTAACAAAAAAAGTTAAACTCATTTTCATATATTTTATGCGTATCAATATTTTGAAGGGTTGTACATGTTCTTGGGTGAAAATTTCGCATTTGAGCCGATATATTTACTATTTTTGATAATGAATAAATTTGTATTATACTGCTGAGTAATTATTACTGTGCCCCATTATTGTCTCTTATTTATTAAAAATAATTTGATGTTTTATAACCTAAGTCACATTCTGCGTTCCAAGGATTTTTTTGTCAGGATCAGGGAGAAAGCCACTGTAAAAAATCGATTTTTTATACATTTTTTAAAGTGTACATATTCAAAAATAATATTTAAGATAAAATTTTGAAAATTGTCTGAGTTACTGTTAATTTAGTAAGGCCAGATAGCATGGTCGCTTATGACCCTCAGAAAACTTTTTCTCGGAACGGCTTTTTTCGACCTGGTTCCAGCGATTCCTCAAAGACTAAAAAATCGATTTATTTTTTTGTTATCGTAGTGGTTAAGTTTGTGCGTAGCCGATTTTTTAATTTTGATATTTAACTTTTTTAAGGCCGCTTGAATTAAAAAAGGATGTTTAACATGAAAGAAAATTTCAAACAGTCACTATTTTGTTAAAAAATTAAATAAATAAAAACGGCAACGTGCAACGATAGCTACATTCACATAAATATCGATAAAATATTTTTCCAATAACCTATCCCGCAATTTCGATGGACCATAGTGAAAAAACATTTTTTGGTCGTCACATCGAGACTCATAACTCTGTAAATGTTTAATATTTTTCAATAAAAATAGGTATTGAATAAATTGAATATATACTTAATAAAATGCCATTCACCCGATTCTTAAATAATAAGTTATACCTGTGAAAAAATTCCATAACATTGACAATTTTTTAACCCGTCACAGTGGCTTCCTCTCTTATGCTGTAAAAGCACTATTATTATAACTTAGTATCTACTACTATCTACAGGACTATTTTTATTCAAACATTGACTAAAACCTGACCAAATTGTGTACCTATATATCAGAGAAAACCGCTTGAGAATCGGATCAACGGTTCTCAAGTTATATCTAGACTAATTGTAAGTAAGTAAATATAAAAATGACTCTCACAAACAGTATGCATTACTGCTTTTCGGTATAGATATATGTGTGACCTGCAATTAGATTCCTTGTATTTTTAAAATTCAGAACGTATTTGCAAATGTTTAAAAAAGTATCAATTTAAAATTTATACTGAAAAGTTAATTAATTAACTTTATTCATCATACTTAAGCTAGATCTTCCTGAACATACTTATATTTTACGACTTACCTACTTTTGCAAATCTGAAATCTGAAACAAAAATTTATCATGTTATTTGTTTGTTTGCATTAAATTTGTTTGACTGCAGTAAATAAATATTTTATGAAATAATATAATTTGGATTTTTATGTATACCTATTTTATTATGAATTTGATTAAAACCAATTCAAATATATTCCGGTTATTTATTATGTGTTCGCGGTTAAAAAAGTATGGGTTCGGTTTGTAATGTATTTTTAATAAATAAATTATACATAATACAATTTCAATAAAATTTTCCTGCAAAATAACGCGAGTCAATCAATTTTTCACAAGCCATGAATTTTTCGGCTCACTTCGGATCATGATCGTGGCCCCATATGAACGTGAATGATTTTAAAATCAACGTGCGTGGTCGTGAGTCAAAATAAAATAGTCGTGTGTGACTATGAATGAACGTAAATTATATTTAGAATATAGAAAAAACATTTTCGATAGTTATTATTCAAATAAATTATTTATAAAATTAGTTTTACACCTGTAAAATTTCTGAAAAAAATTATTTATACCTTTTTTCCTATCCTACACCGGTAGAAAGGTTTACTTGAGCCAAGTAAACCTTGTTTTGTATATAACGAAAACAATATTTCTGATAAGAAATATATTCTTAAACCAACTAAAGTATTCTTGGACGAAGAAATAATGTAGTTGGATTGAGAACTTTTCTTATATTAAGAAAATATTGTTTTCGTTATATACAAAACAAAATTTTCTTGGTCCAATACAGTTTTTTTTTGTGTAATCACCCTAGGGCAATATCCAGCCCCCCCCCACCCTCCAGTCATCCATGTTTAATTTTCGTATTTACTGGTTGGGTATTTATATATTTTCATATTAAACCATTTTTGAATGTTTTTTTTTTAATTTCAATATATGTATATAATCATATTACGATCGTGACCCATCCTACGTGATTGGGAGTGAATAATAATAATTTAAATGCGTAGTCATGCTATTATTTTTTATAGCCGTGCGTAACGAAAAAAATTTTACTTTAATACTCGAACAAAGACAATTTAAAAATTATTTAATTTCTTTTACGAGAAACTGATTCTTCAACTAAAAAACCCAATGTTAAAAAGACAACAATAAACATTTATTAATTCACATCACAACTAACGCATTACATGTGTTAATTGTATGCAAATTGTTGGTTTTCTTATTTATTATTGGTTTAAAGACGCAAGATAAATTAGGAAAGTAGGAACACTGTGACCCTTAACCCTTATTTCAGACTTTTTATCGAATCTTGTGGTAAATATTACGCGAAGGTATTTGGTCTTTTTGTATTTAGTATGTGTACGGAATATCTTTTTCATTAGAGACTACATGGAAAAAAAAGTTTTTCCCAGAGTACATCTCGGATGTAAACGACAACCTATTATTGTAAAATATTTTTACTCTCTGAAACTGTAGTAATATAATTTTAGGCTGTAATGTTTGCTGTTTATCCATTAATTTATATTGAGTATCTGCAAACATTATAACAGTTTCAGAATGTAAAAAAAATGATAGATTGTCGCTTACTATCCGGGGTGTACAGGAAAAAACTGTAATTCTTCAGATTTATTTTTTTTTCGTGTAGATTTTATTTATTAGTTGTTCTGCTATATTCTCTTCGTGAAAAATTGAAGCCATCGCGTCTCTCTCGTCTCGTATACGTGACCGAGGAGACCACAAAAAGCCTTGTCTCGGCGTGTAGCCCTATATGTGGCCCTCAATTCGAAGTGATCTACCTTTTTCCCTTTTTCCTGATAAATTAATAATATTTCTGCATGTTAAAAAAATATTAGTCCAGTCAAAAAAAAATTCTAGTAAATATGTCTACGGCACACTGAAATTTTTTTCTTAAATCTGTACGCAAAAAGACAAAAATATATACTAAAGTGGAAATACAATTTTTCTTGCCAAAAATTGTACTTTAGTACAAGCATGTATAATTACTCTACAAAACTAGGAACTTAAGTATAAATATTAATACATTGCTGAAAAATGTACTTAAGTACAAACAAAATTACTCTTGTATATATTTGGAACTTAAAAAATATTTAAGTATATATGTATAATGTATATATACCAACTTTACCCACTTATAGTCTCTTTCATTTAAGTTTGCAGTGGTTTTTAAGGGATTTGACGGTACGATTCACAATTTGTACCGTCAAATCACCGGCAATCACTACAAACTTAAATTAAGTACATCTTTATGTACATAAGAATATAATATTTACAATTACTTTTCAATAAATGTATTAAGTATAAGTATAAAATACTTTTTTGATGAGAAAGTATTCAATAAAATAAAAATTAAATTAAAGTTTAATTAATAAAATTCAAATTACTCAAAAAAGTACTTGTACAGCTCTGTCTGAGACATCACATTGTAGTATTAATTCTAGAAGGAAATTTTACCCTTCAGCCTGGTTAAAAATATTTGAGTAAAATTTTACATGCTGTGTATGATAAAAAGTCTTCCTTCACAATATTTTTATTGAAAAATATATTTGTTTTATTTTCAGACCAATGCATCTGCCAGCCTCCATTTCTACGTTCAGTATCCAAAGCGGTGAGGAGACGTGGTTAAAGAAACCGTCCTCGGACGGGATATCACCAGGTCCATGTGACAGCATGTCAGGATCATCGCCGACATCATCCGGAGGTGGATCTATCCACCAAGATCTTTGGTGGACCGAAAGGTTAGCCATAGAAGTACAACAAGAACATCCTGGAGAGTTAGTTAGAACTGGGAGTCCGTACTTTCTATGTTCAGCATTGCCTACTCATTGGAGGTCGAATAAAACTCTTCCAGTTGCTTTTAAGGTGGTAGCATTGGGTGATATCAGTGACGGTACAGTTGTGTCAGTGCGTGCCGGTAATGATGAAAACTATTGTGCAGAATTGAGAAATTCATCTGCGGTAATGAAGAATCAAGTAGCGAAATTTAATGATCTAAGATTTGTAGGAAGAAGCGGTAGAGGTAAGAATATTCTCATATACAGTGGTACCTCGACATACGAGTTTAATTCGTTCCGCAACCTTGCTCGTATCTTGAATTACTCGTATCTCGAAGCAAATTTCCCCATACAAAACAATTGCTCATGTTTTTCTATAATTTCACGTTTTAATTCAATACTCATCATCTTTTTCTTAGCACTTGACTTTTCACAAACATTCTTCCGATCCATGGTTATAAAAATAAATGAACTAGCGAACTCGTATCTCGAATTTCGCTCGTAACTCAAAGCAATAAATCACTCGCTCGCCGGCTCGTATCTCGAAAAACTCGTATGTTGGGGCACTCGTATGTCGAGGTACCACTGTATTTTTCTCCCTCAAGATAGAATTATAGAAGTACAGTGATGCCTCGCATAACGAACGTTGCGCACTATTCGTTCATTAGGCGACTCACAGAACGAACCTCGCTTCACACGACGAATCGCATCGTATTTCATCTTGCTGCCCGAACGCTCCTGCGTATCACGAAGTCGCCAGACTTGACGCGTTTCACTTAACGAACTTTTAGCTTAACGAACTTGCTCTGGAACGAATTAAGTACGTTATGCGAGGCATCACTGTACATATTTATTTGATGCACAATTTATAAATTAATGGTATAGAATTAAAATTTGCTATGTCCACTTTTGACAAAAAATTATATTTTTTATTGCATTCTGTTTTTAGTCATCCTTGATCATATTGTATGAAAGATTAGAGTCACTCATGTAAGAGTTCAGACAGCCCAAATCTATTTCTTATTGGTTGTAGTAGCCTCAACTACAGCCGTTAATATAACCAATTATTTTATTTTTTATGCTTGCAAAAAATAATACATAAATTATCTTTTAAAAATCTATCAAAAACCATTTTAAAAATTAAGTAAACCGTTTAGTACCTACAGTAAAAATATTCAAATACATACAAAGAAAACACTATAATTCTTTCATCAACGAAAATTGGTACAAACGTATAGTATTATACTTAAATCTTGAAAAACTATTGCGCGTAGTCGACCAAGGACTGCAGGGGTAGTTTGGTGGGGGGTGAAAAGAGTGAAAAAGTATATTTTCGTAAATAACATCAAAACAGCTTATTTTATTGAAAAATATTTTAAATGTTTTTTGTAGCTCTGTTTTAGACCTTTAATTTGTTTCTTATTTTATTTTAATACAATAAAAATTGACCGAGATACGGCCGTTACAATCTGACCAGTTTATGTGTGAGCGTGATAATTCAATTTTTGTTTGGGTTTCGTTTAATTTCCGCTGCTATTGTACTGATCCATCAATTTTAAACAATATTAATATTTTCCGCATCTAAATTAAATTCTCTTTACATTGACATCAGTAAAATTACAAATACTTAATAATTGCAAAAGTTATAACGGTTTAAAGGTAAACAAAAAATACAATGTATTTATAAAAAACGCACATTAAGTTTTGACAACTCATGAGTTGAGATAAAAACAAAATCTATTGATGAATAAAGAAAATGGTATGTTCTTTATAAGATTCTTTGATTTTTTTAATTCTATTATTATTCAAATAATGAACAATCAAAGATCTCCATAGATAAGGAAAATATAAATCCAGCAATATTGACCATTATATAAAAAAGAATTATTTTCAAGCTTTTGTATAGTATAATAGCTTCAATTAAATTAACTTAAGTTTCTATATATACAAAAGCTAAATATAAGTATTGAATTTTGCTTAAAAAAGTGTCAAATTTTCGTTTCAAATCTTAACACACCCTTAAAAAATATATAAATTCAAATGTAAAGAATCTAGCTAGATTAAAAACAAATTATAAATTATATAATTAATACCAAAATTAAAACAAAACAGCAACGCGAAATACTGGAATCAATATTAATATGCACGAAAGAAGCAATTAGAATACAATGTTTCGTGTTTACCGCCGCGGACTGTAAAAGTGTCATCGTGAAGAAATATTATAGTTCTTGTACCGCGTCGAAGAATCAATAAGGATGAAGACAACCGGTCACGATAGTATTCGCGAACAATTTTAACTTTTAGAATTAACTATTCACGATGTTGACAACAATTTGCCTAGTCATTTTATATATTTTCTTATTGTTCTGATTCGCAATAAAATAAGTAATATTTTAGTTAATTTTACATTTTGTATTCCAAATATTATGTTTTTCATAAAATTAAAATAATTTATGTTTGCTAGGATTTCATTTAAATAATATATACGATTATGTTTATTAAATTTTAATAATATATTTGTAATCTATACATAGTATAAAAAGTTCCTTGCTGCGCCTGTCTGTGCACGATTTTTTCAATAACTTTCGAACGACTTTTATTTTAGCTTTCACGATGAAGGTTTAAGTTGGGTAGAGGTCCCAGAAAAATATTTGTACAAAAGAGGATCCCTAGATATAAAAGTTTAAGAACCGTTGGTCTAGCAAGGATATTATAATTTTATATCAATACCAATGTCCTGAAATTAATTATTTACGCCGTATTGTGGGAGTTTAAAAAAATCTATAATTTATTTCTAAAGGTTAATCGTTTTGTTTATATGTTCTCTATAGAATTTCATTAGGTATCAATTATTGCATTTTATCTAAATAAATGTAATTTAAATGAAAAGTAGTATAAATGATTGTTTGTATAGTTAGTTATGATAATATTTCTTATTTTTTTTTGTAATAGAGTTGATATTTCTATCACAAATTTAAGTTTGATGCGTGAAATATTACTCAAAAACTTTGAATTTTAGAATTCGTTAAAAGTATGTTTATTATATAGAAAATGATGGGAAAAGTTTAAATTTTCAAACCGCAGGTATGTATCTATCAACGTTCTTGAGATATGGCATTTTAAAGTTTTAATTTTTTTAAAAATTTTGAGAAAAATGGCCGTAACTTTTTAACGTGCGGTCGGATTTGATTTTTGTTGACGGATTTGGAATCAGCGTACCAAAATCCATATAATGACATGTATAAAACTTGAAAATTCGTCAAAAATAATTTTGTTAAAATTTGACATTTTTTTAAGGTATACCCCTTGGAAAAATCTCGATTTTCAGCAAAAATTTTTTTTTCTAATTTTAAAGTATTATACATGTCATTCTATAGATTTTGACACGCTGATTCCAAATCCGTCGACAAAAATAAAATCCGACCACACGTTCAAAAGTTACTATCATTTTTCTTAAAAATTTTGAAAAAACTACAACTTTAAAAGGCCATATCTCGAGAACGTCGATAGATACAGACCAGCGGTTTAAAAATATTAACTTTTCACGTCATTTTCTATACAATAAACATACTTTTAACCAAATCTAAAACAAAAAAATTTCAGTCAAAATTTCATGGTTCTAATTTTAACTTTTCGTATAAATTCAACTCAAACACAAGAAAAAATAAAAAGAGAACCAAAACCAACCCACCAGAATAGTATATATTTCTACTTTATAGTAATATTGGCCTACCAATGGTCTATAGCAGCGGTTCTTAAACTAGGGTCCGCAGATCAGCTAACTTTTGCCGGGGGTCCGCGAAACATGTTTGGCGTAAATAAAAAGAAATTTTACATTACCACATTACCAGTGATTAATAAATATTTGTAAATTATTTATTTTTGTGTCAGGAGGGGTCTTTGAAAAATAATTGTTCAAAAGGGGGTCCCTAGACAACAAAAGTTTAAGAACCACTGTGATAGTGTGTCGAACCACGATAATTATTTGTCCACTGTTTTTAAACAAAATTATCAATTGTCATCAAATCATGCTGTAAAACTGTTAAATTTATGTATATTAAATATCAATGTATGATAAATATCAAGTAATGGCATTAATAAAATATCAACAAATATTTCTTATTTAGTACATTTAAATTAAAAATGTACAATACTGGGGTAGTGTTCAACCATATGCAAATGAACGTATCTTTTTCGCCTGATAAGTGATTTCAAAAGTTTTTGATATGCTGAAATCGAATTTGTTGCCCAAATTGCACCATAATTTCCTAAAAAAAAATCAAAAACTACGATTTTGACTATATGCATTTTTTAAAGTTTTCTTTAAATGGAATTTTAACGCTTTAGGCGGCTATTACACTATCAAATAAATATATCAAAGATCTTTGACAAATATTTGATCATATATTAAATTATAAGTAATTTCGTAGCCGAAACCGTCAACGAACACTTTTCAGTCGCCATTTTGATTTATCCGTCAAAACACTTTAATCAAATATAGGAAACTGACATTATCTATGATAAAAGAAATATTACGAAGGTAAATATTATGTAAATATTTTAAAAGTTGATGTATTACACTGTCATATTTCTTTGATCAAAGAAATTTTGTCACATTTCTTTGATAGTGTACAAAAATTTTTTCGCCATTTTTGTCTGAAGAAGAAAAAAATTGTACAGTGAAAAATAAATATTCATTTTAAAAGAAAAAGATATTACTTTTTATTACTATTAACGAAAAAGTAAAGATAAAATACCCGCTTGGTAAAATATTCAAAAAGATAGCCAAAACCATCAACTGGAAATTTTAGGTCGAAATATAAAAAAAAACTTTACTGTTTTTTATATATTTTTTCTACTTTACTACACTTATTCATATAGTATATAAAAATATAAATATGTATTCACAGAAAAATTTGTGTTGGCTAGTGTAAAATATATAGGTACATATGTATATTTGAAAGTTTTTAAAATCTTAATATTGCTTTTATTATTAACAATATTATTTAACATACGAAAAACAAAACTAAAAAACACTTATTTCCCAGGTGTAAGAAATGTTGTTAAATTTAACCCCTTAACCCTAAATATATTGCTGCAGTCAACCGTAAGTACTGTAGCAATATTAAAAGTGGTTAAATAGCAATTAAATTTGATACAAACGTTAATAGAAAACGCATATAAATTTTAACACTTCTGAATGTAATTTATACAGGCCGCATTTCATAAAACTGACATAAAAGCAACGTTATTGGAAACCTATTAGTTGACCGTAAATTAAAATATGCCACTAAGTTGCCCAATACAGTAACTCTGTAGAGTGCATAAATTATTACTGTCTCATTTTTATTTTATCTTTTTTTTATATCGCACTAATACTTTTT